>OY728143.1:201824714-203049449 GCA_963277665.1 Viscum album
TAACTAACACCTTAAAAGCCTTTTGGTTCGGCCTAACTCTGCCCAAATACTCTCTCATCTTCACTCACTTCATCCTAGAGGCCTTCCTTTAGTCAGAAAGCCAACTTAAGGAGCCCTTTTGATCAAATCAAAAGGAAGAACCCGAAGAAGAGGTAATGAATTCATCACCCTTTTTCAAGTTCCTTTCTTCTTCCACTTCTTCTTTCTTTGTTATTACCATTCTAAAATAATTAATCCAGTATCTCCTATATACTGTAATATTATTATAAATATGGTACAACCAAATTCAGGATTCCAAGAAGTGTAATGTGATTGATATACAGGGTTAAGACAAGGGAATAATGGCGTTCATAAAGATTATTCATGTTTTTTTATACATATTAAAGTGAAAATGTAACATTCATGTATGTGATATATTTTTTCAATACTACTAAACTGATCGGTCCTTTGGGACTTGATTCCTTTTAATCATTCCAATGTATTAAAATAATGCACCAACTCTAGGTAACTGGGGTCGGGGCATTACAGTTGGTATCATAGGAAGTTTAGCAATAATCATGAAAACTAGATTTAGATCAACTCTGATTAGAGAACATATCCCTAAGATAGACTTTGAGGATTAGTATATAATAACTTCCTAGAATTTTGGTATTTTAGCGATTTTGTGAGTTTTATGAGAAATACATCCCTGTCTGGATACGAGCAGGTAGAGGCAGCTCTGGCACAGTTGTACCTAGGGGTAAAACCCAAAAACACCACTTTGATCTAGACTCAAACGAGAATTGGTGCACGAAAACGGGCCTTGCTGAACTCTTGGTTACGACACTCCTGGGGGATATGCTTAGGATAATTATCATTTTCTTTAGAAACCATTATGAAGGGCTCATGAGTATATACTTACTCAAAGAAAACATTTTTATGATTATGGATTATATCCATAAACTGTTCAATTTGTGTTAGGTATTTTACAAATTTGGAATTATTCATTGCAATTAATAAACTGACCTAATTTATGCTATTATATAAAAATGGAACCCAGTATAAGGAATGTGAACTCAAGTAATACTTATGATCCAAAGAGTAAGAAGGATCGTATCTTTCACGATATTAATCCATCATTTAGAAAGAAAATAGTCTCCCACGTATATTAATCATATGAAGAAATAGTATCATGTGTGGATAAGATAACTAAAGAGTTTACTGAGTCCTATGGGTTTGAAGGGAAGCAATATAAGAAAATAATGGAAGAGAGAAATATGGATAAAGGGAAGAGGGAAAAGAAGAATTTTCCCATATGTGATAACTGTGGGAAGAAACACCCCGGAACTTGCCTTAAAGGAATGAGAGTTTGTTATAAGTGTGGATGAAAAGGGCACAATTTACGTGACTACAAGGGTAAGAAAATGGTTTCAACTGTTCAATGCTTCATTTGCAAGGATTTTGGACACTACGCGAACCTATGTCCCAGTTATCAGACAATGTTGGAAATGATGCTATTGGATAATAATCAAGTTATTATACAACCACAGATGAAGAGGAATGACTAGTGTTATTATGTTTTTATTTTAGAATTATTTCTATAAAGTGTTGTATCAATGATGTTCTAGAAATAAATAAGGATTTTACTGCATTACTATTTAATAAAGGATTTGAGATTTTATGGTACTAAGAAAAGTGACTCTACAACGAGTTAATTTTTTTTTGGAAATTACTTGGTTGAAGGAAAGATAAACCTTAATATGGTCCTAATATTGAGGTAGTGATTTTTGAATAAGAGATGGTTGATTTTGGAAATTCAGGATGTTGTGGTGTTGTAAAATAATATATGAGGAAGGCATTCACATGTTATTACCTGGAAAAAAGGATCCTCATTATGTTTAACTTCCTTGTAAATTTCGGACTGTGAGTTTGGATAATAGTATTTTGGATAAGTCTAATGGTTGGAATGGATTAAGTTTGAAAGGTTATTTTTTTTTTTGGATTTTTATAAAAGGATAACACGCAGACCGTGTGATGAACCGTCATGTCGGACAAAGGTGCAGGAATCGAACCCACAACCACAGTGCAATTGGGATTTATCGCCTACTATTGTGCTACGTGAAGTTCCTGGATGGAATAATGTAGTTTCTTTACATAAAGGGTCTGATATGTGAATTATAAATTCAATATATTTGAAACCCTATATGATTAGGATAAATAGAGTATTTTTGAGTTATATTATGTTTTGGGGTGAAATATGAGTTTGTGGTAGAAATTTATTAATGGATAAAACTCTAATTCTAAAGTAAGTACATCTCCTTATGATCTTAGCCAATCTCATAAATAAATTCCTGAACATTAAGAAAAAGAACTTAGAACAAAAACGTAGTCCTAGATGGTACCTTAGATCATCACTAATTTATGGCTTTGGGATTGTTGGCCTTTTCATAGCCATGTTCTCTACCACTCTCCATCAGATAATTGATGGTTAGATTTTTTTCCATATCCCTATTTTCCTACATGGAACCCTAGTATGTGTTATTTTTGGTAATCTTCATACTTTCCACTCATTTAAATAGAGGGATCATTAATTCATTTTTCTATGTGGGTTTTCAACTAATATATTTTGAAATGTCAAAAATGTGTTATCCTAATACCTTATGTTTTGTTGAACCGATGGTATTTTAAATCATCATAGATTGATGAATTTTAGGTCCTCAATTTTAAACATGTTTTTGATTGATGACCTCAATGACTACCTATAAATATTTACGTTTTTTCTCCAATTATATGCTTATAATTTCCACCAATGTCCTCCTAATAGAGATCATAATTTTGTGGTGACCCTTTCATTTCTCTTTTCATCTTGTTAAGACTAAATTTTTTTAACCAAATTTTCGATGTGGGTTTTTTACACAAAGAAATTTTCAATTTTCAACCTTTATTTTCAAAGAACAATATCAAATTGCGAGGAAAAAATTTATTGAAGTAGGGGAGAATGTAACACTCCATGCATCCATGGTACGCTTCTCTTTAAATAATACAGTAGCGTGTGTTGTATGTAACTTCGAGTTCTAACACACACCATGACCAATCAAAGTAGCCGTTATGAATAGTAATACTTACTTTTTAAATTTTTTGAAATTTTATCTCTCAAAATGGACTTCATTATTGGATTCGGAGTATCGAATTTAGCCTAAGGTGAAATTTTGGTAGTTTTCGGATAACTTTAATATTTTGATGAATTTTGAAAATTACCAAATTTTAATTAAAAAGAAATTTTTTAATCAAAATAATTAATAGAGATAAATTATCAATTTGAGTGGTGTAAAAGTATAATTAGAATATATTTTTACCATTTTATCCAATGGTGTTCATTAGAATTAATTTCACCTTGAAATTGGACATAAACAATTGTCAATATTTTGATATATATTGTTTCTTAAAAACACACTATTTGTTGTGACAGCAGGAATTAATTATAAAAATAATTAATGAAACTTATATGTTTAGAATTTTCTAAAATATACATCATTTTTGAATTCAGAAAATCAATTATAACTTAGGGTGAAATTTTGGCATTGTTCTGAAAAACTTCAATTTTTGATGAATAGTGAAACTACTAAGTGGTAGTTAAAAAACTGAATTTTTCATTAAACTTAATTTTACCGCTTCTGTGGTTGGAATTTCGAAAATCCAAGAGACACGGTAAATATCAAGGAGTATAATGTGGTTCAATGAGATGAAAATAATTTTTGGTGAATGGTAACTTTTTACTTTTATTTACCACGGTTAAAAGTAAATAGGGTAATTTAGGGTAAAAATGATATTAATATTACCCTAACACATGTCCTAATTCTATTGGACAAGTTTATCTCGACCAAAAAAAACATTAGGAATAAAATATTATCATTTAGGTACACTTGTATTAGATTAGGACATTTATTATTATTTAATTCAAAGAAGAGTTAAAAGAGTTAAAATCAAAGATTATTTACTAAAACATTATTAATATAGGGTTATAAATAAGATAAATTTGATTGTAAATATTCATTAGAAAGATAAAATGATTTCATAAATAATGATATTTTATTTATAATTATTATACATTAAATAATTGAATTTATTTATGACATAATGATGATGCAGTAATTACCATAATAGTGAAAAAATTAAAATAATTGATATTATAAATACCAAAATAAATATAATTTTAGACTTTATATGAATTAAACTAATTTTATAGGTTAATAGGAGATGTTATTATGGACGTAATTTACCTTTTTTGAAGTAATCATTCTTTTATGATTTTTACAAAAATCAATTATTGAATAGTGTCAAAATTGACATAAAAGAGTATTTAAAACAAATATTATATTATTAATTGATATTAAAAATTTAAAAATCTAAGGTTCGGCCAAGAGACTTATATAATGATATTTGTATCATTAATGGACCACTTGGGGGTCTCTTGGATGTATATCGTAAGATTATTAACCATATAATATAAAAATACAAAGAGACATTGTAAAAGTGAAACTAATTTACTAAGAGTTAATACTTAAATATAAGGTTAATATAATGACACAAACATATCTAAATTCTATTGGTTGAGTGGTTTTAGACCCATCCACACCTTAGCCTTTAAATAATACACTTTGGAGCCATTAGAAATCATATATGAATTTATTATAAAATAATATTCCTAGCTTTTCCAATGGTGCCCCTCACCCCTCTTATAAATGGACACTCTCCCTTCTCATTAACTCACACCTTCAAAGTCTTTTGGTTCGGACAACCTCTGCCCAAATACTCTTTCAACTTCCCTCACTTCATCCTAGAGGCCTTACTTTTGTCATAAAGCCAACTTAAGGAGCCCTTTTGACCAAATCAAATGGAATAACCCGAAGACGAGGTAATGATTTCACCACCCCTTTTCAAGGTCCTTTCTTCCTCCACTTCTTTTTTCTTTTTTATTACCATTCGAAAATAATTAATCCAGTATCTCCTATATACTATCAAATTATTATAAATATGATACAACCATATTCAGTATTCTATCCATCCTTTTAATGACATGTCACCATACGTGCGTACGTACGGCTTACCGTCTCCACGTCGTGGTGTAATTATTATTCAATATATTATTTTTTGGATGGGTATAGTAATGATTTGTAATTCATGTAAATAATAAATATAACATGATAATAATATTGTATATATGATATACTATCCAATTATACATTATTTTAATATTAAAAGAATGATATTTTCGCTCGTGCGTACGTACGAATTGCCGTCTCCACGACGCGATGAGATTCATTTCCAAGTTCACCATCAATCGACGATTATAAAAATATACATTACTAATAAGTATGTAATATATAACATAATAATTCTACTGGATATATATATATATATATATATATATATATATGTATAAGGATTTATGTACTTACATATATCTTATTCATCTACTTCTGTTCAATACTATATGAAAACAGAAACCGCGTTTATGCGTACGTACGGACTACCGTCTCCATAAACAGTGTTTTCCATTTCATATATATGTCTATTATACATATTTATATTCTAAATATATATGATATATTAATAATGTTTTATATTCTGGAATTATTTAAAACATGATCTAAGTGATACAACCAAGAGTGACAAGTTAAAACACGTACGATAAAGAAAGTGATTATTATCCAAAATGTTAACTTAAAATGGAAATTATTATTAAATGGGTAATATAAATTCATAAATGAATCAGGTATGATATCATAAATATTAATATGGTTCTGGTATAATTTAATAACATACTACGATCTTCGTACAGGAGGTTAAACGTACCCTCGACTAAAGGAAAGTGCAAGGTAAGGGGTCTTCATCTCACTCCTTATTCCCGTGAGATTCATGCCATATTGCCACTATTACCTTTTATGTGGTGTATGTACTGCCCATAATTATATTATTTGCGCAATAAAATTTTATTTATGTGTATTTACATATTCATTGTATGATACCTCTTCCATGGGTCGTATCTTTCGTATGTTACCAATTTGGTAAGGGTTAATTTCATAATCTCTTTATTATATGATGTTGTTTTTACATAAGTATCTACTGGGACATATTTATTATCCATATCCATGTTTTATGAAATAGTTTTCAAAGGTATTATTTTAAGGGATTCTTTTACTAAAACATCATTTAAAATGTTTTAAATATAAATTCTTCTAAATATTTCTCATTAATGTCCATGTCTTCAAAATGGTTTTTAAGGATTTATTTATTTGGACATGAATGTTTTTAAAATATTATTTACTTTCAAAAGTTTCAAAGTGGTATGGGAAACTTTGATTCAAAAATGTCATTAAATGACTTCTTTTCTAAATTGTGTGACTTTTAAATGTTTTCATGAAAAAGGGGTATTTCTCCCAAAGAGTTTTACTAATCAATCTCATCTATTTCAAAATTCTTTAAGGGATTTTAAACTTGTTTTGAAGTTGATTTATCATGATAAAAATCTTCCATATTGTGTTGAAGGTTTTGTGATATATTTGACTGTGGATGTGTTATTTTTATACCATTCATGGTTTATGGGTAAATTAATGACATTTCTCATGCTAGTTTTAATAAAAAAAAATTATGTTATATTTCATCATCTTCTTAATATGAATGTGTTGGACTAGTATGTTCCGGGTAGGGGACCGGTAAAAGTAAGCCCTCAGGGTTGGTGTCCGGTCATTAGAGGCACTCCGGGTTGGTGTTTGGTTATTAGAGGCACTCCGGGTTGGTGTCCGGTTATTAGAGGCACTCTGGGATGGAGTCCGGTTACAGAGGCTCTCCGGGTTGGGTTCCAGATACAATTATCCCTTAGGTCGTGGCATGAGGCCTCGACACAGAAATTAAAGTTCGACATCATGCATTCCATCATTATGAAAGTGGTTTGTGCTATTGAATGTGATTATTTGATTAGTAGAATATCCATATGAATATGTAAATGGAATTATTTCATTTTATTTCTTCCATATTATACTGAAGTTCAAGTTTAAATGGATTTTGTTTTTGTTTTATACATTTCCTTAAATGTTTATGCTTATTTTTGAAAGTTTCGGCTGTATTGCTTACCCTTACTGAGCATTTGAGCTCACCCCTTTCTATGTTTTATTTTTAATAGGATTCCAAGAAGTTTAATGTGATTGATATGCAGGGTTAAGACAAGGGAATAATTACGTTCATAAAGATTATTCATGTTGTTTTTTTACGTCTTAAAGTGAAAATGTAACATTCATGTATGTGATCTATTTTTTCAAGACTACTAAACTGATCGGTCCTTTGGGACATGATTCCTTGTAATCATGCCAATTTATAAAATAATTCAACGACTCTGGGTAACTGAGTTCAGGGCGTTACAACATATATTTTAATTATTTCAAAATTTATGACTATCAATGTGAATTGGTGATTGAAAACAAATTATATCGGTTTGTGAGGCAGTAACCTTCCACCTGCATGAATGATGGGTTTGATTCCCATTTGGTGAAGAATATGGATAAATATTGTTAAATTAACATAAATATATATAATTATATTGGATATAATGGTGTTATTATATTTTTATTTTTAATACATAATGGAATTTTATAAAATAATAAGTAAAAAATGAGCTCAGTAAAGATGATTACCTTCACCTAGAGAAACCTCCTTTGCATCTCTTATTAGAGACCTTATGATTCAACTATTTGGAAGAAAAAATATCATGAATTTGTCTAATGATGTTTTCGAAATATTTTGGTAGGTTTTGGTTGAGATAAATGTCTTTATAGGTGTGAATAAGTGATGGTATAGGGTTCCCTATTATAATTGAGGAGTGAAATTTTTGTATATGGCCAAAATAATTCAACAATGGGAAGTAACTATCTACCCAAGTGCCTAAACAATTTATAAATAATGGGGTGGATGGATGATGAGGTTTATAAAAACCTCTAAACTAAAAATAAACATTTTTAAACATGTTATTTCATTTACCACGAAGGTTACTTACTTTTACCATTTTAATTCTCACCACGGAAACTAGTTTTTTAACCGAGATAATTTATCTATTAATCTAAAAAATAGAATTATGAAATAATTTTGACCAAATTATTATAAAAATGAAATCAAATTATTTATCTATAAATTCTATGTGTGGGTAAAAATAATATTAACACAAATTCATTTAATGCACAAAACCCCCATTTTAATCTTAACCATGATAATAAATTTTTATGAGTTTTAGTATTAATTATGGAAAGACATAGGTTGAACATATTATATAATCGTAATTATCTGTATTAAAATTATGATATAAATTTTATCAAATTAAAATAAAAAAATTGGTATAAATTATTTTAAAAACATACCCACAAATTGTGTCGATTTATTTTTCGAGAGATGCATTTTTCAAGAATAAGATGATATTATATTAACTATATAAAAATTAATCATAATTATATGGATTCAAATTCATATATATATATATATAATATAAATTCAATTTAAATAATTTATCATAAAATTTTATTTTAATTAATTAAAATGAAAATACATTATTCCGAAATATAGTTTTTTGAAAAATATCCCTTTTTACGTCTAAATGATATTATCCTTATTTAGATTAAATTTATTGCAAATAAATTTTTAATTCCACATATTTTAATAAATTATTATAAATAAAAGGATAAATGGCTAAATACTATATTTTCAATTATTCATAAAAAAGTATTTGTAAGAAATTTTTTAAAAAAAATTCATTTTAGCCTTATTTCGACCAAGTAAGTTAAAAATAAATATTCAACCTATGAAATTAGAATATTTCTTCCATGTAATATTTAAATGTGAAATATATTATTGTTATATTAAAATATAATGTTCAATTCCTATAATGGAGGCTCCAGTATTGCATTTTTCCCTCCTATAAAAATCTCACTCAAAATATTTTCATGGATATTACTTTCTAAAAAATGACGGTGCGTTTTCTTCATAACATCATCTAGTTAACATGTTTCTTATCCCATTTTACTATTTATAATAAGTATCCTTACTAGTAGATACATCCAATTCCTCATTAATTTCTATGTAGTTTCAAGAATTTGGAAGGTCTCAATAGTGATCCAATATTTTATGACTTGAATATTACATCTTTTTAAGATAAAAAACATAATAGTGATACAATTACATGATACAAAAGTTTAGTGACTTGAGACAATTAGACTCATACAACAATTATATATAATAAAAATTAAAAATTATTTAAATTCTCCTTCTTTATCATTATAAATCTATCATGATCTCTTTAGTACATTTAGTCACCAGAGGATAAGCATTAAAGAAATGGGTGAGCTAAAATCCTAGTAAGGGGAGTAATAAAGGAGATGAATTAATCGTACATGGGTGAGAATAATCAATATCATCATACCATATGAATAAGATCATCATCAACATCATGAGGGAAACAATTTATAAAGGAATGTAATTTGGAATATTTATAAAAAATAAACATCATATCACAGTGGTCAAATACAATATATAGTTGTGAACAAAGATAGAATCATGTCCATGAATAATACACATAATCTCCTGATATATATCACATTAACCAAGTCATTAGAGAGCTATATAATTACAGTCCCACCCATCACATTAAAAATATCATAATCATGCATGCAACTTGGAATGTAAATAAACATAGTTATGGAATAATCCATGGAAAGGAATGTATTTCACGTGGATTTTATAAAGAATATTTTCTTGAAAAAACATTGGGGGTTCCCAAATGAATAAGGGAAATAATATTTTTAATAAAAATCATCATTCTTGTGTAAAGAATAAACAAATCAACTTGAGTTAAATAAGTGTTTTTAAAAGAACTATTTTTGAAAAATATTTATATTTGTGTAAAAAATAATTTTGGCAAGGAGTAAAACATGTATATCCCTGAAAATATAAAGGATTAATATTAAAATTATATTTAAGGAATATAAGTGTTATATTATTACTAAAAATGATGATAAATATGGATAACCCAATGAAAAAGGAGTGGAGTTTATGTATCCCCTTACGTTAAATCATTCTTTATTTCATCACTTTTACACCTCCTAAATAATAAACATAGGTTCATTAAATCATTGAAAAGTACAGGAATTATTTATAATTTTGTTACTATTTATAAGTTATAATCACTGGTTTATATTTCTCAATTCCCTTGGTTAAATGAAAAATATTTTCATGTCATGTTATCCTTAACAATTTCCCATTTTGTTTCGTTTTCGAAATTTTTGTTCACAGTAATTTGTACGCATATATAATTATTTATAGAACAATAATATATATATATATATAATTTCAACTTTTATATATCATAATTAGTTTATTATAACCATCCATAAGGTTAGTGATAAGGAATGAAATTGGAAATGTCCTCACTGGCAGTTAACCGATCATCATCAGGAATATCGTCCAAAGGGGGATAGAGAGCAGTATAAAATATAAATACTTAAAAAATATAATTTTTATAGTAGGTAAAAATAAATAATATAATAATAAAATACTGACAAATTAATTTTAAATTTTTTTTAATGAAATTGGGAAGGAAGAGAATATAGGAGGAAAATTTGAGAATATTTGGTAAAAAATTATTCTTTTCTCATAGTTGCTTCTCTAGTTTGACACTAGAATTCCTTGATGAATAGAGTTGGAATATACAGCACATCCCAAAGGTTTTTATTAGTTTAAGATATCATATTTTGAGAGATATTGGGATTTAGTAAGTGATAGAGGAGTGATTTTCCAAGGGGAGGGAGATGGGTTATTTATACTTTAGAAGAGGGCTATTTTTGAGTTAAAATATTGCATAAAATACTAAATACAAGGAAAATGTTGTAATAGTAATATTTTGATATACTAAATCATAAAAAAAAATATAATTTTTTAAGAATTTAAACCACTTTATAATTCATATTCAATAGTTTATTAAAAGATAATTGGAAAAATGAGAAAATTATTTTTAAAGGGATACTTATGACTCCAGACTTTGGAAAGTATTTTTTGAATTTGGAAAACATGTTTATTTTATTACAATGACTCATTAATATAATAAAATATGTTTTTTGAGCCACCATTTCGATAAATTATTATTTCATTATTACACCATGAATGATGTAATTTAAGTTACACAAGTTTCAAAAAAACTGTATTTTTACTATTCACCTGAAAATTGAAGTATTTTAGAAATTTTTTTAAGAAAACAATGAAAATTAGTATGCACTGATAAAGATTAAAATCAGTTTATCATAATATATTTCTAACATATGTTATTTTAATTTTTAATATATATATTTTTTATTTTTTAAAAAAACTTTAAAATATAGTATTTTATAAACGTACTTATATTTTATTTGAGTTTTTATGCCTGATATTTATTTTTTGGAAATAATATATTTATATATATGTAAATTAATCATGATAAATATTATTTATATTACATTTTATTATTTTTACATTAAATTAGTGTTGCAACAGTTAGGTTACTATTCCCAATAGTCCAATTACTATTCCCAATAGTCATGTTACCATTCCAATGGTAACATTACTATTACAATAGTTATATTTCATCCTATAACTTCTAATTCATTCCATAATTCTCGGGTCACCTCCATTCCTCTCAAGGTTCTACATTTCAGTTTTTTATAATATCGATTGGTTTAATAATATTATATTTCTTTTCTATAGTTTTTGTCATGGGTGGGATGATTATAGCTAATCAGGGTGATCCAAATTTTCCCATTCTAGGTTTTATAATTTCTATTTTTTGTCCCCTTGAAATATTTTTTATTTTAATGGGTTTAATTTCTAAGAAATTTAATTATTTTCATTAATAAAATATTGTATTATTGTATTCTCCAAGTGTTGCATGTGTATAATACATTATAGTAAAATACAATGAACATTTATTTTACTAAAAAAACATCATTTATAAACTCTGGGTTGTTATATTATACCCCTTTAGAAATTTCATCCCTATAACTTCAACTCATATTCTCGGTTGAGAATGGGTGAGGTTACTTCTGTTTCATTATCTCCACTGGTTCCCACATCACCTATTCATAATTATGGGTTTGGTAAAACATTATTATAAAATGAGTTGTATTATTATGTTTGAATTTATCTCTATGGTCCAAGTTTTTCCCTGGATGATCCTTATATGAGAGCTCATTCTCCAGTTGTACCAACATTAGGTTCAGCACATGTGAGGGATTAGATATGAACTTCCTCACGAGAAATACCTAGAAGACATCATGATATTGGGTCTTATTTTGTGGAAGTGTAAGATGATGAGCCATTACTCTTTTGTGATCAAGGATCTCAAATGGGAAAATATGCCCAGGGATAATATTCTATTTCTTTTTAAACAACATAACTCTATTTCATGGTGATATTGGAAGGAAAAATATTTCTACAACTTCAAACTCTAAGTCCCTTATACGGTTATCATCGTCACTATTTTATCATCACTAATAATATTTTATATGCTATTTTATGGCTTGAACCTTTTCTTTTATATCATGACCAAGATCAGGTCCAAGTATCTTTCATTCGAAAACATCATCCCAAAAAGTAGGATTTCTACATCACTTAGCATATAAAGTTTCATATGGAGCCATTTGAATACTTGAGTGAAAGTTGTTTTTGTATGAAAAGAAATTAATGGATGTTTTTAATCCCATCCTTATTTAAATTCCACTTAGTAGGTTATCAACATGTCATTGAGTGTTTGTATTGTCTAATCAGATTGGCCATCAATTTTGGGGTGATAGGCCATGATGAAATTTGATTTAGTATTTAGATCATGTTAAATACATCTCCAGAATTTTGATGCGGACCTTGGATTTGGATTTGAGATGATAAAAATTGTTACTCTATCAAGCCTCACCACTTCCATTACATATATCTTTTAATTTTTTTTCAAGTGATGAATATTGATAAAGTGGGAAGTTGTAGTTAGTCGAACCACCACAACCCATATCACATTGTTTATTTTGGATTTCTTTAGGAGACTGATGATAATGTTCATGGTGATGTTCTTCCATGACCATGTGGATATAGGTAACAATTTCATTGTCCCGTAAAGTTTACGTTGATCTACATTAACATTCTAACATACAACAAACATTGGGATGTACTCATCGATCTCTTTCTTCATGTTATTCCACCATTAAAGATATCAGATATCATAGTACATCTTGGTGCTTCCATGATGGATGAAAAATTATGAGCTATTTCAATGATCAAATAGATCCAATTTTATTTTAGGTGATTAAGGCACAAAAATCCTAGATCCAAACCAAATGAAACAATCTTCATCAGTTTGGAACTCCTTAATTTTCTCTTCCTTTACCACTTTCACCCATTTTTAAAGTGCCATATCATCCCTTTGGGCCTCCTTGATATTCTCTTTTATATATTACTAAGAAATCATTTGTTAATGGTATGATGTTTTCACTAAAATTTTGATTTCTACATCCATTATTTATATATCCATAAAGATAGTTTCATTCTCAGTCTCCGTAATATATTGAGTAGAAAGTTGTTTTCTGCTTAGAGTGTCAACTACCTTGTTCGAATTTTTGGGATTGTAGTGAATAAAGATATAATATTCCATGATTATCTCTAAGAATATTCTTGGACTCATGTTGAGCTCCTCTAGTGTGAATATATAATGTATAATATTGTGATCGTTATATATGTCATACATCTCTCCGTAGACGTAGTGCTGCAAATTATTCAGAGTGAAGATCATAGATTCTAATTATAGATCCTGTGTTAGGTAGTTATGATTATGGGTCTTCAGTTTTCATGATGTGTAGGATATCACTTTGTCGTTATTCATGAGCATGCAACCCATGCCTTTTTAAAAGCATCATTGTATTTTAAAAAACCTTATCCTCTTGATGGTAGTTTGGGTATATGTATTGTGATTAGCCTATTTCTAATCTCCTGAAATATTTTATCACATTCCTCCATCTAGACATACTTTACCCCTTTCAATGTTAAATAAGATAGTGGGCTATAAAATCATGATAAATTTTTCACAAAATATGAGAAGGACCCTGATAAACCAAAAAAACTATTGATTTTTGTGACACTAGTGGGTATGGCCATTCATTGATTGCCTCTTTCTTTGAAGAGTCTATATAAATTCCTTCACTTATGATTACATTCCACATGAATAAGACTTAATCCATACAAAATGTAACGTCCCATCTTTTTAGTGAGGTGTGTTTTCTTTTAATTTTGGTCACACCTTATTGAGTAACTTTTTTTGTCATAAAACCCAATAACTATTCCAATAGGTTGGTCCATTTTATTTTGTAACAAAGGTTTTTGGTGTGATAGTGGTCAGATATAGGCCCAATTCATGGTGTGTCTTAAATACATGTTGTTTATTTTGAATAAACCACGTGTAATAGACACATGGCATGTAATGGTTTAGACTGGAACCTTGAAGGTCAGGACTTGGGTTTTCCTCCTGATGAAAATCCCAATATTTACATAGTGTGTAAAGGATACACACTATGTAAATTCCCAGATCAGTTTTTTAAAATAGGTTAGGGGCTCATTTTTTACAGAATGCCTTCTTTATCTATTTGGTGTTGTGCGAGAGCCCCCTCTGATGCCCGACATAAGTTATTTTTCTCCTCTTTCACAAGAGCTTTATTTTCCTCACCATAATTCACATTGAATCCAAAATGGTAAGGTCTCCACTCCTATTCCTTCCCATATTTGTTTATATACCCTTACATTGTGCTATTTCTGTGAAAACTCATTTTACCTGTTTTCTTTCATTGATTCATTCTTCCATTTTATCCCATTCTAGAACTACTAAAGGGATGGCACTGGATGAGGAGAGTGCTATAAGATTAAGTTAGGTTTTCTAGTTCCTTTCCATCAAGTTTAGTTTCATTTATATCATTCATCATTGTTACACACACTATAATTTTCCGGCAACATCACAAAAGTGTTTAATAAAATAATTTAAATGTTCTTTTTTACCCAATACAGTCCAAACTAGTAGTTAATAAACCCTTTGGTTGATCTCCTAGACATGATCCACCTATGTGGGTGTGCCTCTCCTTAAAGTCCTAATTTACCTTAAACATTAAATTATTAAACACCCCTTGAGGTGTGGAGCCCTTGTAATAAATTCCTTTGAATTATTAATTGATTTGAGTGACATGATATGTCGTAGTTTAGGCCCCTACTATTAATTACATAATTTAATTAGTTGAATTAAATGTTTTTCCAACTTGAATAAAGAGATATAATTGCAATGCCTTTCTAAATGGTATAATTTTGTGATGGAGAAGCCATACCCTTATGTCACACTAATAGAGATACTCTGGATTCCATTTATGGATCTCCATGGAAATTCTCATCATGATTTATAAGTAGGATTTGTTTATGAATGGTAAATATTATGAGAGAGGCACTTGGTATTCCATGGAAATAATCACCTTTAATTTTCACTACCTCTATTATGAGTGATATCGATTACCTCGGGGAGACACTATAGAAGGGATTGTGGATAGATAGATATATCAAACCATGAGTGATAATCATTTCCATATGTGGGATACTAGGGACAAACTCATAGGTTTTCTACTATCTTCACCCCATGTCAAGAGTGATATTAGGGATTCCATTTAAATATTTCCCTATATGGACTCCTATGATGTATAGTATTTATTAGTCTCCTAGTGTGATACTTGGGTTAGATGATATGGTTTTCCATGTAAAGGTCTAAGATGGTTCTTAGTTAAATTCATGGAATTACTTTCATATAATTCCAGTAATTCTAATTTATTAATTTGAAGGACTAGTCACTAAGAAAGATAACATGCTTGGTCTCATTGTAATCTTGATGATTATTTTATAACATACCATTATTAGACCCATACTATATTTACTTTAATGGTTACCTTAGTTCAGAGACATATGTCCTAGGCTGAATTTTGTAGAGTTAGTTGGGTTTTCCACAAGGAACCCAGTCCAATATATATATTTATTTTATTGTCCTGAATTTATTATTATTGGAACACTAGTGATTTTATATGTATGGAGTAGATTGATCTAGATAGCAATGGTGGTAGCCTACTAAGTATATATCACATCCTAGTCATGCCTCCATTGGAACCCAAGCATAGTTCAGGACTGCAGGTGTAGTTAATGGGAAGATCCCAGCTTCTAACACTTTATTTTTAGTACTAGGATGGAGTACAAGCACAGAGGATTGAGCCTATGCTCCAGAATCAAGTAGAGGGAACTTTTGGGATTTTTTTTATTTTTGTGCAGCATGTGGTATACGGTTATTTCCCCTATATTACACATACTACATGTTTTTTATAGATACATGACATCATCATCATCATTCCCTATCAATTTACTACTCAACATCCACCTATAAATTTCTTTTATATTTTTTTATTATTCCATTGTTTCTTCTTACCTACTACTTCTGCCACTTATATTTATTATTTAATACTACCCAAAAATTTGAATCATGAGGGATTATCTCCCCACCAAAATACCCTAGGTACTCACAACTATTCAGAAGCCTCTAACATATTGGTAGGTGCACTTGAGGTAATTTGGCTAACCATCTCAGGGCATCGTTTAGTGGATTCCAGGGAAAGGCTCTACAATGGGGTATTAGAGATTATTTTTCTTCTATATTACTATTTGGGTATTATATATGAGACTAGGATTTATCAAAATTTATCAACAATCCTGTGCATTGTAATTTCTAACCCACCTATATGGGAAACCCAAATGACATAGGATGGTTCATTATTGTTATTGTATTTTGTATGTTACAGTTCCCTTGATTTTACCATTGGGTGAAGCACAATCCTTGTTATTTTATTATTATTGATATTATTATTAATTATTTTTATATTCCTTGGCCTCATATGATAAGGAGGTGTTGTCTCATTCATCATACTATGCACTTGAGGATTCACATGTCATTCATTATTCCATGAAATATTAATATTACTATGTGCATTACCTATATTGCATGTGATTTTTATGAGTGCCTTGATATATATATATGTGTGTGTGTGTGATAAAAATTCTTGTAGGGATAACATAAATAGATTAATTAAAGTTCTTACATCAATCAAAATGGTTTTTTCCTATATAGAATAATGATCACACCTTAATTAATAGTTTTTTCCCTTATTGATCCATGAACCACCAGTTCTAAGAGATGAAATATTATTTGTTTTGATTGATGAATGTGAATTTTAATTAATGAAGTGAGAAGTTTTATAAATTGGGAATGGTAGTTCATTTAATAAAATCACTACACGTGACCTGTTACATCCTGATATGGTACATAGAAGCCCGATTATAGTAACTTGATGCAAAATTACAATTTATAAAGATTATGAGAATTAATAAATTGAGAATGGTGATGCATTTAATGAGCTGGAGATTTCTATATCCATAAAAATAAGAATGCACATTAATAAACTATAATTATAAAATGAAGTTGTTACCACTAAATAGGGATTCCAATTTCAATGTAAAGGGAATTATCCTCTATACCTGAACTTTGTTGTGTGGTGTAAGTCCTAGACCTTGACAGACCTTATTAGTGGGAATTTGGTAGTTATCATGAGGCACCTATGATATATTTTACTATTTTATCACCTATAATTGGCTTTAGGAGAAATATTATAGGTGTTACTCTTTATAGGGAGTATGTTTACCTAAAAATTCATGCTTTCCCTATTTTCTATCTGATGTAAATGTTCCATCAGGAATGTAATTATAGATTTTAGGGATATGCCTCCATGGTTTCCTCACATCATACACCAGGAGGGTTGTGATGACCATGATCTATAGGTGGTGGGCCATTATTCACTAGTATTACCCCTATAGTTCCACTTGAAGAACATCCTGTTGATCTTCTAATGGGAAAATATACTTAGTTTTGATATACTTTATTCTATTTTATGTTGTTTTTATAAGCAGCTCCACAGACCTACCCCTATTGTAAAATATTTGATGTGATAAATCTAGTTTCAACATCCTCCCACCTTTTCAGATGATGGTAGTCCTCAGGCTACTGATTCATGGATCAATGTCATGTTATCAATCATTAAGCATTAGAAGATTCCCCCAGAGTGGAGATTCAAGCTCACTACCTACATGATTCATGATTCTTCTAAATATTGTTGGGATGTCATTACCCATGCCTAGCGTCATGAGTGTATGGTCTCAGAAGGAATCAAAATTTAATTTCATGATTATTTATTTCCTAGAAAATTAAGAGCAGACCAATCCTAAGGTTTTATCTACATATAGGAGGGTAATATGTTAGTGATAGAGTACTCAGATCAATTCACTGAGATCTAGTGTTTCACAGTGACAGTGACTAGTGAAGAGCTGATGAATACAATATGATTTGAGGATGGGTTTTTATATAAAATCTGATCATAGGTGACTGTTTTTCAGATGACCACCATTTTTTAGATACTGAACTAGGACCTCATCAATGGGTAGAACCTAAGGGAAGGTGGTAGTGGGCCATGGAGGATCATCTACTATGTAGGAAGACAATTTATCTAGTTGTAGGAAAAATCATTTCCATGGTAAATACAGGGGATGTTCCAGCCACATATCGAAAGCTATGAATTGGGTTGCTAGTGTGTAAGGTCATTCCATAAAAAGACACAATGTACGAGGAACCTTATTGAGTGTCGATCATGTGGTAGGATGAGACACCTCCAACATTTCTATTAGAATTATCATCTGGTGTCTAGAGAGAGGGGATCTGTGCTGACAGTGCATTCAAGAATAGGATCAGTAGCTCCATGTCAGGCTAAGATTTGTTCTAATATTGGCCAATTAGGACGAGGAGGTAGTTATGGATGAGGTAGTCAGAAATCTGAGGTTTAGCACCAGCAGAGTGTACGTACCCATGTTAGTGATGTTTCATCTCAATGTTTTAGTTCGGGACATATCCATTCAGTTCAACCTACACTCGAAGAGCATATTCCATGGACTTATACAGTAAAAGGTACTATTCTAATAGCATCTACTTTTGTTTATTCCTTATTTATTATAGGTGCATCGCAATATTTTATATCTATGAAAATTATTGAAGTTTTGGTCCAAGATATGGAGTAATTATGCAGTTTTATGACTCTTAACACAAATATATGGTCCCATTTGATATTATATTTTAGTACAAGGAGTGACCCTTGAGATATGTGGGTACCATTCCATGTGGAAATTCCTTATCCTTGAGATGAATAGGTTCGAATTCATTCTTGATATAGACTAGATATCTCCTTGTCATTCCCGTGTTGATTGCTATCATGGGAGGGTAACATTTACATCACCCAAGGGAAGTGCTTATATTCATAACGGAAAATGGGTATCCAAACGAGTCGACTTGGAACCAAGCATAATGGGATATGATGGGTGAACAACTAGATGGATATTATCTTAATGAGTGATAAAGGGATGTGGATTATGTAATTTCTTCTTATTATAGATCATTTCATGTATATCTTCACTGTTTATTTCTCCTGATTACCTCCTCTGAGAGATGTGTATTTCACTATATATCCAATTCTAGGATTGGAACTGGTTTCCATTCATCCCTATAGGATAGAACCTACCATGTTTTAGTAACTCAAGAATCATTTATATGACTTAGAGGAAAAGCATTTCATATGACTAGTACCTCACTATGTGGTTTAGCTATCCTCTTTTCAAAGAAGTAGGATAGTACCCTTAGGTTTTGCATGGATTGTATATGTTTAAACCAGATTATAGTAAATAACTAGTATCCATTTACTCATATAGATGACATCTTCATCTAGATCCAAGGAGAAACTATTTTCTCTAATCACTATTTGATATTGAAATACCATCAAGTTCATGTTTGATCATCAAACATGCTCTGTACAATGTTTTAGAGAATTTATCGCTTATATGAGTACCTAGTTATGCTATCGGGTCTTGTGAATTCACCCACTATTTTCATGGACATGATAAATTGGATTTTCAACCAATATCTTGATTAATTCATTGTAATATTTGTATAATACATCTTGGTGTATTCTCGCACTAGAAACGACAATTCCAATAATCTTGAGATCGTTCCGAATACACTGAGAGAGGATTTTATATATTCTAATCTTAGAAAATGATAGTTTTGGATCAGTATGGTTCACTTATTGGGTCATATTATTTCATAGGCAGATGTACTTGTTGACCTAGAGAAGTTGGGAACCATTGTTTCCTAGGGGTAGCCCAAGAATGTATTTTCAATACATAGTTTATTGGTGATGGCTGGGTACTGCAAGAAATTTATTTAGGATTTCTCACACATAGAAGTGCATTTTATGTTATTGAAAAATAAGGGTATGAAATTCGTATGGGAAGAATCTTGTGAGATATAATTGTTGGAGTTGAAGGTGAGACTGGCCTCAACACTAATCACGATTCTACCAAATTCTAGTAGAAGCTATATTTTTTACTATGATGCTTTAAGAATAGGGCTAGGAGTAGTTTTTCTGTAGTGATATCAGGTTTTAACATGTAGATACCTCTATTTGAGACCTGATGATTAGAATATCCCTATGCATGACCTTGATCTAGCATCTGTAGTTCATGATTTATGATGTTGGAGGAAACATCTAATGGGAGACAAGTTTAGTTTCAATAATGTTAAAAAAAATCTCAAATATTTCTCTACATAGTGTGAACTAAATCTTAGGTATTGAAGGAGGGTATAATACCTAAAATATTGTGAATTTGTGCTTTCTTATACACCTGGAAAGAGTAACGTAGTAGCTAATGCACTGAGCTAGAAGACTTAGAAATAGGTTGTCTAGGAGGCCAGCAGTGAGTGGTAGTTGATGGGTCTATTTTCTCATATTCACTAAGAGGTTCAAAAGATTCATGGAAAAAATATTTTAGAAGATTTACCAGTGGTATCGTCCTATATTGAATGGGTGAAGTTGAGACAAATTTCAAATCGTGAGGGCCTCATATCGAGGGAATTTTTCTCTGATGAGAACCCATCATTTGGTTGGGTTTTTTTATGATAATGAGAACTTACACATCCATGGTCATGTTTTTGTTCCTAAATACATATGGGAAGAGTTGATATGATAATCTCATGTCTCTTTTTGGGAGGATCACCCGAGTCTTACTAAGATATACCAAAACATACATCTCATGTATTGGTGACCAGTTATGAAGAGGTGTATTTTAGGTTTTGTCCCTTGGTTCTCCAATTTTCCGTAGGTTAAGGAATAACACTAGTGACATTTTGATCTTCTATAGCATCTAACCATTTTTAGTGGAATTTTAATGATGTCACCATGAATTTTTTTATGGTATTTCCAAGATCCCCACTCTACAGCAATGCAATATGGGTGATCATTAACAGATTAACCAAGATCATACACTTCCAATAGGTAAGGGAGACCTCATTAGTTAATTATCTTTATAGGATTTATATTCAGGAGATTTTTCACCTTCATGGTGTCCTTTATTCCATCGTATCAGATTGAGATTCCCAGTTTACATCATGGTTATGGAAGGGGTTGCAAAATGCATTGGGTTTATAGTTTCTCTTGAGTATAGCATATCACCCTCAGACCAATGGGAAGTTCAATAAAATGGGTGTTAGAGGATATTATCTAGGAATATGTCCTTGATTTATGAGGTTTATGGGAGAAGATAAACCTCTCCTTAAGTTTTACAACAATAATAGCTTTTGGGAAATGATTTAGTCAGATCCTTATGAAGCCCTTTATAGTATGTTTCTCCATTCACCCCTGTGCTAGTTAGATGTAGGTGAGGCATCACTACTAGATGCTCGTCTAATTTATGAGACTTCAAAGAAAGTACAATTGATTCATATGTATATGGATACAGTTAAGTTCAAGAAAAAATCTTATACCGATCTTCGTCATCAACCTCCAGAGTTCAAGGTTGTACATAAGGTATTTCTATGAGTTTTGACAAGATTGGATCAAAGGGGGATTCCAATATAGGATAGCCTATCACCCCACTATATCCTTTCTTTTGATATAATGGAGAGAGTTTGTCTAGAAGTCTATTGGTTTCCACTACCCCAAGGTATTGTTCCATGCACGATGTATTCCATATATCATAGCTTCATCATTATCATTTTGAACCATCTTATTTGTTTGATCCTGAGGATATTAAATAGGAATCATATGCATCATATGAGAAGAATCCAATAAATATCATTGATTGGATCATGAAGGATCTTCAGGGAAGGTTAGTTCCTCTAGTTTGGGTGATATGGAAGTATGACGTTATACATGAAAAAACATGGGAGAAAGAGGTTGATGTACATTCCCAATGGCATCAACTTTTTCATATGATGATTTATTAAATACACAGTGCATATTTATAATACACAACGTGTTGTAGACACATAAAATGTAATGGTTCAACTATGAACCCTGTGCTGTAATAGTAGATTCCATAGACCCGACTAAATAGTAATTTTCAATTACCGTTTCATGTGTACAATTATATAAGAATGATATATGTAACAACCCAAACTTTTATTAATGGAAATTAATCTTGATCTAATTAAATATATTATTATGTAAAATGGTTATATAAAACATATTCACTTCCATAGTTTTATGTTTTTGGATTTTAAAATACCATTAAAAATTGTTAACATTGCTAATATTGTCGTTGAATAGTGATCACATGATTAGTATAAATATAGGGCCTTAACAAATCCAATTTAATCAAAAAAAAAGGAAGTGATGGCCGCATATTATAGAATTGATCCATATGAGTACCATTTGTCAGAGCTTGGAAAGGAGGTAGCATCACTGGGCTTTGATCTTTACCAATCCCAAGTTGAGCTCAACGTGTCAAGCTTGAACTGAATCACTTACCAGAGAAGTGGAAGGTAAAAGATATTACCACTCGAGCGATGTTATCTGAGCAACCTTAAGAGTCTATCACCATCACACACCTTACCCTTAGGACATATTCAGGTATTATAAGGGGTTATGTAACAAGACCATAACACTATGATTATGTGCATTATTTGTTTATAAATAATAAAAATGTATTTTATTATTGTTACTTTGTAAGTGATTTGTAGAGCACAAATAAAATATTCAGTTAATATTTAAATTCAGTTAAGAAATATTTTTTTATTAATTAAAGGATTTGGAAATAAATAATATTTTAATAAAATATTATTAAATAATTAAATTTTATTAAATACAAATGATCATATAATTTTTATGAATACAATTCTAATGTTTATTAAGGTTTGAAAATGGATTTTTTCAAAATACATAAATTGTTGATAAAAGTGAGTTTTTTTTTTAAAATTTAAAATTCACATATTTAGAAGATTATTTAAATAAAATGAATATTATTATTTTAATTAAGACATAGAAATTATCCAATGGTGAATTTTTCATAATTCTCTGACACAGTCAATTATTTGGGTAAAAATTAAATACCGTTTAAATATATAATGTGTTTTATGACATCATAATGACCCTGTATTGATGTAATAAAATAATATAAAAAGTTATTTCGGCCAATATATGTATTAAATTTAAAATAATGTGATTTTAAATTTTTTTGATTAATTTTATGATTCCTTAGTGGACCCTGTAAGACTTATAAAATATTTAACTTTTTAAAATGATTTCCTTGAGAGTGTGACTCACCTCCACATAAGAAAGCCTATTATTTAAATAATTTTGGCCATTGTGCTTGTAAAATAATATAATCTACTCCCATTTGAAAAAAACCATGGAAAAAACTAGGGTATGGTTTGTGGTATTGATTACTTTAATGTGTAATGTCTAAAATCTAAATATGAAAGAATTCCCCTTTCTTTTCCTATATAAACCCACCCAAGATTCCACTTAACTTCATCCAAAACAATTGTAGCATGACCAACCTCTACCCTCCTATCTCTAAAATCATCCCAAGGAACCCTAATCTCCATTGAAGACTCTATCAAGCCTCTCCTAAGCCTTTGATATCAATCATACAAGTAAGATATTCCTCTCCTCCTCTTTGAATTCATGCACCTTATTTGAGAGTAGTTCTTTTAATTTTAATTTCATAAATTAATATTCGTTTTTAATCATTACCATAATATAAAATTTATGTTATCTAAATTCGGTATTATTTATCCTCCATCATTTGGACCCATACCTAAGTCATTACTATGCCCAAATTCCTAAAGGGGTCTTCCATCCACTTCTTTTATCAAGAATTATTTTAATGTTTTCTCTTTTAATTAATTTAATTACTATAATCAGATATGTTATTAAATATCATAATTACTACCTATTTCATGTATACATGATTAGATACCATTTCACTCTCATTTCTCCCTATTATGAACCCTTTTGTACACCGGTTACCATGCCGAATTTTTGTAAAGGATTTTACTCTTCACATTTCTATTCAAGCTAATCTTTTAAATTATGATTTGTTTGTTACATATTTATATATTGTGTAATGATATTCCACAACTAACATATTTTCCATTTTATTTATATGTTGTTTGATCTTCCTTTCACTCTCATCAATCCCTCTATGATCCTTTAAGTACACCAGTTACCATGCCAAATTTTAGTAAGGGATTTCTTCCTTTCTCATTTTTGTCTCAATTTCATAATGTTGTTATATCATTTTATTCTAAATTAAAAAAGCTGGGGTATGATTTTTCACCACCACCATACTTCCATCCCTATGTTTGAATGATGATAAACCTCTTTATCTCTCATTAATTCCTCCCATGTACACATTTTTCCATGCTGAAATTCTATACGGAATTTCTCTCTTCTCATTTACATTCATGAAATTATTTTATATTATGTATCTAAATTACATTACATATGTTGGGATATAACGTTACATGATCCCCTTACTGTTCATTTAATTTATAAATGATGATATACCCTTTTGTCTCTCACCAACCCATTCTATGATTTCTATTTGACGTCGTTATGCTACCAAAGTTACACCACAATTTACCATGCGAAAATCATCGTGTAGGTGAAAAACATAACCATTTCTCTATCAAGGGTATTCACCTTTATAAAAATGTATTTTTTTATTGATGATTTTCATTTATGTATTCCATATATTTTATTATTGTAATAAATTATGATGTTTAATGAATCCATGTTGTATGATCCATGTGGCACATGTATACATGAAATGAAATGTTTATAAAAGTTGTCCCCTGATATCACTCCAATGAATTTGATAAAGAATAGTATCATGATAGTTCATTTTCAATGAGGGTTTACTCATGATAATACAAGTAAAATGAGGTTTTAGTCAGGATAATTCATGTTCAATGAGGGTTTACTCATTCTTCGTGTGCAATGAGTCTTAGATCGTGCTAACATCATATTAAGTGTTCTTTCCACATTTACATGTTATTATAATTATGATATATCATGTATTTATGTTCATGTTTCTCTTGTGCTACATAGATATTACTATTGCCTAAAATGTACTATATTCATCATGTTATGGCATGATTACTCCCATTCTGGGCTTTATAGCTCACCCTTTTCTTATGCATGTCCTCAGGTTATCCCATTAAATTATATGTATGAAGGAATTTTGTTGTCATGTAAAAGAATTTTTCAATAAAGATGTTGTGTCTTATGTTATAATTTGTTATTTAATGTTCTTAATTTCCCAAGACACTAGATCTCTCAATCCTTAGAGTTTTCTTAAGTGATGCTTTATGTAATAAATCAGGTTTATGTGTCTAATAAAGAGAAGGGGTTTTATTGTTGGTATCAGAGGATACATTTATTTATTTTTGGGATTAGGATTAGAAAACACTAGTGAAAGCCTTTGGGATAAGACTAAGTATAAAAAAATCCCTAAATTTTGGTGAGTACAGATTAAGTGGTTTACCAAGAAAATACATCCCTGTTTGGATACGAACAAGTAGAGGCGGCTCTGGAACTAATTTATCTATGGGTAAAAAATAAAAACCATACTTTGAGCTAGAATTGTATGGAAACTGGTTCATGATAAAGTGACTTGATGCACTCTTGGTTGTGACACACTTAGGGAATATTATTTGGTAAATTCATAATCCTAGTATTAACCATTATTAAGGGAATAAAAAAATTCCCCCAAGAATATATGTTGGGATATAGATCATAGATAACATAGATTGAAGCCTATGAATTCATAAGTTAAGGAAATAAATGTAATTTATAAGTAATCCCTTTTTGTCTTTATATTCCTCTATATGTGTTACCCCTAAATTTCATTTTTCCCCACCAATGGCCGGTAATAGGAGGATTCGGGCTAACAACTGATGTGAAGATCAATGTGATGACTATTCTAATGAGGTTCCCAAACAGATGGGAGAGGAAATCAGAAACATTGTCACGATACTCTTAGTTATCTCATGTTTTGAATAGAAACATGGCTAAAGAAGAACGCCCCCCCAAACCCCCAAGAAATAACAAGCCACAATTGAGAGATTCATGAGGAAAATGCCTCATACTTTTAATGGATCATTTGATCCCTCAATCGCCGAACAATGGATCAAATCCAGTAAAAATACCTTCTCCATACTTCAATATTCTGAACAAGATAAGGCTATTCTGGATGCCGTTAGTATGGAGGGTGAAGATTATCAATGGTGTACATTGATCAAAAATAAAATGTCTATGGAGGTGACTGAGGCATTACAATACAAGTATTTATGGAAAATGTTTTTCGATAAATATTTTCCGTGCACCATCTAGCTTAAGATAGAAAGGGACTTCTTCTCCCTAAAGAAAAAAAGGAAATGAGTCTATCGGAGCTTATGAGGAAAACATCACAAGGATTTCATCATATACCTTAGAGTTTTTCATTACCTTGTGAATGCATGGATTACGGCTTCTTTGGTGGACTAAAACCTAGCCTATGAAAATCCCTAGGGATTTTTGACTTTGATAGCTATGAAGAAATTGTCTGATGTGCCCTCAAAGTCAAAATGGAGATCGGAGAATCTCAGGGGTATCATGGGGATAAGAAGCGGGAAGTGGAATCTAATTATATCATTTTAAGGGATAAATACAACTATGATAAAAAATTCAAGCACGCCACTTCCCAACGGTATGGAAAGAAGCACCCTATAAATTTACTGAAGGGGATGAGAAAATGCTTTTGGTGTGGAAGATAAGGGAACCTATCCATTAATAGCTGATAAGAAAAACGTTCTTCTATGATAGAGGATAAGAATGTTCCATTCGACCCTCAACACATTGTTTATTTCTTCAACTCCAAAAAACCAGGGCACTTTAAAAACCAGTTCAATAATCCAAGGGTTTTCGGAGACAACCAATAACCTTGAAGGTAGCAAGGGCGATATTTTTCAATCGCTGTTGTCAAAGCGAACCCCGACAATGAAGTGGTGAATATTATTATAGTAATTCATTCAATAATAGAGAACATACTTTTTGATTCTGGTTCTATGCATTCTATTATATCTCAAATGTAAGGTAGAACAACCCCAAAACCACCACAAATCATGGAAGTAGAGATGTTGGTGAGAACGTCAAATGGGGAAATCATTGGAGCCCAGGAATATAACTCATGCCCTATCACAATTTGTGTATTTAACTTCCCAATGAACCTCTTCATACTCCCTCTAGAGGAATTTTATGCAATTATTGGCATCGATTGGATTTCCCTATATAGATCTTACAAAAATTTCCGTGAGCGGGAAATCACTCTCCATTTGGAGAATCGACCCTGATTCTGCACAAGTACACAGAGGGGGATGAATCTTCTTTAGAACCATCATCTCAAGAGTGGAAATTACTACCCTATGAGAATGCGTATCTTCTGCAGATTATTGAGTCTAAGGAAGCAACGACATTTAAAGGCATGCCTATTGTGACGGAATTTATTGATGTGTTTCCCGAGGACTTTTCCTTTCGTCCTCCAAGAAGATATGTTGATTTATTGATTGATATTATACTTGGGGAAATTCATATATCCATGATTCCATATATAATGGTTGTATTAGATCTTGAGGATCTAATGAAACAACTATAGGAGAATCTAGATAAAGGGTTTATATGCCCAAGTTTGTCACCTTGGGGTGCACCAGTAGTCTTCATCAAGAAGAAGGAAGGGTCAATGATCCGTTGAATTGATTATCGTGAGCTCAAAAAAATCATGATAAAGAACAAGAATCATCTTCCCTGAATTAATGACTTGTTCGATCTGATACATGGAGAACAATACTTCTCTATGGTGGATCTGTGGTCGGGATATTACCGAATGAGGGTGAAAAAGGGAGGATATCCCCAAGACTACATTTCGTACATGGTACAGGCACTATGAATTTATAGAAAGTCCTTTTATACTCACTAATAATCCATCAATATTTATGGACTTGATGAATAGAGACTTTAGAGAATACCTCCACAAATTTGTGGTGATCTTTATAGATGTTATTCTAATATACTCCAAAACCAAGGAGGAGCATGAGGAGAATCATAGAATTGTACTATAGATCTTGTGAAAGGATAATCTCTATAAAAATTACAAAAAGTGTGAGTTACGGTTGAATGAAGTCTTATTCTTGGATCTTATCATCACAAGCAATGGGATATATATTGATCCCTATAAGACAAATGCAACTAAGGGATGGATGATGCCAACATTAGTGATAGATGTTCATAGTTTCCTAGGGTTTTCTGAATATTATTTCCAATTTGTGAGAAATTTCTCACAATTTTCAAACCATCTAACCAAGATAACTCGGAAGGGAGTAAAGTTTTCTTGGAGTGATGAATGTGAATATAGATTCAAGGAGTTGAAAAAGAGGCTTATCACTACGCTCGTGATCACACTACACACAAGTGGAGAACATTTCATGGCATTCAATGATTCTTTGAAGAAGGGCATGGGTTGTGTGTTGATGAAAAATGAAAAAGACATTTACTATGCTTCAAGTCAATGGAAATTTGATGATAAAAACAATCCAAAACATTATCTTGAGTTGACTGCAGTGATATCCACTTAAAAAATTTGGTGATATTACCTCTTTAGGGAGATGTTTGAATTATATATGGATCAAAAAATCCTCAAGTATATATTCACACAGAAATATTTAAACATGTGCCAAGAAAGATTGTTAGAGATGATCAAAGACTACGACTGCTCAATCCCTTTCCAGCTTAAGAAATCCAACACGGTGGAAGAAGCTCCAAGTAGAAAGGAATTAGTGATTCTATCATTGATGATAATTGAAAAGGATCCAATCTTCCTATATTTGATGAAGATGGACATGGGAATCATAAATATGGGAAAAAAATAAATAGTTTCACAAATGATTTATCAACCATATATTTTGTAAAGGTTAAAGGATGCTCAAAAGGATGATTTGGGAATTTAAAAGAAAGTGGAAATTATCAGAAAAGGTAAATCCTTAGTGTTCAATATTATTGAAGAAGGAATTGTGATATTTGGGTCAAGAATATGTGTTCCAACAAATATAGAGTTAAATAAAGAACTTTTGGATGATGCACATAGTTCAAATTTCTCCATTCACCCAGGAAACACAAAGATGTATTGAGATATCTGAGAGTATAATTGGTGGGGAAACATGGGGAAAGAAATTGTTGGGTATACATCAAAGTGTCTGATATGTCCGAAAGTGAAAGATGAAAGACGAAAGTCTAAGGGTATGATGTAACCATTACCTATACCAATATGTATATTTGATAACACCACTATAGACTTTGTCACTAGACTTAAAAAGAGATCCAAAGAAAACAATGTTATCTCGGTTGTTGTGGATCGTCTTATAATGACTGCACACTTCATTGTAATTCAATAGGATTTCTCATTAGATCAACTAGCATGGATATATATCAGAGAAGCAGTAAGGCGGCAAGGAGTACCAATATCTATTCTATCTAATCGAGATCCAAGATTCACATATAAATTCTGGATGAGTCCCCAACATTTTTTGAATACTGAGCTAAACTTCAGTAAGGCTTATCATCCCCAAACCGATGGTCAATCTGAGCGGACAATCCAAAAACTTGAGGACATGTTGAGAGCATGCTCAATGAACTTCAAATGAGGATGGGATCAACATCGTCCTCTTGTTGAGTTCTTTTACAATAGCAGTTTCCACTCAATCATCCAAATGTCACCTTATAAAGCCCTTTATGGGAAAATGTATAGAACACCAACATGTTGGGATGAAGTTGGGGAGTGAAAATGCCAAGGTCCAGAAATATTCGAGTTAATGGTGTAGAAGGGTAAAACAATCTAGAAGCACATTGAAGCTTCTCCGAGTCGACAAAAGAGCTATGATGATAATAATCAATGAGACCTAGTGATTGATGTTAGAGATATGGTATTCCTCTACATATCATAGTGGAAGAGAGTTATGATATTTGGGAAGAATGTAAAGCTTATTCCAAGGCACATTGGTTCTTTTGAGATCCTTGATCACATTGGGGCAGTGGCCTATCGACTAGAACTCCCACTGAACCTGTCTCAAGTACATTATGTATTCCATGTATCAAAATTGAGTAAGTATATACCTAACCAATCACATGTACTCAATCCAGAGGTGGCAACATTAGAGAATGACATCTACTATGAAGAGTAGTTGATGTAGATCATAGATCGCAGGGAAAATGTTCAATGAAATATGGCAATGCCCCTCATTAAGATGTTGTGGAGAAACCACAAGTTTGAAGAAGAAATGTGGGAATCAGAGGAGCATAGTTACCCTCATATGTTTAAGTTTGGGAAAAGTAAATTTTGAGGGTGAAATTTCATAATAGGGGAATATTGTACTGACCCAAACATTTATTAATGAAAATTCATCTTGATCTAATTAAATGTCTTATTATGTAAAATAGTTATATAAAACATATGCGCTTCCACTGTTTTATGATTTTGGAGTTTAAAATACCATTGATAATTTTTACCATTTATAATATAGTTATTGAACAATGATCATGTGATTAGTATAAATATAGGTGTTTAACAAATCCAATTTACTCAGACAAAGGAAGCGATGACCTCATCCAATATAATTTCACTATATAAAGCCCATTTTTTGGAGCTCGGAAAGGAGGCAACATCACTAGGCTTCTCTCTTCACCAAGACCATGCCAAGCTTCAACATGTTAATCTTGAATAGGACCACCTACATGAGAAGTGGAAGTTAATAGAGATTACCACCTGAGCGATATTATCTAAGTCACTCCAAGAGTCTTTCATCATCACACACCTTATCCTTAAATCTTATGCGGGTATTATAAGGGGTTATGTGACAAGACTCTAGCACTATTATTATGTGATTTTTTATATAAATAAAATACATTCATTTAATTATTGTTACATTGTAAGTGATTTTTAAAGCAAAAATAGTTTTTTAGTTAGTATTTAAATTAAGTTACGAAATCTATTTTGATGAATTAATGGATTTTTGAATTAAATAATATTTTAATAAAAAATTATTAATAAGTTACTTTTTATTTTGTATAAATGATCATATAATTTTTATGAATAAAATTGTAATTTTTTTAAGGTTTGAAAACTGTTTTTGTCAAAACCAATGAATTTTAGATAAATGTCAGTTTTTATTTTAAAATTTAAAATTAAAATATTTAGAAAATTATTTAGATAAATCAATATTATTTTTTGAATTAGTACATCTAAATTATCAAATTGTGAATTTTTCATAATTTTCAGACACAATCAAATTTTTAGGTAAAAATTAAATACTGTTTAAATATATAATATGTTTTATGACATCATAACGACCGAATAGTGATGTAATAAAATACTATAAAACGTATGTTTGGAAAATATATGTTTTATATTTAAAATAATGTGATTTTATATTTATTTGATCACTTTTATAATGCCTTAGTGGACCCTCCAAGACTTATAAAGTATTTTAACTTTTTAAAATGATTTCCTTGAGAGTGTGACTCCCCTCCACTTAAGAAAGAATAATATTTTAATAAGATCAGAAATTATCCTTATAAAACAATGTTTTTCACTCCCCTTTTTATAAAAAAAATGGAAAAAAACCATGGGATGGTTTTTGGTTTTGATTAGTTTAATATGTAGTGCCCAAATCCTGAATATTAAAGAATTCCTCTATCTTTTCCTATATAATCTCACCCAAGATGCCACTTTTTTTCACTCAAAACCATTGGATCTAGAAAAAAATATTTCCTCCTCTCTCTATAATCCTTAAAATCCACCCTAATCACCCTTAAAGCCTCTCTCAAGCCTCTCCAAATCCTTTGGGATCACACATCCACGTAAGGGATTCCTCTCATTCTCTTTGAATTCAAGAACCTTCTTTGAGAGTTATTCCTTTAATTTCAATTTCTAGAACTGAAATTATGTTTTAATAATTAACATATTGTAAAATTTAATTTATTTAAATGAGTTATTATTTATCCGCCATCATTTGGATCCTTACCTAATCCATTATTATGCCGAAATTATGTAAGGGATCTTCCACCCTCTTCTTTTATCAAGAATTCATTTCACGTTATGTATTTTAGTTTCTTTAATTTCTATGTTGGTACATGTTATTAAATATAAACCTTCCTTATTATTTGATATATACATGATTATATACCCTTTAACTCTCATTTATCACTCTTATGAACCCTTATGTACACCCGTTACCATGCCAAATTTTCATAAGCGGTTTCACTCTTCTCTTTTCCATTCTAGCTAGTCTTTTACGTCAGGCTTCTTATGTTCCATATTTATATGTTGGATTATGATGTTATACAACCCCCATAATTTCCATTTGAGGTATATATTATAATATCTTCATTTCACTCTCATCAATCCCCCTATTATCCTTTAAGCACAATTGTTACCATGCTGAATTTTCGTATCTGATTTATTCATTTCTCATTTTTGTCTCAATTTCATTATGTTGTTATACACTTTTATTTTCAATTAAAATGTTGGGTTATGATTCCAAACCTCCCCCGTACCTCCCTTCCTATGTTTAAATTATGATATCCCTTGATATATCTCATTAATTCCACCAATGTACACCAGTTACCATGCTGAAATTCTGTAAGGAATTTCTCTCTTCCCATTTACATTCAAGGAATTATTTTATATTATGCATATAAATTCCATTAAATATGTTGGGATATTATGTTACATGACCCCATTAATTTCCATTTCAGGTATAAATTGCGATATACTCATTTATCTCTCATCAACCCATTCTATGATGTCTATGGGTTGGCGTTATGCTGCCGAAGTTACACCAAAAGCTTCCATACCAAAATCATTGTGTAAGTGAATACCATGCCCATTTCACTATCAAGGGTATTCACCTTTTTTGCACATGTAATTTTTGATTTAGGACTTAAATTTATGTATTCCACTTATCTTATTCATGGAATAAATTATTATCCTTAATGAATCCATGTTGTATGATCCCTGTGGCACACATCTGCATGGAATGAAATGTATATAAAGGGTTCACCCTAATAACGCTCCAATTCATTATGTAAAGAATAGTATCATGATACTATATGTGAAATGAGAGTTTAATCATACTAATAAAATTTCAATGATGGTTTACTCATGCTAATTCAAGTGAAATGATGGTTTACTCATGCTCCATGTGAAATGAGCTCTGTCTTATGCTAATATCATGTTAAATGTTTTTGCCAAATTTCCATGTTATGATAATCTAGTTATATAATGTCTTTATGTTCATATTTTTCTTGTTATCCATTGTTGTGCCTATTTCCTAACATGTACTATATTCTTCATGTTATGCCTTGTTTACTCCCTTAATGGGATTTATAGCTCACCCTTTTCTTATGCATGTTCTCAGGTTATCCCATGCAATGCTATGTATGAAGGAATGTTTTGGTTATGTAAAATAAGTTTTCATTAAAAATGTTATGTCTTATGCTCTAAGTTGTTATGTAATGTTCCTAATTTTCAAAGACAGTAGACCTCTCAATCCTCATAGTTTTCTTTAGTGAAAGATTATGTAATAAATCATGTTTATGTGTGTAATAAAGAATATGGTTATAATATACACATACCATTATTGTGTAGAAATTTATTAATACACTATTTAAATGGAAATGTTAGTAGATTATTTTTCATATCAAATGGTTATAGAAGATCCAAGGCTATAATGTGAACCTTGAGAAACTATGAAATTAATATTCAACATATACAATGGTATAAATACATCATACTGACAAGACATAGTTGATGTCTGGATATCAGGTGCCAGGGAATCATAATAATTGTGACATATTCTCAATAATTTCACACTTGGTGATCTTTGGTAGGTGAGATCATGAAGACCACCTCACCAATAAGAGCACCATATGTTTCAAGTGTCCTTGTATGTTCCGATCTATGAACATGTTTATTGGTATCCTAACATGATATCATTATTAGTGTGTGCCATTTTATCTCGTACTATGATTAAAGGAAATAACCATGATAAATAAATCATGGAGAGGTAGCTTATGTTAGGTGAGTTATTGTTTTTATAGGATTGGTTGAATGATCCAGATAGAATTTTTCACTTATGAGTTGAGGAATTAATATATCTTGGGCCTGGTTGATCATGATGGAAATATCTTCATAAATACTTAACCAAGGTAGTCAAAGGTAATTAAATCTAGTAAGATTAACAAACAATAAATAAATCTATGAAAATGACACAAGTGTGTTTAATTATTTATGATATATCAAAAGACAACGAGATTATATTACACAGTGCATGTTTGTAGGTTGGTTTCCATTTCTATGAATACTAATTATATCTTTGAGGGACTTGTTGGGTTTCTAGACTCGACTCTTAGTCTGTGAATAGTATTCACTATTATCAAGATAAGGTATTAGAGGCTTACACACAATATCATATTCATGAATCTTCTCTATTCAGTTGAATGGGTATATAAGACCTTTTGGGCCCCACCATGGGGTCTGAGAGTTTTCCAAGTTATTGAACAGTGATAAATAACTAAATTTATTATTATTCAAGTAAAGAATAATGTGGTTGAATTTATTTTTCAAAAGTATTTACATGTTTATAAGTAAATACAAGTAATATTATTATTGGAATGGATATTATTTTAATTTCCAGGTACATTTAATATTAGTTGGAATTTCAAGTCAAGATAAATGACTCAGTAATATCTTGTAATATATTTATTATATATTATATGTATGTGATAAAATATAAATAATTATTATTACATAGTTTTGTTCTTCATAGTTATTTACTTATTGATTATTTAGTGGGAATTGATTTGGGAGGGGGGGCAGGGAACCCTTCCCGATATTTTTATAATCCCACTATATAAGCATGGGAGAGGCTCATTTTCTGGGTGTTGTTCCAGTCAATGAGACGAGATCCTCTCTCTCATCTAACATCCTAGGGAGAGAGAGCCACTCTCAGAGCGTTGGTCTGGTTATGCCTTCATGGATCAAAGGCACAAGATCAAGGTGATCAACGCAGTGCTGAAGGATTCATCAGAGCTCTGTGATAGCATCAAAAATTTAATGGACGGTGATCACTAGGATTCTTCGAGTGTGTGTGTGTGATCTAGATGTATTTTTCTATGGATCATTTGAGAATATATTTCTGGCGATAAGAAGATGTTGATCATGAATTTAGATGAAAATAGGTTATTTTTGAGTTTAAATTATGAAGTATATTTAATTCATGTGACATCCTTGGACCATATAGAGGCTTGGATCATTAGCGAATACATGTTCCATCGCTCAAGTGATTATATTTTTTTAAAAAAAATCCTCATCTAAATGGCTTCTACTTCGTGCGCTGATATCCCCAATTGGTGTCCGATGGATTGTACGAATTTTATGACCCATGAAAATCAAATTAGAATTAAATTTAATTGGAGGGTATGAATTTATTCCCAACATATTTGAAAAGGAATTAATCTAATCTCAAATGACCATGTTATGAGAACACAAAGAAGTGATTCAGATTGACCATGGTTTTTTTGTGGATTGTTTTCAATTATTGGGTATTAATATTAGAAAAAAATATATTTTTATATGTTATTTTTTTATATGAATCTATTCATGGTGGTAATTTCAGACTAGTGGTGAGACATTGGACGAAATAGGGTTTTTCTGGGCATGCTTTTATTCCCCCACATTATAATTTTGTTTATAATAATTTAAAATTTTAAACTTGTAGTGCCTCAAATTTTGTTTTAAAAACCAAAATTTATTCTTTGTAAATAAAAACAACATGGGGAATTTTTTTTCAAAGTGGAGGCCATAGAAAATTATAAAGAAATAAAATGGTCAGCCTTCTGGGACCCTCCTCTTTTATAGGTGTTGTCCATCCATGTGAAAACTTCTCCTCCAGCTAGACCTAGGTCACTGGAGTGCCCCGACCCTGGTTGCACCCCATTCCTCAAGTGACCACCACACCTGATCGCCACATGTTTCATGGCCTCCTCCATAGATCGGCCTCATCGATGTGAACCATAATGACCAGTATGCCTCCCTCGGTCACCCCTTATGACACTTCGTTGTTGGCTTCCACTGCATTCTTTGATCAAATGGTCACCACTGCCATGTGGGCCTCCCTTGTTGTACCCTTTGACCAAATTCACTATGTCCCACTACCTTTTTCACCACCATCGGTGAACCCACCTCCCATATTATGTTTTACCTCCTCGATCAAATGTTTTCACTGGGTAACCCTCATTATACCCCCTTTGTGACACCGTCGTGATGCGCACACCATTCTTGGGTGAGCCACCCTCTTTTCGAGGTTTAAAAGACAACCTCCTTTAAAGTAGGTGTATCCTCTCCTATTACTAGGCCATCACAATCCCACCTATGGGCCACTACTATCCCAATGACCTTCACACTGACAGGAAAACCAGATCCCATTCCCATCGACAATATACATCAGTTTTATTTAAATATTTATTATCTACATGCGATGATTGTAAATAATTAATTATTTTTTTATGAGTCTGTTCATTGCCTTATTTTTGTTTAATGTGAATAAGGGATTGTGAATCCAATATATCAGTCTTTATTTTATACTCCTGATTCCTCAACTTTAACATCTCAACCTGGGATATATGTATCTGATGCTTGGGGCTAGTGGGTCGCATGGACTCAACCGTGCATTTGTGTATGGAAGAGGCTGCCGGCTAGTAGTGAGAGTCAAATTTGATACAGTGGAGAGACTATACTCTCATATCAAAATGGCACATAAGATATAATAAATAAACAAACAACCTCTAAATCATAATAAAAAATATGGAACAATAGAAAAAATGATAATTAACTACGAAAGAGTAAATAACCATGAAACTAAAATAAAAATCATAATCCCATTGGCTGATTTATATACATGATGATGTCATGGAATGATGATATAAAAAAGGAAAAAAGGATACAAGGAACATGAATATACAACATTCTATACAAAAACACAAAATGACCAAAATATTTCACCTCTAGAATCATGAGCATACACTCAGTCCTATACTCCCAAGCTCTAAGCACTACTACAAAAACGGGGAAGGGAAGAGCCACCCTTTAACAACATTAAAAAAAGAACTGATAAAGGGGGACTTTATCACTACTAAAAAAATGATGTTAAAGGGACTCTTTTAGCAGCACTATAAAAATTCCGTTAAAAGTTATCCTTTATCAGCGCTATTTTTAGTGCTGATAAAGACCCCCATTTATCAGCCTTTTTTGGCGCTGTTAAAAGGGACCCCTTTATCCGCGCTTTGTTTAGTAGCGCTGATAAAGGGGTATTTATCAACGCTTTTTCCTAGAACTGATAGATTTTATGTTTGAAAAAAAATCATGAAAAATAATATATTGTTTTATAAGTATATTTATATTGATATAAATATAGTATATATTTTTTAAATATGCTTTAGATAAGTATAAATAGATTATTACATTTAATATATATAAAATTTTATGAAAATTGATTTAAAATATTTTAAAGAATATTATTAATTAATAATTTTCTAATTATCATCTATTAATAATCATTTAAGAAAAATTTAAAGACACAAAAAATCAAAAAAATTAATAAAAGATCTAAAATAAGATGAAAATGTAACTCAAACTTCAAACTGCCATAACTTTTGATCAGGGTGTCTGTATGAGCTCTACAGCATATCAAATCGAAGCCTGCAATGAGATGTACACACTAGGGATCAAAGGAAACCTTCTTCCAAATATTTTGACACCAAAAAAGTCCCTGAATTCCACCAAAACCGAGTTTTTAGTCGGGATACCCCGATTTTTTAATATTAAAAAAAGTATTACTTCTGATCTGGATGTACGTTAGGCACGTACCACATATCATATCGAATATTGTTTCATTTTATTTGATTTTATTGGTTGTGGAGTTAAAACAGGCTTCTGCATTAGATGTTAGGGTCGTTTTAACATTCTATGGCTTTTCAAATACACATATATATGTATTTATTTATTAATATATATATGTGTCTGTGTGTGTGTCTCTCTTTGTGTGTGTCGTATATATGTATGTATTTATTTATTTATTTATAAACATGCCTAAAACACATATTTTATAAATTTATTCAAAACTAATCTTATAAATATATATTAATATACAAATAAATATACGGATAAAAAATTATAACTGAATATATATATATAAATAAATATAAATATATATGAATATATGAATGAATATATATACTAATATATGAATAATATAAATATATTAATATGAGTAAATTTATTTATATTAATATGAATCTATATTAATATATGAATATATATATATATATTAATATATGAATAAATATATATGTATTAATATAACTAAATATAATTATATTAATATGAATCTATATTAATATAAGAATAAATATAAGTATATATATATAAATATATATGTATATATATATCATTAAATAGAGAAAAAAAGAAATGTCTTAGTGGTAAAAGTGAAGGCGTGCAAGGGGGAGGTCGTGGGTTTGAGTGTAGGTGGAAGCATGGAGGTGCGCACGTGTGGGGGATGCGCGGGAAGGGCACCGCACGAGAGACTGTGAGGGGTGGGGGGGGGGGATCCACCTAACACTGATAAATATAGGGATAGCGCTGTTAAAAGATCCCCCCCGCATTATATAATTATTTTTTTTATTTTTTTTACTTCTATCAGCACTAAAAAAAAGCACTGACAAAGAGGTCATTTATCAATGCTTTTTTAGCACTAATAAAAGGTGCATTTTGTAAGAACCTAATTCTTATTCTTGAGTTACGAGTTTATTATTTCCATTTTACTTATGTTTTCTTGAGAAAACAAGGAAAATGTGGGAAAAATCCAAAAATTTATGGGTACAGGCCATGTACTTTTGTACACATGCCATGTACTTTGGCTGTGTGGGATGAGAATACAGGGCATATAGGAATGGGTGTAAAAACTAAATACACACCGTGTACTTTTGAACACACATTATGTATATTGGATGTGTTGGATGATAATACATGGCGTGTATGCTTGTGAGAGATTAAGGGTGTAAAAACTTACAACACTCCATGTACTTAGTAATATGCGCCATGTAATCAGTTGGCAGATGAACAGTGAGGTGGTGCAATGTAACCGCTAGAGGAGTAGTTAAAGAATTTTTAATCGCTGTGTACTTGAGAGTACTTGATATGTATTTTTGTTTTCTTTTTGTTGAAAATAGGCAGCAGGCTCCTCATTCGGTAGAGGAGGCAGAGGACTCAGCAGGAGCAGCAGAAGAGGAGGCCAAGACTTGGAGGGGCTCTTGATCGCTCACTAGGACTCCGATTCTTCCACCGTCGATCTTGTTTGAACCGCATAGGTATGGTATTACCTTTTCTTGAATAATTACTTCCAATTATTTCCCTAATGGATGCTATTTAGGTTTGAATGGGTAATCGTTTATCTCCGATCTATGTCATTCTTGGTTGTTTCGAGGGGCACCTTTCACGTATATCAATCAGAAGAGATCAACGTAGGTGGTCTTGTGTTCAATTCAAACTATCAAGTTCATTTTGTATATCTTTGTTCCATGAACCAATGTTCGTGGTGTCATATGATTGAGACTTTGACTGTTGAGATACCTAGAATTGCATAGGTAATATAATAATCAAGTTTAAACTGCGGTTTGGGATCATTTCTTTGATCCAAGGCCACGCTGGGGGTTCTTTTTCCTTGTTTAGATGTTTGGCCGGGATACCTGTGGGTATGCCATGATTACTGCATTTTATGAGTTCTCTTGAGAGGAAACATATATAAATTTATTGGTTATGGAAGGCCTCAGGGAACGGTTCTGTTTAGCCGGAGGACAAGGTTCTATTTAGCCTGAGGGAAAGGTTCTGTTTAGCATGAGGGTGTGGTTTCTTATACCTAAGGGAAATGTTATTTTAGCCTAAGGGAAAGGTTTTGTTTATCCGGAGAGAAATAGTTCTTACGCTTGAGGGAAATATTCGTTATTCCTGAGGGCAGTCACTAGAGGGTTTCTTTTCTATTTTCCTGAGGGTAAGGACTTACATGTATGTGGACAATGTTTACTTTGAATATTCACTGTAGTGATTTCTTATGTAGTACCTACCAAGTTAAAGCACATTCTTGGTATTATTAGTATCATTTACTTGTTATATAGCCTTTTGTGGTTTCTGCTGTGGCACTGGTATACGAGAATGTTGGTTGAGGTCGAGTCTCAGAAAAACTCAGAATTTAATTATATTGAATTGTTAAATGATTATTAAAAATACAGTGTTACTGGTAGGAATGCTTACTTTTGAGTACTTCATAGTTCACTGCATTTCATTATTGCACATGGGTGTTGCACATTTTCACTAACAGTTGGGAATGGGCCTTTGGTGGTTGCCTAATTGGATTTATTTCTCACAACCTATTTAGTTCATGTCATGGTCCCAAATAGATTATATTTATGCAGGTATCAATAAGGGAAAGGGTCCCTACACAGGTACATGATTGTTGTAGAGGAGTTGGAGAGCATGGATCCAAGCTTAGGCTTGTGATACTGCTACATTCCTATTACACTGATTTGGTTTTGTTTTGCTGTACTTTGTACTTGTGCAGTATTGTATCATATTACAGAGTATCCTATTTTTACTGCTTTCTTAGAATTATAGACATATTGCATCATCATATATATGACTGTTAGTTATCTTTTACTTCAGTTCTGCAGTCCATTTCAGTTCTATATTGTTTACTGCTTCTACTTTTGTATGTTTATATTTATTTATGTTGCACTACACTTTGACAAATGAGGGCATAGTTTCCTCACTATCAGTCCTTGGTCCTCACTTCTAGTCGGCAGCCTCTGGCGTTTGGGGAAATGTGCTTGAGGTCATGTGACCAACCAGGTTCAGGGCACCCGTTGTGTGGCACCAGGATCCAGGACATTAAAAAGTGGTATTAGAGGAGTTTATTTTCTTTGACTTACTATTTGGAGCCTATATCTAGGGATAGGATGTAATTGGTACATGGTAATAATTTGTTCCTGGGAGTAGCTAACCTGTGTATAGAGAAAAAGCAATATAACTTGTTTAATAGTTATTTTTCAGGTTTTGCAATTATTACAGTTGATTTGATTTCACCTTTGGGTGACACAATTGTGCTGTGCTATATATATATTTATACTGGTGTCCAATTTAGTTGCCAATCGATGAGATAATGTTATGCCATCCCATGCATCTTAGGCATATGTTAGAATCACATGTCATGCATAATTTCTATGCCATGTAGGTCCATTAGAAATGGAATATTGTTGTGATGGATGTTGTGCTAGAAAATGCATGCTGTTGTGAAAAGTTCCATGATAAAAATACCTACTGTTTGATGGGGTATTGTATGTAATAGGTTTTTTTTGAATGAATTCCAAACTTTGGTTCATGAGGTGTTATGGGACCTCAATGACCAGAATTTGGTGGATCATTGACTTTTTTACCTTGTTTATAACATGTATAAGATTCCATGATTTGATTTTCGGGGTTTATAGGCCCTCACGGATCAGAATTTGGCATTTTTCTGTTCGTTTCGGTATTTTTATGGGCTACACTGTAGTTTCTAAGGATTACTATCTGGAAAAACCCAGAATACACTCCGTATAGTTTTGACTACACTCCTAGTGTTCTTTTGTTAGGGAAGAAACTATTTTTCTTAAGTACATGTCATGTAACTAATGTACACTCTGGGTATTCTCTAAATGCATCATAGGCCATGTGGTAAGAGACACGGGATATGGAAGTTCTTGTGGGAACATGCCATGTACCAGTTGTACACGTCGTGTAGAGTTGACACTGTGTTCGGCCATCTAACTAACAACACTGGTTGGTGTTACCTTTCCAGTACACACCGTGTACCTGTGGGACACTATGTGTAGTCTTGACCGATGAGAGAATGTGTAGACATGGCTATGTGGCTGGGTAAACATGGTGGTGTACACATCGTGTGCAAGTATAACACGCCATGTACTAAGGGTTGAGATATGAATAGTCCAGCATCAGAACATGTACATGTAAGGGCTTAAGGGAAAACATTGTGTAGACCTTATACAGACCATGCAGTCTTTTTTGGGCAAGTTCTTGTGGATCATTACCCTTTTCATTGGCACTATTAACTGAAAAAAAGAAACCCCGACAGTAAATTAAAACTAAGGCATGTGTTTGAACTTGTAGAGTCATGCCTCTGAGATTACCACGAGTTGTTCTCCAAGAGAGTGGTGACGATTATACTCCAGAGATGGTAGGCCATGGGCTACCGATGGATCCTACAGAAGTGAAAGATGCAATTCCAACCGTTATACTGAACACAGCTGTGGATGCGTAGTTCCTTGAAGGCTTCATGCGGTTCATGCAGAACTTCAAGGGAGTACTATCTGTTGCCACATCTATGGAAGAGATGACTCATATATACCAGCAACAACAGCAGACTACGTTTCAGAGGATGGCAGACCAAGGTTTGTGGAGTCATGGCTTGATTCTCTGCAGACGATCTTCGAGCATCTTGAGACACCACTTAGGAGGATGGTAAAGCTTGCTACGTACATGCTGTGTGATTCAACAAAGAGATGGTGGGATGTTACCACCTAGACTGAGCATCACCGAGACATGGCTTGGGAAAATTTTCAGGCAGTCTTCTATGACTTTTTCATCCTAGAGACGCTAAGGAAGATTGAGCTCGAGAGTTCATGAATCTGTAGTAGGGAACCATGTCAGTGATGGACTATTTTGTCTGCTACACCGAGCTATATAATTTTCACCTATTCTAGTGGGTGATGAGATGTTGAGGGCTAGACCCTTTGAGGATTGTCTTCAATATGACATCCGAGCACTGGTGAATATTTTCAGGTTGCCTATAGTGCATGCGATTGTGAACCATGTGTTGATTACTGAGAAGAACATGTGGGAAGCTAGTGGTATGGACCAGGGCAGTTCAACACCGGTCTCTGGTACTCATTCTACCGGCAAGTGGGAGAGACATATGGATATCTCTCACAGTGGAAGTACTAGCGAGAAGAATTATTCTAGTGGCCAAATAATGTGCTAACAGTGCGGTAAAGAGGGGAACAAGAGAACTAGGTGTCCAGGTGACCTAGTGGAGTGCCATGCTTGCAGAATTATGGGTCATCTTAAGCATTTTGGCAGGGAGTTTCCACTAGTGACTAGTAAGAGGAGTTCTGTACAGACTCTGTATGCAGGAGCAGGGCCAACAATTTCTTATCAGTTCATAAATTGGAATACGTGAGGACGTTCAAGATGAGGTGGTGGTCGTGGAAATGGTATCCAGACACCAGGATCTCAGATACAACAGGGTGGGTTTGCTCAAGGTAGCCAAGATGTGTCACAGGGTTGTGGCACTGGCCAGACATATACAGTGCAGCAGACCCAAGAGGAGCAGGATCACAGAAAATCCACTATCAGAGGTACTATTCTAGTTACTTCTGTTTCATCTGCTGAACTTTTCAATACTGGTAAAACACATAGTTTTATATATGTGCCCATTGTGGAGAGCCTTGGGCTTTGTGTTCATTCTTCTTCTGATATCATGACGCTAGACACTCCATTGAGAATTAGAACTGTAGGTGTGAATCAGTGCAAGGAGTGCCCCCTAGAGGTTGGTGGGTCTCACTTTCTAGGGGACCTATATGTCTTAGAGATGAAATCCTATGAATTCATTCTCGGGATGGACTGGTTGGTACCCTTTCGAGCCTTTGTATATTGCTATCGTCGCAAGGTGAGTTTCACGTCACCAGAGGGCGGAGAGTTTCTATATGAGGGTGAATGGGATGTCCAGACGAGATGTGCTGGACCCGAGCATCATGGGTGAGGTGGAGTGACACCCAGATTTCTAGTTTATATCTGGATGACTAGGGAACCTGTTAGAAGGATTTCCCTCCAGTGTTTAATCATTTCATGGATGTCTTCTCAGACAACTTTTCAGGTCTACCTCCACAATGAGAGGTAAATTTCTCTATTGATTTGATGAATATGGACATGGTAATCATAAATAGAGGAACATAATCAATAGATTCATGAATTATTTCTTAACCATCTATTTTGGAAAGGTTAAAGGTTGCTTAAAAGGATGATGTGGGAATTCAGAAGAAAGTAGAAACTTTCAAAAAAGGGAAATTCTCAGAGTTCAATGTTATCGAAGAAGGAATTGTGAGATTTGGGTCAAGATTATATGTTCCATCAAATCCAGAGTTAAATAATGAACTTTTGAATGATGCAAAAAGTTTAAATTTCTCCATTCACCCAAGAAACACAATGATGTATTGAGATATCTAAGAGCCTTATTAGTGGGGTAACTTGAAGAAGGAGAATGCTGAGTACACATCAAAGTTCCTGGTATGTAAGAAAGTGAAGGATGAGATACAGAAGTCTAAGGGGATGATGTAACCATTACCCATACCAATATGGAAATGGTAAAACATCACCATGGACATTTTCACTAGACTTACAAAGAGATCCAAAGGAAACAGTGCTATTTGGGTTGTTATGGATCGTCTTATAAGGACTTCACACTTCATTGCAATTTAGGAGGATTCCACATTAGATCTACTGGAATAGATATACATCGAATAAGTGGTAAGGTTTCATGGAGTACTGATATCTATTGTATCCAATAGAGATCCAAGATTCTGTTATATGTTCTAGAATAATCTCCAACATGCTGTGAATACTGAGATAAACATCAGTACGACTTATCATCCTCAAATTGTTGTCCAATCTAAGAAAACTATCCAAACACTTGAGGACATATTGAGATCATTCTCAATGAACATCAAAGGATTATGGGATCAAAATATTTCTCTAGATGAGTTCTCTAACAATAAAATTTTCCACCCAAGAATCCAAATGTCTCTTTATGAAGCCCTTTATTGGAAGAGGTGTAGAACACCGACATGTTGGGATAAAGTTGGGGAGTGAAAATACCTAGGTCCAGAAATGGTTGAAGAAATGGTGGAGAAGGTTAAGACCATAGAGCAACACATTAATGTTGCTCATAGTCGAAAAAAGAGCTATGCTGATAATCATCGATGTGACCTAGAGTTTGATGTTGGAGACATGGTATTCCTATGTATATCCCTGTGGAAGAGAGTTATGATATTTGGTATGAATTTAAATCTTAGTCCAAGGTACATTGAACATTTTGATATAATTGATTGCATTGAAATAGTGGTTTATCAACAAGAAATCCCACCGAACCTATCTCAAGTACATGATGTATTCCATTTATCACTCTTAAATAAGCATATACCTGAACAATCACACATACTCAAGCCATTGATCATACCATTGAAGAATGACCACTTCGATGAAGAGAAGCTGGTTGCGATATGAGATTGTAGGGAAAATGTTCTACAAAATAAGACAATGATCCTAGTTAAGATGTTGTGGTGAAACCACAAGTTTGAAGAAGAAATTTGGGAATCAGAGGAAGTGATGAAGCAGAGTTACCATGATCTATTTTAGAGTGGGAAAAAAATTTGATGGAGAAATTTCTTAATGGGGGAAGATTGTAATGACCCAAACTATTTTTAATGAAAATTCCTTATAGTCTAATTAAATGTATTATTATGTAAAATGGTTATATAAAACATATAAACTTCCTTGGTTTTATGTTTTTTGATTTTAGAATACTGTTAATAATTGTTACTATTGCTAATATAATTATTTAATAGTGATCAAATGATTAGTATAAATTTAGGTCTTTATCAAATCCAATTTACTCAGACAATGGAAGCGATGACATCATCCAATAGAATTTCTCCACATAAATACCATTTTTCAGAGATCAGAAAGGAGTCAATGTCATTGGGATTCTCTCTTGACCAATCCTAAGACAAACTTCAACATGTTAAGAGTGAATGGAATCACCTACGGGAGAAGTGGAAATTAATAGAGATTATCACCCGAGTGATGTTATCTGAACCGCCCCAAGTGTCTGTCATCATCGCACACCCTACCCTTAGGTATTATGTGGGTATTATAAGGGGTTATGTAACAAGACCCTAGCACTATGATTATGTTCATTATTTTATTATAAATAATATATATTCATTTTATTATTGTTTCATTGTATGTGACTTTTAAATCACAAATAATGTTTTTAGATTATATTTCAATTTAATTAAGAAATATATTTTGTTGAATTATTGGATTTTTAAATTAATTAATATTTTAGTAAAATATTATTAATAAATTAATTTTTATGAAATGTATATAATCGTATAATTTTTATGAATACAATTGGAATTTTTATTAAAGTTTGAAAACAGTGTTTGTCAAAACCCATGAATTTTCGATAAATGACAGTTTTTATTTTAAAATTTAAAATTATAATATTTCAAAAATTATTTAGATAAAATGAATATCATTTTTGGAATCAGGACATTGAATTCGACGAATGGTTAATTTTTCAAAATTTCCTGACAAAGTCGAACGTTTAGGTAAAAATAAATACTGTTTCAATATATAATGCATTTTTTGACATCATAATAACCAAATAGTGATGTAATAAAATACTATAAAATTTATGTTCATCCAATATGTGTTTTATATTTAAAATAATTTGATTTTATATTTTTTTGATAAATTTTTTGATGCCTTAGTGGACCCTCCAGGACTTATAAAATATTTTGACTTTTTAAAATGATTTCTTTGAGAGTGTGACTCACCTCCACATAAGAAAGAATTATATTATAATATGTTATGGAATTATCTTTATAAAATAATTTTTTGCAATCCCATTTTTCAAAAAACATGGTAAAAACATGGGATGGTTTCAGGTTTTGATTATTTTAATCTGTAATGTCCAAAACCTAAATATTAAATAATTCCCCTCTCTTTTCCTATATAAACCCACCCAAGCTGGCACTTCTCTTTCCTCAAAACCTTTAGAGCTCTACCAACCCCTTACCTACTCTATCTAGACTCCTTCCAAGGCTCCCTAATCTCTCTTGAAGCCTCTCTCAAGCCTCTCCCATGCCTTTGGGTTCACACTTCCAAGTAAAGGATTTCTCTCATCCTCTTTGAATTCAAGCACCTTCTTTGAGTGTTGTTCCTTTTATTTCAATTTCTTGCATTGAAATTCGGTTTTAATCATTAACTAACTATAAAATTTATGTTATTTATATGATTTATTATTTTTACTCCCTCAATTGGATCCTTACCTAAGCCATTACTATACCGAAATTCTGTTAGAGATCTTTCACCCTCTTCTTTTATCAAGAACTATTTTCATGTTATGTATTTTAGTTTCTCTAATTACTATGTTGGGAAATGTTATTAAATTTAATCCATACTTACTACTTGATATGTACATTATTATATACCATTTCACTCTCATTTATCCCTCTTATGAACCGTTATGTACACCCGTTACCATGCCGATGTTTCGTAGGGGATATCAATTTTCTCATTTCCATTCAAGCTACTCTTTTACATTATGCTTCTTATGTTCTATATTTATATTCTGTGTTATGATGTTACAAAACCCCACCATTTTCCATTTGATTTATATATTATGAGATCTTCCTTTCACTCTCATCAATCCCCCTATGATCCTTTAATAACGTCCATTACCATGCTGAATTATCATAAGGGATTTCATCATTTATAATTTTCGTCTCAATTTCATTATGGTGTTATACCCTTTTATTTTCAATTAAAATGTTGGGGTATGATTCTTAACCACCCCCATAATTACCTCCCTATGTTGAAATGTTGAGATACCTTTTTATCTCTCATTAATTCCTCCCATGTACACCTATTATCATGCCAAAATTCCATATGGAATTTCTATCTTCTCATTTACATTCAAGGAATTATTTTATATTATGCATCTAAATTAAATTAAATATGTTTCTATATTATGTTATATGACCCCTTACTATCCATATAATGTATAAATAATGAGATACCCCTTTATCTCTCATCAACCCATTCTACGATGTCTATTTGACGGCGTTATGCTGCCGAAGTTACACCAAAATTTTCCATGCCAAAATCAATGTGTAAGTGAATACCATACCCATTTCACTATCAATGGTATTCAACTTTATGAACTTGTGCATTTTGATTTAGGACTTTCATTTATGTATTCCACATATCTTATTCAGGGAATAATATTATGATGTTTAATGAATCCAAGTTGTATGATCCATGTGGCACACTTATGCATGAAATGAAATGTTTATAAAGGGTGTGCCCTGATAGCACTCAAATGCATTGGGTAAAGAATAGTATCGTGATACGTCATGTGAAATGAGAGTTTACTCATGTTAGTACAAGTGCAATGAAGGTTTACTCATGCTAATTCAAGTGCAATGAGGGTTTACTCATGCTCCATGTGCAATGGGCCATGGAACATGCTAATATCATGTTAAATATTGTTTCCACATTTCCATGTTATGATAATCATGCTATATAATTCATTTATGTTCATATTTCTATTGCGCTCCATTGATATTTTTATTTCCTAACATGTACTATAATTTTCATGTTATGCCTTGTTTACTCTCTTACCGGTATTTATAGCTCACCCTTTTCTTATGCATGTCCTTGGTTTATCCCATGATATTCTACGTATGAAGGAATATTGTGGTCATGTAAAAGAAGTTTTCAATAAAGATGTTGTGTCTTATTCCCTAAATTGTAATGTAATGTTCATAATTTCCCAAGACCCTAGAACTCTCGATCCCAAAATTTGCATTAATTGAAAGATTATGTAATGAATCATGTTTATGTGTGTAATAAAGACCAGTGTTGTTATAATATACACATACCATTATTGTGTATAAATTTATGAATCCACTATTTAAATGGTAATGTATATAGAATATTTGTCTTATCAAAATTTTATAGAATATCCTAGGATATAATGTGAATGTTGAGATACTATGACAATAATATTAAACATGTAATACGGTATAGATACATCGTACCGACTAGACATAGTTGATGTTTGAATATCAGGTTCTAGGGACTCATAAGCATTGTGACTTCTTCTCATGAATTTAACATTTGGTTATATTTGGTAGGTGAGATCATGAGGACCAACCCACCAATAAGAACACCATATGTTTCAAGTGTCATTGGATGTTCCTATCTATGGATAAGTGTATTTGTATCCTAACTTGGAATCAATATAAGTGTGATCCATTTTATCTCGTAACTTTATGATAGGAATGAACCATGATAAAGAAATCATGGAGAGGTAGCATGTGTTAGGTGATTCATTGTTTTTATTGAATTTGTTGAATGATCAAGATATAATTTTTCTCTTCTGAGTTGAGGAATTAATATATCTTGGGCCTGGTTGATCATGATTGCAATACCTTTAGAAATCTTTGACCAAGGTAGTCGAAGGTAATTCAATCTAGTTAGATCATAAAACAATAAATAAAGCTAGGACAATGACATAAGTGTGTTTACTTCTTTATGAGATATCAAAAGACAAAGAGATTATATTACATAGTATATGATTGTAGGTTGGTTTCCATTTCTATGACTATTCCTTATATCTTTAAGCGACTTCATGGGTTGCTAGACTCTAATCTTAGTCTGTGAATACTATTCACTATTATCTAGATTAGGGCCTTGAGGGTTACACACAATAGAATAATCATGTCTTCCATATTCAGTTGAATTGGTATATAGTACATAGTGGGCCCCACTATGGGGTTTGAGAGTTTTTCAAGTTATCAAACACTGATAAATAAATAAATTTATTTTTATTCCAAAAAAGAATAATGTGGTTGAATATATTTATCAAAATTATTTACAAGTGTATAAGTACATATGAGGAATAATATTATTGGAATGAATACTATTTTAATCTGCATGTCATTTAATATTTGTAGGGATTTTGAGTCAAGCTAAATGACTCAGTTTTATAATGTAATATTTTTAATATATAATAATGGTATGTGATAAAATATAAATAATTATTATGACATAGTTTATTTATTCATAATTATGTTCTTATTGATTATTTAGTGGGACTTGATTTGGTGGGGGGAACCCTTCCAGGTACTTTAATAATCCCACTGTATAAGCATGAGAGAGGCTCGTTTCTTGAGTATTGTTCATGATAATGAGATGCGAGCCTCTCCCTCCACCTATATTATAGAGAGAGAGTGTGTCTCTCAGAGGGTTGATCTGATTACGCCTTCATGGATCAAAGGCACGAGATCAAGGTGATCATTGTAGTGATGAAGGATTCATCATAGCTCTGTGCTAGAATCCGAAATTCAATGGACTGTGAGCACGAGGAATCTTGGAGAGTGTGTGGATGATCTAGAGAAATTTTTCTTTGGATCCTTTGAGCATATATCTCCTGTGATAAGAAGATGTTGATCATGAATTTAGATCAAAATTGGTTTTTTGAGTTCAAATTTTGTGATATATTTAATTGATGTGACATCCTTGGACCGTATCGATGCTTGGATAACATGAGTCTAGATGTTCTGTCACTCAGGTGATAATGTTTTTTTAACAAAATCCTCAACCCAATGGCTTCTGATCCGTGCCCCGGTACCCCCAATTAGTGTCAGATGGATCATATGAATTTTATGACCCATGAAAATTAAATTAGCTTTAAATATAAGTGGAGGGTATCAATTTAGTCCCAACAGATTTGAAAAAGTATTAATCTGATCTCAAATGACCATGTTATGGAAACACAAAGAAAGGAATTCATATTTACCATGGGTTTTTTACGGATTTTTTTTCATTTTTTTGGTTTTAATATTAGAAAAAAATATATTTTTATATGTTATTTTTTCTATATGAATCTATTCGTGGTGGTAATTTCAAAACATTAGTGAGACGGTGGCTGAAATTGTGTTTTTTGGGCATTCTTTGGTTCCACCACTTTATAAAATTTGTTTTTTATAATAATTTAAAATTTTAAGCTTATAGTGCCTCAAAAATATATATATTTTTTAAAAATCCTAAATTTATTCTTTGTAAATAAAAACCCCATGAGGGATTTTTTTTCAAATGGGTGGCTGTGAAAAATTATAAAAAAATGGTCAACGTTCTAGGACCCTCCTCTTTCACAGGTGTCGTCCATCCATGTGACACCTTCTCCTTCTGCTTGACCTAGGTCACTGGAGCACCCCATCCCTGGCTGCACCCCTTTCCTCTAGTGACCACCACACTTGATCACCACCTCCCTCCTGGTGTCATTGCCTCCTCCGTAGATCTGTCTCGTCGATGTAAACCATAATGACTAGGACGCCTTCCTAGGTCACCCCCCATGACACTTCGTTGTTGGGTGCCACTGCTGTCTTTGATCAAATAGTGGCCGCTGCCATTTGGGCCTCCCATGTTGTACCCATGGACAAAATTCACAATGTCCTGCTACTTATTTCACCACCAACAGTGATCCCATCTCCCATATTTTGTTGGACCTCCTCAGTCGATCGTTGTCACCGGGTAATCCTCATTATATCCCATTTTTCAACACTGTCGTGATGTGCACGCCCTTCATGGGTGAGATACCCTCCATTAGAGGCATAGAAGGAGGTCTCCAGTGAAGTAGGTGTATCCTCCCATATTACCAGACCATCGCAATCCCACCTGTGCACCACTACCATCCTGATGACCTTCACACCGACAGGCAAACCAAATCCAATTCCTATCAACAATATATATCTGTTTTATTTAAATATTTATTATCTCAATGAGATGATTGTAAATAATTAATTATTTTTATTACAATTATATTTATTGCCTTAGTTTCATTTAATGTGAATATGGGATTGTGCATCCAATATATCAGTCTTTATTTTATACTCCTGAGACCTCCTCTGTAACATCTCAACCTAGGATCTGCTTATCTGATGCCTTGGGATAGTGGGTCACATGGACTCAACCATGCATTTGAGTATGGAAGAGGTTACCGACTAGAAGTGAGAGTCTAATGTGTTAAAGTGGAGAAACTATACCCTCATATAATAGCGGCACATAAGATATAATAAATAAACACTCAACATCAGAATCATAATAAATAGATGAAAAAATAGAAAAAAATGATAATTAACTATGGAAGAGTAAATAACCATGAAAATGAAATAAAAATCAAAAGACCATTGGCTGATTCATATACATGATGATATCATAGAATTATGATATAAAACAGGTAAACAAAGGATACAAGGAACATGAATATACAACATGTTATAAAAAATACTAAATGACCAAAATATTTCACCTCTAGAATCATAAGCATACACTCAATCCTCTACTCCCAAGATCTAATATAAAATTCATATAGATTAAGAATCTGTAGCAGGGATCTTTCCTTTATCCATACTTGCAGACATGAAGTCTACTCGGGTATCAAAAGTATCCTTAGTAGGGTGTGAGATAAAATCAGCAGGTCATCAGAAACTATATCTAAAAATAATCCAAGTAGTGTATAAGACAATAGTAGTGTTAAGTTAAAGAAAATAAAAGAAATGATAAAGAATAAATATCGGCCAACTCAGGTTCTAGTAGAATAACTGGCTAACTCTAACTACTTTGATATAGTTATAAATATGTTTCATTCAAATACCATATATATATATATATAATAATAATATATATATATTCATGTACCGTATACACCTATATGAACTATGTACATGAGATCATAAGTAGGAATATACATGGATACTTGGTTTTAGCTAGACCCAAGGCATAACTCAGGCATCCATAACTAGTCTAACAAATAATAGGATCAAGTAAGGGTATGAAACCTGAATCCCTAGATGAATTCCAGACATCTTCCCCGTCATTAAAAATGATTTGGGTGAGTCATCAGGCCCAAAAACCGAAGTACAAGAACATGGAGTGTATTTTCCATTGGCCAAATAAATGTATAACAGTGTAAGTCATCATGACCAACACCCTATGTAAGAGAGTGTAATACAACATGCTCAATAAATCCATTTTCCATCATTCAAAAATAAATATCCATGGAATACCTATAATAATAGGAAATAATTATATATAAATCAATCCAATTCATCCATCCCAATCAACCAAATTAATCACAATTTATACAATTCTCATTTAAAATAAAATAACAGGTGATATGGCCATTCCACCCACTAAAAATTATTCATGTTAGGATATTTAATTTATAAGGTGATGAAAATCTAGTTGTTGGTCAATATAAGAACTTATAAGGTGTTATGATCCATTTTTTTATAAATGATGGAAATTAATTTTGCACACCCAAAGGGGTGGGGATCAATGAGGTACACATCCTCTAATAAGATAACATGGGTCAACATGAGTATAACGACATGCATAAATTAAATTAGAAAGAAAAATAATAGTTTTTGGTGATTCTATCAAAATCCCCACATGCCGTATAATGAATAAAGATATATTATCACTTAAACATTTAAAAAAACAAATATATCACCTTCCTTTGGGCTATAAATGACTCATCATTGAATATTATCTTCATGTTTGAAGTAAAATGAAATAAAAATAAAGAACAGACCGACAACTGGAAAATAGGGTATATGATATCACACATAAATAGTGAAATACATGAGAAGATAAACAATCAAATGAATAAATAAGATTAAAGATATTAACTAGGTGGATCCAATGCTTTCGACGTCTTTCCATTTAGATCCCGAATGAAGGTGTTATCAAAATCCCAAGGTTAGGAGGAGGGAGAGATCATAAGAGAGGGGAACTGACTCATGCATGATGAAAATATGTTAAATTTGGGATTTGGGATTTTAAAAAAATAGGGAAAAAGTAATTTCAACCATAAAGATGGGGTCACACGGTTTGGTTATATAGTTCAACAGACCACGAACCAACCATATGCCATCCAATTCCATTGAACCTCCATTGCATAAAAAGGGGTATGGTTTTCCTAACCCTGTGCAAGACATGAAAAAACTCACTTTATTTTTTTTTAAATCTCCCACGGGAAAGAATCTCATCTCACGTGATTTTTATAAAAACCATACGAACTCCACTCTGCAACCACTACCATGAATGGTTAAGTCGTATGGTTAATAATAATCATGTTCTAATCTTCTGGCCCACTATTTTTGTGTAATTATCGAAGATCCATTCTCTAATAAAGAACTAGATGCCTGTAAAAACTTCCTTAGGCCACAAGGCACATTTACCAGGGAAAAAATGTTTCTTACAGAAAATATGATCCATACCTTTGAGAAAATATAGGTTGTTACAACCATTCCTCATTAAAGAACCATGTCCCAAAGTTGACCTGAAGAGTGTAAAGAGGAATCATCTAAGATATGCTTTGGCTACTGGGCTCGCATATCAGCCTCTGGCTCCCATGTCTCATTCTATTAACGGTTATGCTGTTCAAGCACCCATACTAAAGTAACTGACCTGCCTTGGAGTGTCTTTAGGCTTTGATTCTCAATACACACTAGATAATCCAAAAAGAAATTTTACACATACAAATCTACCTTGAAAGACATTAAAACATTATATGGGTTTGAATAATATCAATGGAGTTGAGAAACATGTATGAAATCATGAATATACTGGTATCTATGAGTATGTTCTATCTGGTAAAACAATGGTCTGATTCATTTCAATGAATCAAAGGGTTTATGAATCGAGGGGAAAGCAGACAATGCCTCTGAATTCTTAGATGACCCAATGCAGGTGAAACATGAAGGAAACCCATTTCATGGCCTCAAACTCAAGACGTTGTCAACAGTGATTGGAATATGACATCTGTCTAGACTGAGCCCTCAACATGTGATTCCTAATCAACTAGACATACTATGTAGTCTCTCGGATGAGATGTGATCCAAGAAAATCTACCTCTCCTACCACTAAATATCACATTGATGATCACCATGGACTTCCATATAAGGAATCTTAAGGAGACATCTATATGGTATTATAAAAGCTATTATTATTTGATAAATAAACTAGGGTCATGTGTTTTTCCTAGGAATCCCCAATGTTAAGTACACATTCATGAAGCATGTCCTATAGCACCTAAATTATATGATATTTTGTGCACATTATACTGAGGTTGATTGGTCGTGGTCAAAAGCAACTATGTACCTGAGTCCTTATAAAACCCTCACCCAAATTGAGACCTCAAGAGAGCTTCCCTATTATATATGATAGACCATTGATCTCTATGATGATGTATGACTCCCTGATGTATATTCCCCCTAGATCATTTACCAATAAGTTCTTTGAATAAGTAAGAAGTGGGTGATGTTCATCAACTAATCAAAAACAACCCAAATTTTATCATTTCATCGAGGAAATCTAGGAAAACATTTCATGATGTCCATGGAAACATCATCCCAATTCTACTTGGGAATGAATATGGCTATTAAAGTCCTTTAAGTATCTAATGTTCCACCTTTACCTACTAATAGGTGGAACACTAAGTAGAAAATATGAATATATCTCATTTCATACTTGACCACCAATATTGGCTATATATGTTTTGATACATCTTAGTAACACCAGGATGTAGTGGAAAAGACGAGGCTTGAAATTCCTGTATCATCTTCTCTCTGATGACTTATGGGACCCATGAATTCCCATGAATTCATAAATTCTTATCCTCATCCACTGTCCAACCAAAACATGAATCTTCATGTAAGATACATTCCCTTAAGAACAAGCATTCGGGATCTAAATGTTTATCCTTATCACCCATTCCAGAAGGGTATTGGTTACTACTAATGATAAGAGAATATTCTTACAGTGATCCTCCTTAACCTCAATATTCATTTCTGAAAATAAGGTCATGATTTTTCATTCACCACTAGACTCATAAATCACCTATGTATGAGTCTTTTAGCTTAGTGAATCAGCTACTCCATTACATTTTCTAAGCATGTATGAATGCCTAAAATAGACTGATAGTATTTACTCAACCCATCAACATTGCTTGAGATTAAGATCATGCTGCATGAAGATATTCTTGAGGATTTTTTTGGCACTTAAACCCCACAAAATTATCTCCAAGAAAATTATTAATAAAAAATAATATAGAATTAATGAAAATCGCTAGCTCGAGGTCATAGACTGGGTAATTCCACACATGAGGCCTCAACTGAAGAGTCCAGTATGTAATGAATCACTCATCCTACATCATAAAAACTCTCATCCCGATGCCTGATGCATCACATTAAACAACATATCTTCTTCCTAGATTTAGAAGAATCATGATCAACATTGAGGTCAATATTACCATCAAATCTAAAAGGATTCTTTACAAGATTCCAAACATTTGAATTTTTCACCCTTCTTAGTCAATCCCATAAGAGGTGATACTAGGCGTGATAAATATATGATGAACCATCGATAATTCCATGATATTCTCAACAAAATCCTTATATGAAATGTGTTCTTGGGATGATCCCAAGAAAATACCACTCTGACCTTCTCTTGGTTTACTCATACTCATATATCAGAGATGATATGACCTAGGAAGTGAAATTTATCGATCCAAAAGTGTAATTTGGTGAGTTTGTGTAATGATAGTTCACTCTCAGTGTTTTTTATCATGATATAAATAAATTTTTCATGGTTATGTTATGAATTAGAATAAACTAATATGTATTCCACAAAGACTACCACATATGAATCCAGGCATAGGCTAAAAACCAGATTCATTGGAGCCATAAAAATAGTAGGTGTGTTGGTGAGACTGAATGAAATCACCAAGTACTCATAATGACCATTCCATATCCATAAATCTGTATGATGTATATTAGAAGATTTGAAACACATCTGATAATAACCCAACCACAAATAAATCTTTGAAAATACCCTCATTCATTGGAACTGATAGAAGGGAGCATCTATATGAGAAATTGGATACTGATTCTATACCATAATAACTTTCAACTGATGGTAATATTTGTAGAGATTGAGTGTACTATCCACATTCTTGGAAAAAATGATTCGTGAACCACATGGAGAACTACTAGTTTGGATAAATCATTTAGACTCTAAGTCTTACAACTACTTCATGATATCTTGAAGCACTAAATGTGACATCTTGTAAAGAGGAATGGATACCAGTGAAACTTCTAAAAATAGTACTATTTTGAATTCAACCTATATCACTATAGGTAGCCCAAAAAATTCATCAGGGAAGACATCCATCAAACGATCAACTACAATATGGAGATCAATAGGGTATATTCATCAATCATTCATGAAATTAGAGGCAATCTGAGCTGTCACTCTGCTTATCTCCTGATACTCTGGTGTGTTTCAAGAAGAATGGACATAACATTTTCCCTTATAAATATATCTACCACCCTCTTCTGATTTAAACTCTACCCTCTGGAGATATAAATCAATACGGTCTTGATATGGAACTAGCAAGTCCATTACGATACTTAAATAAAACCCTATCAGGTCAAGAAAGAATGATTTTTGATTGAATATCCAAAAGGGTATCAAGTGTCACCACACCACAATAAAACTCTATCTAAGGTCCCAAAATCTCTAGAATTTTATCATTTATAAAAGAGTGTGACATGCCTGTGTCAAATTAATCATACACTAAAGTAGAGGCCAATATAATAGTTCCTCGAATAGTTGAAGGTTCATCTGTCTACTCCCCTAGAATAAGCTGTATTGCATGAAACTGGACCATACCATAGCCGTAAGTCATATCATGAACACCCCTAGTTACCCCACTCTGCTGGAACTATGAATCCTCAGTCTAATTACCTCTACCTCAATGACCATGCTACCTTGAGTGGCCGGTGGTATTCTAGCTACCTTCCTAGAGAGATACTACTAGCCCCACTATAGATCCTAGTGTAGGTGTAGATCCCCTCTTCCTTAGAACTTATGTAAAAGTCCCTTATAATCAATGGATATTCCCCACCCTTATATGACCTTTTTATTCCCTTAGATCTCAAATACACTAAGGTTTATGGTGTCTTGGTTTATCCGAGTGGTGAAAAAATAAAGAAGCTATAAGTATGAGTGCTATGAGAGATACTACTCCATGGGAAACGTCAAAATGAAGATTCTATCCACTAGAAGAACCACTAACAAGTCTGGGTGTTGAATGGCCCCGATTTTCATCATCATCCTCCCTCAAATTCCTATTAGTGATGAGGGACTAGTTGAATGTCTCAAAAATAGTGTTCAGCTTAAATGCATTGACTTGAGATCAGATGGAATATACCAACCCATCCTCAAATCACCTCACTGTCATAATATCATCCCCCTATAGATTTAGGGAGAATCACTAAAACTTAGTAAAATGAGTATAATTTTTCATGGCAGGAATGGATCCTTACTCAAGGTTCACAAATTATCTTTCTCGGTCAACCCTAAATGTCTATGGATTGAAGTAGTCATAAAAGATCATTTGGATTTCTAGAAATATCATATCTCGATGTTAGTATGACTAGGTAATAACATCCCAACATCTATTCGAAGAATAATGTAGCATGTAAACTGCACGCTTGACCCTCCACTTAGGAGGCATCTCTAGATGCTCAAAAAGATAAAGCACAGCCTCTAGACATGACTCTATAGCATGATGTATTACATCTACTAAAAAAGTTGTAGGATTTTATTGTTGGAACTATCGAGTAAACTCTACCATAGTTGGGGTTGGTTGAGAAACACCTTTCATAGGTTGCATCATGGTAAAAAAGCCCTCTCGAATCTACACATTGGTGCCCATATCTGTAAAATAGGTGGTGCCATAGGTGTAACTCTAAGAGGTATCACTAGAATGTCTAGGCCCACCACCTCTAGTTCATGGTCTCCACTCCCTTCCTAGAATATGACTGGTGGCTATCATGGTAGAATTATTATACAATTCCAAACACAAACCTTAGAAAATATTTAACATTTGAAAGAATTATATATCAATAAAAGGATAGGTCCACATCCTTCCTATGAAAAGGACTTGCCTCTCTACCTCCTCCAAAATATAGGTCTATTGTATAAGTAAAGATCATATCTAGACATAAGAACTATAATAGACCCTCTCAACTACCCACTACCAAGGATGGGTTCAGGTCTAGGTCTTATATCACATGATAGGGTTTTAGTATACAAATTCTCTATTTCATGGTGTAGAGGAAATAAATAACTAATTTTTAATATACATCCCATTTAAGAGAAAAATTTATATTATAAAGGTTTAAATTTGATTGAGTTATTACACTTTTAATTAAATATATAGATATAACCTTTCCCAGTTATATACATCTTAATTTTTCATTTTTTAAATTCATTATCCTTATATATGGCTATTGGCATGTCACGAACCCACAATGTGATATGATTATAAAATTAAGGTGTCATACAAATATATGTAGGAAAAACCATTTATATTGATGTAGTCACTTTAATTAATACAATTATATGATCCTTTCAAGAAATGTTAGAACATTTTAATATATAAAAATATTGGCACAAACTATATGCAATATAAAGTGCATGAATAAAGTAGACATTGGAAAAATGGTTGAAATATTTGTCATAATGTGCCAATTATGAAGCATGATATTCTACTTCCTATCATGAAAATGATAAGGAGAAGATAATCTGTAATAAATAAACTAACATTAACATTAATAACATCTCAAGGCATGTGAATCACTCAATGGGGAAATTGTATCAAATGTAAGAGGAAAAATCCAATATCATTAATAACCCATTCAAGGAAATTTGTGTCCCCTTTGTACATGGGTTAGATACTACCAAGAATATAGTCATTAAAAAATTAAATTATATCATATTATCCTATATAATACCCAATCTATAAGACACAATGAAACGAAATGTCCTTTGATTCCATTTTGTAACATCCCAACCTGATATCTATTTATCCAGTGCCCTGAGCCAGTGGGTCACATGGCCTCAAGCGCACATCCATATACATCAAAGGCTACCAATTAAAATCCATGGTCTAAGGTGTTATAGTTGGGATACTATACCCTCATGTAAGAGTTGTAAAATTGATATTATAAATAAAAATATAATAAAAAATCATAATAAAATGGGGGGAACAATTGAAAAAATTATAATTAACTAAGGAAGCATAAATAACTAGGAAATTGAAAAAATAATCAAAATCCCATAGTCTGTGTAATTTATATAATGATTTCATTGAATGATGATTTAAAAAATAGAAATAAGGGATACATGGTGTCACGACCCGACCATACCCAGGCTTGAGCCGCAACAACCCCAAGCCCGCCTCCATAGGCTAGGGGCTGGCGACCAGCGCTGAAGGCACAAAAACTCGGGGAGGCCTTTGCCTAAGTACCTCTACACACGCACGCAACACACTCAATGCAACAGTGCAGAGTAAAAGAAAAGAAAAGTAAAGAAAAGGGAAACTGAAATATATACCACAAATGTGCATCGACCTCTATGAAGTACAAGTAAAGTGATGAAAAGGAAAAAGGGGGAAAACACGCGCCCAACCAGAAAAGGTGCCACAACCCGGCAATAGGTAAACAAAAAGAAACATCTGATGGGTCTCCCACCTAGAACCCGGCTACGATCACTGCACGTAGTCCCAGCTCCTGAACTCTTAAGCTCCTCTAAAGTCACGACCAACCTTTCCATCATCTGCAAGTGAAATCCAAGTGCGGGCAAAGCCCAAGCAGGGGTGAGTATAAAAATAATCATTAGGATACCCCGAGGGCTCGAGGGAGAAACAAAGGAGGTACTAAAGGGTGAGCAGTAGATCGAACAAGGAAAATCAAAGGAGTACAACAGAGAGTCCAGCTCAACCCAACAAGATAAAAGAAGGTAGAATCGTCCAGGCACAAGGAGCTGGAAATGGTGAGAAGACGAACTTTCCATCGAGTCTTCGCTACTTATAGTAGGAGAGTAGACTCATCCAACCACGAGAATCTAGATACGGAAATCATGTGGCATACCCCGCACGTCTTCGCCTCTCCTGGAAGGAGAGTAACCAAACCCAAGAAGTGTGTACCGGAAACAAGGTATATACATATCTGTATTCTCACCAAGAAACCCAAACAAGATCGTAAGGGGACCTCCATCCCATAGTTCAGCCCAAGAAAAGTGAGTGCCCAGAGGTAACACCATCGATGCCCAGCATCCCGCACATCTGCCTCGAAATACAAGTCAAGGGCACAATCACCGCACCTCGACACTATCTGCTTTGGGCAGCACTAACTCAACTGCACGGTTTTAGGTCGCTTCAGAAGGAAGCGTCTCGGTCGGGAAAGCACCCCTCATACTTGAGAGTTCCGGGTTAAGTCAAACCACACCTCGTCATTGCCTAGCAGTCGAGAGGTCTCCTAAAAGTCAAAAATGTCACATCACTAACACGTACAAACAAGGGTTCCGCTCTGGTAGTCAAAGAGGAAAGACACAGACTAGCCTAGTAGAAGGGACTGAGTCTAAAATACCAATGGGTGACCCATTTCCCAGCCCTGCTGGAGGGTAAACCTGGAATAAGTCGTCAGGAGATTCACTGCCCAACCTTGCTGGAGGGTTGACCTAGAAGAAGTCCACGGGTGACCCACTGCCCTGCCTTGCAGGAGGGTAAACCCGGAACATGATGACGGGCGACCCACTGCCCAGCCCTACCGGTGGGTAGACCCTCAAGAGTCCTTAGGTGACCCACTTCCTAGTCTCTGCTAAAGGGTAAACCCTGAGAAGTTGATGAGTAACCCACTACCCATCCCCGCTGGGGGGTAAACCCAGAACTACTCTGGCCATCTGTACTGGATGGTACAACACTGGCCAACTAAACACGAAGTGAGTATCGCACTACCATCTGACTCCGGAACAAGACCAGGGGAAACCACTCACCCCTGTTGATCTAAACCATCAAGCAGAGAGCCGAAACAAACTCAACCTCGCTGGTCAACAAACGAGAACCAAGGGATCCTCTACGTCGCGAGAGGTCAAATGTACGTAAAGAAGAGCACGACACGCACATGGGGCCCAGAAGACGTGTGGCCCCATGTCAAACCCCAACCAAGAGCACAAACAATCTCAGGTACAAACCACACGTACCTCCAAGTGCTCTTGTATACTCCCAGAGTATACCTCACTTTCAGCCCAAGGGCTATCGTTCACACGGCACCCAACGTCAATGTGAAGGCGTGACGTAACATCTCCAACTTTCCGCCTCAACAACTGGGGCACAACCAACCACATCTATTCAAGTATTACTTCCCTCACACAGGAGTGCGTGCGATCACACGCCAAGGGTCCTCTATAAACAAAGTAGAAGAACCACCACTGGAGAACCTTCACATTTCCACATTTAATAACATCGCGTATGAGGCCCTGCTCACCTGAACAGATTACACCATTGTAAAATCGTGAAAAAACATGTGAGATCAACTAGTTGGATGCCTCCAATGGATATCCGATGAAAATGTCATCCCACACCGCTTTACACCCGAATGACGTCCCGTGATCCCGAGTCTCGGCCACGAAAATAGTCGGGCGCATCGCACCAATGTGATCCCCTTGGGAAAACACCTCAAAAGCACTACTCACATGAGTGCAATGGATATCTGGGGAAAAAAGGTGCTTCTCGGCGCACCGCACACAAGAGGTGCTTCGTGGGACCCGCAACCCTATCCCAAAACCCAAAGAACCGATCGCACCGTTGCGATCCTCTCGAAAAATCACACAAGATGGACTATCCACTTGTCCAAAATGGTTGCCTGATGATAGAGATGGAAAATCACCGTCGACTCCCAAACAACCTTCGTGGAGGCCGCACCATCATGCCGAATTAGAGCGGGCGGATTGCGCCATTCCAATCCCCTTGAAAAAACATCCAGAAATGGGTACTCAAACACCCCAAACGGATGTCGGGTGAAAAAGTGGTGTTTCACCGTAATACGTGCGAACTAGGCCCCGTGGGGCCCACACCTCGTCTCCAACCTGAACGCTTTGGAAAGCTCCTAAAAAAGTCGGCACGAGGACTGGGATCATGCTTCCATTGATGACGCGTCAATCGGACATCCCAAGCGGGAGTTAGGTCCGACGCGAGAATAATTAATTAATTAATTCATTCATTCATTAATTATCCACATTAATTGTTTCGTGCCCATGAGCAACGAAACTTCACAGCAAAGGTTTCGAACCAACTTTGGAAGGTCCGTCTCAACTCTAGGCCCATAGCACCTCCGACGGCACGTCAAGCGGATGTCCGGTTTGTGAATACGTCTGATGCAAACATTAATAATAATTTAATATTATTAAGTTGAATCACTCGGGCCACCAGCCTTCAAGATCATAACCAAAAAACCCCAAAACTCGCTTTAAAAGAACCTCCCCATCAACACGGTCTCACAGTCGTAGACGGAGTGTCAATCAGACGTGCCGTTTAAGAGTTACGGCCCCCCGAATGCAAGGGGGCCTAACCGGGCCGGTCCAGCCCGGCCGGCCCGGTCCGAGCCGCCGGCCCGTGGCCCAGCCGCGGGTCCGGCCCAGTCTGTCGTGGCCCGCCTCAAACCAACGGACCTGACCGGGTCCGGCCCTCCTCAACCGACCGGCCAAAAGGCCGGACTCCGTCACAACTCAGGACCCGCATGAGGTGGGTACTTGCCTCCTCTGAAACAGACCGGTCGAACCGGTCTTCGTTCACCCTAGGAAGACACGTACAACGTAGGTCCTTCCTCCTCCGCCGAACGCGACCGGCGCCCTCAGCCGGCCTCCTCCGCGGCGCCCTCTGCCGACCTCCTCTGCAGTGCCCTCTGCCGACCCAATGCCTTCGCCCTGACCAGCCGCCGCCTCACGCCGAGAACCCACGCCGACCGCCGCTGCTCGAACACACCCGACCGCCGTGCTCCACCGCTCACGCTCACCGAAGAACCCAGAACCGTCGGAAAAACAAAATACCCGCGTACTTCGCCAGAAGTTTGCGAACACGTCAGGACTCAGATTTTAAGTCTGAGAATTGCGTTGGGGAGCTCGGGATGAGTACTACCCAAATATGGGCCTTGATCGAAGTTTTGACAGGGAATCGATAATACAAATTGAGCTCAAAGTAGGTGTGGGAAATTAAAAACGAAACGCACATCCGTCCTTGATGGGCTGCGCCCAAAGCTTCGCCGCGATCCGTCGGAGCCGCGCCTCACCGGAGCTGTCTCGCTAGAGTGGAGGAGGAGAAGGAGAGGAGAGGTTTCTCCAGGGGTGGGAATGAGAGAGAGGGGAGGGTTTGGTTTAAGTAAAAAAATAAAAAATAATTTAATTATTTTTTATTAATTACCCACGAAAGGAAGCACCTCTGAAACACTCGACGGGGTCGAGGTTAAGCCTCCCCTAGGGTAAACACCACCTCCCAAGTACAACGGCGGTCTCAGTATTTTAATCCAAGACCCCTTCAAAAGTTATAAAACTGAACGTCCGAGGCTACCAAATTACAAAAACGCCCCTGGGGCCATTTTTCACGGACAGGCCACGCCCGTGAAACATACACCTATCCTAGGGTAAACGACATGCTCCGAACTCAACAGTGCCCTTGGGTTTCCAATCAGAGCCACCATTTAGAAGATACTTGAGTTTCACCATTAAATGAATAAATTAATTAATTAAATTATCCATTTGACATTCTGAAAGTGAGCGAGGGGTCCAAACGTCCCGCATCGACTAGTTTTATGTCGTTCCTAAGGTAAAAATCGATTCTGGGCGCATCCGTATACTCGGATCTCTGATCTCAAACACTGTTTAGATGTTATAACATTTATTTGGTGTTTTCAATGTGAACGCATAGAAAATTTAATTCCGGTCACTCTGGGGCTCGGAATCGCACGCCGTTTGAAGGCGTTGCTTTGGAATATCATCAAGAATATTCCAAAGTCTTCCGCAACAAATATTGGGTTTTTAAATAATTCTATCCTTCAATATTTTCGTCCCCAAGAAGCCAAACTAGGGAGAAACACTAGGTACTAAGCCCACACCCGGCTCTTCCATACCCAGAAGAACTCTCGCAAAGCTCTGCGCCACCGCACACAGACCAAAGGATTGATCTGTTCATGCGAGGTCGGCCCTTTCCGATGTCGTTCACCCACTCCAGACATTGGGGTTAGGGAAAGGTGGTAGGTAACCTCACCATCCCTTTGCATGGTTTCTAACGACCCGAAGGCTCTCGGGGGTAGCTCAGCTCCCCGACCGAACCCTTACGTCGCATGCCGCGGCTGGAATCACCGCCCGCACCTGGAACAAGGCCCAGTGATTCCCTCCTCCAGAATATCCATATGGTGAAACACCCAAGGATATCTAGTCACGCAAGATTCCACAGTCAGTGTATCATTGCCAAGGCCCTCTTACACTCTTGGAAGAGAAGGAGTCAACACCATCGACTAAAGGAAAAGGTCCCATGCCTTTTATTATACCAACTCAGGGTTACACCGATGCCCCTCGCCACCCTAGTAACACCTCAAGAAAGTATCAGGTAGGAAATCATTCCACACATAGAGTCTATCAATTATACTGAAAGAAGTAGAAGGGTTGTCGAGCGTACCTCTTATCACCTCATGCTCTGTAGGATCGTAGACATACAAAGCTCGTGGCTGTTTGTGGTCCCCAAATGTCAGCTCCCAGAGCCTGACGTGGACCGCCTAGTGGTGATGGGAAGACCTTGTAAAGCCATACCCCACTACCATCTCCTCCCGCTCCACTGCCTGCACCACCTCTCTGGGTACTACTCTGACCACGACGCTGCCTTCGTCGTGGTGGTGCATCTGCTGCCTGCCCAAAGCTCTCTGCATTCCTGGTCGGGTAGTCCCGTGCCAGGTGACCTCGCCCATCACAAACATAGCACCGAATCTCTCTGGGCTGCACTGGTGCCCTCCGGTGCCACTTTGGTGTATGACCACGCCCCTGAGTCCGGTCATCAAGAAGCTACCTGCGTCGAGGTTCTCCTTGCCAATGCCCGCTAGCTACGGCAGGCGTCTCAGCACCGACATGCCTACTGCCACCACCAAATCTAGAACATGACAGGAATCCCTCTATCACCAGCACCTGCTCTAGCACCCCGACATATGTGAAAATTACTAAGGGTACTATGAAAGCACGAATCACTCTACGGAGACCCTGCTCGAACTTCCGCGCTCAGAGGTTATCGTCATAGACCATGTACCGGTAAAAGCGTGAACAGTATGCAAAACTAGCCGCGTACTTGGCCACCATCATTCCTCCCTACCGAAACTCCATGAGATACTGAATCTGAAAGGAGCGCATGAAAGATGGGAAAAACTCCTCACGGAACAACAACTGAAAGTCGCCCCACGAAAATGATGACTCATCAAGAAACTGAGTCACCAAACTCCACCAACGTCGAGCTGCCCCACGAAAAAGGTTGGATACCAAAGCCACTATCTGATCTTCCAACATCTGCACAAGACTGAGAAGGATAACCACTGCCTCTAGCCAAACCTCTGCTGCCTGAGGGTCTGGATCGCCACTGAACCTCAGCGGTCTCTTCCGCTGGAACTCACGGAGCACACTCAACCTGCGCTCAAACTCAGTCTGCTCTGCTGAAGCTGTCTGCTGCTCAACAGGTGGGGGTACTGCTACCAGCCCACCAAGAGAAAGGGGCTCTCATGATCGGTCATGGATTGTGCCCTCGTAGCTCACATGGTCATCGTCATGAACCAAAGCTGGTATCCTGGCTGGCTGTCTTCGCGGAGACATCCTGAATATTATCAAGGAGTACCGCAATCAGATGAGCATATATGTATATACCAATAACCAAAATGGGGAGCTGACTCATGAAGAATAGTCAAAGACTCAATCCTATGTGATGCACAAGCCAATTTCCCTACAACAAGTGTATCAGCATGCCGAGTCGACAAGCGGGTTATCAAGGTCATGGTGAATGGATACGTCGGCCGCTGCACCACCACTGGACTCCCTGGACTAAGAGACGCTCTCGAGACACATTAACATTGTTTCCCTATATCCCAACCACTTCCTTTTATTTTAGGGACGTCCGAACAATGTCCCAAGGAACGAACCACCTCTGATACCACTTTTTCATGACCCGACCCTACCAAGGTTCGAGCTGCAACTACTCCAAGACCGCCTCCATAGGCCAGGGAATGGCGACCAGCGCCGAAGGCACAACAACTTGGGGAGGCCTTTAACTAAGTACATGTACACACGCATGTAGCACACTCAATGAAACAGTGTAGAGTAAATGAAAATACATGTAAAGAAAAGGGAAACTACTATATATAACACAAATGTGCATCGACATCTAAGCATTACAAGTAAAGTGATGAAAAAGGTAAAAGGGGAAAAAAAAGTGCCCAAACAGAAAAGGTGCCACAACCCGGAAACAAGTAAACAAAAAGAAACAGCTGATGGGTCTCCCACCTGGAACCCAGCTACGACCACCGCACGCGGTCCCAGCTCCCGAACTCCTAAGATCCTCTGAAGTCACAACCAATCTGTCCGTCTTCTACAAGGGCACAACATGTGCAGCCAAAGCCAAAGCACGGGTGAGTATAAAAATACTCAGTAGGATACCCTGAAGGCTCGAGGGAGAAACAAAGGAGGTACTAATGATTGAGAAGTAGATTGAACAGGGAAAAGAAAAGGATTACAACAGAGATTCTAGCTCAACCCAACAAGATAAGAGAAGGTAGAATCGTCCAGGCACAGGGAGCTGGAAATGGTGAGAAGATGACCTTCCCATCGAGTCTTCGCTACCTATAGTAGGAGAGTAGACTCGTCCAACCACGAGAAGCTAGACACAGAAATCACATGGCATACCCCACGCGTCTTCTCCACTCCTGGAAGGAGAGTAACCAAACCTAAGGAGTGGGTACAGGAAACAAGGTATATACATATCTGTATGCTCAACAAGAAACCCAAACAAGATCGTAAGGAGACCTCCGTCCCGTAGCTCAGCCCAAGAAAAGTGAGTCACCCAGAGGTAACACCATCGATGCCCAGCATCCCGCACGTCTTCCCCGAACTACATGTATAGGGCTCAATCACCGCACCTCGACACTATTCGCTTTGGGCGGCACTGAATTGCCCGCTCGGTTTTAGGTCGCGTCACAAGGATGCGTCTTGGTGGGGAAAATGCCCCTCGTACTTGACAGTTCCAGGTTAAGTCAAACCACACCTCGTCACTGCCCAACAGTCGAGAGGCCTCCTCAAAGTCAAAGATGTCACATCACTGACCCGTACAAACAAGGGTCCCGCTCTGGTAGTCGTGGAGAAAAGCCACAGACTAGCCTAGTAGAAAGGATTGAGTCTGAGATACCAATGGGAGACCCACTGCCCAGCCCTGCTGGAGGGTAATTCATATTAAGATATCTGGTGACCCACTACCCAGTCCTACTAGAGGGTAAACTATATTACATCATCAGGAAACCCACTACCAAGCCCTGCTGGAGGGTAAACCTGGAATAAGTCGTCAGGAAACCCACTGCACCACCTTGTTGGAGGGTAGACCTGGAAGAAGTCGATGGGTGACCCACTACCCATCCCTGCTAGATGGTAAACACGAAACATGATGACGATCGACCCACTACCCAGCCCTACCGGAGGGTAGTCCCTCAAGAGTCATTGGGTGACCCACTGCCTAGTCTCTACTAGAGGGTAAACCCTGAGAAGTCAATGAGTAACCCACTGCACAGCCCCGCTAGAGGGTAAACCTAGAACTACTCTGGCCATCTCTACTGGATGGTACAACACTGGACAACCAAACACAGAGTGAGTATCGCGCAACCATATGACTTCGGAAAAAGACCAGGGGAAACCACTCAACCCTGATGATCTAAAAAATCAAGCACAGAGCTGAAAAAAACACAACCCCTATGGTCAACAAACGAGAACCGAGGGACCCTCTATGTCGCGAGAGTTCAAAAGTATGCAAACCAAAGGATGACACGCACATGGGTCCCACAAGACGTGTAGCCCCATGTAAAACCCCAACTAAGATCCCAAATAGTCTCAGGTAAAAACCACACGTACCTCCAAGTGCTCTCGGATACTCAAAGAGTATACCTCACTTTCAGCCCAAGGGGAATCGTGCACACGACACCCAACGTCAACGTGAAGGCGTGACATAACATCTCCAACTTACCGCCTCAATGACTGGGGCATGACCAACCACTTCTATTCAAGCATTACTTCACTCACACGGGAGTGCACACGATCAAACAACAAGGGCCCGCTACAAACACAGTAGAAGAACTTCCACCGAGTCACCATCACATTTCCACACTTAATAAGTTTGCGTATGAGGCTCTGCTCGCCTGAACAGATTACGCCGTTGTAATCCTCGTGGAAAAACATGCGAGATCGACTATAAGCATGCCTCCAACAGATATCCGACGAAAAATTCATCCCACAACGCTTTACGCCTGAACGACATCCTGTGATCCCGAGACTCGCCCTCAAAAATAGTCAGGCGCATAGCACCAATGCGACCCCCTCAGGAAAACACGTCAAAAGCACTACTCACATGAGTGCAACAGATATCCAGAAAAAAAAGGTACATCCCAGTGCATCACACATGAGCGGTGCTACATGGGACCCTCAACCCAGTCCTGAAACACAATGAACAGTTCAAACCATTGCGATACTCTCAAAAAATAACACAAGATGGTCTATTCACTTGTCCAAAACAGTCACCCGATGATAGAGATGGAAAATCACCATCGACGAACAGACAACCCTCGTGGGGCTCGCACTATCGTGCTGAATTAGGGTGGACGGATTGTACCATTGCAATCCCGTTGGAAAAACATCCAGAAACGGGTACTCAAACACCCCAAACAGATGTCGCAGGTGAAAAATTGGTGTTTCACCGTAATACGAGTGAACTATTCCCTGTGGGGCCGACACCTCATCTCCAACCTGAACGCTTTGGAAATCTCCTAAAAAATTCCGCAGGAGGAATGAGATCATGCTGCCGTTGATGCCGCGTCAATCGGACATCCCAAGCGGGAGTTAGGTCTGACGCAAGAATAATTAATTATTTAATTCATCAATTCAATAATTATCAGCATTAAACGTTTCATGCCCCTGAGCAAAAAACCTCATAGCAAAGGTTCTGAACCAACTTTGGAAGGTCCGTCTCAACTTCAGGGCCATAGCACCTCCGACAACATGTCATGCAGACGTCCGGTTTCTGAATACGTCTGATGAAAACATTACTAATAATTTAATATTATTACGTTGAATTGCTCGGGCCACCCGCCTTTGGGTGCATAACCCAGAAAACCCTGAAACTCACTTTAAAAGAACCGCCCCGTCAACATGGTCTCACAGCTGCAGAAGACGCGACAATCGGACACGTTGTTTAAGAGTTAGGGCCACCCGAATGCAATGGGGGCTAACCGGGCTGGTCTACCCCAACCGGCCCTGTCCGAGCCACCGGCCTGTGGCCCAGCCGTAGGTCCGGCCCGGTCCGCCGTTGCCTGCCTCAAACCACCGGACCCGAGCGGGTCCGACCCTCCTCAACCGATCGGACAAAAGGCCGATCTCCGTCGCAACGCAGGAACCGCATGAGGCGGGTCCTTGCCTCCTCTGAAACAGACCGACCGAAGCCGGTCTTCGTTGACCCCAGGAAGACCCGCGCGGCGCGGGTCATTCCTCCTCCACCGAACACGACCAACGCCCTCAGTCGGACTCTGCCGCAACGCCCTCGGCCGACCTCTTCTGTGGAGCCCTCTGCCGACCCAGTGCCTCCGCCCTGACCAGTCGCCGCCTCACACTGAGAACCCATGCCAACTTCTGCTGCTCAAACACACACGACCGCCATGCTCCGCCGCTCACGCTCGCCGAAGAACCCAGAAACAGTCGGAAAAACCAAATACCCGCGTACTTCGCCGGAAGCTTGCGAACACGTTGGGACTCGGATTTTAAATCCGAAAATTGAATTGGGGAGATCGGGTTGAGTACTACGCAAATATGGGCCTTGATAGAAGTTTTTACAGGGATTTGATAATGCAAATTGAGTTCAAAGTAGGTGCGGGAAATTAAAAATGAAATGCACATCCTACCTTGATGGGCTTCGCCCGAAGCTTCGCCGCGATCCGTCGGAGCTGCGCCTCGCCAGAGTTGTCTCGCTGAAGTGGAGGAGGAGTGGTAGAGGAGAGGTTTCTCTAGGGGGTGGGAATGAGGGAGATGGGAGGGTTTGTTTTAAGTAAAAAAATAAAAATTAATTTAATTAATTTTTATTAATTACCCACGAAAGGACCCACCTCCGAAACACTTGATGTGGTCGCGGTTAAGACTCCCCTAGGGTAAACACCACCTCCCGAGCACAATGGAGGTCTCAAAATTTTAATCTAAGGCCCCGTTAAAATGTTATAAAACTGAACGTCTGAGGCTTCCAAATTACGAAAACACCCCCTGCAACCATTTTTCACAGACGGGCCGCGCCCGCAAAACTTACACCCCTCCTAGGGTAAACGGCACGCTCCGAACTCAACGGTGCCGTCATTTTTCCAAGACGAGCTACCGTTTAAGAGATACTTGATTTTCACCATTAAACGAATAAATTAATTAAATAATTTATCCGTTTAACGTTCCGAAAGCGAGCAAGGGGTCCAAACATCCCGTGCCGACCAGTTTTATGTCGTTCCTATGGAAAACCCCCATTCCGGACCCATCCATACACTCAGATCTCTGATCTGAAACACCGTTTAGATGTTATGACATTTATTTGGCGTTTTTAGTGTGAAAGCACTGAAAATTTAATTCCGTCCACTGCAGGGCTCGGAATCACACGCCTTCTGAAGGCGCTCCTCTGGAATATCATCAAGAATATTCCAAAGTCTTCCGCAGAAAAAACTGAGTTCTTACACATGGAGCATAAATATACAAAATGCTATAAAAAATAAAAATTAAAAAAAAATATTCTCTTATAGAATCATGAGAATATGCTCCATCCTCTTCTTCCAAGCTCCAAGATATAAGTCAAACTGATCAAGAATTTGTAGCAAGGATCTTGTCCATATCCATACCTACAGATATGAAGTCTACTCAGGTACTAACGGTTGGCTACGTAGGGTGTGAGATAAACTTAGTAGGCCACCACTAATGGTGTCTAGAAATAACCCAAGCAATGTATATAGCAATGATAGTGTGAATGTAAAGAAAATATAAGAAATGTTAAAGAATAAATACCAACTGAATCTAGTTCCAATAGGACACTTGGATAAATCTACCTGCTTTGACATAGTATAGAATGTGTCTGATCCAAATACCATATATATATATATATCATAATAATAATATATATAGTTATATATTGTATACACATATATGCACTAAGTACGTGAATATATAATTAGGCGTATACATGGAAACTAGGATCTAGTTCAACCCAGGGAATAACTTTGGAATTAATAACATGTATAACGAGAAATAGGCTCAAGAAAGGGTAGAACCCTAAATATATAGATGAATATGAGAGATATTTCCCTTTATTCAAGATGGTTGGGTGACTCATCATTCCCAAAACCTGAACCATAAGAAGAATGAACATCATAACCATCATCCAAATAACAATACAATAGTGTGATACATCATTCCCTACACCAGATGTATGGGACTATAACACGTCATGATTAACAAATCCCGTATCCATCCTTCAACAACAAATATCCTTGGAATACCAGTAATAATAATAATGAAGTATATATAAATCTTTCCAATTCATCAATCCCAATCTATTATGGACATCAAAATTTATACAATTTTCATTTAAAATTATATAACAGGAGGCGTGGTTGTTCCACACACTACCATTCATTCAAGTAAATTCATTTAATTTATAAGGCAATGAAAATCCACTTATAGGTCATTAAGAAAACATAGAAGGTGTTACTATCTGTTGAAAAATAATATAAATGAGGAAAATTAATTTGGTACACCCAAAGGGGTGGGGATAAATGAGGTTAAATGATCTAATAAACTAACATGAGTGAAAAGGATTACCAAAAACATTCATAAATTATCTTAGAAAAGAAAATCATATTTTAAAGAGATGTACGAAAAAGATTGGCATGTCTCACAATAATGAAAGCTATATAATATTTGAAACTTTTAGGGAAAACAAATAGACCACCTACAATAGGTACATAGAATAATTCTCATCCAATATCAGCTTCAGGTTTGAAGAAGGATGAATGAAAAACAAAGAATATACCAACACCCTAAAAATAGGTAATATGAACTCGCACCGAAATAATTTAAGAGATGTGAAGATAAATGATTAAATGCAGTAAGAGGATTAGGAAGATTACCAATACAGATCCAATGCTTCCTACAATGTTCAATTTAGAGTCTGGGTGAATGTTCTATCAAATTCAATTATTTAATAGGAGGGAGGTCTCAAGGGTGAGGGGAAGAGACTCATGCTTATTGGACTAGAGATGTGAAAGTTGGGTTATAGTATTTTAATCATTTCAAGGGGGTAAATGTAATTTCACCCTTAAAAATTGGGTCCCACATTTTGGAAACATTTTTGGTCAAACCGTACACCACCCACTTCCATTGAACCTCACTCACTCAAGCTAGGTGTATGATTTTTCAAACCACACACAAGATATACAAAAACACACTATCAAATGATTTTGAAATCTTGCACGAGGGTGTGCATAGAATCATATATTTTTAGAAACACTAGTTGAACTCCCCTGTGAAAAAACTGACCTACAAAATTATGTCACAAAATTATGACTAACTATGCACTAACTATTCATCCCACTTTGTTTGTCGAATTCTTAGAGCTTTGGGCTCCGAACAAGCCTCATACGCCCTGGAAACCCTAATTTGGCCATATGACACATTCACCATGATAAAACAAATGATTATAAAAAATAACGAGCCATAAATTTGGTAAAATCTAGGTCATTACACCCTTTCCGGTGTGCGATTTTATTTTTACCATGATGAGAAAATTGTAAGATGTAGATAATGCCAAGTCAAGTTGAAATCCAGATGATCAGTGGAAAAATTGTATAGGGAAAAGAAACATCTTGAGTCAATCTATGTCTCATTAATGATTACCATTGGTCGTGGATGACCCATTAAGATTAATTGGATCAATCAATATTAGATTCTAAAGGCCAATTAGGTATTTATTTTTTAATTCATTTTTATATTTTATGAATTTTCATGATATAAAAAACACATAAAATAACAAATAGTAAAATGAAAAAAAACATGATGAAATTTTTTCAATTAATGTTCATTTGTGAGCATGAAAATTTAATGTGAACTTATTAATTCAAATGGATTACATTCATCCATAGAAAAATAAAACACTCTCAAATAAATATTAAATCATTGAATGCCTTCCATCATTTGAATTTAAAAAAGATGGGTATTCAGGGTGATCGTAATCAAAATTCTAGGGTTTCTATTACCATCGAGGAGTTATTATGATATTTATGAGTTTAATTAACTAGTGTTGGATGAAATGAAGTAATAAAATCCTGATTTATGTAATTTTATAATCAAACATAGATAAAATCAAGTTTATAATTTTAGAATATGAAATTTCACTCAATAGATCTTGGAACCACCAGTTAATACAGTTACCATTCAAATGCCTTCATTGAACTCTCCTAGTATTGGTGTAGCCGAAGATTATAGATTTTGAGGGGAGGTTTAAGGATCCTCTCTACTAGAATACTGAAGAATTATATTATTTTGATTCCAGTATAGAGGTTTCCTAAATTATGATAAAATAGTGAGAGACGTTTAATTATTTAATTAATAATAAAAAATGTCCAAATATGTAATCAAGATAGAAGTAAAATCTGCAAGATTCTATTTTTTAGAAAAATTGAAAGTAAAACCACAAATACACTTCAGTAATTTTTATAAAAAGAACATGTCCAAAATAGTAAAAATTTATAAAAGTTGTACAAGTACTTATGCATAATACTATGACATAGTATATTCAAGGTGATGGTGTTCCCAATGCCTGTTAAGACATATCAGGAAGTGAGGGTGTAAAATTACTTATAAAAGAAACATGTATGACCAATATGATGGTTATTTCATTAAATTTTCACTAAAAATTCAATCGTAAGTTTTGGATACTACATCATGACACAGATGAAATTACATGTTGTTTCATCCACTTTAATCTTTCAAGGAGATAGTAGAGAAAGATATAAATGAGTGATTATTACACTGGTTATGTGTAAAAGGAAGATCAAAATATTAAAATACATATCATTATTTTATCTTTTCAACCATTTACTCTAGTTTTTTTAAGATTAGAAAATGGAAAGTATTGAAAAAATGCTTCCATACCTTATAGGTATGTTTTTCCAAGAAATATGAACATTAAATGAATATTAATCTTTATTTCCTATGGAAAATAAGTTGAAAGAAATTGAGAAGATTTGTAATGTCTCGTATTTCTGCGTATTTTATTTTTAAATAATATGTGGGAATACTTTCGAGACTAGGCTTTGAGACAGTGTGCAGTTCCGAGGCATGGTGAGCCCGGAACAAATGTTTTAATTTAATTTAATAATTAAATTATGTGTTCGTGTGGGTTTCCTGAAAAAGTGGAATAACTCGTGAATGGGTGCTTAGATCAGAAATCCAAGGGGACCGTTGCGTTCGGAATAGTGATTTTACCATAGGCGAGGCCTAACATTGGCTGGCGTAGGTCGGTGGTGAAATCTAGTTTTGGGGCATAACCATAATAAAATAGTTAATAAAAATATTTTATAAAATCTTATTTTAGCAAATATATTTTATATTTTTAAATAGAGATTTTTGAAGGGGTCCAGGGTTAGAGACCTCATAACCCTGAATTTCCCCTGGAGGCTGTAGCAGGCTTTCAAGGAAACCCCCCAACACGGCGACGACGTTCTTGATGAATTTCGCCAGTGATGAAGATGTAGGGACTGGATTTTCCCCATAAAATGCCGCGAATCCAGGTAGGATATCGATCTTGATTTCTTTTCCCCGTTCTTGATTCCTATGATGAACGCTGACTAATCCACAAATATATTTTCCCGTAGATCGATCATATTTGTGGGATGGGATTTTGTGGGTATTTTGGGGATTTTATTCTTGGAGTTAATTTGGTTTCATTCAAACTTCTAACGGTGACAAACCACGATCGACATGAAAATCGATCGAGGTTCATCCTTGTCGATTTGTTGTGCCTTTCTTCCCTGGTTTCTTGTGTTCTTCACGTGAGTTCTACACGTTCTTCACAGAGGTAAGAACCACGGATCGTTCTACATCCGTTGCGCGACGCAATGATCCCAAATTAAATATCTAGCATTGGAAAAACCCCATGAAGGTGCGATGACGGTTTCAGCGGATGGATTGAAGCAGATCAGAAGATATCGTTCTTCGAACGATTTCTGCACGGGTGAATAGAATCGTATTTTAGAGCTGATTGAATGCCTGAAACCCATATATGCAGAATAAAAATGATGAGACGACCCATGATCCTGTGTTTTGCGGTAAATGGATGACAGAATCAAGATCCGGAATATTGAATGAGGCGCAAGGAGGAAGACGACGATTCTGGAAAAATCCCGACTACACGGTATGTGTTCATCGGCGGGCCACCTGACATGTACTCCGGTAGTACACAGACATAGGTTGGGTACCCGGCCAAGGACACGGAGTGTATAACCTTCCCCGGACAGATAAACAGGGAACCCCATGTACTTGAACATGGCCAGACAACATGGACAGAGACCGTGTTCAGGCACATGGCCAGCGTACATGGAGAGAACCCCAGGTGCCCAGACACGGAATGTAATCCTTCTACACACTATGTAGTTAATTTTTATACGACAAGACTAATGACACGGGCCGTTTACACGGGTAGTACCTAGAGTCAAGTAACTCGGTGTGTGATCCTTCTACACAACTTGTTGATGAGTTTTACAGAGCATGGATGGATAAGATGGTCCGTTTACATGGGTAGTACCTGGAGTCAAGGAACATGACGTGTAACCCTACTAGACGCTGTGTAACCTGTTTTACATGGCTTGATACTTTTGTCTTCCATGACTTGGACTAGATTTCTTAGGGTTCATACCCTTGGTCTTTCCCCTAAATGTTTATGGTATCATTTCCTATGTACATGTGTATAATCCCTTCAACAGGACTTCCTGAAAAGAGTTGTTGGAATCTCCTCTATGAGACTTAGAGCCTAATCCTCTATTCATTCCTGGAACCCTAAGTAGAGTTCTTGGTATCGACGTGACCTATTTTACCCAGGCGCTGATCCTCTACTTAGAGGATTAGTTCAGACTGAGTTGTTGGTATCACCCCATGGCTATTGGTTGTCGTCCTCATCTGAGCAACATATTCTAAAGTACTTGTGGAGTGTGTTCTCCTGGAAAGAGTACTTAGTATCTCTATCATCATACCTAGGAGTGTGTTATCCTTGTTACGTGCTTAGTGTAATCTTCTAGCTAGATCTTAGTGGTGGTTTCATGATGGTCTATAGTGTGTGAGTATATCTGGATATTCTTGTTATATGTTCTGTAAACATATATTGTGTAGAGACGATTGTATCTTTCCTTTGTGGTATTTCCCTTATTGTATTCATTTGTGGTTTCAGGATTTCCTACTTTGTATTGTTACACTCACCCATGCATGGGATTTTCCTGCATGTGTTGTGTATTGTGTAGATGAGTGAGCACATGACATGATTCTAGGCGGACCAGGACCGGACAGTGCTCAGTGAGATCAAACAGGCCGAGGTGTGTTCCTATGGCTACAGATTGTAGTCCCAGTACCTTTCTTTATAGGTTGTACTTTGTTACAGACATTGTTTTTGGTGGGCTTGTACTTTTGGCCCAGGGTTTTACATTTACTCTACATTACATTCCTATCATACTTTTTTGGTAGGTATTTTCATTGTATGCATGCATTTCCATTTTTAGTAGTTTTTACTTTTCATCTCTGTGGGCTTGGAGATGTGTGTGTGTGTGTGTACAAGTTTATAGGCAATGCCTCCCATGTTAGTAACATGCCTACTCAGTGCTAGTCACCAGCCCCTGGCCAATTGGAGGCAGGCTTGGGGAGTTGCAGCTCGGGCCCCACTGGGACCGATTGTGACAGAGTGGTATTAGAGGTGGTCGGTTCTACCGTAGGGCCGGTATTCTGTGAGTTGGTTTGGGGTAACAGTGTTAAGTGTTTTCAGTTCGGCTTTCGGTCCAGGGACCCCAGTATTGGTACGGGAAGCCAATATATCCATACACCAGGACTCTGATAACTTTCTTTTTGACTCGGAACAATAGAACATTAGTTTCAGGGGAAAATAAGGGTACTTACATCATATAAGAATGGGTTGTGGTTTCCATGTACTTCTTGAGTAAGCTCTCCAGATATACTCAATGACTGAGATATATCTTGTTTCATTACAGGACGCCTCTGCAACGCGCACCTGCTAGGATCCAGCAGCTCGATCATGAGGATGACCCCCTCAGTGATGAAGCTTCGATACAGGAACTACATTCCCCAATTTTACCATCGTGTGGTGTGCCTGTTATTCCACCACTTGTGGAGCAGTGTTTAGTTCCTGTTGTACTAGTAGTGGAGGAGCGTAGGATGAGTGAACTCCACAAGTTTATTGAGATAGAGACCCCTTAGGCTTCGAGGTGAGCTTGACTCTTATGCAGCAGAGGACTGGCTTGAGGCTGTGGCCAGAGTCTTTCATCTGGTCCGGACACCAGACGACCAAACGGTGATCTTGGAAGTGAGACTTCTGTAGGGATTGGTAAGGAAATGGTGGAGTTTGGTTATCTAGATTCACGATGAGATTACTCTTGCATGGTCAGAGTTTGAGCATCGCTTCAGAGAGGAGTTTTCACCGGTTACCCTGAGAGCAGTACGTATACAGTAGCTTCTTTAGCTCTAGAATGGAACCATGACGATGGATGACTATTCATCGAGGTTTACCAACCAATAATGGTACTCGATGGATATGGTCAGGGATCAGTACTTCATATATAGGACTTTTGAGTGGGGCTTTCACAAAGACATCTGAGCTAGCAGCATCCCTATGAGAATTCCTACTTATGCTGGGGTGCTCGAGGGGCTTTGGTGGTCTTGAGTTTCTTGGAAGAGTAGAGACAACCTGCAATTGTCAGTAGTGAGAGAGTTAGAGCAGAGACCTCGGCAGTAGGGAGCCAACACCAGGGACCCAGGCATGAGAGATGTTTTTAGAGGAGATCTCAGGATAGAGGATCTACTGTGCAAGGTTTACAGGGAGCATCCAGCCCGCCTCGAGAGATGTGATGCTACTCTTGTGATGGAAGGGGATATCTCTCTCAAGATTATCCGACCCGCCGTACTACTGACATGGTATAAGTGGATGGGCCACCGAGGCAGAGGCAATGTGTTTGGAAGACAGATCCGCAGGGTGGAGGACATGGTAGAGGAGCTGAGAGAGTAGCTGGAGGTGGTCAGTGTTTTTGCCTTTTTCCACCACCAACCCCATGAGGTCCACCCTAGGTTCATAGATCTAGTGGATAGAGGTAGTGACAGCTGTAGGCAACAGATGATTATGACCCAGGTACTCTCATAATGATTAGAGGTACAATCTGTGTCTTTTATACTTTGGCTGTTGTACTGATAGACACATGTGCTAGTCATTATTTTCAGGATTCGTAACATGATCGAGACCTTGAGATTCCAGTTGAGCCATTGACTCGACTCAGAAAATTGGAAACACTGACTGGAGACGATTCAGAGATCACACACCTTTTCAGACAGTGTGACCTGCCCCTTGGAGGTGAGAGTTTCGGTTGAAACCTCTTGGTGGTACCGTCGAGGCCTTACGATGTCATTCTTGGTATGGATTGGCTTTCCCTAGTTCATGCCCAGATTGACTATTTTAGGATAAGGGTGCAGTGTGTCTATAGTGATAGAATGTGGTTCACCTTCGTTAGTGAGAAGGAGTCCTAGGTAGCGCATGATGGACTCGTGCGTAAGAAGGTACAAACGATTTCACATCAGTTGGCTAGCCTAGCCCTTGGAGCAGTAGATGTTACGAGTTACTAGTTTCCAGCAGTAGTGGCTGAGTATGAGGAAGTCTTTCGGGAGGATTTCCCCAGACTACCTCCCCATCGAGAGATAGATTTATACATTGACTTGAAACCTGGGATGACAAGGATATCAGCATTAGCATATCAGATGGCTCCTGTAGAGCTTCGTGAGCTAGGAGTGTAGTTGGAAGACTTGTAGAGTAAGGGATTCGTGAGACCCAGTGTTTCACCCTGGGCAGCCTCAGTGTTTTTTCCAAGAAGGCAGACGGGATCCTGAGGCTGTGTGTGGATTTCCAGCGCTTGAATCGGGTGACCGTGAAGAACCGGTATCCACTACCAAGGTTCGATGACCTCTTCGACCAGTTTAGAGGGGAATAATGGTTCTCGAAGGTTGATCTATGATCAGGCTATCACCAGTTGCGAGTACGGGATGAGGATATACTGAAGACACCTTTCGGATGTCGTTATGGTCACTATGAGTACTTGGTGATGCAATTTGGCATGACGAATTCCCCGACAGTGTTTATGGGACTTATGAACCAAATTTTTCTGCCCTATCTAGATTGGTTCATAGTGGTCTTCATCAATGATATCTTTGTGTACTATTTATCCAAGGAGGATCACGTGAGGCACTTAAGGATGGTTCTGGACACACTCCGAGATCACCAGTTGTATGGGAAAATCTCAAAGTGTCAATTCTGGATAGAGGAGATCCACTTTCTGGGGAACGTTATCTCAGTAGATGGTGTAGCAGTGGACCCATCCAAGGTAGAGGAAGTGTTAGCGTGGGAGCCACCCCAGAGTGTGATGGAGGTGAGGAGTTACTTTGGGTTGGAAGGCTACTATCAGAGATTTATTCATGATTTCTCTAGGATTTCAGCACCTTTGAAAGCTTTGACCCGAAAGGGGCATCCTTTCGTGTGGACCGAGAGATGCCACATGTTTTTCAGATGTGGAGACAGAGTCTGATTAGTGCCCCGATCTTGAGACTACCAGAAGAGGGTGTTGAGTACGTGGTGTTCTGAGACGCATCCAGAACCGTTCTTTGTTGTGTCATAATGCAGAGGCAAGCGGTGATTTCCTATGTCTCAGGTCAGTTGAGGCCAAACGAGCAGAAATACGCGACCCATTATCTTGAGTTGGAAATTATAGTCTTTGCGTTGAGGATGTGGTGGCACTACCTGATGGGCGAGTGGTTTACCGTCTACACTGATCAAAAGAGTCACATAGTTATCTTTTCTCAGAAGGATCAGAATTTGAGATAGAGGCGATGGTTTGAGTTCCTCCTAGATTCTAACCTTTAAAACGTTTATACTCCTGGGAAGGGGAACATTGTTACAGATGTTCTCAGTAGAAAATACAGTTCGTAGTTGCTGGATGAGGTGACGAGGCAGTTGGCCTCTTTACAGTTATCAGATGATCGTTGAGGGAAGTCTTATGCCAATATACGCAACACCGTATTAGCTTGTAGTATATGCAACACTAATCCTAGATCGTGTTACACACAATTTCATGTTTTTTTGATAGTAGTTATTCTATTCCACATAGAGTATATATATATTGTCAATGTATTAATGAAATTTGGTTGTATTTTGTTATACGAAACAACAAAGGAGTCGTGCACTATACGCAACCCTGACTTGGCTTGCATTACACGCAATCATGAACTTCCTTGATAGCGTGTGTTATATGCAATACCAGGTTTTACTAAACAATGATATATTATTATAATATTATTATGAACTAGCCGTTATGAATAGTATTAACTAAAATTTGAATTTCTATCCATCTTACACATTTTCTAGAACATGGTATAAGAACAAAATAATATTTTCGGGTAAAATAAGAATTTTAAAAAAAATGCATTTTTGCCACCTTTTGATGGCGCACCCACATTAAATATTGTTTTTGACATGTCTATAAGTTCAATTTGACAAAATAAAATTCTTCTTTGGAATCAGGATATAAAAATTTACATTGCATAAATTTTTTCATATTATTCTGATAACTTTCATATTTTAATGAATAGTAAAAACACGCTATAATTTAATTAAAAACAACTTTTTTCATCGCAATAATTTATATGGTTAGATTATCCTTTTAATTGGTTTTAAAGTGTAATTAGAAACACTCTTTTGATAGTTATTGTTTTTTAAAAACACACTATTTGTTTTGATAATGGGAATTAATTTTAAAATTAATTAATGCCACTTATATGTTTTGATTTTGGAAAAATAGACATCAACATTTAATTCGGAATATAAAATAATTCTTAGGTTGAGTTTTTGGTATTTTTCTAAAAAACATCAATTTTTGTTGAATAGTGAAACCACTTGGTGGTAGTTGAAAAACTGAATTTTGAAAATTAAATTAAATTTTACCACTTCTGTGAATTGAAATTAAAAAATCCGAGAGACACGGTTAATATCAAGGACTAAAATGTGGTTCAATGAGATGAAAATATTTTTTGGTGAATAGTAACTTTTTACATTTTTTTACCACGGTTAAAAGTAAATAGGGTAATTAAGGGTAAAAATGATATTATTATTACCCTAACACATGTCCTAATTCTATTGGATAAGTGTAATTCGACCAAAAACAACCTTAGTAATAAAATATGACCATTTAGACCCCCTTGGATTAGATTAGGACATTTAATATTAATTTATTTAAAGAAGGGTTAAAATAGTCAAAATCGAAGTTTAATAAGTAAATAATTTTTAATATAGGGTTATGAATAAGATAAATTTGACTATAAATATTCATTAGAAAGCTAGAAATATTTCCTACATAATGGTATTTTATTTATAATTTTTAGACATTAGATAATTTAATTTATTGATGACACAAAGATGATTCAAATACCCAAATAAATGTAATTTGAGACTTTTTATGAATTTCACTAATTTTCTAAGTTAATATGACATGTTATTTTTGATTTAATTAACTTTTTTCGAACTAATAATTCTGTTATGATTTTCACAATAATCAATTACCAAATAGTGTCAAAATTGAAATAAAATAGTTTTTAAAACAAATATTATATTATTAGTTGTTATTTTATTCCTAAAAATCTATGGTTCGGCCAAATGACTTAGATAAGGTTATATATATTAATAATAAAAAACTTGGGGTTTGTTTGGCTTGTTATAGTATGTTTATTAACCTTATAGTGTAAGAAAACAAGAAGACACGGTAAAAGTACAATTATTTAACTTTAGGATAAATCATATTGATAAGGTTAAAATAGAAACCTAAACTTTTCTAAATTCTATTGGATGAGAGGATTTCAACGCATCCCCACATTAGCTTTGAAATAAATCAATTTTTAGCTATTAAAAACCTAATATGACTTCATAATAATATAATATTTTTAGTTTTTCCAAAGGATCCCCTCTCCTCCCTTAAAAAAAGGGCACCTCCTCCCTCTCTTCCTCGCACCACTTTGAGCCTTCATGCTCGGACAACCCCAGAAAAATTATATTCTCCACTTCCATAAAAACACCCTAGAGGTTCTGGTCTTCTTCAAAGACCAGTTTTAGTGCCCTAAGAGGAGGTCTCAAAGATGCGCTTCAAAGAAGAGGTAATGCCGTTACCGATTCTTTCAACTTTATTTCTTCTTCCAATTCTTCTTCTTTAGTTGTTTCATTATGAAGTAATAACATCAGAATAACTCATATACTGATATGTTATTATAAGTAAGAAACAACCCTATTTAACCATCTATCCATCCTATGGAAAACGAAATCACCACGCGTGCATACGTACAAAATACCGTCTCCACGCAGTGGTGAAATCTGTTTTCCACCAACACCTTACATGGATGGGTATAATGGTGTAAAGAATAACTATATATGGTTATTATAACATCATACTGATTCTTATATATTATACCATCCACTCCAATTCTATTCAATAATTATGGGAACGACATCATCGCTCGTGCGTACGTACGGGCTACCGTCTCCACGACGCGATGAGATTCATTCTCCATGTTTACCATACATGAATGATCATAAAGTTTATATAATGAATAATAATTAAATATATGAAATAATAATGCTACTGGATTTATGTATATATATATATGTATGTCATCTATTTAGTTTCATTCAATTCAATAAGGAAATGAAAACAACGTTCAAGCGTACGTACGACCTACCGTCTCCATGAACGGTGTATTTAATTCCTTTTATCGATCTATAATATATATATGTGTATGATAAATATATATTATATATAAATCATGTTTTAAATTTTGGAATTATTTATATCAGGATACAAGTAATAATATCATGAACTACAAGTCGAAACACATCAGATAAATGAAATGATTTTACCCAAAATGAAGCTTTAACATTGAATTTACAAAATAATGGGTAATATAAAGTCATAAGTGAAACATATATAATATCATAACAATGAATATGATTCTGTAATAAGTCAATGTTATTATTATATCATTATACAGTAGGTTCAGATACGTTCGAAGCATATCAGTCATAAGGTAATGGATAATTTTGCAAATCTAATTTTTATCCGAGATTTCTTATTCGTAAGTATTTACTGGGGTTATTGCTATCATCCATGTCCATGTTTTATAAAATTGTATTCATTTATGTTTAAAGTCATTTTTACCCATTTTGACTTTTACCCCATGGCGTGGAAGGAATGTTTCCTTTATTTACCCTACAAGGTTGTTTTTGACTTTTCCTGCAAAAGTACGAGAAGAATGTTTTTTAACTTATACGGCGTGAACAGATTTTTATGGTTTTATAAAGCCTTGTTTTCATGAAGATTAGTCCAAAATATTTCATGAATATTTTCAATAAAATCCTTTTCTTTTAAAATTTAATGACATTTTGTGAAAAGAAAATGATTTTTAAGAAAAAAGGTTATTTTCCTCAAGAATTAATTTCAACTGTTTTATCAAAACCATTTTCATCTAAGATGACATTATTTCACATGTGTACATTTCAAGTATCATGTCTCTATGATTTACATGGTTTCACTTTTCTAATGATGAAATTATATCCAATTTTTTTTGTATGGATTACGTTATGATGGAATGATGTTTATGAAATCCATTTTATTCTTGGGTTATGATGAATGATTTTTGTTTATATTGTGGCACACGAAAGAATGATTTCAATATGAGATGGGTGGGACCTATATCTCCCTCCAATGCATTCGGTAAATATTTATACCTCATGACATAGACATGGCTGGAATGGTAAGTTAATCTGGTTCAGTGTTACCGGACTGAAACGAGGAGTGAACTCGATTCAGAAAGGGGCTTTGTCCACTAAGATGGTCTTGGCAGAAATGTCTTGGCTACTATGGAAATCATAACATGTGCTGAATGGTTTCTACAATTACATGTTTTATTCACATTATATTTTATCATGGTTGATGTTCCATTACGATATATTCCTTACGTACTGCAATGTTTTATGTCATTGCTCAGGATTTCGATGTTTAAATATTATGTTCTTGTTTTCATGTTCAAATGTATATAGTTTGTTTTATTTTCTCCATGCTTACCCTTACTGAGAATTTGAGCCCACCCTTTTTATGTTTTATTTTCCCCAGGATATAAATAAAGTTTTTATGTTAGAAAACAAAAGGGGAAGATCTTTGTGGGAGAAGTTGATGATTTTTCACCATGATTAGAAGATTAAATTCTGAGTTACCAAAGACACTAAACTATTACAGTCCTTGTGTGTTTGTGTTTATTGTGTATTAAGTATTCCTCAAAAGTAATGTAATGTCCATGAATGTCAAGCTTTGGGTCTCTACAGTTGGTATCAGAGGAAAGGTTTAGTCAACCATTGGAGACTAGTATGCGAAGAACTTTAGTGAAATCCCTTGAGATGTTTCTAAGGTATGTATAGGGATGTCCCTATGGTTATGAATATGTATAGGTTAGAGTCCTAGAAATTATGTTTCCAATCATGAATAACCTAGGGTGAAACTATGGTGTCATGGATTAGATAATTTTTTGATAATTTAGACATCCCATAAGTGACATTTTATGATTATGTGGTTCCTCGTTATTTTTAGTATTTCTTACACTATGGTTTCTAGTCTTAGTCAATGGAGGGAACAAGAAAGAATTCGATTAACATTGATTAAAATGGACAAATTAGGGACTATGATCAACAAAATTATGTAATTCCTGGAGAGAAAGATATTGTGATTAAGCTGAATCAGTCATCTTGATATATGATTAACAAGGTGAACTTTAGTTGTATTCCTAAATCATCAAATAAGTGGAAGATGGAATTTTATGCATGTTTGCATGGTGAAGAGAATAGACAAAGGAATATTGAGATTTCTAAATAAGGGACTAAGAACCTTGAGGAATACCTCAAATGGAGGGGAAGAAGTTATCTATGTGGAGAAAAGGGTCATAGAGTGACAGACTGTTATGGAGTCCAATGTGTTATCTGCAGAGAACATGGGCATTACCCAACTCAATGCCCTGACCTAAGAAGTTACTTATAAATCAAGGGAGGACTTATTCCATGACAATCATTTAAGAGGATGGATTGAAGTGTTTTTTATTTGTATTCAAGAATAATTTTGTTGAGGTAATTTTATGGTATATTGGAATATCTATGTATTGGTCCATTTTCGTTTTCCATAAGAATATGGCATCAGTAACCATGAAAAGTGATTGAAATATTTTTGAAATGCATATGATATTCATAATAAAGAGAAAATGAAATGTTTTAAAGTATTAATGAGCTCATTACTAATATAAGGACAAAGTGATACCATGGTTTGAGTATATCAAAATATTTGGATTTTGGTATGTGGAAAGAGTTAACTTTTGACATCACTCATGATCTCACTAAGGTTCAATGGGTATTCATTTTTCAAGAGAATACATGATTAAGGCCTTCGAATGTTTGGAATGTGACCAATAAGACATATCTTATGATATATTGGGATCAACAATGGTATTAACATGCTTGTTATATGAACTCTCTCGTAATTTTTTTCACTATAATATGAGATTGGACTACAGTATTTTGGATAAGACTAAAGATTGAAATGGATTATGTTGGACATAAGTTAGTATTGTTTAAGGATATAAATTTTTCGATATTATTGATGGAAAGTTATAATAATCTATTTTTAGAAAAAATTACAACCTGCAGGACAGGCGACAACCCATCGCGTCAGACTAGGCTGTGGGAATCAAACCCAGAACCGATGTGCGACTGGACTTTATCGCCTACCACTAGCCTACAGGAAGTCCCTGGTTAGTAGAAATTAGTTTTATTTTATTAATCATTATGATAGTTGAAGTATAAGTCCATTTTTGGAATCTTATATGATTAACCACACCATATATGGACTTATGTATATTTGATAACTTTTTCTAATATTTTGTATGAAGCAGATGGAATGACTCATCATTCTATCACATGATCTGCTAACACTTCATGAATGAAAAATTCAACTTCACTTATTTAAGAGATGATGTGGAAGTTGTTCAAGGCACGAACAACGGTGTGATTGTACCAAAATCAAGTAAGTATTTCTTTTGATTCTAAAATTCTTCAACATTAGAAAAATGCTCCTGAAAACCAAAAATGATGTCATAGTGCCCTTATATCCGATGAATTAGATGGTACCTTATATCATCACAAATATATGGCTTTGTGATTGTTGGATTTTTCATGGCCATGTTCTCTACCACTCTCCATCAGAACTTGATGTTTAGATTTCTCTTCCATATCCATATTTTCACATATGTTCTCCCCCGATGAAACCCAGTGATGAGTTATTTTGGGTAACTATTATGTTTCATACATCACTTTTTAAAATTAAGTTTTTGTATGTGGGTTTCTATTAATGAAACTTTCAAGTAGTCAACCATTTATAACCCCGAAGAATTTTGAGGGAGAAATCTATTTTAAAGGGGGTAGAATGTAACAAACCGAGATTTTATGAGAAGTATTATTTTTTTAATTCATTTGATGTATTGTGTTGTATGATACCCCAAGATTATCTTGCGTTATACGCAACACCGTATTAGCTTGCAGTATATGCAACACTAATCTTGGATCGTGTTACACACAATTTAAAGTTTGTTTGATAGTAGTTATTCTACGCCACATTGAGTATATATATATATATTCAATGTATTAATGAAATATGGTTGGATTTTGTTATATGAAACAACAAAGGATTCGTGCACTACACGCAACCATAACTTGGCTTGCATTACACACAATCGCGACCTTCCTCGATAGCGTGTGTTGTACGCAATACCAGGTTTTACTAAACAACGATATATTATTATAATATTATTATGAACTAGCTGTTATGAATAGTATAAACTAAAATTTGAATTTTTATTCATCTTACACATTTTCTAGAACATGATATAAGAACAAAATAAAATTTTCGGAAAAAATAAGTATTTTTCAAAAAAAAAATGTAGTTTTGCCGCCTTTTGATGGTGCACCCACATTAAATATTGTTTTTGACATGTCTATAAGTTCAATTTGACAAAATAAAATTCTTATTTGGAATTTGGATATAACAATTTACTTTGGATAAGTTTTTTCATATTATACTGATAACTTTCATATTTTAATGAATAGTAAAAACACGCTATATTTTAATTAAAAAAACTTTTTCCATCACAATAATTTATATGGTTAGATTATCTTTTTAATTGCTTTTAAAGTGTAATTAGAATATATTTTTACCATTTAATCCAATGTTGGTCATTGGAATTAATTTCACTTTGATGTTGGATATAAAAAAGTATCAATCTTTTGATAGTTATTGTTTCTTGAAAACACGCTATTTGTTTTGATAACGGGAATTAATTTTAAAATTAATTAATGCCAATTATATGTTTTGAATTTGGAAAAATAGACATCAATTTTTAATTTATAATGTAAAATAATTCTTAGGCTTAATTTTTGGTATTTTTCTGAAAAACATCAATTTTCGATGAATAGTGAAACCACTTAGTGGTAGTTAAAAAACTGACTTTTTTTTTAAATTAAATTAAATTTTACCACTTCTATGAACTGAAATTCAGAAATCCGAGAGACACGGTTAATATCAAGGACTAAAATGTGATTCAATGAGATGAAAGTATTTTTTGGTGAATAGTAACTTTTTTCTTTTTTTTTACCACGGTTAAAAGTAAATAAGGTAATTAAGGGTAAAAATGATATCATTATTACCCTAACACATATCCTAATTCTATTGGATAAGTGTAATTCAACCAAAAACAACCTTAGGAATAAAAAATGACCATTTATGCCCACTTGTATTAGATTAGGACATTTAATATTAATTTATTTAAAGAAGGGTTAAAATAGTTAAAATAAAAGTTCAATAAGTAAATAATTTTTAATATAAGTTTATACATAAGATAAATTCAACTATAAATATTCATTAGAAAGATAAAAAGATTTCATACATAATGGTATTTTATTTATATTTTTAAGACATTAAATAATTTAATTTATTGATGACACAAAGATGATGCCGATACCCAAATAAATGTAATTTTAGACTTTTTATGAATTTAACTAATTTTCTAGTTTAATATGACATGTTAGTTTTGATTTAATTAACTTTGTTCGAACTAATCATTCTGTTATGATTTTCACAAAAATCAATTACCAAATAGTGTCAAAATTGACGTAAAATAGTTTTTAAAAGAAATATTATATTATTAATTGTTATTTTATTCCTAGAAATATAAGGTTCGTCCAAATTACATAGATAAGGTTATATATATTAATAATATACAACTTGGGGTTAGTTTCTCTTGTTATAGTATGTTTATTAACCTTATAGTGTAAGAAAACAAGAAGACACGGTAAAAGTAAAATTATTTAACTTTAGGTTAAATCTAAATGATACAGAAAAAATAGAAACCTAAACTTGTCTAAATTCTATTGGATGAGAGGATTTAGACCCATCCCCACATTAGCTTAGAAATAAATCAATTTTGAGCTATTAAAAACCATATATGACTTTATAATAAAATAATATTTTTAGGTTTTCCAACGGTGCCCCGCTCCTCCCTTAGAAAAAGGGCACCTCCTCCCTCTTTTCATCATACCACTTTGAGCCTTCAAGCTTGGCCAACCCCTAAAAAATTCTATTCTCCACTTCCAAAGAAACATCCTAGAGGTTCCGGTCTTCTTAAAGGACCAGTTTTAGTGCCCTAAGTGGAGGTCTCAAAGAGGCGGTTCAGAGAAGAGGTAATGTCTGTTACCAATTTTTTCAACTTTATTTCTTCTTCCAATTCTTCTTCTTTAGTTGTTTAATTATGAAGTAATAACATAAGTATAACTAATATACTGATATGTTGTTATATGTATGAAAAAACCCTATTTCACCATCTATCCATCCTACGGAAAACAAAATCACCACGCGTGCGTACGTACGGAATACCGTCTCCACGCCGGGGTGAAATCTGTTTTTCCACCATCACCATACATGGATGGGTATAATGGTGTAAAGAATAACTATATATGGTTATTATAACATCATACTGATTCTGATATATTATACCATCCACTCCAATTCTATTCAATAATTATGGGAATGATATCATCGCTCTTGCGTACGTATGGACTACCGTCTCCACGACGCAATGAGATTCATTATCCATGTTAACCATACTTGAATGATCATAATGATTATATAAAGAATAATAATGAAATATATGAAATAATTATTCTATTTTATTTATATATATATATATATTTATGTCATCTATTTAGTTTCATTTAATTCAATAAGGAAATGAAAACAGCGTTCGTGCGTACGTACGACCTACCGTCTCTATGAACGGTGTATTTCATTCCTTTTATCGATCTATAATATATATATATGTATATGATGAATATATATTATATAGAAATCATGTTTTACATTATGGAATTATTTAAATCAGGATATAAGTAATAATATCAAGAACTACAAGTCGAAACACATACGATAAATGAAACGATTTTACCCAAAATGCTGCTTTAACATGGAATTTACAAAATAATGAGTAATATAAAGTCATAAGTGAAACATATATAATATCATAACAATGAATATGATTCTGTAATAAGTCAATGACATTATTTAAATCATTATATAGTATGTTAAGATACGTATGAAGCATATCTGACCTAAGGTAAGGGATAATTTTTCAAATCTCATTTTTAACCGAGATTTCTTATTCGTAAGTATTTACTGGGGTTATTGATATAATCTATGTCGATGTTTTATAAAAGTGTATTCATGTATGTTTAAAGTACTTTTTACCCATTTTGACTTTTACCCCATGGTATGGAAGGAATCATTCTTTTATTTACCCTACAATGTACTTTTTGACTTTCCCAGAAAAAGTATGAGAAGAATGTTTTTTTAACTTATAAGGCGTGAACGAATTTTTAGGGTTTTATAAAGCCTTATTTTCATGAAGATTACTCCACAATATTTCATTACTATTTTCAAAAAAATCCTTTTATTTTAAAATTTCATGACATTTTGTGAAAAGAAAATTATTTTGAAGAAAAAAAGGATATTTTCCTCAAGAATTCATTTCAAGTGTTTTATCAAAACCATTTTCATCTAAGATGATATTATTTCACATGTGTATGTTTCAAGTATCATGTCTCTATGATTTACATGGTTTCAATTTTCTAATGATGAAATGATATCCAATTTGTTTTGGTATGGATTATGTTATGATGGAATGATGTTTAAGAAACCCATTTTATTCTTGGGTTATGATGAATGATTTCTGTTTATATTGTGGCACACGAAAGAATGATTTCAATATGAGATGGTTTGGACCTATATATCTCTCCAATTTATTGGTTAAAGATTTATATCTCATGATATAGACATGACTGGAATGGTAAGTTAATCCGGTTCAGTGTTATAGGACTGAAACGAGGAGTGAACTCGATTTCGAAAGGGACTTTGGCCACTAAGATGGTCTTGGCAGAAATGACTTGGCTACTACGGAAATCATAAAATGTGCTGAATGGTTTCCAAAATTACATGTTTTATTCCTGTTATATTTTATCATGGTTGATGTTCCATTATGATATATTCCTTACGTACTACCATGTTTAATGTCATTGCTCAAGATTTCGATGTTTAAACATTATGTTCTTGTTTTCATGTTCAAATTTATATGGTTTGTTTTATTTTCTCCATGCTTACCCTTACTGAGAATTTAAGCTCACCCTTTTTATGTTCTCTTTTCCCTAGGATATAATGAAAGGTTTTAGGTAAGAAAACAAAAGTAGAAGATTTTTAGGGGAGAAGCTGAAGATCTTTCACCACGATTAGAAGATTAAATTCCAAGTTTCCAAAGTCACTAAACTATTACGGTCCTTGTCTGTCTGTGTTTGTTATGTATTAAGTTTTCCACAAAAATAAGGTAATGTCCATGAAAATCAAGCTTTGGGTATCTAAAAATTCTCCAGTGATTTAATTAATGTAAAAACCAAAGTTATATGAAATATGATCAAATGAGGTTGATCTAATGGTTTCATAGACCTAGTCAATCATACATAAACTAACAAGGTATTGAAAAATACAAGATGGAAAAATATGGGAGATATTTTTTACCAGTTTCACATGGAATAAATCTCTCATAGAATACACGTATAAGAATAGGAGGAGATTAAAGTGATTTTTTGAGTTTTATACGCTTCTATGATGGATCAATAACATATTCCAATGTATGTACAAGGTAAGATATTAACAAAATATACTTTATAATAGGAAAATATCAGTTATATCTATGAGAAATATAGGGAAATAAGTCTTAAATATATTATTGAACGTGATCAAGTACAAATTATATGAACCTGGTATGTGGAGAGGAAGGGTTACTAGTTACAAGGGGAAGAATAGTTTTCCTATAAGGTCTATATGATATGAAGTCATAGTTGGGATAATTCAATGAGAAATACAATCTCATTCAATCTATTGGCATCCATTTTTATAAATATCGAGAGTATTGTTCCATATGTAGTGTTTAATATGAATTGATTTCTTCCAGTTTTTTTGAATCACACAAACTAAGTAATGAATTATCATAAGGAAAATTATCAAACTCTTAATAACTACGATGTCATTTTTATGAGTGGATAAAAGGGATAAACTCAAGGATTACATATATTGGAACATTTTTATCATGGAGGTGAGGTCTCACATAACATAATAGCAATCCATCCAGGAGAAGAGATATTGTACACACAATAACTAAAGTCACGACTCAGTAGAAACATGACCTTAATCATGTGAGATCTAAATGATATTCTTATCAATTTGGATATAGTGAAAGAGGGAGTGTTGTAATAGTTGGTTACTTAGACCCAACTAAACATTACATTTCAATTATCATATCGTGTATAAAATTTTATATGCATGACATACAATTCACATTAAAATGTAGTCATTTCTATATCAATAATTTAAATGGTAATTTTGGTATATTATTTTTCATATAAAAGGGTTATAGTAGATCACAGGATATAATGAGGACCACGAGATACTGTGAAGTTAATATTAAACATTTCCTATGGTATAGATACTTCACACTAACTGGTCATAGTTGATGTTTGGTAATCAGGTGATGGGTGCTCATAATAATTGAGACTTATTCTCATGAAGTTTTCACTTAGTGATATCTAGTAGGTGGGATAATGATGATAAGCCAATCAATTGTAACATTACATGTTTCAGGTGCCATTGGATATTCCTATAAATGGAGATGTGTATTGGTCTCCAGAAATGAGATCATTTTCAATATGTGAAATTTATTTGAGTACTTTGATGCAATGAAAAATCCATGATAACGAAATTGGGGGTAGGTAGCTTGTGTAAGGTTCATCCTTGGTGGTGTGTAATTGGTTGAATGATTATGATAAAATGTATAGATTCTGAGTTGAGGGAACAATATATCTTGGGTCTGGTTAATTAGGATGGTTATAACTTCATTAATCATTGGAAAAGGTGGTTTAAGGTAATTCCATCCATTTAGATCATCAAATAATAAAGAAAGGACAAAAACATAAGTTCGCTTCTTACTTTATGAGATATCAAAAGAGAAATAGATTATATTACACAATGCATGTTCGTAGTTTGGTTATCGATGCTTTGAATTTTTTTTTGACCTCTTTAGAGGACTTAAAGAGTTACTAAAATCCTCTCTTGGTCTATGAATAATATTCAATACTATTGAGGTAATGTCCTAGAGGGTCACACACAATAGCGTATTCAAGAATCTTCTATATTCTGTTGAATAGGTATATATGACATAGTGGTCCCCACTACGGGGTCTGAGGGTTGCCCAAGTTATCGATCAGTGATAAATTAATAAATTCATCATTATTAAAATAAAGAATAATTGGGTTGAATTTATTTATTAAAATTATTTACAAGTGTATAAGTAAATACAAGTAATAATATTATTTGAATGAATATTATTTTAAAGTTATATGCTCGTTTAATTTCAGTAGCAATTTCTAGTCAAGTTAAGTGACTCGATTTTATCATGTAATATATTTAATATATATTTTGGCTATGTTATAAAATATAAATAATATTTATAACATATTTTCGTCCGTCATACTTAATTTTTTATTGTTTATTTAGTGGGTGTTGATTTTTTGGGGGGCCAATAAACCCTTATGAGTAATTTCAAAATCCCACTATATAAGTAGGAGAGAGGTTAATTTTCCTGGTGTTGTTCATTCTAACGAGATTAGATCCTCTCCCTCCTCCCAACTTCTAGAGATAGAGATAGATTTTCTATCCGGTCACCAATCCAGGTACACATTCATGAATCAAATACAATGGATTAGGGTGATCATCGTGATGCTGAAGGATTCATTATAGATCTGTACTAGCACCAATAATTCAACGAATGAAGAGTGTACAGAATCATGGAGTGTGTGTGGATGACATAGATGGTTTCTTATTTGGATCCCTTGAATATTTACCACCAACAAAAATAAGATTTCGATGTTGAATATAGATTGAATGAGGTATTTTTGTTTGATATTTTGTGCTCTATTTAATTGAACTAAGATCCTCAGACCGTACCGGGGCTCAGATCTCTTAAGATGAAAAGTAAAATCTCTCTATTGATAATATATATATTTATAAAAATATGAAGCTCACTGGATTGTACTGTGTTCCCTGGAACATCCCCCCTATATTCCATGTGTTGGGTTTTCCCTAGGAGGAAAATCTTGAGATTTACATGATGTGTAACCCTTATAAGCCGTGTAAATACCCCGATTAAATTTTTTTAAAATAAGGTAGGGGATAATTTTTGGAAGAATCTATTATTTCTCTAGTAGGTTCCTTGTGAGAGACCCCCTAATTCCAAACATAGTTTCTTACACTCATCGACTTTCCGAGCTTTATTTCCGTCACTGCAGATACTGTTGGATACAAAATGATATGTTTTCACTCACCTCCATTTTTATCATTGTTTATCTTCCTATTATTTTTACTATTTTGGTGTAAACTCATTTTCCCTATTTTTAGGTCATTGATCTATTATTGTATTTTCTCTTATACCAGTTCAATTTAAGGGACATGACCATATGATGTGAGTGTTATAAACATAAGATAGCTGGTCTAGTTAATTTACCTCAATTTTAAATTTATTTATATCATGAGTCATTTTCCCTTGCACTAGACGATTTCAGTGAAAACTCTAAAGTGTTTAATAAAATATATTAAATGGTTTTCTATGCCCAATACAACCCTAACTAGTGGTAAATAAAAAATTTGGTTTCTCACCTTGATGTGATCCAACCCTATGGATATTACTCTCCTTAATGTAATAACTTCCCTTAACATTAATTTTTTAAAAACCTCTTATGGTGTGGTGACCTTGTAATAATTGATTTTAAAATTATGACTTGAATTGAGAGAAATGATAGGACATTGTTTGGGCCCTTATTCTTAATTCCATAATTGGATTACAGGAAATAATTTTTTTCGGCGACTTGAATAAAGAGTTATAAATGAAAATCATTATAAATTTTATGAGATTATGATGGATAAGTCATACCCTTATGTCATGCTAAGAGAGATACTTAGGATTCCATTGATGGATCACTATGGATGGCCTCATAATTCTTTATAATTAGGTTTTTTTGACGAATGGTAAATATTATGGGAGTGACACTTGGTGTTCTGTGGATGGGCTCACCATGCATTTTCACTACCTTCATATGAGTGATACCGGTTCTCTATGTGAGAAACCATGGATGGGATTGATGTATAGATGGTTATACTGCGACACAAGTGATACTAGGAAACCCAATGCGAGATACTAGGGGAAGACTCATATGTTTTTAATCTCTTCACACCTAGGCTGGAGTGATATTGGGGATTCCATTTATGGATCACCATAGACATGATCTTATGATATAGAGTATTTATTTTTCTATAGGTGTGATACTTGGGTTCCTTGATATTTTTTTCTTGGATGAGCCTATGATTCTATATAGTCAAATTCTATGGATTCCTATCATATAATTTTTATAATTCTAATTAATTAAAATAAGGGATGTGTATCCAAGAAAAATCACATGATTTTTCTCATTCTAATCTTGATGCTTATTTCATGAAGACCCATTATTAAACCCATACTATATTTATAGTATAATTTACCTTAGTTCAAAGTAATTTAGATTAGGAAAAGTATGAAGAGTTGTTCGAGGATCCCATGAGGAACCCAATTCGATATATTTATTTATTTTATTGCCTTTCATTTATTATTATTAACACACTTCTCATTTTATTTGCATGTACTAGATTTATCAAGATACTATTGATGGTGGCCTACTGATTATATTTCACACCCTAACTAGTCCACCCATGGTACCCAGGTAGACTTCAAAATTTTACGTCTGTATAAAGAGAAGTACCCAGCTTCCAATGATTTATTTTTAGTACTAGGATGGTGTACGAGAGAAAAAGACCAAGCTTATGATCATGATGCTAGTAGAAGAAGATTTTGGTATTTTTTTTTATTTTTTATAGCATGTGGTACATTTCTCCATCCACGATATCCCATGTACTAAATTTTTTGTATAGATACATGAAATTATCATCATCATTTTGTATCTATTTACTAATCAGCTTCATCCTATTCATTCATTGTATATTTTTTATTCTTCTAAATTTTATTTCTTACTATTTCTTCTTCCACTTATATTTATTATTTACCATTGTGCTACACTCTGAATCATGATGGAATAATAAACAAATAGACACAACCAAGGCCTTTTAAAATTTCCTACAACCTATAAAATATTGTGATGCACACTTGATATCATGCGACTAACTGTCTTGAAGAACCATTCAGTGTGTTCTAGGGTGGGATGCTGCAGAAAAGACTCACTTACTAAACTTATATTATATTTTTCTCACTTATTAATGTCACTATACCATTCATTATATACACTTATTGTTTGTTATTTCTTACAGATTAAATGAGAATATCATTGATAAATACTACCAATAATTTTTCTGGGTAATCTCTAAAGAAGCCATTAATAAAATCCATGAATATTTTAGAGTAATTAGTAGGTTGAAAGGTCATAACTATGAACTCATAGTGACCATACCTTGTATAGAAATATTTATTCTAAATATATTCTTTATTAACCTCAAGTTGATGATATTAATAATAAATATTCACCATTTAAATGTACTAATATTCTCATATTTTTTCAAAACATTCATTAATCCTTGGAAAGGGATATTTTTTATTTATGGTGACATTGTTGAGATCCCCATAATTTTACACAACCACATTGATCCATACTTTTTCTTTATAAATAGTACTGATACATCCCAAGGTGATACACTAGGGAGTATGAAACCTTTATCCAAATTCTCTTGCATCTTCTACTTTCACTACTTTATAATGATAGAGGACATCCTACAGGGTAATTTTGAGATAGGAATGGCTTCGGGTATGAGATCTATTGAGAATTCTACTTAATGATTTTGTGGAAGTTTGGGCAACTGTTTTTGAAATACATTAGTGTATTACCTCACAATGGATATTTCATTAAGGTTTATACTTTCCTTTAAATTTTTTTTGGGAAAGGTATTATTCTATATAGGGTAACATCACCAACACTATTTAGTGATTATTCAGAGGAGATTTATGATATTCTTTACATTTATACAAGAGTATAGGATTTTTGAAATATGAATATATATTTAATTTTCCAATTAGTATATATGTGAATTATATAATGATAGGAAATTCATGCCAAGTATAGAATCAAATTCAACTAGGGGAAGGATTAAAAGATTCAGTAGAAGAATATTTCCATGGAATCCAATAAGAGAAGAGACCAACAATTGGGTTATAATGATTTCACCACCAGGTGTTCTTATAGATATCTCTACTTCATGGTATTGGGGTTTGAATTCAGAAGATTTATAAAACTTTCACGATATAAAGGAATACATAGAATTTGAATAGAATAAAACATTTTCCATTAAGTATTAAATAGGAAGTACAACTTATATGAATTCATTTTTATAATTGACTTCAGCAGTAGTGATGGAATAAGTTTTCCATTTTTCTCTTTGTATTTGGTAGTTTCTAACACTAATTAGCCTCAAGAAACCATGATTTAGTGCACTAGATTATATAGTTCCCTTTCTCTTTATAGTTGAATCATTGAACAATGGATGATGATTTAAGTGGTGCTTTATTTCATCCATCATTTTGGATGGCTTCTTTACATCTCATCAACTTTCATGAGCTTGGTGACCTTTAATTACACACTTGATTCATTTCTACTTCCCTTTGAGGAAATTACCATAATAATTATTTTCAAATTTTTTATATGTGGGTGGTTGGATATTATTTAATCATTTTTTATTTGAACCACTATATTAAATCTCTATTAATTTCTTCTTATCTCCCAAACGATGGTAACATTATACCAACCCCATCTACACTTTAAGAGAACATCATCATATTTCATCATAACTCCCAAAGATATAGATAACCAGACCCTTTTGAAGGTTTGGTTTTAAACCAATAAAGAATCTATATATTTTTATATCATTACTGATAACAAACCCAAAGGTGTATCTTGTAATCCTTATAACTGTCACCTCAAAATCTGTGATAGATTCGCCCTAATTTTTCATAAGCTCAAAGAATTCTCTATCCATATTTATTTAAAGAGTTCATATGAAGTAATTATTAAGGAATAACATATTAATGTCTTCCCATTATATTTCACCCATTTAATATTTCTGCTTCATATTCATTATTAATTCCCACCATTGATCAAAATCTCTTTCTAAACAACAATCACATAGTGACACCTTGTACTTCTCAGATCAGTTGAGTGTAGAAATGATATTCTTTAATGAGTTAACCCACTATTCCATAATAACCAGATCATAATATACATTAAATGTTTGAGTTTATTGGCATATAAAAGAATTGATAACTATATTCTCATTATTATGTGATGGTAGAATCTCAACTTCATTTATTTTATTATTCATATCCTAATACAAATGGGTAATCAATGCCATGAATTTTTGAACTCTACCTCTTATGGCACTGGAGATGTGACTCAGACAATTGTTTCATTGCCCCTCATATGGGGGTTTGGAATGGTTTCCCCTAGTTCCCACTGTTTTATAAAGTAGAAGTGGGTTGAATAAAAAAAAGTCAAAAAACCATGAATAAATAATTTATTTCTATATGAAAATAAAGTAAAAAAATCACATCTTATAGGATCTCATTTTATAATTCTTCTAAAACACATATTCTAGGAATATATATATATATATAATTATAATTATCCTTTGTGTTGTCACTAATTTTCTCTAATCCCAATTATAAAATTATCCAAACAATAGCTATTTTAATAAATAAAGTGACCATACATTTTATTACATAACTATTACATCATTTTTTTATATAAAAAACATAATAATGATACAAATATGGATCCAAAGGTTTAGTGTCTTGGAAATATTATGCTCATACATCAATTTTATATACTATAATATAAATTTTTTCTAAATTATTCTTCTTTATCCTTATAAATTTATTATGATCTTTATAGTACATGTAGTCACCTGAGTAGATAAATCAATGAAAGGGTTGAGCTAAAAGCCTAGTAAGGGGAGAAATAAAGGACATGAGTCAATCATACATGGGTGAGAATAATCAATACCATCATGTCATAAGAATGATATCATTATAAAAATAATGAGTGAAACATTTGAAAAAGTTATGGAATGTAGAATATGCATAAAATGAAACATCATTCCATAGAGTTCAAATACCACACATATTTGTGATCAAAGCTATCAACATTTCCATTCATAAATATGTGAAGGAATCATAACATCGTCATTTTGAAAAAATTTAGAATCATTTTGATTAATAATATACATAATCTCATGAGATATATCAAATTTTCCAATTAATTAGAGTTTAATATAAATCTGGTCCCACCCATCACATTATAAATGCTCATAATCATGAATGAAATATAGAACATATGACAGTTGTAGTCAGGAAATAACCCATGGAAAGGAATGGTTTTCATATTTATTCCATAAATAATACTTTAATGAATAAAATCTGTGGTTTAAAAATGAATTAGGAAAAAATAGTCATCATAACAATCATAATTCTTTAGTAAATAAGAAACAACTCATGATGAGTCCATGATGTGTTTTGAAAAAATGTGTTTCTAAAAAATATTTATCTTTGGATTAATTTTTTTTGAAGGGCTTACAAATGTATATCCCCAAAAATAAAGGATAATAATGGTGAAAGATTATTTAATGATTATATGGGTAACATCCATACTGAATGAGATGAGTTGATGTATAACCCAATGAAAAAGGAGTTGGGTTCGAGAATACCATTACCTTAAATACCTCTTTATTTCATTAGTTATACACGTCCTGAATAAGAAACATAGATTTATTAAAATATTGGAATATAAGTCAATTATTTACATTTTCACTATTTATAAATTATAATAATTTTATTATGCTTCTTAATTACCTTGGTTAAATGAAAAACATTTTGATATCATGTTTTCTTTAAAAATTTCCCCTTTCGATTGATTTTCAATATTTTTGTTCAAGTAAATTTATATATAATTAGAATTAATTAATGAATCATAAATACATATAATTATACTATTATTTATCATCATTAATTATTTATAACCATCCATAAGGTTGTTGATATGGATATAAGTTAGAAACGTACTCATTGGTGGTCAACCGACTGTTTCGGGAATGTTGTCCAAAGGAGGAGAAATAGATGTGTAAAATATAAATATATAAAAAATATAATTATTAAAATTGGTTAAAATCATTAATAAAATTTAAAATATTTCCTAATTAATATTATAATATTTGGATTTAAAATAAATTTGGGAAAATTTAGAATAAGGGAGTAAAACAAGAGAAGCGTCGATAAAAACATACTATTTTCTCAGTGTTGCCTCTCTTGTATGACCCTAGAATTACCTGATGAATGGAGTAGGATTTATCTATATATTACGTAAGTATTATAAGGTATAGATAGATAGGATTTTTTCAGATATTATTAATTTTTAACTGAGAGAGGAGTCATTTTCCAAGGGGAGGTAGTGGGGTTATTTATACTTAAGAAGAGAGATATTTTTGAGTTAAAATATTGAATAAAATACTAAATACAATAAAAACCCTGTAATACTATTATTTCTGAAATTATGCTTCAGAAATAAATAAAATATACTTTTTTATCAATATAAACTCTTTTATAATTACAATTCAATAGTTTAATAAAAATGAAATTGGAAAAATTAGAAAATGATTTTTTAATGGAATACTTTTGACTTTAGACTTTGGAAAGTGATTTTTAGGTTAGGAAAACATGTTTATTGTATTTTAATGACAAATTTATGAAATTTAATATGTTTTTATAGAGGAAATTTTTTATTAATTATTATTTCACTATTATATCATGAATGATATAATTCAAGATACATTAGTTACGGAGAAAATTGTATCTTTACTATTCACCTAAATAAATAAATTGTTTCATAAAATTACTAAAAAAATCCTTTGGAAAATTTCAACTTGCTGATAAAAATAAAATTAATTTAATAAAATATATACTTTAATTTTTAACATAACACTTATTATTTTATACAAAATACGGTAAAAAACATTTTTAAAAAAATGTACTTATATTTTCATTGATTTTTTTAATAAGGATGTTTATTTTATTGCATTATAATATTTATATTTACTTAAATTAATAATTATCAATACTATTTATATAAAATTTTATTATTTTGAGGTCTAATTTCAATTCTAATTTTCAGGTTACTATTCCCAACAACCATGTTACTATTCCCAACGATTAGGTTACTATTCCCAACAGTTAGGTTGTTATTCCAATGATCACATTACTAATCCAATGGTCACATTTCATATTATAAATAATACTTCATTCCACCATTAGTTATTCACATCATTTCCTCTCAATATTCAACAATTCATGTTTCTATAATTTTGATTGGTTTACTAATATTATGTTTGTCTTCTACAATATTGTTCTAGGGAGGGATTATTCTAGATGATCTAGGTGATCTAAATTTTCTCAATAATTTTTTTTATATTTTATTTTTTTCTTTTAATAATTGTAATATCAATGGTTTTAATTGATGACTAATTTAACTATTTTCATTAATGAAATAAAGTACTACTATTTTCTATATGTGTCTTATGTGCATAATACTATATAATATTATATAATACAAATTTATTTTAAGAAATAAATATAATTTATAAAATTTATGTTGTTAAAGGCTCTTCATAATTAGTTAAACTAGGTTCCAGTTTTATTTATTCAAAGGTGAGAATATGCATTCGGTATGGAAAGTACTGCCATGACAATGATATATGGAACACATTATGTACTTTTGAGAGGCTCAGTGGAATTAAAAAATGGTTATCCATAATTATAATTCATTTTATAATTTCAAAAGGTTCTATATACCTTGGGAAATGTTTTCCCTTCTTACTAATCCTTATGACACCCTTATATGAATATAATTTTAAGAAAATAGGATATGCCAATTAAAATTCAAATCATTCCTATAATTTATGATAGAAATATTTTTCTTGCATTTCATTTCTTTAATATTAATATACATAGTATTTACCTTCTTAACTGTATCCTCAATATGTTATAGGACTAAAAGTATCCTTTAACTAACTTCATCCCAACAATTTAGAGTATGAAATCTCTTTCCATATAATGCTTCACACGATTCCATTTGAATAATTGAATGGAAAATATTGAAATAGAAAAAATATGAAAAAGTTAGTTACTAATCCCACAAACCTTGAAATTCAGGTGACCATGATCTCAACATATCTTCACATTTTTGAATAGTCTCTTTTGAATATCCATCAGTTTTATGATGGTAGGTGGTGCTCAAATGAATCACGGTATTATGATCCTTCTAAATATTCTTTTAGAATTTTTATGTAAAATAGGGACCATAAACAAATACAATTGAAATATGAATGAAATAAATTCGTACAAATCTATTAATATATAACATTTAAAGGAGTTAAAGAGGTAAATATTTTCTTATAGTAAGGAAATGTGTAGATTTTGTTTAGAGATTAATTATTACCCATATAACATCATTATTTATGGGATTATTTGATAATTTATTGACAAATCCCATTGTAATGACATACCACATTAACATAAGAATAGGTATAGGTGGCATCAATCCTCTTGGATTTTGACTTTCAGCTTTCACCTATGAAAATAATAATAATCTTGATACATAATTAGTAATTTCCCACATTATGTTTCCCCACAAAACAATTCCGCCAAATCCCTTTACATATTGGTTCTACCAAGGTGTATAGAGAAATTTGAGATATAATAATAATCCAAAAATTCACTTTTTAGATCAGGTATAGATGGAAGACATAGTCTCTACCAAAATTTTAGAATTCAATATTCACAAACAACGTGTTTCAATTTCATTCATTTATTGATTTAATTTTCTTCTAAAAATTGTCATCATCGGATTAGAAATTTTTTATATTTAAAAATAAAGATGGTTTCACAATAGTTTTGGAAAACGAGTGATATATCCAAATAATTAATAATTTCTATATCCGTATGTACTATATCGATGAACATTGGATCCCTCCCAATCCTCATTTTGGTTATTAATCCATGATATTTCGTCCTCCAATATTTTCTATCTTATTTTCCTTCCCTAAGTCGTATTGTATTGAACAACTATAATCCTAGAGTGCTCAAGCCATTAAAATTTCCTCTTATTGAGCTATTTATATGAAAATATCTATTTTAGGATTTATTGTTTGTTTGTATCTCACATATTTTATCACATAAATAATGTCACTATATCCTCAAAGAAAATATTATAACTTCAAAATTAAGATCATGGATTTGATAGTTTTTTCAAGAGTCTTTAACTCTCTTGTTACATATGCAACCAATTTATCATTTTTTCATCTAGACAAAAATAAGTCTCTTCTTTGATGAAACACTATACACCACAAACACGTCATTTTCTAATGGTAGAGTGAAAATTATAGAATTGACCATTCTCCTCTTCAATTATTTTAAATATTCTTCACATACATTTGTCAATATAAACTTAACCACATTACGTGAAGTATTTATTAATGGGTTAGCGAATCTGTCAAAATTATGAATAAATAATCGATAATAACTTGCGAAAGAAATGAAATTATATACTTCAATTGTGTTTGTAGGTATATGAAAATATATGAATTCATTTTTCATTATATGATCAACTGATATTTTATTCTTAGAGAGAATAGGGAAAATAAAATAAACTTTTTAAAGTCAAAATTCACAATTTAGAAATGTTCCATATTACTATTATTTTCTATGATTCTTATAAATTATCCACACGGTATTGTCATAGTGATCATATCTATTCAAATAAACCTCAATATAACCAATGAATAACATAATTAAAATATCAAGATATTCCTTGAATACTCTATAAATTTGACCCATAAAAATGGTTTTGAATTAGTCATACAAAATGGAATTAATGTAAACTCAAAAATTCCATACCTTTTTTTGGAATGGTATCTTCAAAATTTCATCCTTATTTACTCTGAGTCGATGATGCCCATAACTGAGTTCAATATTTGAAAAATATTGAGCTCTGTGAAGTTGATCGAATAATACATTAATAATATGAAGAGAATAATTATTCTTTATCAAAATGGAATTGATTTTCCATTAATTAATGCACATGCCCATGGATATATAATTATTAATAAAAAAGAAAAGATTGGATCCCCAAGTTGAATCACTAGGGTAAATAAACTGCTTATAACCCAAAGCCTATAGTTATTTATTAAATTCCACTAATTCTATAGTTTTCATTCTATAGAGATTCTTTGATATTTGTCTTTAATTAATGATTAAATAAATAAAAAGCTCAACTTCCCTATCTAGTGGATGTACATTAAATTCATCATGAAATATATCAATGTACTCCTCTAATATAGTTATGTCCACCATTTTAATATTAAATTTTATATCCATATATTTTTTTTCTTATTCCCTAACAATCTCATTCATAAGAGATTTGGGGGTGGATATAGACATGAATTGGATGATGAAGTATCAACTCTAAAGATTATGAATTCCATATGTTCATGACGAATCATAATTTCTTTATACTTATAGTAATTTATTTCATCATATTTTGGTAGCCAATCTATATTAAGGATTAAGTTGATTTCAATTATAAATATGATAATAAAGTAAGAAAATAGTGATAATTAATGTGACTTAATTGGAACTATCTAACAAATCATTTTTCTTGGGAGACTTCCACTAGGTGTTTTAAATGAAAAAAACCTTATTAAGGTGGTAGAGAAATATTTATTTTTCTTAGAATAAATGGAATATAAAAAAGAGTATTAGTATTCAGAATCAAGAAAATAATTAGATAAATTTAACTCTATGATTAAATTACCTACCACTACCTCATTAGGATGTTAAACCTCAGTTATGGTGATCACACAACAATATAATTCTCTCCTAGGCCTCTAATACAGTATGTTCCCTTGATTTTTGAGGAATTATTATGAATAATTCCTCATTTATATATATTCTATGCACTGGAATTATTGATTTTTTCACCCCGTTTCATTTTTTACCGATACAAACCTTATCACTACACATGTAACAAAATCGTATATCCTAAAAACATTTTCTAGGATATTTCTTCCCACAATTTTCACATGATATAAATTGTTTTATTTTATTCTTATTCTTTATTGTGTTTTATTATTTAGTGATCTGTTGACCTCTTCTTCACTTGATTACCCTTGAATAAATATGATCTAGAAAATGTAATATATTTTTTCATGGTCCAATAAACTAGTTTATTACATGTTGAAAAAGATTGAGAAACCAATGAACTTTGGAAACATGGATTTATTCCCTTAAAATAAATAGTCGTTATTTAATAATGTATTACGTTTGTAATATGTATCATACCTACCTAGTCTTGTTAAGTCATCCCCATACTCCACAATAATATCTTCCTCTTTTTTATTTAATATGAGGAACACTCTTTTCATTTTTGATCAATGATCAGAAGGGTAATATTTTGTGAATAATGTTTCTTAAAGATATTATTTCCATGTGTTTTCTTTATTCTTCCCCTATATTATGATGGATAAACTAGAACCATTGATATTCATTTCGTTTTTAACTATACAAAACTACCATAACTTTTTCTTTTTTATTACATCCGATTTCCATGAATATATTTTCAAGGGACATAATCCATTTATAATTTATCATATGATTATTAGCCCCACTAAATAATCGGGGCTTCTATGACATGTTGATATCCGATCTAGGAGAATTACAATGTGGAACAACTGTTTTCCCCATTTATTCTAGGTTATTTTTCATAACCTGATTATGTTTCTCTAATATAGACATGATCTACTCAATTACAATACCACCATATTGGATTACTAATAATTACAATATCTACATTGTCCATGAGTATTGATACCATTATTTCTTCTAGGAACCATTTCTAAACAGTGGAACATACAAAATTTTCTCATTAAATTAAAAAATTTAAATCATAAAATATAATTCTGAATCTAGTGTAATGTAACGCCCCGACCCTAGTTACCCAGAGTCGGTGCATTATTACATAACATTGGCATGATCACAAGAAAGGTCAAATCTCGAAAGGCTGATTGGTTTAGTAGCCTTGGAAACACAAGATATATTCATAAACCCTTCATAATGGTTTGTAAATAAAATGAGAATTATCCTAATCATATCCCCCGGGAGTGTCGTAACCAAGTGTGCAGCAAGACCCATTTTCGTGCACCAGTTCCCGTTTGAGTCTAGCTCAAAGCGGTGTTTTCGGATTTTACCCCTAGGTACATCTGTGCCAGAGTCGCCTCTACCTGTTCATATCCAGACAGGGATGTATTGCTCGGAAAACTCACAAAATCCCTACAATACCAAAATTCTAGGAAGTTCTTCTACACTAATCCTCAAAGTTCATCTTAGGTCTACGTGCTCTAATCAGAGTTTATCTAAATCTAGCTTCCAAGGTTTGTACTAAACTCCCTCTGATACCAACTGTAACGCCCCGACCCTAGTTACCCCGAGTCGGTGCATTATTACATAACATTGTCATGATCACAAGAATGATCAAATCTCGAATGACCGTTTGTTTTAGTAGCCTTGGAAACACTAGATATATTCATAAGTTTTACATTACATCATAAAATGAAAAACTACTACAACAACATAATGTCTCCATAATCCACACTCATATCCCCACATAATATCCCTTTAGGTCATTCATAATTTACTTCTTCACTTCCTGGGAAAAATAAAACATAGAAAAGGGGTGAGCTCAAATGCCCAGTAAGGATAGCAATATAGTGGAAACTTTTATAAATAAGAATAAACATATAAGGAAATGTATAACTAAAACAAGATCCTTTCAAATTTGAACATTCAACATGGTATGGCATAAATAAAATAAAATAATTCCATTTACTCATTCACATGGGTATTCTACTAATCGAATAATCACATGCAAAATCACTAACCACTTTCATAATGTTGGAATGCATAATGCCAGACTATCATAACCACATAGTCAAGGCCTCGTGCCAAGACTACAAATAGGATTTTGTCAAGGCCTTATGCCAAGACACTAGTTTGTCTCATGAGACCTACCAATGCATCAAGGAGCTATAGCAGGCTCCACCCGTCACTTACTAAGTCCAATGCATCCCCATATGAAAAGGTTTAAACATAACATAAACATTCGTACTAAAAATAGCATACGAAATGTAAATAATTTCACCATAAACTGTGAATGGTATAAAAATAGCACATCCACAGTCAAACATATCACAAAACCTTCAATACAATATAGAAGTTTTGTATCATAATAAATCAACTTCAAATAATCTTAAAATCCATCAAAGGATGTTGACATAGATGAAATCAATATTCTTTTTTAAAGAAATATCTCCTTTTATTTTGAAATCATTTAAGATCCATATAAAATAAAACATTTTCTTTGAAAATATTCTTATAAGCTTGTAAGGTATGCTTTGAAGATTTTATAACGGCGGAAAATAGCCGCACCCTCCGTATAAGTTAAAAAAAACATTCTTACCTTAATTCTGTCGAAAAGGTTAAAAATGATCTTGTTTTGAAAACGACCGAAAGATTCCTTTATAAACCACTTATAAAAGTAAAAAAGGGTATAAATGACATTAACTCATATTCTAGTAAATAGTAAAAATGTTTTGAAATACATTTTTAAGAAACATGGATGTGGATGATAAAGAGATCCCAGTAGATTATTACGTATAAACAACCCCGGATAAGGAAGAGATTGTGAAATAAACCTTACCATGTACTTTTCCTTGGTTGGGGTAGGTTAACCTCATGTATAATGGTGAAATAATTGTTATTAAATTATACAATAATCATATACATTAATATGATATCATATATGATCTTTTCATATTGATTTGATAATAATATCTTAGTATTATCGTTGTTTCGGGTGTTAACATACTTGTTTTCTTTTATATGTTTTGTTACGTAAGACATGTTTGTAAAGGATCGGTTTTATATTATTCATATCCATAATGATATCAAGTCCTTAAACATCATTTTTTAAATCATCAAATGATAATTATACTTGAATGGATACGATGGAGAATGAATCTCATCGCGTTCGTGGAGACGGTAGTCCGTACGTACGCACGAGCGACAATATCATTCTTTTGATATTAAAATAATATATAAATGGATGGTATATCATATATACATAATCACTAACATGTTATATTTATTATTTACACGAGTTACACATAATTATTATACCCATCCAAATAATATTAAATTGAATAACAATTACACCACGACGTGGAGACGGTAAGCCGTACGTACGCACGTATGGTGAAATGTTATTCAAAGGGTGGATAGAACACTGAATATGGATGTACCATATTTATAATAACATCACAGTATATATATGATACTGGAGTTATTATTTTATAATGGTAACAACAAAGGAATAAGAAGTGGAAGAAGAAATGAACCTGGAAAAGGGTGGTGAAATCATTACCTCTTCTTCGGTTTCTTCCTTTTGATTTGATCAAAAGGGCTCCTTAGGTTGGCTTTCTAATCAAACTAAGGCCTCTAGGTTGTATTGAGGGATGTTGGGAGAGTATTTGGGCAGAGTTTGGCCGAACCAAAAGGCTTTTAAGGTGTGAAGAAATGAGAAGGAGGAGTGCCTTTTTATAAGAGGGGTGAGGGGCACCTTTGGAAAAGCTAGAAATATTAATTTATAATAAATTCATATTCGGTTTCTAATGGATCAAAAGTTTTCTATTCAAAGGTAAAGGTGGGGAGGGGTCAAAAACAACTCAACCAATAGAAGTTAGACAGGTTTGGGTACTTATATTAACCTTATCTTTAAGTATTAACTCTAAGTTAATTAGTTTCACTTTTACAATGTCTCTTTGTATTTTTATATAATATGGTTAATAAACTTACTACATACATCCAAGAGACCCCCAATTGGTCCATTAATGATGAACCTATCATGATATAAGTCTCTTGGCCGAACCTTAGATTTTTAGGAATTTAATATTAATTAATAATATAATATTTGTTTTAAGAACTCTTTTATGTCAATTTTGACACTATTCAATAGTTTATTTTTGTGAAACTCACAACAGATTGATTACTTCGAACAAAGTCTATTAAATCAATACTAATATATCATATTATCCTAGAAAATTAGTTTAATTCATTAAAAGTTTCATATTATATTTATTTGGGTATTTATAATATCAATTATTTTAATTTTTCACTATTTTAGTAATTACTGCATCATCATTGTGTCAAAAATAAAATAAATTATTTAATGTCTAAAAATTATAAATAAAATATCATTATGTAGTAAATCTTTTTATATTTCTAATTAATATTTATAATCTAAATTACAACATATATAACCTTATGTAATAATTGTTTTTCTAAAAGATATATGCTTGTGTCATTTTTGTATTCATTTAACTTAATTAAAATAAAGTGTCATTATCACTTACAAGTGGATCCATGGGGTCCCAAAATCGACCCAAAGATGCCCATGGTCGACCATGTATCAACCAATAGGGGTCAAACAAGTTTTAGGGTAATTTAGTATTATTATAATATTATTTTTTAACCCTTATTTACCGGATTTACCCTTAACCATGGTAAATAAAATATTTACCGCAGTAATTATTCAAAATGTCTAAAAATAAAAGTTACCTATTTACACAATTTGAACATCCTGATTCCAAATATGGAATCCATTTTCCTAAATTCAAAACACAGAAGTGGCAGAAATTAATATAAAATTAATTCCCGCTGTCAAAACAAAAAGCGTGTTTTTAAGAGATAATAACTATCAAAAGATTGACACTTGTTTATGTTCGGTTTAATTGTAAAATTATGACCAATAACAAAAATTATATTAAATGGTAAAAATATATTCTAAATATACTTTAGAACTACTAAAATTTATAATTTATCACTATTAATTATTTTGATTAAAAAAGTTGTTTTTAATTAAAATTTAGTAATTTTCACTATTCATCAAAATATGAAAGTTATCCGAAAAGTACCAAAATATCACCTTAGGCTAAATTTGATATTCTGAATCCAAAAATGAAGTCCATTTTGAAATATAAAATATATATAATTTCAAAAATTAGGTATTACTATTCATAACGGCTAGTTTGATCGGTTGTGGTGTGTGTTAAAACTCGAAGTTGCGTACAACACACGCTACTGTTTTATTCAAAGAAAAGCATACCGTGGAAGCTTGGTATGTTTTATTGTAAATTTTTTTGATGTCCCCATTTAGTCAAAAGTTTAAAATATTTTATTTAAAAAGGGTTCACTATTAAAAGTTGGTAAAACTACAATACTGAAAATGAATTTGTTCTTACATTATGTCTAAGAAACTCATAATATGGATTTTAAAATGATAAGGATTATATAAAGTTTAAAATTTAGTTAATACTATTCCTAACCACTTTTGAACGGCTTGTTTGGTAAGTCATGGTGCGCTTGAACTCGGTGTTGCGTTTAGTGAAAGTTATTGAATTATTTTGAAGAAATAACACACTATGAAATCTTGGGGTGTTACATGTAACATATAAAATAAATAAAAAATTTATGAATTTTTAATATCATAATCACAAACATGGATTTTTAGAACTATATTAAAATCAAAATAATATTTCCAAATAATTCATAATGGTTTATAAAAAAATGAATTATCATATTAATATCCCCCAAGAGTGTTAAACCAGGTGGACGATAAGACCCATTTTCTTACACCAAGTGATGATCAAGTCAAATCTCAATGTACCATTTTTTAAGTTATTACCCCTAGGTATGACTATTATAGAACCACGTACTATTGATTCATAATTATAGGGATGTATTTATAGAAAAACCATATAATATATACCTTCAAAAAATTAGGATACTACTATACAATTTGACATATCCTCTTGGTCTATCATATTGTTATATTCCCTAATTTATGTTTTTTTAAATCTTGTTCAAAAGGATTCTAATAAAATTTACCTGATACCAACTATAACAACCAAGAATCATATAAAACAAATTCAGTGGGTACATTATTACATTGGAATATATGAAAGGGTTCCTATTCCAATTGACTAATTAGTTTAGTATTCTTATAGGACTAGACACATACATGATACCCATTTTACTCTGGAGAAAAATATAAAAATAATAACCTTAATCATTCTGCATCCTTGTACTCATTAAAATAATTCTACAAAATATCATAGGGAAAGGAAACAAAATAAAGGATATCTTGAATTACCAGTAAGGGTTATATATAATAGAATAAATCATGTTTAGATAAGTAATAATCTATATGGAAAGGTAAATAATAGAAAATAGATGCCATTTAATAAGTTATATAAGAAAAAATGGATTTATGGATAATAATAATGGATTTTATCTCATGGATAATAAAAACTATATTATCAATGAAGTAAATGATTAATATTGAACATCATGATATCAGACTTCATGATATCTATAACATCAACACCTTTCACCAAGTTAGTTTAAAACTATAGGTAATAACCCCTTTAATTTATCCAATTGATTTATCTAATGAGAGTTGTTAATGCATTGAGGGACTATATAATTCTGGGACCCACCCATCTATACATGTCAAAAAATTTACTCATATATCAAATTAACTATTTAATTCATAAATAATATGCCTTATCAATAAATGTTTGTGTTGAATAAAGAATATAGAATACCAATATTTCCCGAGTAAATCAAATAACATTCAAAATAAAACACTACATATAAATATAATATATAGTTTATGTAATTAGAATATACTTGATAAATAGTATGGATATTTAAGGGAAATAAAATTAATAATGTTTATAATAAAGTGAATTTTAAAAAATAATATAATATCAAAAAAATTAATAACAGATGAGAGATGACCATCAGTTCATCAATAATATAGGTTTTGTAATAAAGTAATTGCAATTGGAATAATAAAAGTAATTTAATTGAAATATTCAAATAATATTTCAAAAAAAGTGTTTTCTTATTAAAACTATTAAAAAGTTGTAGAATAATATAATTTTTACATTGGTTTTAGTGACTTGGAATTCCATTATCTCCATATACATTAAAAAACATTCCGTTTGACTTTTTGTGAAGAAATTCAAAAGCAACCCTTTTGTAAAAATGTATAAAGATTCCTTTCAAACCCTTTTTAAAATAACTTTACAACAAAATATTTCCTTATTAAATCATTTAAGTAAATAAAATATCTTTTGTAAATTAATTTTGAAAAACGTGTGCATAAAAGAAACATATATTCTATTAGAGGGAGGATGAAATTAGTTTTTTTTGAAACATTTATTTTCTTGATTAATGTACAAAAGAGAGGTAAATTTTCAAAATCATAGTGGAAATCCTTAAATATCAGGTTGATAAGAAAATTTTTGGTTCTTATTAAGGATTAACGATAAGATTATTTAAATTAAAATGATGGAAATACAAAAAAGGTGATATTTTAAATTAGATTATTACCACTTTAGTAAATTTTTATTATAACCCATTGAAATAATATAATTTAAATTAATCATTAATAATCATGAATAAGTAGGTAATAATTTCGAAATCATCCACGTCTAAGCATATACACCACATAAAATTTAATTGGTTAATGATAGAAAGTAAGTATTAATGGAAGAAAATTCTGACAAAATCCCTTACCACACATATTCTTTTAGTTGACTTTTTTATCCTACTATATAATTTTTTTAAGATTTTTATTAATTTAAAATAAAATCATATATATATATATAAAATAATATATCATCCACTTATAACATATTACCACCCATTTATTAAAAATATTTCATTTTACCATTATTTTAGGTGTTACCTAATTTTTATTCTCATGAATGTTTTTCCATAAAAGTTCTATTTTCTTCATAGAATATCGATCAGTCATTTTAAAAAATAGGTTAGTTTTTTAAATATATCATCTATTAATTAGATTCATTTTTGGAATTATTCTTTAAATTTGGACCTAAAAAAATGAATTGTATCACTTAATAGAGATGGTGGTCTGTACGCACGCACGAGTGACACATACATTCCCTTAATGGGTGAAAGGGTAAGAAAGTGGTGGATATATTAATTTTAATAATTAATATCATTTCATATATACCTCATATATTAATTACTTACTTCATTATTACTATCTTTGTGAATTGGTGATGGGAAAAAATTACATCAGTTCATGAGGTGGTAGTTCATCATACACATGAGTGATGAATTGGTTTACAATTTGATGGAGAATGAAATGGATTAATATTATTCCATAAATATAATAAAATATATGTATGCGGGAGATAATGGTGTTATTATATTGTATGTTTTAAGACATAATTTAATGTGACAAAATAAGATATAAAAAGAAAGAGCTCAGTGAAGATGATGACCTCCGCTTAGAGAAACCAACTTGGTATCTCTTATTAAGTTCCCTAGGATTGGACTTTTGGGAATCATAGTAGCTATAAAATTTATATAATTATTTTTTAGGGATATTTCAGTAGTATTTTTTAACCTAAATAGATTTAGAGGTGTGAATAAGTGAGGGGGGGGGGATTCCCTTTTATAATTGAGGAGGAGATGTAGTTTTGTAAATACAAAAAACTAGTCAATAATGTGAATTAAATATAAAAAAAGTGCCTAAAATATTGTAAAATAAAGGAGTGGTTGTATAATAAGTTAGATCTATGCCTCCAAAACTAAAAATAAATATGTTTTAAACAAGTTATTTTCTTTTCCATCATGGTTACTTAGTTTTAATATGTTAGTTTTCACCATGGTAACTGGTTTCCTAACATAGGTAATTTGTCCATTAAGAAAAAAATAAAATGATTATTATTTGACAATTTGGAAACAAAGATTATAAATGTGTAAAATTTATCAAATATAAATTCTATGTTTTAATAAAATTAATTTAAACATAAGCGCGTGTAACTCACACAACCCCGTTTTAATCTTAAGTGTAGTAATTATATTTTATTGTTTTACTATTAACTGTGAGAAAAATTAAGTTTAACATATTACGTAATATTAATTATTTTTATTCCAAATATGTAATTAATTTTATCAGATTAAAATAAAAAAAGTGGGAGAATATAGTTAAAAAAATCTGAAAATCGTTTCTAAAAAGTGGTCTTCACGAAATGAATTTTTCAAGATTAAGATGGTATTATATTAACTATATAATTTTTAATAATAATTATATGGAAGTAAATTTATGTATTTAAATATTTAATATATAAATTTCATTTAAATAAATCTCCAGGAAATATTATATTATGTAATTAAAATGGGAAGACATTATGACTTAAAAAACATTTTTTTGAAAAATATCACCTTTTACATACAAATGATCGTATATTTATTTCTATAAAATATATAACAAATAAATAATTAATTAAAAATATTGAAATAAATTATTATATATAAAATGAGATATTTTTAAATACTACATTTTTATGTATTCATAAAAGCTTAATTTTAAGGAAAAATTTTAAAAATTCATTCTAGTACTTTTTGACCAATATAAAAATCAATATTCAACCTATAAAATTAGATTGTTTAGGCCATGAAAAAGTAAAATCATCATTTTATTTATGTTTCATTAAAATTGTTTATTCATTTACTATAATTGAGGCTCAAGTGGTACAACCCACAAATTTTTTCGATAATTATTACTTATTATGAATGTGTGAAAGGTTTAGATTTAAAATGTTCACGACCTAACCCACCGAGGTCCGACCCGTGACTACCCAAATCCCACCTCCAAAAGTCTCAGGGATAGAGGCCAGTGTCGAGTAGATATATCCCAAAAATGGGATTCATTAGCCTAAAGTAATTGTACACACACACACACACATTTCCAATCCCACAAAATGATGACTAGAAATAGAGTATGATAACAATGTAATGAGAGAGAAAAAAGAGGGGAAAATACAAGCCCAAAAAAACTATAGAGATTCCAAGTGGATATAAGGTATAGAACTATGATAAAATAAAAAAATCATGAAAACACCTCTGTCTTTCAACATCAAGTTACATTCCACCTGCTCTCAACCCTCCTAAGACACAATCAAATGCGTTATCTCCTGCATAAGACATGACACATGTGGGAAGTGACCATGAAGGTGTGAGTATAACAATACCCAATATGACCCCCCCAAAAAAACTAAACACAAATAATCAATAATATTCATCTTATAATAATGAAATAGAAAATAGATGCATAACACAAAACACCAAGATATACTCAGGAAGGACACTGTTCCACCTTATAGTCACAACCAACTTCCTACCACATGATTCTACTTGATGAAATGGTTATTCTCGCGGAATCCACTCATTAGTACATTACATAAATAGAGACACCCTTAAAAGAGGTCATAATCATTTGAACATAACAAATAAATCAGTACTGGAAAATAGGTCTATACCAACGGTTTTTCAAAAAACCGTGGGTATAGGGTACCCCTATACCCATAGATTTGGAAAACCGTCAGTATAGGGGTTCTAGGTGAACCTATACCCACGGTTTTCCAAAACCGTGGGTATATTCCACCTATACCCATGGTTGTTCCAAAAACCGTGGGTGTTGTTTTCTTTTAAGACCTATACCCACGGTTTTGAAGAAAACCGTGGGCATATGGTATTTTCTGAAGGCCTATACCGATGGTTTTTGAAAACCATAGGCATTGAGGTTTTTTTGAAGACCTATACCCACGGTTTTCTAGAACCAAGGGTATAGCTTTCCCGCGTTATGGCGGGGAAATAAAATTAGGTGGGAGACGGAAAATATTTGGCGGGAAGGAAATTTTTTCATGGTTTACATTAATATATTTATATACATATAAATATAATCTTTGAAAAGTAATGTAGCTCGGTTGGTTCATCTGTTAGCCGAGACCGTTAAGATCTTTGTGAGGTGAGGGTTCAAAACCAAGCGGGAGATTTTTTTTAATTTAAATTTTGAATGTTAATATATATAAAGAGATATAACCATAAATAACATATAAAAATTCCAGCTCAGTTGGTCGTGCTGCTGCGTGACTTGGCGCGAGTCATGGGTTCGAACCCCGCTGTGCGCATTTTTTAGAATTTAAATACATTGGATTAATATATATGTGCTGATATATTTACAAATAACAATTAAAATATGTAGTCCAGTTGGTTCGTCGGTGGGGTGCCATTGCCAGGCGCTGCGCATGCCCCGAGTTCGAATCCCACCTGCGGATTTTTTTGAAAATTAAATCCCCACGGTTCTAAAACTGTGGGGTCAACACTTTGCCAGTGTGTCCACGCAGCTACGATGCTGTGGAAATCTTATCCCCATGGTTTCTCCAAACTGTGGGTATAGCCCGACCCCCCTATCCCGACACCGTTCCAGCCCACGGTTCCCAAAACCGTGGGTATAGGATATACCCACGGTTTTGGGGGCTATACCAACAGTTTTGAACTGTGGGTATAGGGCAGTTTTCCAATAGTGAATCTCACTGGTCTCTGAGGATCATGATACTCAGATATGCGGTCACCCCCAGGACCATTGGGGGATACCATAAAACTAATATGAACCGTCCCTCTATGTAGGATATCATATTACAATTATACTATGAACCCTATTTATTTGGACAACTAGATGGATGATCAATTCTTTTCTCAAGGAGGTCATGCTGATTCCCCAAAATCCACCTAGGGTATAAAGATGAAAGAGGATCACACTCCAATCTCCTAGAGAGACCCGATGAACACTAATAGAGACACATCCTATAGAGGGAATCACACTCTTGGGATGTTGCAATAATACAACAATATATCCTTGAGGGTATGGACCAAGGGAAAAAAACCATCCTGGACTAGTCTAGACCGATGAAATGAAGGAATATAAACAACCTCAAAGGTGGTACATGGCCTGTAATGGGGTCACATGGTGTTTCCATCCAAGCCCTAGTATGTCTGTGTGATGATACCTCAAATTACTTTTAAATCTTAATATACATAGTGTATAAGAGTAATACACAACTTTTAGATATCAGCTAACACATTTCCCATACTGTCTTCCCATGCCCATGTACTGCTATACGTTCTTGTATACAAACCCATGTATACATGGACATGGATGTGTTAACCTGGCCATGTCCGTGTAATTGGAAAATCCATGTTCATGTATCTTTTGAGATACACATCCATCCACTGAGCATGTTAACATGACATTTGATAGGGTCACATGGTGTGTGATATTTAACTCACTGTAAAACTATATCACTATAGCTAGGGGTTCTTCATGGTGTGTAAAAAAATATTACATGCAGTGTAACCAATAATTTTCTAGAAAATACTTATCATATTCACATCACCATTAGTGTTTTTGTTGTCACATTTCCCATTGGGGAATCACTAATTAGGGGATTTCTGACCCTTTCTATCATTTATCATCAGGATTCAGTTTTGGATCTGCTCGAAAAACACACCGTTGAGCCATCTGTCACCACTGAACATCAAAACTAGGAATAACGAAAACAAAAATTCCATTCCGATATACCTAATATTTATCTTCATCTTCATTACACCACAATATCATCCTTGATCATGAACTGCACCAATGGTATCTATCTGTTTCACTGAAGAATAGTTGTGAAATGGTCGAATACTAGGTATTTTTTGGACCACATGCCAATGAAATTTCCTGTGATGAATGCGAGAAGAAACTGGGGGTTGGGATCCACAAGACATCAAATTTTAGGAATGAACCTCAACCTTTTTTTGGACTCGATCCATTTTTATATATATAAAAGAGAGAAGAGGGATAAAATCAATGAACAATTAAATAAATCTATCAATTTAAATCTACCATAGATGAAAAAATTAATTATTGTTCATGGAATTGATCTGTGTTCAAATAGAATTAAATAATGGGATGGAAATCAAAAATTAAAATCCTACCTAGAGTTTTGATCCATGGATAATGAATTACGGTCTCACATCACTATCATTGGTGAGATCAACATGTTCTATTGGAACGCCAGTCTTTTTTCTAGATATGATCAAACATCATCTACCGAGAAAACTATAAAAAAGGAACTCTATGTCTCTAGGGTTTAGTATCCATCCCTAAGACATTTATATAACCATGAATTTGTAGACGATCTTGGTCTTTATTTCATGAATAAATAAAATAAATAAAATATTTTATTTATTTTATTTATTTTATCCATTCTTGATCAGGATATAATTCTCACAAATGCCTCATGCCAAAAAAGATTATGTCATGCCTAGGGAAAAACCTCATTTCTAAACATAATGGTGCCCTCATATTTCTTATCTAGTCAGCAATTCGGGATATGTTATAATCTTTAGGAAAACTATATCCACATGATATTTATATATTTAATATATTTCAATCTTTTATTCAAGGATCATCGAGCCTTCGAATCTCATGCCATCTCAATTCATGTTCTGAAAAAATACCATATAATATCCAAAAAAACATGGTAAATCTGAGTTAATAAATTGTCCACACCTTATGTAATTTTTTCAGAAAATAGAAAAACCTACTAAAAAAGACGAGGGTAATGAGATCACATATGGTTTTGTCTCTCCTATTTACTCTCCTAAATATTCTTATGCTTCTACCAAACACATACTAGGGGAATAAATCACCCACAAAGGATCCTGTCTCACCAACCCTCGATCTCTATTAAGCACTCAGTAAAGGTACCTCCATTCTTGATGTCCATCTCTCCCCATTTGATAACATGTGATAGTTCATGCACATACCTCCTCAGTTGTGACACATGGAAGATGTCGTGTACCCTGTACAACTATAATAGTAGAGTTAAGTAGTACACCACCACATTAACTCTATAATATATCTAGAAATGGCCAATGAATCTTCAAGATAGATTTTTTCCTTATCCAAATATCTACAATACATGTTGAGGTGAGACCCATAGAAACACATGGTCTCCCTAATCAAACTCCATAGGTCTCCATTGTTTGTCTACATATGACTTATGATGGCTCTATGTTATCCTCATCTTCTATTGGAAGATCTACTCCTTCTCAATGGTATCTCTCACCATCTTTGGGACTATAAGTGATGAATCTCCTTGACCAATCCAATAAATTGGTGAACTTTAAGGTTTCCCATAAAATGGCTTGAATGGTTCCATACCAATTATGAAATGATATATTGTTTTTGTATACAAACTCCACCGAGGGTAGATGATCCTCAAAATTAAAACAAAACTCCTACATACAATCACACAACATGTCCTCTAAGACCTAAATGGTCTGCTCAGTCTAGAATCATGCATGGGGGTGAAACACCATTCTCAAATGGAGCAGAGTCACAAATGTATCCTATAATTCTCTCCATAATTGCGACATGAAGTGAACATAATAGTTTTTTAATGATATTAAAGGTAACTACATGGAGATCGATTATCTCTTACATGTACATGCATCCCATGTTCTTTACTAAACTCAGCTCTCAAATGGCTAGGAATTTGGCCAACTTGGTGAGTTGTTCTACGATCATCAAGAAGGAATAATGTGCCCTGGAAGTATGTAGTAACCCCATTATTAATTCCATGGATATCCCATCCCACTTTTAATTTGGAAAAATTACCCTCTAGAACATGGTTCCCAGCCTTCACATACAAACCAGTGAGGTATTTAGGGGCAAACTCTGCAACATAACACTTTATTCCTAGCCACCAAAACTAACATCAGAAGTCTTGGTAAATCTTTCCACACATGGATGTACCACCAAAGGGGATATATGAATCTCCAACATCACCTACTCCAGCAACATCAATGGTATAATAATAAATCTTCTAAAAATGATAATGTTCTCCCCACCACCATAATATCTAACAGGAGTAGTTATAGTGAATATTTGAGTATATAATGTCTCATAGTCCTCATTTCCATGTTGATAATCCCTGAAACACTAAAAAATAAGTGGGGGTAACAACCATAGAATATAGATATGAAGAAACATTCTTACCCACTGAGGACATCTGCAGTGAGGCTAATGGATCAAACACCACAACTAATAAATATGAACAAGATCTCTAACTGAGATCATATTCCACCACATTCCCCTTCCTAGAAGTATAAAAAATAAAATTCACAGTCTTGGAAGAACTCTAGCCATCACCTATATCTCATGTTATGATATCTCAGAGAGAATATATAATTGAGACTCTTTTGGTCAATGTAGACGATAAAAAAACCAACCATAAACTACTGTCTCCACCTCTTTAGTTAAAAGACTACTATTGTTAGATCAAGATCGTGGGTGTGTAGTTATTATAATATGGACTCAACTGTTGTGAACCATATATAATCACCATATATATATACATTAGAAAATAACCAATCTCGATTTCTAATTCATCATAGAACACTATGTAGTCTATACCCTTCAATAGAAATCTCAAGATGGAAGGTCTTGTAAATCTATGCCTCAACTCCTGAAAACACTGTTGGAACCTTTTTTACTACATGAAAGGATTCCCCATTCAATTAAAAGATATAAATGGATATTATAATCTAGAGAAATTATGTATAAACCATCAATAATACCCTACCGACCCAAGGAAACCTCACAACTTAGTAACAATCTTTGGTGGCTCCCAATAAAAAACTGGGTCAACCTTCATTCGGTCCACCACTAGTCCGACAACTGAGATGATATTTCCAGGAATGTGGACCTCTCAAATCTAAAACTGACACTTAGAGATGTTCCTATAAATCTGATTCTCTCAGTGTGTATCCGTGACTATCCTCAAGGTTCTCATGGAATTTTCATCAGATGCAGATTACACTAGGGTATTGTCAGTGAAGAGAACCATGGACTTGTCCAAGAAAGGCTAGAAGATCTATTTCATGTGTCCCATGAATGATTATAGGGAATTTATCATGCCGAAGGTAAACACCATCTATCCATAGTGACCATAACGTCATCTAAATGTTGTCTTAATAATATCCTCATTCTGTACTCACAGCTGGTGATAGGATGATCCATGGAAAATATTTGAGAACCACGACACCCCTCTCAAATAATATTATTGGTTTTATATGCTCAATAGTGGATAATTATTCTTTATGTTCACCTAGATCAAGTTCTGATAGTACACACATAACCTCAAGATCTCATTCGCCTTTTGGAGAACAAAGTAGGGATTCCTAGGAAAACAAAATCGGTCTTATAAAGACCCTACTCTATAGAATCCATCAAATTCACCTATATCTCTCAATGTTACATGGGGTCATTTGATATGCAAGTGTAGATATTGGTAAATTCCTGGTGAAAGTACATGCATGAACCCAAATCTCTTTTGTGAGGTAAACCTAAAAAATCCCCAATAATGATGCCCTTATACTCCTCCACCATTGCTGAAACTAAAATATTATAGAATTCAATAATGCAAGGGTAATACTGGCCAACAGGTAAGGAAATGTCTCTAACATCTTAAAAATTATAACATCATGCCCAACCTAGTGATCACTCTCTATTTTAGGAGGAACAATCAGTCCTAAAAAACTAGAAGGTCTATTAATCCCACTAACAGAATCATCTGAACATGGATGGTATGAAACCAATCCATATTGGGGAAAACACCATAGGGTCTCACTTCCACATTGAAGATATTCCATGAATGGCTCTCTATTTCCTTCCAGAGTCATGCCATACTATTGGTAGAAGCATGTAATAAAAAATATACTCTTTTGGAGCCTCAAACAAAGGGGTTAAGAAAAAAGGACTCCACTGGTGTGATCACCTGGTCTCGAACATGGGATCCAATCATGGAAAATTGTCTCATAACTCCATGTGAAAACTGCAATTGGGGTAGTGATGGCACATGTAATGCCTCAAAATACACTCAAAGAGTAACATCCTACCCCATCTCATTAGCTTGAAAGGGTGGGGGAATTATAATAGGCCTTAAGTGACATTCCTAAGGTGAAAAAGGCTAGAAATAAATGCCAAGGGATTCGATAATAAAATGGGGAATGATTTTCCCTTGAGATAAAACCAACCAACCAAACAATCCACTATCAAAAAACTACATGATTCATGTCGACAAAACAACAAAACCCATACATTACCAAAAGAAAAATAAACTAATCCATAACAACCCCACATTCCAAATACGACCAAGCCTAAATCAGAGAACCAACTAGAAGACTACTCAATAAGACCCCAAGGAACAAGGGCACCATCCATAGCACCACACCAAGCTCCATACTCCAAGAACCACAACATCACTGAAGCATCATGTCAAACTACTATTAAAATGAGATGCCTTACTCTTACCAATGTCTTAGAACAAAACATCTGCAAAAGCACTGATGTGATAAATTAGGGGGTGAGTACAAATACTCAGTAGGTTTTCCCCAATTGACTTCCCTACACACACTACTAGGATAAAACTATTAGAACATTTATATAAAATAGTTTATATAAAACATTCAATAGTGGAACAACTTACAAAATAGAAGAAATACCGTTACCAAGCCATGAAAAATAATTCAAATCCAAAACCATGCCATAAGACATATCCCCATCATGCATTATCCCAAAAAATTCTATCTCTGCAAAGAATCACACAAAAAAACTACCATTACAATGGGACTTCTTCCCATCGCATTCACCCCATTCAAAACTATTAGTGCTTAATGACCACAATCCATAATGGCGATTCTTTAGACCACTATATATAAACACTTCTTGTGATAATTACCGATCACTTCTTCATAACCAACACAATCCAAAACACTTAATCAACCAATAAGCACAAAGTACTAAGGCTGGACAATAAGCACACAACCATTCCCAACAAATGCTAATTCACTTCAATGAATCACCCATTTATTGAAAACAAACATTACCAAATTTCTATTCCCAACAAAATTTTAATTAAAAAATATTTATTGAAAACCAGCTTTTACAAAACATTTTTCATAATCATCCACTAACTATTTTAAAATCAGCATTTCAAAATCACACAACAAAGCCCCTTTTTGAAACAATAACCAAATTTCCCCAAAATCCCCCAAATCATCACCAAATAGATTTATAACAAGATTCACATCTCATCATTACAATTAATTTCAAGAAAAATAAATAAATTTTAAAACAAACACTAGTTCTAATCAAGTGGTGTTGAGAGAGAAGCCACCTACATTTAGGGTTCTGGAGAATTTGACCCACACGCAACCACACCACAATCCGAGAAAACAGTCAACTAAAACCACACAAGATATTCTTCTATATCATAAAAAAGCCTTAAAATCAACCCCAAAGGCAACAAAATCCCTATATCTACACGAAATGGGTGTAGATCAAGAAAACCAAGAGAGAGTGAAAAGTCGATCTTGAAAAAACCAAAAAGAAATAAGAGAATAGACTTACTAGAGAAGAATAAGCTCAACAAAACCAATAAAACCCTTTTATTTTCTTCAAAAACATGTGGGAGAGAACCCATAACACTTTAGAAGAGGAAATAATATGTTTGGATCGAATGGGTGAGAGTTTGGTTGCTTTTTTGGAAATCTTGACTAATTCTGGATTAAAAAAACACTTTTACTAGCCTCAAGGTAAGCTCATACGGTTAGACAAATAGTGTGATAACCGTGCGCTTGATGCTACCTCAAAGGGGAACCTCGCACGTCCCACCCCACATAGTTAGACAAGACCTGTGCAAGTCGTTCATACCCCACTACCTTCACGGATCATCTCACATGGTTTCTCATAACCACGCTCAAACTGTGTAGCCTAATAAAGGCCTCCAAAATTTTCGAAAACCTTCCCAAACTATCTAAAAATCATCCCAGTCACTTTAAAAACATAAAAAGAAATAACTAAATTATAAATACCTCAAACTAGGGGTGCTACACAAATCCTCTGTGCGATCCCACTTCTTATAACACATTCCTTCCCTATCCCACTTGTTTACCAGAAAAAATGCTTTCTATGACACCTTAGTGAATCAAAACACATCAACCACAAAAACCAAAGAAAATAATCTCCAAAAAAAGGGCTCTAATGGAAAATAATTTCACCTAGGAGGAGTCCCACTGCCTGGACCAATATTAGGGAGTGGTGACATATAAGTGGTATATTGGCACAATGGGATTAATCCAGTCCACCACAACTAAGAAAGGGGTCTGGAACACCATATAACCCAAGTGATATCTAACTCTGGAACTAGTGATGTAAACTCAGTATAGGTGTGTCATTTTACGGTACCAATGGATCCAAATACTGATCCATGAATTAAACACGTGAAAAAATTAACCATCCGATTGGATGTGATCCACAAAGACTAAAAACCCATAACAATACCTCGAGACAAACATCAAACACAAGAGGGCATGTTTCATCCTAAAACCTCATCAGTCACTATATATAGAACTCACGTAATAGAAAGAGTATTCTTGTACCATATTCATGTCTTTCTGGATATATAGACTAATCAAAAACAAAATATTATCTTCCTAATCCTAAAACAGGATCCATTTGCTGCTCAACAAGGGGTAGCATAACATGGTTCCCACCTAGAGAGAAACACCTCATCAGTGGGTCCCTAATCTGAAGACATATCACTCATGTAGTTATCACTATGACACAATCATATAATCCTAGATGGGTGTTATCATATAGTAATTTTTAATATTTTCATGATTTACAATGGTCAATGAGTATATCAGGGGAGATGACTCAAGAAGTACATGGAAACAACAACCCATTGGAGTCCCTTGATTGAAACATAAACTTGAAACTAATTCCTATATGTACTGAGTAAAAAATAATGTGATCAAAGTCTTGTTGTATGAATAAGATAGCTACCACACCAATAATGGAGTCCCTATACTGAAAGTCAAAATTGAAACACTTAACACCATTCACCCAAACCAATATCATAGACTCTATTCTTAAGGTAGAACCTTTTACGATACCACTCTGTCATGACCCCAACCACCGAGGTATAAACCATGAATACCCAAAGCCCGCCTCCAATAGTTAAGGGGATGGTGACCAATATCATGCAGGAATATCTCAAAAATGGAAGGTATTGTACTAACGTACATGTACACATGCACACATATTTATTCTTATAAAATGATGACCACAAACATAGTATGATTGTAATGTATTGGAAGAAAAAAGGGGGATAAATACATGTCCAACCAAAAAATATAAATATTTCAACCTACTCTAAGGATGGTGACTATGATCAAATTCATACAACCAGAAGAAAATCAATATGTCAATCTCAAGATACCCTCAACCTTTTCATTATCCTCATAGGACACCGTCAAATGGGTCATCATCTTTATAAAACATGACACCTGCTATAAGAGTCCATGCATGTGTGAGTAAAACAGTACATAACAGGACACCCAAAAAAATAGTAAACTTGAATAATAAATAGTATTCAAGTCATAAAAATTCTATTAAAATCTATGTGTAACATAAACACCCAGATATACTCAAGATGGATACCATGCCACTAGGTGGTCCCAACCAAATTCCAACCATAATATTCTACGTGAGGAAATTATCATTATAAGAGAGTCCACTCCATGATCCATGTCATTTCCAGAGACAATCATCCAATTGGTAAATATAACTATAACCCATTGAATAAAGCATCTTGGTCATAGAAGACACTAATAATCAGAAAGGGGGTCACACCTAGGACCGCTGAATGACACCACAGACCCAATCTATATTCACCAGCTACGTAGGAGATCATATTCCAATGATAAAAAACTCCTTATCAATAAGTCCTACTATATGGAGGATCAAATACATTCTCAAGGAGGAAATTCCGATTATAAAATCCCCAAATAGGGTATAAATCTGATAGAGAATCATAATTCATTCTCATTGAGGGAAACCAAAAACTCTATCTAAGACTCATCCTCTAGAGGGGATCACAATCCTAAGATGTGGATGTAATACCACACTATACCCTTGAGGTAATAGACCATGGGAACACAATTAAACAATTATATACTATAATGAAGAAATAAAGGGTTGTAAACAACCTAATAGGGGGTACACAACATGTACTTAGGGAACATGTAGTGTCCAACCAACCCCTAGACTTTGTTGTTCTTCCTCACATGACATGTAAATCTCCATTAACATGGTGTTTAAGAGTAGTAATTTTCATGTATAGATCTATCATAAACATTCCTATATTGTCTAAATATGACCATGTACACCTCGTTGAGCTTGTGTACACCTAGCCATTCAAGTTCCTATGTACACCTGGCTGGGTACTATGGCCATGTTAGTGTACTTGGACTTTATGTGACTGTGCGTCCTTTGAGATAGATGCTGATCCACTAATCACATGTCACATGGAGTGTGACAGGGTTACATGGTATGCATTATTTAATTCACTACGAAAACCCTAGTGCCAAATACACGGGGTCCCACAGGGTCTGTAATGCTGGATTAATTGTCCTGTAAACCATAATATTCTAGAAACTATGAATCTTCTCTTTGTCAGTACTAGTGTTTTTTTCATCATGTTTACCATTGGGGAATCATTGATTGGTGGTCACCTGACCCTTTCCATTATTTCTCACCAGATCCAGGTTCAGATCTTCTCATAAAACACACCATCGATCCATTCATTACCACCTCATGCCAAAACTATAGAGAATAGAAATCTAAAATCCATTCAAATCCACCTCTGATCACCATCCCTCATCATCACGACTCAATAATAACATCGATCATGAACCAAAACTATAGTATCTATCCATTTATCTAAATAATGGTGATGTAATGATCGAATATCGGGTATTCATTGAACCATGAGATAATGAAATTTCCCACAATGAACATATGAAGACGTAGGGGAATCTATAATCCATGAAATGTGATGAATGAAACTTGTCCTTTCTTAATTCGGACTCAATAAATTTTCATGGATATAGAAGAACAAATAGGTATAAAATCAACAAACTATAAAATAAATCCATCAATTTAAATCTACCATCGATGCGAGAATAAATTCTTGTTCAGATAATCGATCAACATTACACAAGGATTATACAATGAGATGGAAATAAATAATCAATACCCTACCTAAATTTTGTATCGATCAATGAAAAATAATGGTCATGTATCGTAATCGTTGGTGAGATCTACACATTTTGTTGAAACAATGATCCAGGATCCTGATGTAATCCAACATCATCTTACAAGAACACTATCCAATGGTCTATTTTTTCATCCAAGGTTTAGTGTCCAACCCCGATACATTTCTATAATAGTGAATTTTTAGAAGGCCTCGGTCGCCATGTAAAAAAATAAATAAATAAAATTATTTGAATTATTAATTTTATTCATTTGTGCCAACAATTTTTTTTAGAAACACCTCACAGTGACAAAGGGTACATCATGAAAAGTGTAAAACCTACTTTCTAAAATCGATAGTGCAGTAAAATTTATAATACCGGACCCAGTTTAGTATTTATTCTAATTTTCCCGGAAAACTTCACGCCCTCTATATTAATATATTTAATATAATTTAAAAATTTATTTTGGGCTCATTGGGCCTCGGAAGCTGACACCGTCTCAGTGCTTTGTTTAAAACATATTCTAGATAATATCAAAAACTAATCCATGGAAAATAAAATTCATTACATAATTCAATATTTTTCATTATATCATTAAAAGTTAAATTAAATGAATAGTTTCAAATATGATATTAATGATATTTTGTAGAAATAATATATTATTAAATTATATAAATATTATATAAATATTAAAAGAGAAAAGTTAGGATGATATATGCTTGAAAATATCATCTTTTTTCTATTTTTGAGTTTATAGTCACTTTATAGGTAAAACTATAACCCTTTAGTAGTGATAAAGTTATTACCATGTTTAATGTTAGAACAAGTTAAGTAAGGGGTTAAACAAAAATATAAGGTTTAAAAAACAATAAAACCTATCCATATTCTATTTTTTGATGGGATTAAAACCACATACTATCTTATATTTTAATATATATCCACTTTGAATAATTTTTCTAATGAAATAATTTATTATAATTTAATATTTTACGAAATTCCAAAAGTTCCCCTCACCTCAATTAAAAAAGGGAACCTTCCCCTCTCACACAATCACACACATTGAGCCATATATATCAATAAAAAATTGAAATAAATACCTCATAAACAACATTATCTACATTCTATAGGTTTTGGTCTCCCTAAAAGTCCAACCCTAGGATCCTTAAGAGGTGGTCTAATGTAGCTATTTCAAAGATGAGGTAATTAACCAAACCGATCAATTTTTTTAATTCATGTTTACCTAATATAATTTTGTGTTATTTATAATTAAATAATAAATTACTTATTCAATATATATATAATGTTATTATGGTTATAGAATCTACATTATCCACCCTCTTTCATATTAAATTTAAGGTGAAAGTATTACTCATGTGTACGTACAACTTACCATTTACAGATAAAGATACTATTCATTATTCATCACCATCTTTTTTGGATGGTTGTTATTATGGGTTTAATATTTATATATGATATTTAGAAAATATTTATAATTCTATAATTATAAAACCACATCTTTATTCTCATATTCTATTATTTTGAAAAATGATAACATCACTTATGCGTATGTGTGGACTACCACATCCATGATGCAATGTGATTTTTTTCATTTATGTTCAAATTGGATGGTGATATGTATAGATTAATAGAATATTTATGATATATATAATTGGATAATGAATATTTTATGTTTAAGTATTATTTATGTTTCTTTTCTTCCATCTTTAAAAAAGTAAAAACAATGTTCATGCGTATGTACGACCTACCATCTGCATGAATGGTTAAATTCCTTTTTCCATGTTTAAATTTTATGGATGAACATAAATAAATAAATAAATAAATAAATAAAAATATAATAAATGTTTATAATATTTATATCATTATTAAAATTATGAAGATGATGTAATAATCATCAATTTTCATGGACAATAACTACTAAACTGAAATACTCTTGATAAACGAAACAGTTAACACATGAAAATAGTGAATTTCAGAAGGAATTATTGATAAATGGGTGTCCAAATATTATAAATGGATAATATGTGATATTATAATTATTTACATGATTATTTTATATAAATACAATAAATTTATATTTTTTATAAAAGAGGTTAGATTTCATCTGAAATAAGTGGAATAGGATGTAAGAAGTTTTCAAAGCAATTTTATTTTTCTGAGACACATGACATATTCATCACTTATTTCTTTTATGTGATGCATAAAACTCCAATGAATATGTTTTATGATTATTATTATGAATTTTTGGTTCTTTTTATATAAAACTAATTTTCTTTTTTAGGGGGCTTAAAATAAAAGTTTTACCCAAGCGGTAAGTGTTTTATATCACAATCTCATTATTTATTGTGATTGTTTATGATTATGGTTATGATTAAAATTTTTCTTATTCTACCTCTCAATAATATAATTAATTTTCTTATCCGATTATTATTTTATGATAATACATGATTTACTTTAAGTTTTCATTCACTGTATACTCAAGATATTAAAAAAAATGTTTTTTAAGAAAAATTAAATTTATTTCTCACTTCGGTGAAAAAAAAACAATTTCATAAATGTATATTTTTTCATTAAAATGTTTCAAGAATGTTTTACCGATATTATAATATTGTTTAAATCAATTTTTACACATGATTTAAGTTTTAATAAATCTTTTAAAATAAATATTTATATCATTTTACAAATGGGGTATTTTTGAAATTTAACTGAAAATGAGATATTAATATTTGTATTAAATTATATGAAATGAACATAATTTCACACCATTATTATACTCTACTCTTTGAGGATGAATTTACAACTTTCTTTTTAAATAAATTATTTTATTAAATATTTGTGAAATATTTATATTTTAAATAAGTGATTTCAAAGTTGAAAGAAAATTTTCTCCATGAAATGTTCAAGGTAATATTTTAATAGGATTTTCTATATAAGATGACATAATTTGATGTTTCATAACCTATAAAAAGTATATGATCTAATGATACAATCCTTGTTTATTCTATGAATGGTTTGTGATTGTGAAAATCATTCCTTTTTCCATCATTTATGTTATAGTGAATTGATTTTATGATAATGAAATCTATTTATTTTATATTGGACATTCCATGATGAAATGATTATAAATAAAATTTTATTTAAAAGGGTTATGATATGATAAATGTTTTATGATATTGTGGCACACATATATATGATTTTTATTATATGATGGGTGGCCCGAGAATTATATATCATTCCAATGAATTGGGTAAATATTGAAATCTTACAAGACAAATAGGATTGGAATAGGAAGTAAAACTACTTTAGTAAGGTAATATATCAATTATGATTGTCTTTGGAGTGAACCTTGACCACTACGATGGTTTGTGGAGTGATCTGAAACCACTTTGACAGTCTTGGAAATAATATTTTACTACTAAGGAAATGAATTTATTATCTTATGTGTGTGTAGATAGTATAATTATTATTCCAATATCATACTCTCATTACTCATGTTATTTTATTACAATATTATTCATGTCTTATGAACTTATAATTTTTATGCCAGGACTAATGATTATTATCTATGATATGTATGGTATGATTTTCAAATGTTATTCTATTGTTCCATTTCCCTTATTGTCATGTTATTATTAAGTGATCATTGAGATCTCATTTGTATAACGTTATTGATTATATAATATCACCCTTTAATATGTTACCATTACCCATGATATGAAGGAATTTAAAAATTATTTTATTTTTAAAAAGGGTTCTAGTTATAAGTTTTTTAGTGGGAAATGATGTAGTACACTTATGAACTAGTTATTTATGTATGCACGTTTCCAAAGACACTAGACCTATATAATTATGATGTGGATCATTATGTTTTGTATTGAATATTCATCTAAAAATGTAATATATATGTACGAAAAGCATGTATCAATATAAATATGAAACATGGTATAGATTTTATTTCAAATTATAATGTATAATTTTATTTCCAAGAGAATTAGATTACAATTCAAATAGGTGAGGTTTAATATATTTTCTTTAGAGGAGAAACATCATCATTTGTGTCATGTCCCGATCATCCCTTAGTATATCTACTAAATGAAATTATAGTAGAGGAAGAAGATAAAGTGTGATATATGGATGATAAAGGGATTTCAATAAAAGAAGATGTACCCATGGTATAAAATGTCATTGATGTTTTTCCAAAACAATTACCTAGAAATATACCTGTACATGAAGTTGAGTTCCCCATTAATCCTATAACTAAATTCATATAATCCATGAAGACATAGGGTGAATTAGTTTATCCAAAAGGCATTATTGTAAATTCATAATGTCCATAACTTTATAAATTCTATCCTCAGTATATCATCCTTATTCACCCTTAACTGATGATAACTAAAGTGAATATATTTCCTTGAAAAGTATTTGGAACCATGAATTTGATGATATATTTCATTATTGTGAGGAAACGTTTGGAGAAATTAATTGTAGACTTATTAATGCACCAATATTTACTCTACTATCAGGTAAGGAATAAATTTTAATTTAAAGTGATGCATCAAATTAAGTACTTTATTTTATCCTTAAGTATAATGATATGGTTATCACCTATGCATCCAAGAAATTAAAAACCCATGAACATAACTATCAAAGTCATGATCCTGAGTTAGAATCCATAATCATTAATTTGAAAAAATGGCTAAAATACCTTTATAAAAATATGAATGATATATTCCAAACAAAAGGGTATTAAGTATGCTTTATCTGAGAAGGAGCTCAACATGAGGAAAAGAAGATGGTTGAAACTACTCAAGGAACATTATTTGTCAATGCACTACCAATATGAGAATGAAAATAGGGTGGATGATTCATTGAGTATGAGGGGAAATTGTGTTCTGACCATGATGATGATTAAAAAGAATCATATATACACGGATCTAGTAAATATATATATTTTTGTTTCTAGGAAATGGGATCCATGAATACTTTTTGAAGAAATTTCTAAACCATCCTAAATATAATGGTTAGAGACGTTTAAGATCCAATTTCCATCAATAATATAGTTTATGAGGGAACTAAAAGTGAATAAAATAACTCCAATTTATATAAAAATAATGGTTTTATAAATATGTATAGTGATTTAAGAGAACATTTCCTATGGGCTGGATGTTTGAAATTGAAAATTATGTCTCCAGATTCATAGTATTCCAACAGGTAAAGTTAGAAAGAAAATATCATAATGGATTAATGCATCATCTTTATAATACTATATAGATGTGGGACAATGTTACAATTTACATTGTCACTTTATTCTCAAACAATTCAAGTAAGAATGATACTATATGTCTCATCATCGATTATCTTACAAGTATGCTCATTTTGTAGAGATAATTGATGAACCACCCCTTGGTAACCTTATCTGAATCCATATCAATGAAATCGTAAGGCTTCACGGGGAACCTCTATCCAATGTATATGACCATGACCATTTCGTCACATCAATATTCTAGAAGAGTCTTGAAAGGTATATCAATAACTAGATGAATTTAAACATTACATATCATCCCCAAACAGTTATAAGGTCTAAAAGGACTCTCTAGACTTTGGAAGTCATGATGAGATCATTTTCTACTAACTTTTAAGTTATATGGGATTATTATCTATCTTTGGTGCAAGTTTCATACAATAATAGATTCTATTCTAATATCTAAATTGCACAATATTATGAATTTTATTGGAAAAGCTATTGTACTCCAACATTTTGCGAAGAAGTCAAATAAATAATGTTAGTTGGTCATGAGTTTTTGGTGGCATTGACAAATAAATTAAGATTATTCATGATTATATTAATGTGTCCCAAAACACAAAAGACTTATTTTTATAACTAATGTAAATAATTGGAATTTGATGTTTGAGATTATGTATTCCAGACAGTTTATCAAGGAAAAGGAGTTATGGGATTTAGTAATAGGGTACGTTTGTAGAGACCCGAAGCTTAACGTACATGGACATTACATTACTTTTGTGGAATAGTTAGTACATAACAAAAACACACACATAAGGATCGTAATGGTTTAGTGTCTTTGGAAACTCAGAATATAATCTTCTAATCGTGGTGAAATATCTTCAACATATCCCATAAAGATCTTCCCTTTTTTTTACCTAAAACCTTTCTTTATATCCTGGGGAAAAGAAAACATAAAAGGGTGAGTTCAAATGCTCAGTAAGGGTAAACAAAAGAAATATAAATCACATCATATTCATAAGAACATAACATTTTGGAAATCTTAACCTGCAAAAGAGAGCATAATTTCATAACATGGGATAAATCATAGTAGTGAAATGAAATCCCAATAATCATAACTTAAAAAATGAAACTTTGTGGCATACACACATAATAATATCTTATTAGTCAAGACTCATTTCCAAGACTATCTTAGTGGACATTGTCCATTTCCGAACCGAGTCACCCTCGTTTCAGTCATGTTTCACTGAACCGGTATAACCTACCATTCCAGCCATGTCTATCTCATGAGATATAAAATCCTTACCCAATTCATTAGAGGGAGATATAGGTCCCACCCATCTCATAATGATACCATTCTTATGTGTGCCACAAAATCATAAATCATACATCATTACATAACCCATGTAATAAAAATGGGATTCTTAAACATCATGACATCATAAAACAATTCATATAAGATAAAGGAATTCATAAAAATAATTCCATCACAACATAATCAAATCAATGTAATAATAAGTATAAAAACAGAACCCTTTATTATCTTAGATGGAAAATAATTTTGATAAAACAATTGAACTCCATTCTTGAGGAAAATATCCTTTCTTCTTCAAAAACATTTTTCCTTTCTTAACATGTCATACAACTTTAAACTAAAAGAAGTTGATTATAAATAAACTTGAAATCTTATAAAGGAAGATTCTTAGAAATAATGTTTTTGAAAATCCATTCATGCCGTATAAGTTAAAAAAATATTCTTCTCGTACTTTTGTCGGAAATGTCAAAAAGTACCTCGTACGAAAAACGACAAAAGATTCCTTTTAGATCTTTTACTAAAAACTCACCGAAGGGTAAAATAGGATTTAAAAAATTGTAGGAGAATGGAAATAATATTACATATTTAGGAAACATGGATGTGGATGATAAAATAAACCCCAGTAAACACTAATGTATAAACAATCTTGGATAAAAATGAGATTGTAATATTTCCCTTACCTTAGGTCTGATTTGCTTCGTAAGTGTCCAAACCTCCTGTATAATGATTTAAATAATGTCATTGACTTATTACAGAATCATATTCATTGTTATGATATCACATATGGTTCACTTATGACTTTATATTACCCATTCTTTTGTAAATTCCATGTTAAAGAGCGTTTTGGGTAAAATTGTTTCATTTGTCGTCCGTGTTTTGACTTGTAATTATTCATATGATTACTTAGATCATGATTAATTAATTCCAGAATATAAAATATGATTTATATATATATATATTCAGAATATACATATATATAATAAATCAGTAAATGGAAAGAAATACACCGTTCATGGAGACGTTAGGCTGTACGTACGCATGAACGCTGTTTTCGTTTCCTTATTGAGTTGAAAGGAATTAAGTAGATGACAAACATATATATACACATAAATATAGTATCATAATTATGTCATATATTTCATGATTACTTATTATATATACTTTATAATCATTCATGAATGGTTAAAGTGGAGAATGAATCTCATCGCGTCGTGGAGACGGTAGTCCGTACGTACCCACGTGCGATGATATCGTTCTCATGATCGTGGGACTGTATTGGAGTGTATGTATACTATTTCAGAATCAATATCACTTTAAAAGAATAATATATAGTTATTATTTACACCATTATACCCATCCAAGTAATGTGGTGGTGGAAAATAGATTTCACCACGGCGTGGAGACGGTATTCCGTACGTACGCACCCGCGGTGATTTCATTTTCCGTAGGATGGATAGATGGTGAAATAGGATTGTTACATACTTATAATAACATATCCGTATATGAGTTATACTGATGTTATTACTTCATAATGAAACAACCTAAGAAGAATAAGAAGTGGAAGAAGAAATAAAGGTGAAAGAATCGGTAACGGAAATTACCTCTTCTTTGAAGTGCCTCTTTGAGACCTCCTCTTAGGGAACTAAAATTGGTCTTTGAGGAAGAACAAAACCTCTGGGATGTTTCTAGGGAATTTTAGAAGAGAATTTGGCGGGGGTTGGCCGAGCTTGAAGGCTCAAAGTTGTGTGAGGAAGAGGGGGAGGAGGTGCCCTTTTATAAGGGAGGAGAGGGGCAGCTTTGGAATAACTAAAAATATTATTTTATTATAAAGTCAAGTACGGTTTTAAATAGCTCCAAATTGATTTATTTCAAGGCTAAGGTGGGGATGGGTCGAAATACTCTCATCAAATAGAATTTAGACAAGTTTAGGTTCCTATTTTAACCTTATCATTTAGATTTAACATTAAGTTAAATAAGTTTACTTTTACCGTGTCTTCTTGTGTTCTTATAATATAAGGTTAATAAACTTACTATATCAAGCCAAAAGAACCCCAAGTTTTTTATTATTAATATATATAACCTTATCTAAGTCATTTGGCCTAACCTTAGATTTTTAGGAATAAAATAACAATTAATAATATAATATTTGTTTTAAAAACTATTTTATGTCAATTTTGACACTATCTTGTAATTGATTTTTGTGAAACTCCTAACAGAATGATAAGTTTTAAAAAAGTTAATTAAATCCATAATAACTTGTCATATTAACCTATAAAATTAGTGTAATTCATATAAAGTCTCATATTACATTTATTTGGGTATTTATAACATCAATTATGTCAATATTTCATTAATAAGATAATTACTGCATCATCTTTTTGTCATAATAAATGATAATTATTTAATCCCTAAAAATTATAAATAAATTCCTATGATGTAGATAATTGTATTAGCTTTCTGTAGACTATTCATTTTCTAAGTTTCATGATGTTTATCAGTAGATTAAAATTATTATACTTATATAATTTAAGAAAGTGACATGTTGTCACATTCATTGGTTTTAATAATAATTAAATTATTTTCATTGAAAAATTTAATTAAATGAATATAATACGACTCTTAGGTGATATGGGTCGACTTTTAGTCATCCAATAGGATTTTGACATTTTTTAGGGTAATTTTAAAATATTATATTTACCGTTAATTACCCGATTTACCTTTAACTATGGTAAATAAAATTTACCGTAGTTACTATTCATAATTCCCAAAAAAAAAAAGTATCTTATTAACATAATTTAGACCCACTGATTCCAAATATGGAATCCATTTTCCCAAATTCAATACACATAAGATGCAGAAATTAAATTAAAATTAATCCCGTTGTCGAAAGAAAACGGGTTTTTCTTTAAAACATTGCAAAAGATTGAATTGATTTAACCTACGAATTCAAGGTAAAATCAATGCTAATGACATACATTATATTAAAAGGTAAAAATATATTCTATTTATACTTTAAAACCAATCAATATTATAATTTATCCACATAAGATATTACGATGAAAAAAGTTGTTTTTAATTAAAATATAGCGTGTTTTTACTATTCATTAAAATATGAAAGTTATCGGAAAAATATCAAAACATTATCTAATGTAAATTTTTATATCCTGATTCAAAAGAAGAATTTGATTTTGCCAAATTAAACATATAAACATGTAAAAATCTAGATTTAAAGTGGGTGCGCCATCGAAAGGCGACAAAACTGCATTTTTTGAAAAATACTTATTTTACCCGAAAAAATTTATTTTGTTCTTATACCATGTTCTTGAAATGTGTAAGATGAATAATAATGTTATAAAATTCAAAATTTTGTTAACACTATTCATAACAGCTAGTTCATGACAATATTATAATAATATATCATTGTTTATTAAAACCAAGTATTGCGCACAACACACGCTATCGAGGAAGGTCGCGATTGCGTGTAATGGAAGCCATGTTAGGGTTGCGTGTTGTGAAAGAATCCTTCATTGTTTCGTATAATAGAACCCAACCATATTTTATTTATTCATTGAATATATATATATATATATATACTCAATGTTACATAGAATAACTATTATCAAAGTTATGTGTAACATGATCCAAGAATAGTGTTCCATATACTGCATGCTAATACGATGTTGCGTATAGCGCAAGGTAATCTTGGTGTAGAATACAACACAAGACATTAATTAAATTAAAAGAATATTTTTCATAAAATCTCAGGGTGTTACATTCTACCCCCCTTAAAAGGAATTTCTCCCTCGAAATTCATTGGGGTTATAAATGGTTTACTATTCAAAAGTTTCTTTAATAGAAACCCACATCGTAAAAAGGAATACCAAAACCAATCTTTAAAAACAAAAGTATGAAACGTAACGGTTACCCAAATAAACTAACCACTGGGATTCCACATAGGTTAAAATATGGATATGGAAGAGAAATATAACCATCATGTTCTGATGGAGAGTGGTAGAGAACATGGCTATGAAAAAGCCAATAATCGCAAAGCCATAAATTTGTGATGATCTAGGGTACCATCTGATTCATCAGATATAAGATCACTAGGACAACATTTTTGGTTTTTAATATCATTTCCCTAATGTTGAAAATTTTGAATTAGAAGAAATACTTACTTGATTTTGGTACAATCTCACTGTTGTTCGTGCTTTGATCAATTTCCAATTCATCTCTTAAAGACATGAAGTTGAATTTGTTATTCGTGAAGTGTTAACAGATCATGTGATAGAATGATGGGTCATTCCATCTGTTTCAAACAAAAGTTTAGGAATAGTTATCAAATATACATAAGTCCGTCTTTGGTGAGGTTTATCATATACGATTCCAAAAATGAACCTATACATCATATATCATACCGCATAATAAAATAAAACAAGTTTCTACTAAACAGGGACATCCTGTAGGTCAGTGGTAGGCAATAAAGGCCAGTCGCACTTCGGTTGTGGGTTCGATTCCCACAGCCTTGTCCGACGCGATGGGCTGTCGCCCGTCCTGCATGTTGTCCTTTTTCTAAAACTATATTACTATAACTTACCATCAATAATATCGAAAAAACTTATATCCTTAAACAATACTAACTTATGTTCAACATAATCCATTCCAATCTTTAGGCTTATCCATAATACTGCAGTCCACTCTCATAACATAGTGAAAATGATTACCAGAGATTTAATACCATCATTGATCCCCATATATCATAAGATATGTTTTGTTGGTCACATTCGAAACATTCAAAGTCCTTAATCATGTACTCTATTGAATACCCATTGAAACTTATTGAAAACATGAATGCAGTTAAAAGTTAACACTTTCCACATACCAAAATCCTCAAAATTCTATATACTCAAACCATGATATCACATAGTCCTTATATCAATCATGAGATCATGAATACTGTTAAACATTTCATTTTCTCATTTTCCCTTCATTATGCACATATCATCTACTTTCCAAAATATTTGAATCACTTTTCATGGTTACCGGTACCTTAAAATTATTGAAAACCACAATAGACCAATACATAAATATTTCAATACACCATAAAAGTACCTCAACAACATTATTTTTGAATAATAATACATAAACACTTCAATCCATCCACTTCAATGATTGTCCTGGAATAAGTCTTTCCCTGATTTAGAAGTAACTTTTTAGGTCAGGGCATTGAGTTGGGTAATGCCCATGTTCTCCGCAAATAAGACATTGAACTCCATAATAGTCTGTCACTCTATGACCCTTTTCTCCACACAGATAACATCAGTCCCTCCATTTGAGGTATTCCTCAAGGTTCTTCTTCCCTTCTTTAGAAATCTCAATCTTCCTTGCTTTATGCTCCTCAACATGCGAACAGGAATAATAGTTTATGTTCCTCTTCTTTGATGAATTAGGCATACCACTAAATTTCACCTTGTTAATCATATATCACGATGACTAATTCTTCATAATCATAATATCTTTCTCTCTAGGAATTACACTATTTTGTTTCTCATAGTCACCAATTTGTCCATAGGATTCAATGTTAACCGAATTCCTTCTGGTTCCCTCCATTAACTAAAACACAAAAAGAATCTTGTGAGAGTCAAAAATCATGCTAGAGAAAACAACATAGTAAAGGGGGAGTACCCTCAATATCTAACATCTTAGGCTAAATTCTAAGATTTTTACTGTAGTTATAGGACTATATCCTATACGTATACTTATCCTTAGGGACATCCCTAGACATACCTTAGAAATATCTCTAGGGATCTCACTAACGTTCTCACATCTTAGTTTCCAAAGGTTGACTAAACCTTTCCTCTAATACCAACTGTAGAGACTCGAAGCTCAACGTACATGTCACGACCCCCTCCCCACAAAGTGTACCCCTCCTGGGCCGGCAATGTGAAAAGGGAGATAATGACCCCCGAGTCCTGCCTCCAGTAGGCCCCGGGTTGGCGACTAGCACCGAGGGTATAATACACACACAAATGGGAGGCATTACCCTCTAAGAGAACACATGCAGAAGAAAGAGATAGAATAGAATCCAACCAACTCCAACTCATAACTGAAATGTAAAAGAAACCCAAGTACATATATGAAATGTCATGCGAAAGTACTACAACTGAAAGGGAAACTAAAAGTACCCAAAAAAAGTAAAATGACAGCGACCACAAGCCCGAACAGCTCCTCCTCCAACCGCAAGCTAGTAGTAACCAGCTTGATCTCCAACCTGCTCCAAGTGACCTGAAAAACAGTTTATATGTACATAGGGTGAGTATAATAGTATACTCAGTAGGATCCTCCCCAAGACTCTCGTGCAAAAGTAAAGAAAGCATGCTAAAGCCCAGTGAACAACAAGTGAAACTAACTCATCACCTAAACAGGTATACTACGTTCCCAACCTCACCATGGCTACTCTCACCAAGTAACACATACAAGAATATAGCATATAGTAAAGAATGTCAAGGGTACCCCGCTACTACTTCCCCACTGGTTTGCCGCTTTTCCCCAACGACATACGTCCTGTGCATCTCTCTCCAAAGGCTTGCCCATATCAACATGGGTCAAGCTCCACAATCTGCACCACGTGCACCACATAGGCTTGCCCGCAGACACCTGGGCTAAGCTCCACACAATCCTCAAAACCAAAAGTAACCAGGTAGTTTCCGGGAGCCACCACAGCTCGCATAACGTATATCATACGTCGGGTATTATACCTCAAGCCATTACAGCCCATACACCGAGTAAGGATCCTCAAGCCACCACAGCCTATACACGTTACACCTATAGTAGTCCATAGGATACTATATCCAGAATATATGTGTGTGAAATAACCACAAGCCATTACAGCCCTCTACACACATATATGGGTAAAACTAACCACTGTGCCTACCAGCACTAAGATCTACCAAGAGAAGAGAGCGGGGCCAAAGGGGGTAGTCAGCCATTCAACCTCCCATCAGAATGTTGGGGAAAACACCCCCCCCCCCCAGGGCTCAGAATCCCCGGGGTGTCAGTTGCCCTTACCGACAGGGTGGAGTAGCGTATAGAAACACAAAAAGTACAGAATATATAAGTAACTCACATCCACACTATGGGCATTACCTATTCTTAGATACAACTGCAGCTAACGTCTCTCAGACTCCGGGCTGCTACTTCTAAGACTAGGTATCCTATAAGCACACAACCAATTGAAGTGCTTTATTAGATTACTCCATTCTCATTTATCAGTTCCACTGTATATTAGTTAATTCTTTAAGCATTAATTAAGATTGAACAATTCCCCATTTAACTGAAATGGCGTCACTTTCAAAAACAACTGCTCCTTTTTAAGATTCACATCACCTTTAAATTCCATCATCTCCATCCCCGTGGATTTTCACCATTTAATAAAACATTCATTACAGAAATACTTTTCCACATTCCCAGGCATTCTAGAAAAACATCCTATGCTTCTAAACACAAAGGAGGCTCAACACGGTGAGTAGATATACTACCCGTCGAGTCTTTGCCGCCTATAGAAAGAGCATAGACCCATCCTCCATCGAGAGGCTAAACACAGAAAGCACGTGGCATACCCCGCGTGTCTTCGCCTCCTTCGGAAAGAGGGTAAGCAAGACCAGCTGCCTTGAGCAGTGGGGAAAAGTAAAGAAGATAAACAATCAAACCAACCACCAACATCAAACCATCACATTCATCTCATACCATCACCCTTGGTGTCCTCCCCGACACCCATATGCATAAACCGATGCATCTCGCCACACTAGGCGTCATCCGCTGCCACAACCACAAGTCTCCATGTCTCCACATATCACAACGACCATCCAGGCTCACATCACAGCACAAGCAGCAGGAAAACAAACATCACAAAATGGGCTCTCGGCCCTTTAACAAACAAGAGGGTAACTCAGAACCCTTTTTGAAATTCCCACATAATCTGTTCTCTAAACCATATTGAATTAATAGACTTGTTATTCGTAGGTTCCAATCATGGATACCTAATCAGTAAGCTATCACAATTAAATAACCATGCTTACTTCCCTAATTTGATTATCCTCAAATTAGAACAACTACAACAACGACAACAACCAGATTAATTTACATGCCTCTTTATCTTTAGCCAATTAATCAACAATTAATTCCGGCTTTACGTTTATTATCAATTTCAATCATGAATGAACAATAAATCAAAGAAAACATAGATATCACTATATCTAGGAAAACATGAGGTAAACCGTTATCACGGTATAAAGCAACAGCATGCGATCAACCAATTCTTTTAATCCGGTTCAAGTATTTAATTAGGTCAATTTCATTGTGATCCAAAGGAATAAATCATGCTAACTCTACGATTGCACATATATAATTAGAGAAGCCATGAATCCCCTACCTCGAAGAGTTCTTGACGTCCTTTATCCACACAGCAGGTCACGATCCTCCCCTCGCGTCAACTTATGTGGAAGAATGATCGACACAGCTTGGTTGCATCCAACAGAGCGGGACTGATCCTAAGAGTAAGGGTTGTTTGTGCAACTCCTAAGGAAAGGATTGAAAGGTTCTATCGCCTCTTAGTTAAGAACAAAAGGGAAGGAACAAGGGAGAATGATATCTCGTCCCTTTTTAAGATTTAACGAGGTGACGGTTTAAGATCCGGTTAATTCTCCATTAAAAACGGATCACATTAACCCACGCGGTTTGAACAAGTGAAACATTCCAAGCCTTAGGAATAATTAATATAGGATTTATGGCATTTGAATCGGCCTTAAGAGCCCTTAAAATAAGGCTTTAAATGTATTTTACGTCAAAAGAAACGTCAAAAGGGGCAAAACTGTTGGAGTCTGGAAACACTGTTCACCTACCGTTACTGTACACCTACCGATCTGTGAAACTGATCTGTCTCACCGATCTGTGAGACTGATCTGTCTCACCGATCTGTCTCACTGATCTGTCTCACCGATCTATGAAACTGATCTGTGAAACTGATCTGTCACACCGATCTGTGAAACTGATCTGTGAAACTGATCTGTCACACCGATCTGTCTCACCGATCTGTCTCACCGATCTGTCTCACCGATCTGTCTCACCGATCTGTCTCACCGATCTGTGAAACTGATCTGTCTCACCGATCTGTGAAACTGATCTGTCTCACCGATCTGTGAAACTGATCTGTCTCACCGATCTGTGAAACTGATCTGTCTCACCGATCTGTGACACTGATCTGTCACACCGATCTGTCTCACCGATCTGTCTCACCGATCTGTCTCACCGATCTGTCTCACCGATCTGTCTCACCGATCTGTCTCACCGATCTGTCTCACCGATCTGTCTCACCGATCTGTCTCACCGATCTGTCTCACCGATCTGTCTCACCGATCTGTGAAACTGATCTGTCTCACCGATCTGTGACACTGATCTGTCTCACCGATCTGTGAAACTGATCTGTCTCACCGATCTGTGAAACTGATCTGTCTCACCGATCTGTGAAACTGATCTGTCTCACCGATCTGTGAAACTGATCTGTCTCACCGATCTGTGAAACTGATCTGTCTCACTGATCTGTGAAACTGATCTGTCTCACGGATCTGTGAAACTGATCTGTCTCACCGATCCGTGACACTGATCTGTCTCACTGATCTGTTACTGTTCATAAAACTGGAAACACTGTTCACAGAACTAGAAAATTGGCAAAGTGTTGGGGATAAGTCCCCTTGACCTCCCGGAACACCTCCAACACCAACATTTCACAAAGTAATGGACCAGAGAGGTCCGGGCCATTACATTAGATACCTCTCAAAACATTCTCGTCCTCGAGAATTAAAAACCAACCCAGAAGAAAAGAGGGGTCCGAACAACCACCCCATAAGATACCTCTCAGTGGAAAACCACCATGAGTTGTTCGAAAGCTGGAACAAAACTATGACATCCGAGAACAAACAATCCATACCCAAACAATTCATTCACAACATCACATCAAAGGTACATAAACAAAACATGAAAGGTCCAACCACAGAGAAAACATCATTACATGAAAGGAGTTAAACATTAAACAACTCGGGGTACTGAGCACGTATCTGTGACTCACGCTCCCAGGTACTCTCCTCCATGCCACCGTGTCGCCACAAGACACGAACTAAAGGAATAGAACGCCCACACAACACCTTCTCCTTGTGGTCTTGGATCTCCACAGGTCGCTCCTCGAAGGTTGCATCATCATCAATATCGATCTCTCCCCAATCGATAACATGAGATTCATCATGAAGATAATGACGGAGCTGCGATACATGAAAAACATCATGTATCCGACTCATCTGAGGGGGAAGTGCTACTCGATATGCCACAGCTCCAATACGAGCTAACACCTCGAAAGGCCCAACAAAACGGGGAGAAAGCTTACTTCCGCGACCAAACCTTCGCTGCCCACGACGGGGAGTCACCTTCAGAAACACATGATCCCCAACATTAAACTCTAAGGGTCTCCTTCTTTGATCCGCATAAGATTTCTGACGATCTTGTGCTGTCTTCATCCTCTCACGAATCACTTGAACCATCTCCGTCGTATTCTGCACTAGTTCTGGTCCGAGAATTGCTGACTCTCCGACCCCAGTCCAGCACAACGGAGAACGGCATGGCCGACCATACAAGGCTTCAAACGGCGCCATGCCGATGGTAGAGTGAAAACTATTATTGTAAGTGAACTCTACCAAAGGTAAGTGCTTCACCCATGAACCTCCAAAATCAAGAACACAAGAGCGCAACATGTCTTCAAGAGTTTGGATGGTTCGCTCTGTCTGACCATCCGTTTGAGGATGAAAAGCAGTGCTAAGGCATAGTTGAGAGCCAAAAGCATGCTGGAGACCTCTCCACACCCTCGAGGTAAAACGAGGGTCTCGATCAGAAATGATCGTCTTAGGAACTCCGTTAAGCCTCACCACCTCCTCCAGATACTGCCTCGACAAAACCTCCACTGAGCTCGACTCCTTGATTGCTATGAAGTGGGCCGATTTAGTTAAACGATCCACTACCACCCATATAGCATCATGTCCTCCCGGAGCTTGAGGTAAACCTGTAACAAAGTCCATTGAGATGTCCTCCCACTTCCACTGAGGAATCTCTAAGTGCTGGAGAAGACCACCAGGAACACGGTGTTCGGCCTTCACCTTCTGGAAGACTAAACATCGAGACACACATTCTGCAACTGAACGCTTCAGCCCAGGCCACCAAAACTGACTCCTCAAGGATCGATACATCTTCGTCACACCAGGATGTACAGCTAAGGTCGAGCTATGGAACTCTCGGAGAACCGTCTCGCGCATCGCCAAGGGAACAAAAAGCCTGTCATGATACAACACTCGGTGTTGTTCATCCTCTAACCAACCATCAGGGGCCTCCCCACAAACAACTCTGTCTCTCAAAACTTCCACCTCTAGATCACCCAACTGAGACTCTTCCACCTTTTTCATCAGGGATGACTGCACCGTCATCTGGAAAAGACAACCTCTTCCTCCAACTTCTCCCATATCAAGATGCAAAGCTGCTAGCTCTTCCATCCCTCTCCAGGAATCACCAGATTCACGCACAACATCATTACGTGACTTTCGGCTCAGTGCATCAGCAACAACATTTCCCTTCCCAGGTGTATACGATATTTCGAAGTCGTATTCCTGCAAGAACTCCATCCACCGACGCTGCCGCAAGTTCAAATCCCGCTGAGAGAAAACATACCTCAAACTCTTATGATCGGTGAAAACCACAAAGCGCTCTCCAATGAGGTAATGTCTCCACAACTTCAGCGCAAACACCACGGCTGCCAACTCAAGATCATGGGTGGCATAGTTGCGTTCATGGGGACGCAACTGCCGAGACCCATAAGAAACAACTGACCTCTGCTGCATGAGAACACAGCCTAGCCCCAGATGTGAAGCATCACAGAAAACATCAAACTGGACTCCCTCCGTTGGAAGACAAAGGACTGGAGCACTTACCAACTTCTCCTTTAGATACTCGAAAGCTGTCTGACACTGATCAGTCCATATGAACGCTTGATCCTTCCTGGTCAAAGCTGTCAGAGGAGTCGCAACTCGGGAGAAATTAGCCACAAACCTCCTATAATAGCCTGCGAGACCAAGGAAACTTCGCACCTCTGACACGGTCTTGGGGGCTGGCCAAGACACCACTGCTTCTATCTTCGAAGGATCCACAGCTACTCCCTGTTGGGACACAACATGTCCCAAGAAACGAACTTCTCGAGCCCAGAACTCACACTTGGACAACTTCCCAAACAACCGATGTTGGCGAAGAACTCCCAAAACAGCTCGTAGATGTTCTGCATGCTCTTCTTCAGATGTGGAGTACACAAGGATGTCGTCAATGAAAACCACAACAAACTTGTCCAAGAATTCACGGAACACAGCATTCATCAACCCCATGAAAACAGCTGGAGCATTTGTCACGCCGAATGGCATTACAACAAACTCATAATGCCCATGACGACAGCGGAAAGCAGTCTTCGGGATATCCTCATCCTTTACACGCATCTGATGATATCCTGACCGCAAGTCGATCTTTGAAAACCAACTTGCACCCTTCAGTTGATCGAATAGGTCATCAATCCGCGAGAGAGGATAACGGTTCTTTATTGTCACTTTGTTTAAGCGACGATAATCGACGCACAACCGCAAACTGCCATCAGCCTTTTTCACGAACAAGACTGGTGCACCCCACGGTGACACACTTGGCCGAACAAAACCACACTGCAATAGACCATCGAGCTGAATACATAGCTCTCGTAACTCAGAAGGGGCCATCCTATATGGAGACATAGAGATGGGAGACGCTCCTGGCTGTAGCTCGATCCCAAACTCGATCTTCCGTCGAGGGGGTAAGGATACAACCTCTTCTGGAAAGCCATCAGGGTACTCTTCTACGACCCTAGGAAACGCCAGCTGTTGAACCTCTGAAGAACTCAGCATCATCCCAGCCATCATGGATGATAAGGATGGAACTCGTCTATGACTCATCCGAGGATCTCTCTCACCAACAAACACTACTTCCTCTCCATCTTCATCAAAGAAAACGACCTTCTTCCTGTAGCAATCCACAATAGCCTGCACCGAATACAACCAATCTATGCCGAGGATGACATCATATGGTTGTATTCGTAAACATAGGAAATCTCCCCAAGAGCGGTGCTGCCCCAACACTAGCTCACAGTCTCTACATACTTCAAACAAGCTAGCTCGACCTCCAACTGGCGTAGTCAACGCCAAGGGCACTGGAAGCCTCTCTACCTCAAGTCCCAAAGCGTGGACAAGGGTAGGGGATATAAAGGAGTGTGTCGCTCCTGAATCAAACAAGGCATACACCAAGGTAGAAAACAAGCAAAGGGTACCTCGGACGACGTCTAGCTCGCCTGGAGCTGGCAACGCTAGAGCATGAAGCTGACCACGACCACCTCCACGGCCTCTCTGACCCTGATGACGACCACCACCACGGCCGCGCTCTGCTCTCTGAGGATGGGGAGCGTCATGGGGCTGTCCTCTGCCTGCTCCATCTACCCTCTGGTGATCTAAAGCTGGTGCAACCTGCTGCTGCTGCCTCGGCTGGAACTGCCTCAACGGAGGAACCTGGAGTGGAGCGCCTGGTGCACGATGACTGCTCTGAAATGTTGGGCACTCCCGCTGCTGATGACCACGTCCACCACAAGAAAAACAAGCGCCTGATCCCTTGGCATAGGTCTGAGAGTTGCTACCTCCGGAGAAATGAGATGGGAAGGGCCGGGACCTACCCCCAGGTGAACGGAAACTCTTCTGTCCTGAAAACCGGGAACCCCGGACCACAGCTCTGCTTCTTGAGGAATCATGACGATTCCCCTCTCGTGACGATCCGGTCCTAGACAAAGTCCTCTCAACAACCTCTGCCCTCGCCAGCACCTCAAGATATGTCTTCAGCATAAATGGGGTGACCTGACGCTGGATCTCCGGACGCAAAGCCTCCTCGAAATGCCTCGCCCTGGCCTCATCATCTGGTAACAGTTCTGAAGCATATCGTAGAAGGTTCCTGAAACGGATTCCAAACTCCCGAACACTGGAGCTCCCCTGTCGAAGGGTAAGAAGCTCCTGGCGACTGGATGCCTTCACAGTCGAAGAAAGAAACTCGACTCTAAACCTGTCTCGAAACTCCTCCCATGAGATCGCTGACTCCTCACGATCCCCGAGGAACAAGAACCACCACTGTCTCGCTGCTCCACGCAACATCGTCACAACCAAGGACACCCAGTGTTCCTTCCGAGCACGAATCGAACTGAAGCCTATCTCAACCTCCTCCAACCAGTCTTCTGTGACTGCATCTGAAACGGAGCCCTCATACTTCTGTAGACTCTGGCGCTGAAACTCTCGGAGTGTCTTCCTCCAAGTGTCATCGTCGTCAACCTCTACCCGGCGGCGATCTGCTGGAACAGCCTGCTGGGCACCTTCTGCGCAAACCTGACGGGGACGCCGACCTGGATCCATACCTGTAAAATAACAATCGTTAGAGCTCCTAAGCCTGGAATATGGAAGACTCAACATTAATTAATTAATTATTTTGTTTTATTAATTTTAGGTTACCTATCCCAATGTCTACCCATTCAAACACAGGCGCAAGGAATAATGATGCATGATCCTTTCCTAGGTCTCTACCCTGCAACCAGTATCACTTTGTTTAGTAGCCATCGTAAACTTAAAGGTCCGTGCAACAGATCATAGGGGGCCCTGAACGCCTATGTCTCTGCCGGTCTCTAGTGTTTACCCCACTTGATAAACATGAATGACACCGTTGCCCTACCATCCCATGCATCCTCACCTGTGCCTAACTCCAAACTCCATCCTATCCCTCGACCAGACCTCTGATACCACTCTGTCACGACCCCCTCCCCACAAAGTGTACCCCTCCTGGGCCGGCAATGTGAAAAGGGAGATAATGACCCCCGAGACCCGCCTCCAGTAGGCCCCGGGTTGGCGACTAGCACCGAGGGTATAATACACACACAAATGGGAGGCATTACCCTCTAAGAGAACACATGCAGAAGAGAGAGATAGAATAGAATCCAACCAACTCCAACTCATAACTGAAATGTAAAAGAAACCCAAGTACATATATGAAATGTCATGCGAAAGTACTACAACTGAAAGGGAAACTAAAAGTACCCAAAAGAAAGTAAAACGACAGCGACCACAAGCCCGAACAGCTCCTCCTCCAACCGCAAGCTAGTAGTAACCAGCTTGATCTCCAACCTGCTCCAAGTGACCTGAAAAACAGTTTATATGTACATAGGGTGAGTATAACAGTATACTCAGTAGGATCCTCCCCAAGACTCTCGTGCAAAAGTAAAGAAAGCATGCTAAAGCCCAGTGAACAACAAGTGAAACTAACTCATCACCTAAACAGGTATACTACGTTCCCAACCTCACCATGGCTACTCTCACCAAGTAACACATACAAGAATATAGCATATAGTAAAGAATGTCAATGGTACCCCGCTACTACTTCCCCACTGGTTTGCCGCTTTGCCCCAACGACATACGTCCTGTGCATCTCTCTCCAAAGGCTTGCCTGTATCAACATGGGTCAAGCTCCACAATCTGCACCACGTGCACCACATAGGCTTGCCCGTAGACACCTGGGCTAAGCTCCACACAATCCTCACAACCAAAAGTAACCAGGTAGTTTCCGGGAGCCACCACAGCTCGCATAACGTATATCATACGTCGGGTATTATACCTCAAGCCATTACAGCCCATACACCGAGTAAGGATCCTCAAGCCATCACAGCCTATACACGTTACACCTATAGTAGTTCATAGGATACTATATCCAGAATATATGTGTCTGAAATAACCACAAGCCATTACAGCCCTCTACACACATATATGGGTAAAACTAACCACTGTGCCTACCAGCACTAAGATCTACCAAGAGAAGAGAGCGGGGCCAAAGGGGGTAGTCAGCCATTCAACCTCCCATCAGAATGTTGGGGAAAACACCCCCCCCCCAGGGCTCAGAATCCCCGGGGTGTCAGTTGCCCTTACCGACAGGGTGGAGTAGCGTATAGAAACACAAAAAGTACAGAATATATAAGTAACTCACATCCACACTATGGGCATTACCTATTCTTAGATACAACTGCAGCTAACGTCTCTCAGACTCCGGGCTGCTACTTCTAAGACTAGGTATCCTATAAGCACACAACCAATTGAAGAGCTTTATTAGATTACTCCATTCTCATTTATCAGTTCCACTGTACATTAGTTAATTCTTTAAGCATTAATTAAGATTGAACAATTCCCCATTTAACTGAAATGGCGTCACTTTCAAAAACAACTGCTCCTTTTTAAGATTCACATCACCTTTAAATTCCAGCATCTCCATCCCCGTGGATTTTCACCATTTAATAAAACATTCATTACAGAAATACTTTTCCACATTCCCAGGCATTCTAGAAAAACATCCTATGCTTCTAAACACAAAGGAGGCTCAACACGGTGAGTAGATATACTACCCGTCGAGTCTTTTCCGCCTATAGAAAGAGCATAGACCCATCCTCCATCGAGAGGCTAAACACGGAAAGCACGTGGCATACCCCGCGTGTCTTCGCCTCCTTCGGAAAGAGGGTAAGCAAGACCAGCTGCCTTGAGCAGTGGGGAAAAGTAAAGAAGATAAACAATCAAACCAACCACCAACATCAAACCATCACATTCATCTCATACCATCACCCTTGGTGTCCTCCCCGACACCCATATGCATAAACCGATGCATCTCGCCACACTAGGCGTCATCTGCTGCCACAACCACAAGTCTCCATGTCTCCACATATCACAACAACCATCCAGGCTCACATCACAGCACAAGCAGCAGGAAAACAAACATCACAAAATGGGCTCTCGGCCCTTTAACAAACAAGAGGGTAACTCAGAACCCTTTTTGAAATTCCCACATAATCTGTTCTCTAAACCATATTGAATTAATAGACTTGTTATTCGTAGGTTCCAATCATGGATACCTAATCAGTAAGCTATCACAATTAAATAACCATGCTTACTTCTCTAATTTTATTATCCTCAAATTAGAACAACTACAACAATGACAACAACCAGATTAATTTACATGCCTCTTTATCTTTAGCCAATTAATCAACAATTAATTCCGGCTTTACGTTTATTATCAATTTCAATCATGAACGAACAATAAATCAAAGAAAACATAGATATCACTATATCTAGGAAAACATGAGGCAAACCGTTATCACGGTATAAAGCAACAGCATGCGATCAACCAATTCTTTTAATCCGGTTCAAGTATTTAATTAGGTCAATTTCATTGTGATCCAAAGGAATAAATCATGCTAACTCTACGATTGCACATATATAATTAGAGAAGCCATGAACCCCCTACCTCGAAGAGTTCTTGACGTCCTTTATCCACACAGCAGGTCACGATCCTCCCCTCGTGACAACTTATGTGGAAGAATGATCGACAAAGCTTGGTTGCATCCAACAGAGCGGGACTGATCTTAAGAGTAAGGGTTGTTTGTGCAACTCCTAAGGAAAGGATTGAAAGGTTCTATCTCCTCTTAGTTAAGAACAAAAGGGAAGGAACAAGGGAGAATGATATCTCGTCCCTTTTTAAGATTTAACGAGGTGACGGTTTAAGATCCGGTTAATTCTCCATTAAAAACGGATCGCATTAACCCACGCGGTTTGACCAAGTGAAACATTCCAAGCCTTAGGAATTATTAATATAGGATTTATGGCATTTGAATCGGCCTTAAGAGCCCTTAAAATAAGGCTTTAAATGTATTTTACGTTAAAGGAAACGTCAAAAGGGGCAAAACTGTTGGAGTCTGGAAACACTGTTCACCTACCATTACTGTACACCTACCGATCTGTGAAACTGATCTGTCTCACCGATCTGTGAGACTGATCTGTCTCACCGATCTGTCTCACCGATCTGTCTCACCGATCTGTGAAACTGATCTGTGAAACTGATCTGTCACACCGATCTGTGAAACTGATCTGTGAAACTGATCTGTCACACCGATCTGTCTCACCGATCTGTCTCACCGATCTGTCTCACCGATCTGTCTCACCGATCTGTCTCACCGATCTGTCTCACCGATCTGTCTCACCGATCTGTGAAACTGATCTGTCTCACTGATCTGTGAAACTAATCTGTCTCACCGATCTGTGAAACTGATCTGTCTCACCGATCTGTGAAACTGATCTGTCACACCGATCTGTCTCACCGATCTGTCTCACCGATCTGTCTCACCGATCTGTCTCACCGATCTGTCTCACTGATCTGTCTCACCGATCTGTCTCACCGATCTGTGAAACTGATCTGTCTCACCGATCTGTTAAACTGATCTGTCTCACCGATCTGTGAAACTGATCTGTCTCACCGATCTGTGAAACTGATCTGTCTCACCGATCTGTGAAACTGATCTGTCTCACCGATCTGTGAAACTGATCTGTCTCACCGATCTGTGAAACTGATCTGTCTCACTGATCTGTGAAATTGATCTGTCTCACTGATCTGTGAAACTGATCTGTCTCACCGATCCGTGAAACTGATCTGTCTCACTGATCTGTTACTGTTCATAAAACTGGAAACACTGTTCACAGAACTAGAAAATTGGCAAAGTGTTGGGGATAAGTCCCCTTGACCTCCCGGAACACCTCCAACACCAACATTTCACAAAGTAATGGACCAGAGAGGTCCGGGCCATTACAGTACATGGAAATTACATTACTTTTGCGGAATACTTAGTACATAACAAAAACACACACATAAGGATCGTAATAGTTTAGTGTCTTTGGAAACTCAGAATATAATCTTCTAATCGTGGTGAAAGATCTTCAACATCTCCCATAAAGATCTTCCTTTTTTTACCTAAAACCTTTCTTTATATCCTGGGGAAAATAAAACATAAAAGGGTGAGCTCAAATGTTCAGTAAGGGTAAACAAAAGAAATATCAATCACATCATATTCATAAGAACATAACATTTTGGAAATCTTAACCTGCAAAAGAGAGCATAATTTCATAACATGGGATAAATCATAGTAGTGAAATAAAATCCCAATAATCATTACTTAAAACATGAAACTTTATGTCATACACACATAATCATATCTTATTAGTCAAGACTCATTGCCCAGACTATCTTAGTGGACAAAGTCCATTTCTGAACCGAATCACCCTCGTTTCAGTCCTGTTTCACTGAACCGGTATAACCAACCATTCCAGCCATGTCAATCTCATGAGATATAAAATCTTTACCCAATGCATTGGAGGGAGATATATGTCCCACCCATCTCATAATGATACCATTCTTATGTGTGCCACAAAATCATAAATCATACATCAATACATAACACATATAATAAAAATGGGATTCTTAAACATCATGACATCATAAAACAATTCATATAAGATAAAGGAATTCATAAAAATAATTCAATCACAACATAATCAAATCAATGTAATAATAGGGATAAAAACAGAACCCTTTATTATATTAGATGGAAAATAATTTTGATAAAACACTTGAACTCCATTCTTGAGGAAAATATCGTTTCTTCTTCAAAAACATTTTTCCTTTCTTAACATGTCATACAAATTTAAACTAAAAGAAGTTGATTAAAAATAAACTTGAAAACATGTAAAGGAAGCTTCTTAGAAATAATGTTTTAAAAATCCATTCATTCCGTATAAGTTAAAAAAAAACATTCTTCTCGTACTTTTGTCGGAAAAGTCAAAAAGTACCTCATACGAAAAACAACAAAAGATTCCTTTCATATATTTTACTAAAAACTCTCCGAAGGGTAAAATAGGATTTAAACAATTTTAGGAGAATGGAAATAATATTAAATATTTAGGAAACATAGATGTGGATGATAAAATACACCCCAGTAAATACTAAAGTATAAACAATCTTGGTTAAAATTAGATTGTGATATTTCCCTTACCTTAGTTCTGATTTGCTTCGTAAGTGTCCGAACCTCCTGTATAATGATTTAAATAATGTCATTGACTTATTACAGAATCATATTCATTGTTATGATATCATATATGGTTCACTTATGACTTTATATTACCCGTTCTTTTGTAAATTCCATGTTAAAGATCTTTTTGGGTAAAATTGTTTCATTTGTCGTCCGTGTTTTGACTTGTAATTATTCATATGATTACTTAGATCATGATTACTTAATTCCACAATATAAAACATGATATATATATATATATATTCAGAATATACATATATATAATAAATCAGTAATTGGAATGAAATACACCGTTTATAGAGACGGTAGGCCGTACGTACGCATGAACGTTGTTTTCGTTTCCTTATTGAGTTGAACAGAATTAAGTAGATGACATAGATATATATACACATAAATACAGTATCATTATTATGTCATATATTTCATGATTACTTATTATATATACTTTATAATCATTCATGAATGGTTAAAGTGGAGAATGAATCTCATCGCGTTGTGGAGACGGTAGTCCGTACGTACGCACAAGCGATGAAATCATTCTCATTATCGTGGGACTGTATTGGAGTGTATGTATAATATTTAAGAATCAATATCACTTTAAAATAATAATATATAGTTATCATTTACACCATTATACCCATCCAAGTAAGGTGGTGGTGGAAAATAGATTTCACCACGGCGTGGAGACGGTATTCCGTACGTACGCACGCGCGGTGATTTTGTTTTCCGTAGGATGGATAGATGGTGAAATAGGATTGTTTCATACTTATAATAACATATCAGTATATGAGTAATACTGATGTTATTACTTCATAATGAAACAACCTAAGAAGAAGAAGAAGTAGAAGAAGAAATAAAGGTGAAAGAATCAGTAATGGAAAGTACCTCTTCTTTGAAGCGCCTCTTTGAGACCTCCTCTTAGGTCACTAAAATTGATCTTTGAGGAAGACCAGAACCTCTAGGATGTTTCTATGGAATTGAAGAAGAGAATGTTTCAGGGGTTGGCCAAGCTTGAAGGCTCAAAGTTGTGTGAGGAAGAGAGGGAGGAGGTGCCCTTTTATAAGGGAGGAGAGGGGCACCTTTGGAAAAACTAAAAATATTATTTTATTATAAAATCATGTTCGGTTTTAAATAGATCCAAATTGATTTATTTCTAGGATAAGGTGGGGATGTGTCGAAATACTCTCATCCAATATAATTTATACAAGTTTAGGTTCCAATTTTAACCTTATCATTTAGATTTAACATTAAGTTAAATAATTTTACTTTTACCGAGTCTTCTTGTGTTCTTATACTATAAGGTAAATAAACTTACTATATCATGCCAAAAGAACCCCAAGTTGTTTATTATTAATATATATAACCTTATCTAAGTCATTTGGCCGAACCTTATATTTTTAGGAATAAAATAACAATTAATAATATAATATTTGTTTTAAAAACTATTTTATGTCAATTTTGACACTATTTAGTAATTGATTTTTGTGAAAATCCTAAGAGAATTATAAGTTTGAAAAAAGTTAATTAAATCCATACTAACATGTCATATTAACCTATAAAATTAGTGGAATTCATAAAAAGTATCAAATTACATTTATTTGGGTATTTATAACATCAATTATGTCAATATTTCATTAATAAGATAATTACTGCATCATCTTTGTGTCATAATAAATGATAATTATTTAATACCTAAAAACACTAAATATATTCCTAAGATGTAGATAATTGTATTAGCTTTCTGGAGAATATTCATGTTCGAAGTTTCATGAAGTTTATCACTAGATTAAAATTATTATACTTATATAATTTAAGAAAGTGACATGTTGTCACGTTCTTTGGTTTTAATAATAATTAAATTATTTTCATTGACAAAATTTAATTAAATGAATATAATCCAACCCATAGGTGATATGGGTCTACTTTTAGTCATATAATAGGATTTTGACCTTTATCAGGGTAATTTTAAAATATTATATTTACCCTTAATTACCAGATTTACCTTTAACTATGGTAAATAAAATTTACCGTAGTTACTATTCATAATTCCCAAAAATAAAAAGTTGCTTATTAACATAATTTGGACCCACTGATTCCAAATATGGAATCCATTTTTCCAAATTAAATACACAAAAGATGCAGAAATTAAATTAAAATTAATCCTATTGTCGAAAGAAAATAGGTTTTTCTTTAAAACATTGAAAAAGATTGAATTGATTTAACCTACGAATTTAAGGTAAAATCAATGCTAATGACATAAATTATATTAGATGGTAAAAATATATTTTATTTATACTTTAAAACCATTAAATATTATAATTTAACCACATATGATATTACGATGAAAAAAGTTGTTTTTAATTAAAATATATCGTGTTTTTACCATTCATTAAAATATGAAAGTTATTGGAAAAATATTCAAACTTTATCTAATGTAAATTTTAATATCCTGATTCTAAAGAAGAATTTTATTTTGTCAAATTGAACATATAAAAATGTCAAAAACTAGATTTAAAGTGTGTGAGCCATCAAAAGGTGGAAACACTGCATTTTTTGAAAAATACTTATTTTACGCAAAAAATTTATTTTGTTCTTATACCAGGTTCTCGAAATGTGTAAGATGAATAATAATGTTATAAAATTCAAAATTTAGTTAACACTATTCATAACGGCTAGTTCATGACAATATTATAACAATATATCGTTGTTTATTAAAACCCAGTATTGCGCACAACACACGCTATCGAGGAAGGTCGTGATTGCGTGTAATGCAAGCCAAGTCAGGGTTGCGTGTTGTGAAAGAATCCTTCATTGTTTCGTATAACAGAATCCAACCATATTTCATTTATACATTCAATATATATATATACTCAATGTTACGTAGAATAACTATTATCAAAATTATGTGTAACACGATCCAAGAATAGTGTTGGGTATATTGCAAGCTGATACGGTGTTGCGTATAGCGCAAGGTAATCTTGGTGTAGAATACAACACAAGACATTAATGAAATTAAAAGAATATTTTTCCTAAAATCTCAGGGTGTTACAACGTTAATCCCTAGGTACATAAGAACTCTTAAAATACTAGAATTAATTAGAGATGTAGTTTACCTATTGGATATGCCACCCAACCTTTCTAATGTACACCACATATTCCATGTTTCATTAAAAATGAGATACATTATTTATCCAATGCATGTTGTCACATATAAGGGAATAGAGTTAGAACCTAAATTTTATTATAATGAGGAGATCATCCACAATCTATACATTAGAGAGGATATACTATAGAATCAGAAAACATTATTAGTGAAAGTACATTGTAAATTCCACAATCATTGACAAGGAAACTTGGGTAAAATTGTGGGGGGGATGTAATACCCAAGGACCAACTATAGTAGGAAAACACTATATCCTAAGTTAATGAGAAATAAGTACTCTAAAGATATATTCTTCATAGAAATATTTAGAATTTTAATTTCATGAGGATATAATTTGTTTTTAAAAAATAAAATTATTTTTTTGACTTCTTCATTAAGATATTTGGAAGAGATTATTTTTTAGGATTTGTTAAAAAATGGTTTTTAGGTGAATATTGCAAGATACAAATATTACTAAAATTGTAAATCTTATTCCATTTTAGTATTCATGTATGAAATATAAATTTAATGAACACTTTTTTTAAAAAAATATTTATTTTATAATTTATATTACTCAATTTAAAATATTAATAATGATTTAGAAACCACTAATTTCTATTTATAACTGAATTAATATTTTTCTCAAATATGTTTATAATATATTATACATTTATCATATTAAAATTAATTTTTAATTGTTATATAAATTTACTTAGTAAAAATAGATTTAAAATTTCTATTTTTAATTTCTAAATTATCTCTTTACAATCACATTATTTTTAGGCATAATGATTAAGTTACCATAGGTTAAAACTAGTTACCATGGTAAAATATGAAATGGTTAATGTAATACTACTAGGGTAAAAGGGCATGAAAATTTATAAAAACATGCCTGGAATTGAGTTTTTGAGGTATTTGTGGACCAAATCTCTTCCCCACTCCATTATTTTAAAATTTTGAAGCCACTTCATATGTTTAACATTTTCCACCTTTATATATAGTTGAAACTTTTTTGAAAAATATAAATCTCACATCTTATAAAAGGGGTATCTCATCACCACTTTAAATAAAAATATTTGAATTAGGTTTCTTATTAAAAATATGTCATATTTAAATAATCAATCATCATATTTCACTCTCAAAATATTCTTCTCACCATTAAAAATGATAAGTCCCTCATTACTAAGGAGAATTCCTAGAAAAATTCATATCCCCAATGTAAACATTATCACGTTCTTATTTATTCTTAATAATTATATTATTTAATATTTATTATATCCAGAAAGATATAGTGATATTAGTAATTTTTTTGTATTTTAATTTTTCTATATGAATGTTGTTATTATTATTTATTCTTATACTCCATCCATTAAGAAAAAAATAGTTTTCATGGGTTATATGAACTACCTCTTCCATGATGTAATGTGTTTCATTTTCTTTATCCCCCTTAAAATTCTTGATATAAGGATGGTATTAAATGAAAAATAGGATTTTCATGATAAAATTAATGTTTTTAGGAAAATTAGAGAACATATTAAATATATTATCAATAAATGATCACTATTAATTTAACCATTTCAAATAATTGTCCTCAGAGCACAATCTATTATTCAAATCAATTATAATTTTCAAATCCATTAATTAATATTATATTTACTTAAAAATATGATATATCACACTAATAAAAAATAAATAATTATATTATGCTTCTCGTTTAATGTAATTATAAGAAAACCACATCATTTCCATTCATCAAATCAATGTACATTAATGTTTGGAACACATTAAACTAATACATGAATAATACTACGATTTTATATCCTTTATGACTATGAAAACATATTAAATAGTATAATATGAAATGAATTTTTAAATATATATTTTCATGTTTAGGGATATTTTATATTAATATCCAATTCATCAATTAAAAAAACCATTGTTTATCAAAAATCACCAAAAGATACTTATTATCAATTTTATCTTCATGGATAAAGACTGAAACACACATGAAAATAATTTGAACTGATATAAATTATTATAAATAATAACATAAAGTAATTTTAATAAACTATTAATAATTAAATTATTAATAAAATTTAATAAAAACACAAATATTACGAATCAAGTACATACCATCAAATCTATAAACACTGATAATGAAAATAAAAAGAATTCAAATAGTGAATGATTAATTATGATGAGTATGAATGGAAATGGATATTATTAAGGTTATAAATTATATTTTAATATATCTATGTTTTTTATACAGGAGACTAAATTACATTTGTGGAACCTAGAATAAAAGGTAAGGGTTTTCTTCTCAAGTTCCTTTCCTTAAGATATGTTTCATATTGTAAACCTACTTTCCTTTATATGACGTGTATACTAAAAATTAGAGATTTTATATGATTAAATGATTTTATTAATGTTATTTTATGGTCATGTTTAATACCTATCTTTAATGAGTTTATTATTTAATTTCCACCCAATCCATGAGTGGGGTTTTTCAATCTCAATTTTAATTCTTTAGGACTCATGTAATATTCACCATATATTTTATTATTTATGGTGTATATGTTGTCATGGAATATTATCTGCATATTACACATGAATGATGTGATATTTCCATGTTTATATTTTCATCCCACTCTCATATTTTTTTATTTATGTGTTACCTTTTCCAATTTGGAAAAACCATCCTACATTTTGGTAAAGTAATTTATTGTGTAATTTCATATAAAATACATCCCTATATAGATATAGAAAAGTGGATATGGATATGGAAAATATGGACCTAGTGGAAATAACCTTGAAAAGGGTTGTTTGAGAATTTAATCAATCATCACGATGACATAAGATGATTGATACTAAGACCACACACTTTCCATGACACTCCCAGGAGATATGATTTGAAATATTGAAAAATAGTTAAAGAAACTGGATAAAGGATTTTTCATAACATTAAATTGGTATACTTCCTATGAAAAATTTCATACCCAATTACTATCATCTATAGATAACCCAACATGTTGTATGTACCCCCACCACTATATTTATTTTTAAGGATAATTAATGGTACTTTTATAGTATTCCACAACATCCAAGATTATTAAGAGATGTTATCACAGAGAAACACATTATTATATTTAATAAGGAAGTATTATATTTATTTATTTCTAATTATATGGAAATAATTGTTTTATTGAGTCATGGGTTTCTTAGGTAATGGTATAAGAGGTATTGATGTATCTTATGGTGAATAAATTGAACTTAATTAGGTGATTTGTGGGGACTAGGATTATATAGCCCCATGACATATTAATAGGTCTTATGATAAAAAACAAGCTGGTTTTGGTTTATACCAATTACAATGTTATGAAAGTTTCTTAACACAAGGACTTGATAACATGTTTTTATATTCAACAGTATTAATTACATTAGTATGAGATCAATGATTATTTCCATGTTTTCATTTGTTGTCATGGATATAACATACTCTCAGTTTTAGTTGATTAGGGATTCACATTGTTGATTTATTCTTTCCATATAAATTATTCCATTTTTATGTTATGCAACATTTCTTCATATTTTGTCACTTAATAATATTTTAATATCCCCCTTATTATTTCCATTTCTATAGGAAACCTAGAAGTGGACTATTTCTAATTTTAAGTGATATGATGGAAGGTATAATCATGTTCTCCAAATATGTCCATATTGTATCTTATGTTTTGACATGTAATTCACGTATACTTATATACTTACATGTCTACTAAATAGTTGGAAAAAAAATTAAATATTGTCTTTTATAATAATAATTTAATATAACTATTGGATTTAATTTTTTGGATTTTTGGGTGTTATAGTGAAAACCATATAATAAGTGGTTATGGGGTGATTTTTTGTAAAAATATTTTTATATAATGTTATTATATTTGGATGTGATATTTGGTGAGTGATCCATGATGAGGTTATGTGATATTTGACCTTGTAGGTTCTTTCTCGTTCTTCTCTTTATTTACTGAAATATTAGTATGCTTCTTCCATATTGAAATGTGAGGTTTTGAAGATGATAATATGTTGTATACACATATTCTCACCCCTAGATAGATAAATTTGTTTCACATGTTTCTAAGAGGGATTTGGTTACTAAGGTATATGTTAAAATCATAGAGCTTGGGATTACTAACAATGTTTTTTCGTTAGTACTATTGTTTTTTTATTTCATTTTTTTTATGTTTTATTGTATGACCTTACACGAATTATATACTATTGGTTATCATTTATTTATTAGAATTTTTGGTGGTTATTTTATTTTATCCAAGTATTTAAGAAGTAAATTCCACCCATTTATTTGATTGATACCATTTTTCTAGGTTCCAACCTATGAATTATAGAGCTAGAATTCAGGGGTCACCCTCATCATTGTTTTTAGTCTAAGAGGGTATCTTGGGGGAGGGGATATTCCATACATAGTGTTAATAATCATTTTTCATAGAGTTGGACAGAGACTGGAGTTAGGAATTGGTGATAATTGCATTGATTTGGTAGTTTAATCATATTGGTAAAACATAGTGTGTGATGAAGAAAGAGAGACCAGATAGGATACATGCGATTAATACCCACAGTAATCTAATTCAACAACTAAAAACTCATAGAACACCCTATGTAAGGTAATGTCGATTACATGATAAATACCTAGAAAAGGTACATGAATCACACTTATGTATGAAATAGTGTGTTCTAGGGAAAGTTAACATTTATCATAATAAGTGACCAATATATGAATTCCATGTTATTGGGTTTAGGTTTTTTCCTTATTATTCTCATAAATTACCATTGGTTACCATCCGTGTGGGGTCTTGGTTGTTGGGGTATAGTAGGTTTACCCAGTTGGGGGTGAGAGTGTTGATCAAAATAATGTTAATGACTCTTATTGGAAGAGATTGTGTGAGTTTAATTATTAAGGATAGGAAAATTATTATAGGAGTGTCTCTAATCTAGAGATAATGATATGGCTTGAGGAACTTGAGAGTTCCTTTAGTTTGATCCATACTATGGTGGTATATAGAGTCCTGCTATCTATCAATGGGATGTGAGGAGTGGCTTGTTATTGTTAGGTTTTATATTTTATAGATCATAAGGAGGAAAATGATTTCAGTGATGATTTCAGGATATAGATTTTAATGGATTTTTCTTCATTGGAGATGAATCTACATGTGTTTCTCTTCTTAAAATAGGGAATCTAAGAATACAGGAGCATAGAATCTAGTTCTAGGAGATTCTTATAATTACCCATGTTATTTTACTGGGTAAATATTCTAGAGTTAAATAGTTATATGAAGCATCGAGTCTAGTTATTCGATACACATTTACCCTATTTATGTTTCCCACTTGTTTGTAGGTGATGAAAAAGGAATAGGTGGTGGAGTATAAATATGAACAAACAATTTCATCTTGAGATGGGATTAATCCAAGATTTATAAAGATCATGGATATATTTAGAGGTTATTTAATGTTGGTTCCATTTTTTTTGACAACCATGAAGTCAAATCAATAGTTTTCATCCCACTTCTTTAGGACTAGTAGTTCTCACGTGTCCACCAGAGGTTCTATTCCTCAATGATTTAATTATATTGTTCATGATCATTAGATAATATAGTACACAACCATTTCTAATGATTTGGAAGGTTCAAATGTGTAGTATCCATTTCATATTTAGAATAAATTTCCCCTAATGACTTTTTAGTTTCCAGATAGACTGAGCTTTGATCCATTAAGGGTAGATAGATAAGGTAGGGGATAGACTCATGAGGCTACCCAATTCTAGGGATATATGGATGATTGTATATATGGAGGTAGTCGTTATTAGGTTAAGTGTGGTATATTATATGGACATGGTATGCTTCACTATATAGTGTTTTTGGTGATATACTGGAGATAACTCATTTGAGGTACCCTCTATTTATATTCTACCTTGTAAAACACTTTATTTTTTTATTTACCTTCCTAATCATTAATTTAAACTACCTTGTTCCATACTTTAGTACTATTGGGGAAGAGGATTTCAGTGCTCCTACTATTTACTATTCTTGTTGGAGGCCACATGAGTTTTCTTGATGCGTGTTAGGACTGCAAACCTATCATGGGGCATGTGATGCCCCGATCCCACAATCCTGAGTCTTTTGTTATTGACAGATTCTTTAGAACCATATTTTATACCATGTGATATGACCTGATATAATGTTTCATAAATTTACCACTAATTAAATATCACATTATAAACATAATATAACCCTATAACCCCAATGGTTAGTGTCTTTAGATATTATCTATATAAAACTCTTATTCTGAACATTTCTCCATAATTGCACTAAATTGGACCAGCTTCTAGACATCTCATTTATTATTATCTACTTAATAACCCATAAAATAGAGAACATAAGAAAAGGTTGTAATCAAATACTTATTAAGGTGAAAACATATTGGTAATTCATTAATAGGTTAGATAAAAAAAATTGAGAAACCAAGGGGGGAATATGGGAAAATATTTTTTGTCTATAAAGCATGATAAAACAACAAGTATCCTCAAATGATAAAAAATATACCATGGAATAAGTCTATAGAAACATGAGTCAACAAAAATGAGGAAAATGGAATAATAAAAACAAATTACATATAATATGAATTATCATCGGAATATAACATCATAAACTAGTGGAGAACGAATCACTACTAGATTCTGATAACATAGTGGGATTGGGATAACAACCCATGTTCCCTCCTGGGATTGGGATAAAAACTAATACACCCTATAGAGTTTGGGATAATAACCCATGTAACATTTTGGGATTGGGGTAATGAACAGTTTACCATCTAGTATTGTGATAAAAACCCATTTTAACTATTGGTCTTGGTCTACTGACCCTGGTAAACTCATGGGATTAGGCTAAAAACCTATATACCCTCTCAAGATCATATGAAATTAATTTTAACCAATGCGTTTAAGGATGAAATCGGATACAAATTTTTATATAATGATAATACCTAAACATGTTTTACTTATAAATTCAATCTTATATCATATAATTAAGAACCCACTGGATTAAAATGAGTTTCGTAACACTTCCATGTGGTATAATATAAATGGATTGAAGAGTTTGATCAGTTGATACCAAAAATTAAATCACCCATGAAAATTATTTCAAAAGGTATTTAGAGTGTGAATAATAAAACATAACTCAGTAGGAGGTAGATAGTATGGAGATAATGTGTAAAATGAAGTGAGATCATAAAAATATTTTTTATAAAACATTTTTAACATTATCAAAAAAATTAAGTTACATGTCAATTTGAAATGATTATTTCAAGAATTTGGTAAGATTTTTTTTCAAACATTACTTATAAATAAATATCATTAATAGAGACATGAATAATACATAATTCTTTTATAAGAAATTTGGAGGGAATGATAAAATATACCATCATGGAAATAAAAACCTTTAATAATTTTAAAATACCTTTGTTGAAAAACACATCAAAAAAAGGGTTGTAAAGATTATTTTTGAAAAGTGATAAAATAATAAAAAAAAAACTGATAATACATATTAGGATTTTTTATATTAAAATTTAAGAATTTTTTGGAATGAAATAACATAGACATGGAAGATAAAATGTCTTTAAAGAGGATGATAATTATTGGAAAAAATATTGTTCTTTTTCTTGAATGAAATTCATCACTTAGTAAGATTAGAATAAAAAATATGAATCTCCATTTATAGAAATATAAAATATCATTTAATAATATATTATAGTATGTGGAACAATAAAAATAATAAATATGTTGAATAATAATTACTATAACACAATGAAATGAAATTTTGATAAAAAACACCTTACACGTTTAGTAACACATGAAGAAAAAAATACTTGAGAAATATAGCTCATAATGGATTTATAAATCCATTAAATTTAATTAATTGTATAATAAAAAAATCTATAGGGTATTATATTCACTAAACAATATAAAATAGTTTATGAATATGTAATAGTCTTAAAGAAAGAAAAGTGAGATGAGAAACCCTTACCTTAACTCTTGACTTACACAAAAGAACAATTGCCTCCTATTTAATAAACATAACCATTTTATAAATTATATAAATTTTTTATTAATATATAATAATGTTTATATACATAATTTATAGTATTTATTCATAAATATATCAGTTAGTTATAGAATTGTTTTCATCATAAAACGTTAGTTGTTTTGTTTATTACGTATGTTTTTCATGATTGTGATATCGATCCTCATTAATTGGTAAAAATTTCATCATTACTAGATTATTCAAGATAATATAATGGTGTTACAATATTTATTAACATTCCAATATCTTTACATGATATTTTGAGATACAAATGATGAAGATAAAATCTATTATGTTCTTGTTTCAGGTAATTTACCTATATCAATGGATTATATTATAATGTTAATTTTTTTGTGTCATCCTTTCATAAAAATATTCATGAAATATAATAATAATTAATATCATATATATTCATTGAATACATATTTTAATAAAATTCATCAAAAGAAGTTATGAAAATGAAATTTCTTCTATGGAGGACGTTGTCTGCATGCACACACAACCGAACTTTTCAATTTCTAATGAATTTGAGAGAAGACAGGTATATAATGAGTTATATTTCAAGAAACCAAAACATTTAATAGTTATTATACTATTCACTAAACATATTCTTATAAATATTCTTGTGATGTAGAGAAGAAAAATAAAATATGATTTTTTGTAAGCAGTTGTCCCCATGTATGCACAAAAATGTTTTCATTTTTCGAACAGTTCGGGTGGAAGGATGAAAATTTTTATTCCATTTAAAAAGATAAAATTTTGGTTTATATATGATACTAATTTAATTATTTTATCATTATTATAATATATATGGACTAGATTGATTCAAAAATAGAGTAGTAAAATAAATAAGGAGTGATTATGAATTTCACATTACTCCATGGAACAAATCCTTTGGAAATTGTATTAATCATTTAAAGGGTCTTCTTCTGATGAGATAAGGAACTTTAGACATGGTTAAGTGTTTTGGTTTGGTATTTTGAACGATTTTGGTATAATCCAGAGGCCTAATGTGTAAATATAAATGGGGTGGTAAATAGATATATTTATAAGTGAAAGGGGTTAGAGTTTTGTAAATATTCATAACATTATGTTAATGGAATTTAAATTTCAAAGGAATGTGTATGAAATAGAATAAAATAATTCATATGGGGTAATTTTTGGTTTAGTAACATCACATATACATAAATAGGGGATATGGTTTGTGATATTTTTTGCTCCACCTTTAATTTCATTTTTCCCCTAATTTACATTTACACCGGTAATTCATTTTTTATCTCTGGTAACTAATTTATATGACTAAACATAAAATTACCAATATCTGATTATTTAGATAAAATAAATAAAAATATTATATCCATTTTCTAATGTTATGTTTTTAATAGTGATAAAATTAATTTGAAATTAATAAATTTATAATACATAAAACTATTTTTGAAAAACTATAAGTTATGTTCCCAAATGTAAAACATAAGAATATAATTTAATTTTTTTAAGGAATAATTAATTTGATTAAAAAAATATCTCGAGAAGAAAAGGGTTTCATAAAATTTTAAGACATGCATATATCCTAATGATGTCATAAAAGATATGGTATTTGTAAAAAAATATTTTTTACTATTCAATTAAAAATCAATCTTTCCATAAAAATTCCAGATCCAAAACTAATATTGTATTTCTAAATCCCAAAAAACATATTAATTTTTTTCAAAATAAAATTACAAAATTAATTTATTTACCTATTAAATTAAAACATAAAATATAGTGAGAAATTATTTTTTTAGAAATTTACTTTTTAAAATATTAACCATTCTTGGTCTTATTTAATGAAAATTAAAAATGAAATTAGTGTTAATATATTAATAATATTTGAAATATATCATCTCCTAATTTAACCATTATTTATTATCTTAAAATAAAATTTCACATTTCATAAATTATAATTTTTAGTAAAACCCATTTTGATGAATAAAAATAAATTATTTAAATTACATATCATGTAATAACTACAGGAACAATGTTACTTAAAGTTTCTTATAAATATATTTAATACATATCATGAAATTGATTCATTTTTCAAAAGTAAATAAAAATACATAAATCTTTTTAATAAAATTCTTTTTGAAAAATATATATTTTATATTAAAAAATATTTACTAAATACCATTAAAATTAATTTTTTATGTACTAAAAGTTTATCTTTACTTATAAATTATTATTAAAATATTTATTTTTATTTTATGAATATATAATAATAATATGAAATGTGTAAAAATATATATTTTCATATAATTATTAATATTAATTAAATAATATATTTTTCATTCATTATTGCATCCTCAAAATGTTTTAATGTATATCATGTAATATTTTATATCAATAAAATGTTTCAAAAAAAATTTAGTTTGGTGTTACCTTTAATATATGGTACTTAATAAAAAATTTATTTAAAGGAAATCATATCCTAAAATTTTGGGGTGTTACATTCTACACCTTAAATAAATTACATCCTTGAAATTTGAATCATCAATCACTATGGGAAATAGAAAAGAGATCCATAAGACAGGAAGGACAAATTATATAATTTTAAATGAGATATTCATCTATTTATCCTTATTAATCTTAAGAAATTATTTATATGAAATATAAATATTTTGGAGTTCCTAGAATAATACATTACATCACTTAATTTTTTATAAAACTTTTTCCAACCAAATAATAATACCTAAATAGTTATGATAGTATCCCATAAAAGTAGAGTAAATGATCTTTTAAATATGTAAACTCAATCCAATTATTTATTCTCCACTGATACCTCCATTTCAATTGTCATTCTTTTTTTAGATATAATATAATTAGATCAACCTATAACCCCTTCAATTTAACCAGTGTTGTCAATGGTTATTTTCCAATTACCTTTTCTAACCTAAATAGCTATATCTTAAATCCAAATATTCAATTTAAATACTTTACAGTTGTTTGTAAAGTTCATGTGAGTTAACCAAAGAATATGATCCCAAACTATTAAATTCAGTGGTTAGTTAGGCAAAATTTTTATGAAATGAGTAAATATGAATTAATACTCAACCAAATCATTCTAGTGTAATTTGTGTTATGTGCATCAGTTCTAGGGAATTTATCATGTTTTTTAAATCCAGAAAGACATATAATTTTTAAGGAACCACAAACTATTTACTTTTATAAAATTTAGAGATGTTATTCCACATTCAATATTATCCATATGGTATATACTAATTCTTTGTAGACATAATACCCAAAATATAAGTATACTAATCCCAAAAAATAACTAAACCCTATTTCAATCTAAATTGAGGTGGTCTAGATCCATACTATCATGTAATGTGCTAACAACACATTCTTTATAACTAAATTTTATACTAAGTGAGATGAACTAAGATAAAATTGTATAAATTTCACATTAATAAAAAATTAGATGTGCAAATAAAATCTCAATACTAGAACGAAAATATTTAGTGTCTTTGGATATTAATTTAACAAAAATCATATTATAAACATTTCTCTATAATCACACCATGTAAGACCTCATTATAGAGATATCATATATTACACTATTTTTCATAACCTCAAGTATGGTTAACATAATATAAGGGTGAGATAAAATTCCTAATAATGGAAAAAATTATCAATGAGTTATTAATAGGTTAGAGAATAAGTATATGAGAAACCTTTTGGGAATGATGGAATAATAAAATTCTTCCACAAATCATGAATGAATGATATATAACTTTAAAATATAAATCATTTACCATGGCATATGAATATATAAATACGATAATATAAAAAAGAACTATGGTGAAAAACCAACGAAAATAATATAGAAATATAGAATAAAATTAATAATAGGAAATATTAAAATAGTGGAGTATGAATCCAGCTCGATTCCTATAACATAGTGGGATTGGGCTAACACCCCTTTTTCCCATTTGGTAAAGGGCTAACTAGTGTACCCTCTTAATGTCATTATATATTATATTTATCCAATGCATTGGAGGGTAATATAAGACCCCACAAATCTCATATTAATGAAACATACATAATTATTCCCTATAAATTCAATCATATATCATTCCATGAGTAAACCATGGAATTAAAATATGTTTCATAACATTTTCATGTGATTTCATTAAAATGGACATAAGAGTTATATAAGTTGATAGCTAAAATTTAATAACCCAAATGAAGTATTTCATAGAAGTATTTATAGGGCGAATCATGAGACATAACTCTATAAGAGGTATATATTTTTGATATTAATAATGAAACAAAAGAAAAATAAAAATAAACGTTTTCAAAAAACTTTTTTAACATTATAAAAAAACAAAGTTATGGGTCAATTTTAAAATTCATTTCGATAATTTGACATGAAAAACAATTTCAAACATTATTTGGAAATTAATCTCAATAATGGGGCCTTGAAATAGATGTAAATATTTATTGAAGAAAATGTTGAGGGGAAATTAAAACATATGCATATGGGATAAAAAATAATTAATATTTTCAAATAATTTTTTTGAAACCCACATCAAAAAAAGAATAGTAAAGATTCTATTTAAAAATAGGTAAAGAAAAATAACAAACTAGATTAGGCTACCACCTAAACTAACACATTTCTCTTCTCATTACTTACATGAGTGAAATCCCCAATCCCCTCAAGTTGATGAAAAGTATCATCTGAACCAAAATAAAATATTATGGATGTTTTTTTTCAATTAAATAATATTCAATAAATAGTGTAATTTTACCAAAATTCTAGGATACCCATTTGTAAATTGAATATTCTCACCAAAAAGTGATCATTTTAAAAAATAAAACATAATCATCTAAATTAATCAATAGATATAATTGATGAAAAATAAATCTAGTAGATCACACCCCAATGTCTTTCATAGAAACAACCCTTGATTATCTCATATTCATCAAAAATATAGCATGCCACCAATAATTATAACTAAAAAAAGGAAATAATTATTTAGACAAACAGACTAATATAATAAAAATGCACCATGATATTCCTGATCAAACTATCCGATGTGACTTAAGGTAATACTCAATCCAAACTTATGTCCTATCACATGAATCAAATATAGAACCCTCGAATGGCCACTTTGCCTAAATCATCGAGTGGTGTGTGTAGGGAGGGAGCTCGACAACCTAGACAGTAATCAATATAGAGTTGACGATTTTCTTTTCCAAAATAATCCATGAAATCTAGTTTGAAATACATATAATTTTTTTATTTTACTCTTTTAATAAATACCAACCATCACCCTTTCCCAACACTAGTATTTAAAACAAAAAATAGTTTTAATAAATTATTTAGAACTATTTTTCCCATCAAATTAAAATAATAACTTGAAAAATATCTCCTCATCCTAATCATAATTTACTAAAATAAAAAAAATTAAATACATTTTTAAATAATATAATCCCCTATATAATGTTCCTTTGAAATTCCCCATATATTATTTTAAAAAAGAATATAGGAAGGAATCCAAAAATAATGATATAAAATGAAAATAATACCATTAAATAAAACTCTACAGGATGCTAAACTAAATTATAGTAGAAGTAAAAAAATGGAAAAGTTAAAAGATGAACACTCCCATCATTATCCATTAGTGTAAGAATGGAAACAAAGATATATGTAACACTACAGGAATAATACAAAACACACGAGGAGGAGCTGTGACATATAAGTTTCAATGATAAGTGGATCACCCATGGAATGGTAGACAACTATGTGACTTTAATAATAATATATATTTGGCCTCTCGAGGTCACCATAGCAACCCATAGCCTACTCCTCATTCCAAACTATAGAAAAAACCATTTGGTTACCAGCCTACTAATGATATCCCATATGCTAACCAAAAAACATATAACATTGAACTCATGCCATATAGAATGAATAACATCCAACAATTAAGAACACACTTTGAAAACCATGAATCCTTTTGGAATACCCTTTAAAAAATCACTTCGATGCGAAAATTTTATCTTCAATACATTTTACAAATAATTTGGTAAACTCAAACTATTATTAACTGAAAATGAAATCATTTAAAAAAACCCCTTTGACTTTTTTGGAAAACCATGGTTAAACATCAATCAATAACTTCAAAACATCCCCTTTTAAACATTACATACTTTGAAAATTACACTTATATTTATGAACATCTATTACTGTACATATTAACACATCCTTATGTGAATATGTATATAGTTCTATAAATATATAATCTAGAACATATGTGTATAAGCACCAAACAATATAGTATACACCTATAATATAAAATCAAAATAAATAACACAAGGATAAAACTAGAATAATATATAAATTTACAAAATTACCCAAAATAATTTTATAACACCCAATTCATTTTGAATACAACCATATGTATTTTATACGGTAAAATTAGAAGTAATTATTCAAGTATAAACTAAATACATGTTAAATTCATTAAAAATAAATTTTAAAATAAATTTAATCCACTTAAATCCTTGAGAAACATGTATATATAAATATAATTCAACTCAACTAGATTTTATAATTTTATATAAACCAATTTGAAACACGAACAAATATAGAGCATATTAGGTAAAATCTAAACCATGGAAACACCTATCTATGGAATGTATAGGTGATGTATAACCTTCTATAATGTATAGAGGAAGGTCTCAAGAGAATATCACACACCCAAATAAAATCCACAACATTTTAGAACCCTAAGACCATATTTGGTTTTGAACAAATAATTTACAATAATGGGGGTGAATAAAAATGAGACAAAAAGGAAAGGAAGAAGATGTATAGAAAACAGATCCTTACCCAAAGGAAGATTCACCTAGTCATTCAAGAGCAATAACCCAACATTAGTAAAGGGAAGGAGGTGTTGAGAGATTGGGTTAATTTTTCCATGCGTTTTTCAACTGAGGTAGATAATTAGGGGTGATGATATTTTTTTCAAAAATAATGGGTGGTGAAAATTCATAATTTTTTATAATTTTTATAGATTCTAATAACTTACACTATTGGATTATATGGTTACACAAAACATGAAGCAACTATGATCCCTTCTTTAGGAACACAAGTGCACCCATATTGTTGGATTTCATGATTAGGGAAATAATGTGCTAACCATGAAAAATTACTATATAAATTAAAAACTGTTTTTTGATTGTTTTCACATTGTTCTCACTAACTGGTCATCTTGCTAAATTTCATGAAATTTCAAAAACTATAATGAATGGAATTGAAATTCGTGATTAAAATAAATATACAAAAATAAATAAATTAATTAGGGAATTAAAAATAAAGTTATTAAAATACACCCCACTACAATGATTTCTACCCTATAAATCCACATAAATCTAAGAGAAGACTCAAAGAATAATTTAAAAAGAGAATGGAGAAAAAAATTCAACAAAATATTCAAGCTACCTGAAACTGAATTTAACCTCATAGACTAAAAATGTATAAAAAATATCTATGAATCTATAAATTTTCAATGAATAATTCACACATTACTGTAAATGAGTGAATAATGAAATAAATACCTTTAGTAAGCCTCCTATCCATTTTAGAAATTCCCTAGTATAGTGGATCAACAAAGAAAGGGTATCATCAACAAGCCTTTATGAAAGGTGAACTAAACCCAAACCAAATATAACTCAATCTTAATTCTTGATCAAAATTGAACCCAAAATTTCTCCCAAACCATATACACATCTCTAAATAATCATAAATACAAATCACCAAAAGGAAACAACACAAATCAAAGAAATTGTTCATTTATAGTGCATATAATGGCAGGAAAGTCACCTTAGAATTCTCACTAAACCATTTGGATAGCATATAAAACCCATGATAACACTCCGAAAATTCCAAAATAAGGACCATCAATCCACCCATCACTATCCTCTATCCACGAAAAAATGGAATATATAATTATCAATGAACATGGATATTCAATAAAAATAGTTTTTAATCCTTAGTTAAGAATAATAAAATGATAGTCTAGGACATCATGCTAAAATAATCGATCCTGGTGATCCCATCAAACCAAAAAAACCGTAGTCAGTGCATATTATCAATAAGTTCACACCCTTTAGAGTTACCTAAAACATAAACCCAAGGATTCCCTGCCATAACTAAGGAACAGAAATCATAATTCACTAACAATGACTATAAAAAAAATATCCAAAGGACCTAACTACTTAAAAAACATATTAGAAAACCTAAAATAAAGTCGATCATTAAAGTGAATAAGGATCCAAGGAAGTAGGAATGGAAATAATAACCTAAAACTAAATCAATTAAACACCCTTAATATAGATGATCTCCCAAACATGAAAATTTTTTAGCCTGTTTTGAGGAGAATACTAAAAATAACATAATGAAAATAAGACCCAATAAATCACATTTATGTAAACAAATACTCCCATATAGCATTGAATGTAATTTTGAACTATCAACTTCATGAAAATCGACGAAGAACACCAGAAAAGAGCCATTATATTAAAAAAAATCAAGAGCCTCATTTGGAACCATTTCAAAACCAAAACATAAAACTTTAAAAGATAAAATCCCCATTTTAAGAAACATTTTTAAATCTCACACATACTCGATTGAAAAAATATATAAATCTATAATAATTAACTTCATTTTTAATGTGCTTTTAAATACAATTCAAAATATTTAACAAAAACTTATTTATTTAAAACCAAGTTCTTTATGTCAAAAGGGAAACAAAATATATTCATAATAAAGTTTCTAATTTCAACACATTTTATTAAATTAATAAACTAATTTCATCATTTTAAATCAATTTTATTTTCAAATACCATCCAAATCCATTTTAAAATGCGTATTTTTATTAAAAATCATTTAAATTTATTTGGATACCAATTCCAAACATCTAAAAGTAATTTTATCAAACATTAACCAAAAACCAATTTCCAAATGTAACAGAACACATGGCTAAAAAAAGGAGGCTACTAACCATGTGTAAGTTAATTTCATGGATTATTAGGCCATGTGAAAGCATCACAAATGTCATTGGGAGTAACATGGAATCATGTATGTAGGACCCACATGGGTTACCAAGCCATGTGATCTCATTGTGTACCACTGAATCAACTCCCAATTCCCCACTAAACCTAATAAATCCATCAATAAACTCATATAATTTTCATTAAATTAAAAAAAACAAATATAAAATAGAACATATAGAAAATAGATACCAATAATTTAAATCAAATATCCCTTGGTAACTAGAGGTTTAGAAAGAGTAAGTGTTGTCCAGACTATTCTTGCACCTCCTAGTCAGCCCCTAATGATCCAACCTCCATATTCCAGATAAACCCAGAAGGTCAATTTGAAACCTATTCCCCCTTAAAAAAACTAGGGTTTGATGTAGTTTTTAATTAACCATTATTTTATACCATAAAAACCCAAACCTAACTCAGTATACCACTTACCTGATGGGAATCCTCAATCCCCCTAGACTGGTATATATTATTATAGGAATCAAAATAAATCATTGGGGATGGTTTTTTTTAATATAAATAATATTTAATGATTTTTTTTAATTTTACCAAAATTATATAATTATCCAACCATAAATGAGAAAAACCCAAAAAATAAAATAATAAATTTTGGAAATAAAACACAAAAAATTTAACTAAATATTAGATATAAGAGATAACAAATAAATCTCTCATCTCACCCTCTAATACATTCCTATGAATCAACATCTAATAATCACCCAATAAACACAAACATGGTGTGTTACCAATAAACATACATTACAATAGGAAAGTTATATTTGGATGAAACTACCAAAGAACTAATAATTCATACCAATAAAATTAATCAAAAAATTCAATGTGACTTATGGTTAGAATCTATCTAAACTCATATACCATTATAATAATCAATGAAATAACCAAAAAAAGTCCACCCATAATACAAAATATGGGTGTTGTGAGTTGGGAGTCATATGGACATATCAGTTGGTAGTTAACATAGATTTCATGATTTTATTTTCCAAATCAAACCAAAAATTCTAGTGTCAAATACATTTAGAAAATATTTTTTTTTCTTACTTTTAAGAAAAACCAATAATGTACCTTTTATGACAATGGTATTTAAAACCCAAAACTATATTAATGAATTATTTTAAAACCTATACTAAACATTTTTTTTCATTTAAATGAAAAAATTACATTAAAATTATTTCCTTATCCTATACCTCTTTTAAAAAACACAACCATTTAGAAATTCCTTTTTCAATAAACTAGTCCATCATTAAACGTTCCTATGAAATATGAAATAATTTTCTATAAAAATGTTTATAATATGGAAACCTATAATAATAAAATGAATCAATAACAAAAACAATAAATGAAACAAGTCTTTTTAAAATGACTTAATTATTGAATAATTGTGTTATAAAAATTGATATGGGAAAAGAGAAACAATCACAATATTATCCATAATAGTGAGAGTGGGAACAATGAAATATTCTACACCATATGAATAATCTATGAAACATATGGATGGGCTCTGATCTAAATCATCCAAAGGATAATGAGTCTCTCATATAACACTAGTCTTCTTTGTGACCTAACATATATTAAAACCTTGTCCTCTATAATACACCTAAATTACACCTACTAGTACCACATTCCTTACTAGAGTATCACCCAATTGGTTACGCACCCAACTATGGTATCCCATGTGCTAACCAAAAAAGATAAAATATATAAATCATCCCATCCATCATCAATAAAATCCCACAATTAAGGGTAAAATTTTAAATCAGTGCCTCATTTTTAAATCCCAGTCGAAATCCCAATTGAAATCTCACTTAAAAATCAAACAATATTCTTGAGGATAATTTACATTTATTTGGTAAACTCAAACTGATTCTAAATATAAAAAAAATAATTCAAAAAAACCTCTCTAAAAACATTTTTAAAAAACAAATCTAATCATCAAACATAAAATTAAAATAATAATTTTTTAAACATTTAATAGATATAACATTCTATATGTATTTATAAACATCTCTCAATTTACATATCCACATTTTATTTTCTGAAATGGATAGAAGTAAATATATATATATATATATACCATATATATTTGTATTACCCCCAGACAATAAAAGAGACACCCAAGACATTAGAATAAAATAAATAACAGAAGGAAGAAACCAATAACTATAATAAAATTTTCTAAACAGCCCAATGTTTTTTTAAAATCACCAATTACTTGTTGAGACAAACCATAGTTATTTTATTAGAAAAAATGAGATGTTTTTAATTGAGTTCATGTTGAATATAGTTTATTGTACCATAAAACAGATTTAAAAATAAATTAAAACTTCTTAAAAACCCAGAGCCATATATATATATATATAAATTTATATTTATTTATTTAATTAAAATATGTAAGAAATTAAAATTTTATAGAAACAAATTTGAAACTCCCAAATAGGAGTGGTATATTAGAAAAAATCCATATAGAAGAGACACATACCCAAGGAACCCACAAAAAATGAAAATCCTTCCATAATAGAGAGCAGATATGCCTGAGATAAGATCAAACACCCTAAATACAAATTTTACATTGTTTTGGAACCAAAAAACCAAAAAGTGGTCGGATGATATCACAATAATTAAAGGAGGAGAATAAAAATGATAGGTTAAGGATAGGGATATAAAGGCTAAAAGACAAATCCTTACCTGGAAAAAGGTTCCCTTTAAATCACAAGAGAACTTTTCTAAGAATATTGGATGAGAGGTGAAGGGGAGTGGTTAAGGGCCTTTATCTTTGAAACAAACATCATGGGGAGAGAAAAAAGGGGTGAGTAAAGTATTTGGATAAAATAGAGGGATGTATAAATTACTAATGTTTTCAGTTCTTATGATTCTAGACACATCACATGGTTTTTGAACAGTTTAGAAAAACTATGTGCAAATATAAAACCATTTATTGGGCACACAAGGGAACCCATATGATTGGATCCCATGTTTAGGAAAACCATGAACCAATTTTAAACTTTACTATAGAAACCATATACCATGTTTGAATGGTCACTCTAAAATTTTCACTGACCCTTTAATAATCATTCCACAAGAAAAATTTCATAATATATGGAAAATTTGAATGTAACAAGCTCAAAATTAAAGAGAAAAATAATATATAGTAAATAATTTAGTTAATGAAAGAAAAAAAAATTCGTCGGTACCCGATTAGAATTATGATCAAGAGGAATAGAAAAAAATTTAATTTTCTTAATAAATTGTTTTTGGGAATAAAGAATATTCACATGGGAAAATAATTTCTTTTAAGAGGACAATAATTATTCTTAAAACCATTTTACTTTTACGTGAAGAAAATTCATCTAGGCTGAGGCTAAATATAAAAATATTGAATTTAGAAAAAGGGAAAGAGAAATTAATATTTTGAAAAATCTTAGGTTATGAGGAACCATACATGGAATAAATAATTTCATGAATAAACATTATAACACAAATAATTTATATTTTTGTTATTAAAATCCCATAAGGATTTAGTAACACATGAATTGAAAAACCTTTGGAAAATATATTTTATGTTAGATATTTAAATACCTTTAATTTCATGAATGTTATGACATAAATCATTTACCAAATTATATATACCAAATAATATAAAATAAGTGGTGGGTATGTAATGTGTCCCAAAGAAAGAAAAGTAAGATGTGATACCCATACCTTAACTCTTGAATTGCATAAAATAATCATAACCTCCTGTATAATAAACAAAAAATATTATTAAATTATTATATTCTTATTTATATTATATACCTTTCTTATTAAATATTTATAATCATTCTCCTCACATATATCAGTATGTTATTGTTTATTTTAATTATTAGATGTTAGTAGTTTTTCTCAATTCATAAATGTTTTTTGATAGAGATATCGATCATCGTTCTTGGGTAAAATGTTAATCATTAGAATATTATTAAAGTTACTAAAATATTATCTCACTAATGATTAATAAATTACCAATATCATTTCATGATATTTTCAATTATGATCAGTGAAGATGAAATTTTTTTGAGCTTGTTTAAAGTAATTTATCTATATCATTATACTACTTTATAATGATATTTTATTTTGGTGATAAAATTTTAAAACAATATTAAATTAATATGATAATTCTTAATATCATATATATTCCCAAATATATATATTTTTTAATTATGAATGTTAGGTTGTGAGGAAAAATAATCACATCGTCTAAGGAGGTGATAGTCTAAACATACACATGAGTGGCATTTTAATTTTCCAATGAAAGAGAGGGAAGGAATGAATATAATGATTTATCTTTACAAAAATATGATTATTTCATTTATATTACATTTATTCCATAAATAATTTATTATAACCATACATGTGAGGTGGTGATAAAAAAATAAACCATTCACGGAGATGGTATTTTTCATGTAAGCACGAGTGATATTTTAATTTTTTGAATGGTTGTGGGTGAAGGTGAAAATGATTATTAAATTAGCATAATAGATTTAAATATAATTATGATAATGATTTAATTATTTTATTATGTGAATATTATATTTGGAGGATATAGAAGAAAAATTATAGGATTGAAAATGAAAAATGAGTGATTAGGAATTTCTTCCTTACTCCTTGGAAAAAATCCTTTAAAATTTTGATTAAGATTTAGAAGAATGGTATTTTGATGATAGAAGGAACTATAAGAATGGATTTATAAGTTAGGGAATTAATTTGGTAAATTTTTTATAATCTAAGAGGCATAATGTGTGAGGATAAGTAGAGGATGAAAAGGGATCCTTTTGTAAGTAAACTGGGCGACACTTTTTTAAATATTCATACCTTTATAATAATGGCATGTCACATCGAATGTAAAGTGTCTCTAATAGTAAAAAATAATGTATAGGGTGTATTGTATGGTCAATCCAGCTATCATCAACATAAATAATGTATAAGTATTGAGATATTTTAGTATTTCCTTTGTTAATATAAAATTTTACCCTAATTTACCTTTACCACTGTAACACTTTTTTTATCCTCAGCAAGTTATTTTTATCACTATTTTTTTTACCCTTATTAGATAATTTGAAATATATGATTCAAAAAGTTAAAATTGATTTTATAATATTAAATTTCTAAAAGTAATGAAAATTTATTTTGAAATTAATAAATGTGTAATGCGTAAATAACATTTCATAAAAAATATAAATGAGGTTACAAAATATCAAATATAGAATTCTGATTTAATCATAATTTTTTAATGTATACTTTTTCTTTTTAAATAAATTTTTTTCATTGAAATGTTTTCATATATTTTTATGTGTTTCATTTATCCAATGAATGTTTCAATGGTCACGGTATTTGTGAAAATGAAATTTTAAACTATTCACCTAAAAATAAATCACTCTAGAAAAATATAATAAATTCATCATAAGGAAATATTATATATCTGAAAATAATTATGTTTATATTTTCAAATTAATGTTTTAAATTTTGTAATTTAGATTTATAATAAAAACATAATATATAGTGACATTTTTTATAGGAAGAAAACTTTCAAAAAATATTAACTATTTTGATTCTTATTTCTTATTAATTAAATGTTTTATAAGTGTTAATATTTTATTTATATTAAATATATAATTTTTTATCATTTAATTATTATTTAGTTTCTTAAAATTAAATTTCATTGTGTATAAATGGTTATTTTTAGTAAAATTTATTTGTAGGAATAAAATGAATTTATTCTTATTACTTTACTAGTAATCACTATTGGATTGGTCTTAATTTATTTTTCTATTATATATTATAATACCTTTATATAAAATCATTTTTTTCCCAGATTAATTTAAAATAAACCACACTTTGGAAAAATAAATCTTTGAAAATATTTGTTTAATATGAAACAATATTTTCCAAATTCCATTAAAATTAATTATTAATATTATAAAAATTTAACATTAGAAATCCATAGATATTAAAATCATTATTTTTATTTTATAAATATATAATTGTTATATGTGTCACACTAATATATATATTTTTTATAATGTAGAGTATTAAATAAATTTTATCTTTTTGTTTTTTTATTTCATTCTCATAATGTATTAATATTCTTCTTGTTATATTTTCTCTCAATAAAATTTATCCCAATTTATTTTAGTTTGGGTTTTCATGTGATACAGGATACTTAAATATTGTATTATTTATAGTAAAAAATGTTTTAAATTATTAGTGTGTTACATTAAACCCCTTAAATAAATTGTGGCCTCACAATTTCTATTATAATTGGCTAAGAAAAATATCTAAGAGATCCATAATATAGATAAGAAAAAATATATAATATTTAATGAGATATCAACATAACTATTCTTGGTAAGACATGAAAACTATTTATACCAAATATTCTTAATTTTGTGTTCCTAATAATATTCCTTTCAAAACATCATTTCCTTGATCCTATTTCCAAAAAATTAATAAAACTAATATGGGAATAATAACATCTAATAAAATCTAATTAGATAATAATATGATTTTAATACTCAATCCAATTTTTTCTTCTCCTACAGATCCTTTATTTAAGTCCATGCTACTTTTTTCAATCCAAATACAATTGGATACACCTCTATCTCCTTTAATTTAACATTGGGTTTACATGGTCATTTCTCTAATTGTATTTATAAACAAACTCATAAGATTTTACCTCCTAAAAGTACATTTTTATCCTTAAAAGTGTTTCATAAAAAGCATGTCGGTGATCCAAAGAACATCCATTATGATTTTAAAACCAATAAAGAATTTAGAACAACTTATTATGGATGGAGTAAATATTGAGGTAATACTCAACCAACCTTTTTAGGGTTATTACTTCCTAATACTTATGTGCGGGAGCTTGAATCCACTATTTTGTATCTATAAAGGAATTTCATTTCTAGGAAACCATACATACTTTACTAAACATTTATGATGTTACACTATACTTTTTCTTAACCACATTGTCTACACTAACAATTTCTAGTGTTAATTCCCCAAAATAACTAAACTAATCACTAATAATTACTAAAACAAGATTTGACATCAATCGAGCCATCCCAGACCCATACTCCCAAGTCTAGTGGTAAAATCACATTATTCACACTTGGATTTGATACAATGTGAGAGAACCAAATGTGAACTTGTAAAATATTCCATATTTATTAGATATTAGTATAAGGACCCAGCCTTAAACCTTACTTAATCTTGAGTTATTACAAGATTACACTTTGAGGATATTTTCAGGTTTAGAGTTTTAGAGAATTTGATCATAAAGCATGCATTACATTCCACATTTAAACAAATTGGTTACATAAAAGATAGTATTCATTTTTCCCATCAACGGAAACATATTTAAAATAAAACATGGATTATTTCTTGATACTTCCCTGACACTATCATCATATCATGTACCCTTCCCTTGACCTTTGAAAAACATTTCAAAAACTTGGGATGAGCATAAAAAGCTCAGTAAGGGATATAAAAATATGGATAGGAAACATGTGTACATATATACATAATAATTAAATCATAAATTACCCATAAAACATAAGAACTTTAACATACCTCATAAAATCATGAATAAATAATAGATATAATAAGACATAAATGTAACTTGAGGCATTCATAATATTCTTACTTAGGGAGTAACCCTCTTGGTTACGTTCGGAATAACCATCACAGTATATTCCGTAAATCTCTTCAGAGAAACCTTAACGTTTAACTCCATCGTGTCACCCAATGCATTGGAGAGATATATCGGACTCACCCGCCCTTAGTTTATCACAGAACCACCCGTCTTCATAATAATGCCCAAGAACCATAACATAATCGTATCACATAAAACATGTATAAAAGAAACAAAACATTTCCACATTTCAATCATAAGATATCAATACAACACATTGATATAATAAAAACATTATGAAAAACCTTTTCAATACCAAAATAAAAGAAAAGTAAAACATGGTATTTATTTTTCATTTAAAAAAAGATATGGCTTGTAGAGGAAGCCGAAAATCAAATAATGGTCACGACGGCGGAGAAGTCGTTTTCGCCGCATACGTACGACAAAATCATTCCCTTTTGTCATTTAGTAAAATGATTCGTATAGGAAATATTCCTTTTGGATAAATGTAAAAGTAAAAGGGGTTTATACACCGTATAAAATAAAGTTGTGTATAAAACATAATATGCCTCAATGAAAGGAGATTGAGACGAATTCCCATACCTCGGGTCCGACATGACTCGATCGTTCTTTAACCTCCGGAATAATAAACATGAGTTAATTTTTACTTACTTAAGAACCTTTTTCAAGTTCATTATTCCTTTTATATCACTTATTACCATGTCATGAACACTATGTAATTATTTAAGTTAATAACGGTCGTTTTAACGATCATTGGTACTTGAGTCAAAAATAATACACTCTTTATAATTACACGTTGTTCATGTATCCATTATATCCAGAGTTATAATCATGATTTAGATATCATATATATCCAATATATAAATTCATTTATAATATAATATAACATTTAGAGGTAAGAAATGAAATGCACCGTTCATGGAGATGGTAAGCCGTACGTACGCATGAACGCTGCTTCCATTTCTATTTCATGTTTAATGGAATTAATGCATAATGATACATAATAGTATTATAATTACAGTATTTTATCATATATAATATCATTCAATCTATCCTTTATACATACCACATATGGTATTAACGAATCAAATCACTTTGAGGGGGCGGTCGTCCGCACTTCCTAAAATGAAGATATCGTGATTACCCATAATGGAAACCATAATGTTATGCCATAAATGAAAAATACAGAATCTTAAGTAAAACATAATGATATTATATATCATATATAAATATAGTTACATCTTAATGGCCACCTTTGAAGGTGTTATATGAGTGTTGAGCAATCATCGTTTCCTGGGGCAGAAATTCACCGTCCACAGAAACAGTATGTTCATTAATCATTAAGTGTAGGTTTGTGTAAGTGTAGCTCGAATATTTCTTATAACAACATCCTAGTATGTTGAAGATACTGGTTTTGTTACAAAATAAAGGAATAGAAATATTTTAGATGGTTTGAGAAGAAAAATAAAACATAAGAGCACAAGAGAAATCACTACCTTTAAAACGGGTAACTCTTTTTGATTTGAGGTCAATGGCTTCCTTGGGAAGACTTATGCCCAAATTGAGGCTTCTAGGAGTAATAGAGGGATGTGGAGAGAGAGAATTAGCATGGGTTGGCCGAGCCAAAGGCTTGAGAAGTTTGGTTAGGGTGGTAGATGTGGGGGCCTTTTATAAGAGGAGAGGAGGGGCACTCTTGGAAAGTAAAGAAAAGTTACTTTATATTAAAATGTGTTTCAGATTTTAAAGGTCCCAAATTGATGTATTTAGAGTATATGGTGATAAGGGTTAGAAATAAACACATCAAATATGTCTTTTACAAGTTTATGTTATATTTTGAACATTATCTTTTCATTTTATTTAAATTCTTTATTAATGAGGTAATCGCTGCATCATCGTGCTGTCATAAATAATTTAATTTATTTAATGTCTAAAAATTATAAAAAAATATCATGATGTATGAAATATTTTTAGTTTTCTAATTAATATTTATAGTCAAAAATATTACTTGTATAACCCCATTTAAAAATTGACTTAGTAAAACAAATCATGTTTGTGGCATTTTTACTTTAAAATTAAATAAAAAGATATTAATGTCATTTTCCTTCCAAAGTGGCTCCATGGGGTCCTCAACTTTACCCATGGATTGTATTTTTTGGCCATGACACATCCTATAAGGGAATGAAATGTTTCAAGTTCATTTCATATTATTAAAACATTATTTTTTCCTGAAATTACACTAATTACCTCTAATCGCGATTAAAATCTTAAAAGTTACTATTCACCAAAAAATTATTTTAATCCCATTGAACAACATTTTAATTCTTAATTAAAACCATGTATGTCGGATATTTTAAATTCAAAACACCTAGGTGGTAAAATTTCATTTAAACGAAAAATCAGTTTTTAAGTACCACTTAGTGGTTTCACTATTCATCAAAATTGATGTTTTTCAGAAAAATACCAAAACATCACCCTAAGCTATATTTGATATTCCTAATTCAAAAATGATGTCTATTTTAAAAAAATTCAAAACATATAAGGTACATTAATTAATTTAATAATTAATTCCCACTGTCAGAGCAAATAGCGTGTTTTTATGAAACAATAAGTATCAAAAGATTGACACTATTTTATGTTCAATTTCAAAGTGAAATTAATTCCAATGACCACCATTCAATTAAATTGTAAAAATATATTATAATTTAACTTTAAAACCAATTAAAAAGATAATATATTCACACAAAAAAATTAGATTAAAAAGAGGTTCTTAGTTAAAATACAACAGTTTTCACTACTCATTAAAAAAGAACATTATCAGAAAAATACCCGAAATTTATCCAAAGTAAATTTCAATGTCCCAATCATAATAATAAGTTTATTTTGAAAAATATAGCTTATAAAATTGTCAAAATATATATTTAAAAATGTTTTTCCATCAAAAGGCAGTAAAACAATCTTTTAAAAATATTAGTGTATTCCAATCTTAAGATTCGATTTATTCTCATTTTAAGCCACTAAAACACTATCTAATTTATTAATAGTCATAGATAAGAATATCTATTATTCATTACTTACATGGGATGTTAAATCCTTCCCCCCTTTTGAAAATTGCATCCCTGCAATTTATTTACTTATCGAATAAGTGGGGGTATTTAGCCCTCATTGTATTTTCAGATTCCCATGTTGCCTCTTCAATCATGTGGTTTTTCCACAAAACCTTTACCTGATGAATCACTTTATTCTGTAACACTTGCTCCCTATGGTCAAGAATCTGTACCGGTTGTTCCTCTTAAGATATGTTCTCTTCCAGCTGAACTACCTCTGGACTCAAAACATGAGATGGATCTGGCATATACATTCTCAACATCGAAACATGAAAAACATTGTGTACCTGAGATAAACTCGGAGGTAATGCCACTCAGTAAGCAACTGATCAAACTCTATCAGGAATTTTAAATGGTCCAATGAACCTTGGACTCAAATTTCCTTTCTTACAAAATCGCATCACACTTTTCCATGGTGAGACTTTGAAAAAAACATGATCACATACCTCAAAAGAGAGATCCTTCCTCATCCTGTCCGCATAACTCTTCTGCCTACTCTGAGCTGTTCTCATGTGTTTCTGTATCAGCTGAACATTTTTTGCCAACTCTTCTACCAATTCTGGTCCCATCAGCACCATTTCACCCACTTCATCCCAGAAAGCTGTAGTTCGACACCGCTTCCCATATAACGCATCAAATGGTGCCATCTGTATACAGGAATGAAAACTGTTATTATATGAAAACTCAACCAAAGAAAGATGTTGGTCCCAAATTCCCTGATAATCCATCGAACAAGCACATAGAATATCTTCCAAAGTATGAATTTTTCATTCTTATTGCCCATATTATTGGGGATGAAAAGCTGTACTAAAATTTAATTCAGTACCCAACGACTTATGAAGGCCTTTCCAAAAGTTAGTAGTGAACCTGGGATCGCGATCAGATACAATGGAGAGAGGAACTCCATGTAACCTGACTATCTCTTTTATATACAAACGGGAAAGTTTATCTAGGGAAAAATTATCCCGTATAGCCACGAAATGAGCATATTTAGTCAAGAGATCAACAATAACCTAGATTGCATTATTACCTCGAGGTGTCTTTGGAAATCCCACAATGAAGTCCATGGATATATTCTCCCATTTCCATTCTGGTACTGGTAAAGGATGAAGCATGCCTTTCGGTAACTTATGCTCTGCTTTACCCTATTGACAAGTCAAACACTTCACTGTAAAATCAGCAATATCTCTTTTCATTCCATCCCTCCAGTAATACTCCCGAAGATCTCTGTACATCTTAGTACTGCCAGGATGGACTGAAAAAGGAGAACTATGAGCTTGACATAACAAATCTATCTTCAAATGTGAATCACACAGAACACATATTCTCTCCCAAATCTAAAAACAAAATCATTATCAATATTGAATTCAGGAAACTTACCCTTCTGAACCAGCTCTACCTTTTTCTGCAACTCGCTGTCTTGCTTTTGTGGTTGATTAATTCTGTCTGATAGAGAAGATTTCACTGATAACTGAAAAAAAACATAAGAACATCCTTCACCAACAACTTCTATTCCAAATATCATTAAATACTTAAGCAAAGTATCATGTTCAAAATGCAACATCGTTAATGAAGCATTACTTGTTCGACTCAAAGCATCATCCACTTTATTTGATTTCCCGGATGGTAATGAATTGTACAATCATAATCCTTGATTAATTCTAGCCATCTCCTCTGTCTCATGTTCAATTCTTTTTGAGTGAATATATACATTAAACTTTTGTGATCGGTATATATTTCACACCTTACTCCATACAAATGATTCCTCTAAATTTTTAAAGCAAAAACAACAGCAGTTATTTCCAAATCATTAGTAGGGTAATTTACCTCATGAGTTTTCAACTGTCATGAAGATTAAGCAATTACCTGGTCATTCTGCATTAGGATGAAACCAAGTCCTTTAAATGAAACATCACTGTAGATAACAAACTCCCCATTCCTGGAAGGTAGTGCCAAAAATGGAGCATTCACCAATCTTCTTTTCAATTACTGAAAACAATCATCACATTCTTTTGTCCAGATAAACTTAACACCCTACCGAGTTAGCTTAGTCATTGGACTATATAACCATGAAAAATTTCTGACAATCCTTTGGTAATAGCCTGACAAACCAAGGGAGCTACGAATCTCAGTTACTTTTGTGGTTCTTGGCCATTCCTCAACAACCTTTGTTTTTGCAGGATCAACGGTTATCCCATCTTTAGAAACAATGTGACCAAGGATTGAAATTTGATGCAACCAAAACTCACACTTGTTGAATTTACCATAAAATTTCTTTTCTTTTATGGTTTGTAAAATAACCTTTAAATTTCTTTCATTCTCCTCTTTACTTTTAGAAAACACCAAAATATCATCAATAAAAACCACCACAAACTTATCCAAGAACTCATGGAAAATTATATTCACTAAGTCCATGAATATAGCAGGTGAATTGGTTAGTCCTAAAGGCATTACTAAAAACTCATATTGGAAATATTTTTTACGGAACGCGACCTTCAGAATATATGCTTCCTTTACCATCAGCTGATGGTACCCCAATATCAGGTTAATCTTTAAAAAATACAGAGCTCCCTAGAGCTGATCAAACATATCATCGATATGAGGAAAAGGATATTTGTTCTTAACAGTGATTTTATTCAAGGCTCTATAATAAATGAAAAGTCTAATTGAACCATCTTTCTTTTTAACAAATAAAACAGGAGCCCACCATAGTGATGGTCTAGTTCGAATGAAACATTTCTCTAATAAATCTTGCAATTTCTCCTTTAACTCTAAAAGTTCAGTTTGATCCATTCGATAAGGGGGTTTGGAAATTGGCTTAGCAATAGGAACTAAGTCTATAGTAAACTCAACTTCCCAATCTGGTATTATTTGAGGCAATTTATTAGGAAAAACATCAAGATACTCATTTACCACTGGCACATCATTAATCTGAACAGTTCCCTTGTTTTCAACAATGTGTACAAGGTAACATTCATTTCCATCTTCTACAAGTTTCTCTGCCTCTTGATATGTTATCAACAGGAAGGGTTCATTATTTTACACAAAATGAAATTCTTTCTAAAAAGAAACTTCTTTAGCTCTACAGTCAATCTTAGCATGTTAAATAGAGAGCCAATCCATACCCAGGCTAACATCAAACTCTACTAGAGGTAAAAATTTAAGGTTTGCAAGTAGGTTTTTTCCACAGATAAGGATAGGAAGATTCTTGTAAATTATTTTTTCCTCAAAAATTCTGCCAGGTGTTTTTACCAAACGTTTAGGAGTCATTTCATGAGATGGTATTCCCATTTTTCTTGAAAAGGTTTCAGAGATGAAAGAATGTGTAGACCCCAAATTAAACAACACACAAGCATAATCTGAAAAAATGAACAAAGTACCTAATACAACTTCATTTGATGGCCTGAAATGTGCTGAAGTAGTTGCAAAGAATTTCACCACCCCTTTCAACTTTTAGTCTAACTGCTTCCCATCAGTCATGCTCTTTTTCGGACAACTGTTTGCATAGTGACCCATCTCATTGCACATAAAAAATTTCACTAACTATAAAACAAATTTGGAATTACCATCACCATGATCTTTTACTGTGCAATGACGAGCCTCATGTACCATCTTACCACATCGGTAGCACTTTATAGAATTCATAAGACATTCCCCAAAATGCCTTTTACCACATTTATCACAAACTGGAAACTTAGTTTTCTTACCGTCAGACCTTTTTGAAGAATTCTTTCCTTTCTCCTACCACCTCGGTCTCTTCTTCTACTGGTTGTTATAGAACACTTGATCATCAGAAAACTCTATTTCCACCTTCTCAGCACATCGAACAAGCTTTTCATAACATTTTAACTCACGAGAAGCTAATTCCCTTTGATATTTTGTCTTTAATCCTGAGTAAAAACTATTGATTTTACTATCAAGGTCTCAGATAAAATTTAGAGCATACCTTTCCAATCGAGTAAACCATTCTTCATAGGCTACCACTGAGTATTCCTCTTGCCTCAATTCCATGAATTGTTTTTCTATCCTAAGTAGAAAATCCTTAGGAAAATACTTCTCCTGAAATATACCTTTGAATTTATCCCAGTCAGGAGCATCAATCTCATCAGTGTCCCTGATATTTTTAACCATCGACCACCACTGATCTACCTCACCCTCAAAACGGTAAATAGAAAGACTAAACTCTTGATTGTATGAACACCCCATGACATCAAAAATCATCTCTAGTGATTTAATCCAACCTTCAGCTTACACAAGGGTAGATGATCCTCTGAATGATGGGGGATGTTTCCTTATGAACTGTTCCACCACAGACGTGTTCCTCTGCGGTTTATCTGGCTGATCTCATGCATGGATACCACCACCATTTATCTCTTGAGTCAACTGCGCCATTACTGCAACAAACTGTTCAGTTCCAATTCCAACCATCTCAGGATGCTGATTCAAAAGGTTATTTCCTTCTATATGCAATCCTAGCACAGCTTCCCTGTTTCCTCTGTGGAAAACCATTCTGAACAAACATGTCTTAGATTAAGCAACATGATAATCTTCAAATGCTATATCATTTCAATTTGACCAAAAAAATATTTTTGGATAATCATTTAATAGAATTCTAACTCCTAATGTTATATAAACCGACCTCTGATACAAACTATAAGGCCCTATCATTAAACCTAACTTAATCTTGAGTTATTACAAGATTACACATTGATGATCTTTTCAGGTTTAGAGTTTTATAGAATTAGATCATAAAACATGCATTACATTTCACATTTAAAAAAAGTGGTTACATAAAAGATAGTATTCATTTTTCCCATCAACGGAAACATATTTAAAATAAAACATGGATTATTTCTTGACACTTCCTTGACACTATCATCATATCATGTACCCTTCCCTTAACCTATGAAAAACATTTCAAAATTAGGGATGAGCATAAAAAGCTCCGTAAGGGATATAAAAATATGGAAAGGAAACATGAGTACATGTATACATAAGAATGAAATCATACTTTAACCATAAAACAAAAGCACTTTAACATACCTCATCAAATCATGAATAAATCATAGAAATCATAAGACACAAAGGTATCTTGAGGCATTCATAACATTTTTACGTAGGGAGTAACCCTCTTGGTTATGTTTGGAATACCCATCACAGTATATTCCCTAAATCTCTTTGGATAAACCTTAATTTTTAACTCCTTCACATTACCCAATGCATTGGAGAGCAATAACGGGATCACCCGCCCTTAGTTTATCATGGAACCACCCTTCTTCATAATAATTCCCAAGAACTATAACATAATCGTATCACATAAAACCTGCATAAAGGAAACATAACATTTCCACATTTCAATCATAAGTTATCAATACAACACATTGATATAATAAAAACATTATGAAAACCCTTTTCAATACCAAAATAAAACAAAAGTAAAACATGGTATTTATTTTTCATTTAAAAAAAGTTATGGCTTATAGAGGAAGTCGAAACTCAAATAATGGTCACGATGGCAGAGAAGTCGTTGTCGCCACATACGTACGTCAAAAACATTCCCTTTTTTATTTAGTAAAATGCTTCTTATAAAAAATATACCTTTTGGATAAACGTAAAAGTCAAAGGGTTTTATACACCGTATAAAATAAATTTGGGTATAAAACATAATATGCCTCAATGAAAGGAGATTGAGACGAAGTCTCATACCTCGGGTCCGACTTGACTCTATCGTTCTTTAAACTCTTGAATAATAAACATGAGTTAATTTATACTTTCCTAAGAACCTTTTTCAAGTTCATTATTACTTTTATATCACTTATTACTATGTCATGAACACTATGTAATTATTTAAGTTAATAACGGTCGTTTTAACGATCATTGGTACTTGAGTCAAAAATAATAAACTCTTTATAATTACACACTTTCCTTGTATCAAATATATCCAGAGTTATAATCATGATGTAGATATCATATATATCATATATATCCGGTATATAAATGCATTTATAATATTACATAATGTTTAGAGGTATGAAATGAAATGCACCATTCATGGAGATGGTAAGCCGTACGTACGCATGAACGCTAATTCCATTTCTATTTCATATTTAATGGAATTAAAACATAATGATACATAATAGTATTAAAATTCCAGTATTGTATCATATATAATATCATTCAATGTATCCTTTATACTTACCACATATGGTATTAACGAATCAAATCACTTTTAGGGGGCGGTAGTCCGCACTTCCTAAAATGAAGATATCGCGTTTACCCATAATGGAAACCATAAAGGTATGCCATAAATGAAAAATACAGAAACTTAAGTGAAACATAATCATATTATATATCATATATAAATATAGTTACATCTTAATGTTTACCTTTTAAGGTGTTATATGAGTGTTGAACAATCATCGTTTCGTGAGGCAGAAATTCACCATCCACAGAAATAGTATGTTCTTTAACCATTAGATGTAGGTGTTTGTAAGTGTAGCTCGAATCCTTCTTATAAAAACATCCTAGTATATTGAAGATACTGGTTTTGTTATAAAATAATGGAATAAAAAGAGTTTAGAGGGTTGGACATGCAAAATAAAACATAAGAGCACAAGAGAAAACACTGCCTTTTAAACGGGTAACTCTTTTTGATTTGAGCTCAAAGGCTTCCTTGGGAAGACTTCTGCCCAAAGTGAGGCTTCTAGGAGTAAGAGAGGGATGTGGAGAGAGACAATAATCAGGGTTTGGCCGAGCCAAATTCTTGAGAAGTTTGGGTAAGGTGGTAGATGTGGGGGCCGTTTATTAGAGGAGAGGAGGGGCACTCTAGGAAAGTAAAGAAATGTTACTTTATTTTAAAACGAGTTTCGGATTTTAAAGGTCCCACATTGATGTATTTAGATGATAAGGTGATAAGGGTTCTAAATATACTCATCTAATAGGTCTTTGACAAGTGTAAGGTATTGTTTTAACATTATCTTTTCATTTTATTTAAATCCTTTATTAATGAGGTAATCGCTGCATCATCATAATGTCCTAATGAATTTAATTTATTTAATGTCTAAAAATTATAAAAAAATATCATGATGTATTAAATCTTTTTATATTTCTAATGAATATTTATAGTCAAAAATATGACTTGTATAACCCCATTTAAATTTTTTTTAGTAGAACAACTCAAGTTTGTGACATTTTTACTTTAACCTTAAATAAAAAGATATTAATGTCATTTTCCATCAAAAGTGGCTCCATAGGGTCCCCAAGTTGACCCATGGATTGTAGTGGTCGGCCATGAAACAGCCAATAAGGGTAGGACATGTTTCAAGTTCATTTCATATTATTAAAACATTATTCTTACCATAAATTACACTAATTACCTCTAATCGCGATAAAAAACATAAAAGTTCCTATTCACCAAAAAATTATTTTAATCCCATTGAACCACATTTTACTTATTAATGACAACCATGTATGTCAGATTTTTGAAATTCATAACACATATGTGGTAAAATTTCATTTAAATGAAAAATCGGTTTTTAAGTACCACTTAGTGGTTTCACTATTCATCAAAAATTGATGTTTTTCAGAAAAATACCAAAACCTCACCCTAAGATATATTTGATATTATGAATTCAAAAATGATTTATATTTTATAAAATTAAAAACATATAAGTTTCATTAATTAATTTAATAATTAATTCCCGCTGTCAGAGTAAAAAGCGTGTTTTTATGAAACAATAAGTCTCAAAAGATTGACACTAGTTTAAGTTCAATTTCAAAGTGAAATTAATTACAATTACCCCCATTGGATTAAATGGTAAAAATATATTCTAATTTCACTTTAAAAACAATTAAAAATATAATATAATCACATAAAAAATTAGATTAAAAAGAGGTTTTGAATTAAAATATAACATTTTTCACTACTCATTAAAAAAGAACATTATCAGAAAAATACCAGAAATTTATCAAAAGTAAATTTCAATGTACCAATCCTAAATAATAAGTTTATTTTGACAAATATAGCTTATAAAATTGTCAAAAGATAGATTTATATATGGTTTTCCATCAAAAGGCAGTAAAACAATCCTTTAAAAATATTAGTGTGTTCCATGCTTAAGATTGGATTTATTCTCATTTTAAGCCTCTAAAACACAATCTAATAAATTAATAGTCATAGACAAGAATATCTATTATTCATTAATTACTTTGGATGTTACAATTAGACCTCATAATAGTCACATAATCCTAGAACCCAATGGTTTTGTGTCTTTTGGGATTAACTACATAAAAAAACCAATTTCTAAACATTTATTTATAATTTCACCCTACTAGACCTTCTAATTGACACTCATACATTATAATCTTCTTCATAACCTGGGAAATGGAAAACATATGAAAGTTGTGAGATCAAATCTTAGTTAGGGAAAATTTATCAACAAGTCTATTAGAAGTTATATAATATTAATATAGTAAGACATTGGGAAATATGGAATAATAATAATTTTATATAAAGAATAATAGAAGGAAATATAACTTGAAATGATTAAACTTATATCGTGGCATAAGATTATGGAATTATTTAATAATAAACATGAGCTATGGATTATAACTAAATGAAATAACATAGATATGTGTAAAAAACATAAGAAAAAAAACCATAAACTAATGGAGAGGGTATCACTACTTTACTCTTATAACATAGCATGATTGGTATAAAAACCCATGTACCCTCTTAGCCTTAAACAAAAAACCTATGTACCCTCTTGATATTATAAGATATAAACTATAACCAATGCATTAGTCAGAGATAAAGTACCCCTGGAATCATATATTGATAATCCATACACATGTGTATGACATAAATTCAATCATATATAATAACATTTATAACTCCTCAAATGAAAATAGGTTTCGTAACATTTATAAGTGGTATCAAATAAATATCCTCAAGATTTTGATTAGTTGATATAAAAAGTTCAATAAAAAAAGAGTATTCCACAATTTTATGTAGAGGGTGAATCATAAGACATACCTAGATAGAAGGTATATATTTTATAGAAGAATAAGAAAATGGAAGTGAAATCATATTTTTTTTTCGTAAAATATTTTCAAATTTATTGAAAAACAATGTTATGAGTCACTTTATGAAAGTTTATTTTGATAATTTCATATGTAAAACATTTAAAAAATATATATATTTAATGATAAAAATCAATAATGGAGACTTGAAACATATATAATGGATTTTCTAAGGAAATGTGGATTTGAAGATTGAGCATATGATCATTGATAGAAAACCCCCTAATATTTTATAATACATTTATCAAAACCCACATTATAAAAATATTATTAAAGTTTATTATTGAAAATATTTAACGAAAAATATAAATATTGCAATGGATAATATATATATTTATTTAAAAATAAATTAATGACAAGATTTTTTTAATGAATGAATATGGACATGGAAGAAAAATATCCTTTAAAAAGGATGTCAATTATTATATACAATGTTTTACTTTTATGTGAAAGAAAATCCTCAAGGTAGTGGTTTGAGATTTAAAAAGTAAATTTATATAGATATAAAATGCATGTATCATTTAATAAAATCTTAATTTCAGATAAAAAAATCACCAAATCTATAAACGTAAGAAAATACATTATAACATAAACAAATAATATTTGAGTTAACAAAATCTCTTACGACTTTAGTATCACTTGAATAAAAAGTCCTTGAAAAAAATAACTTCTGAAGGATTTTTTAATCCCTTTATTTTCATGAAATATATGATTAAAATGTCTATATGTTAGTATATCTATTAAATATAAAAATTTTTGGAATATTTCATATGACTCAATGAAAGGAATGTGAGATGAGAAAACCTTACCTTTACTCTTGATTTTATTGAAAGCACCAGAACCTCACATATAATAAAAATATCCATATTAATAAATTATTTAACATCTTTATTCAAATCTAAAAACATTTATACACTTCATTTATATAATTTATGCATATGAATATTTGTTAGGTATATTTTATATTTAATATTAGATATTAATGATTTTGTTCATTTTGGATGAGTTTGGTGATGGCGATATCGATTTTCATTGCTTAGTAAAATGTTCATCATTTCATGATTTTTAAAGGAACTATAAGATAATTTATGTAATTATTGATACATTTTAAATATCATTACATGTGATTTTTATTATGATTTATGCATATGGAATTATGGATGAGCTTGTTTTAAATAATTTATATATATCCAAATATTACATATAACGATTTTTGATTTTGGTTTCATAAATTCATAAAAGAACCATGAAATATATAACATTAATTGCCTTTGTGATAATTTGTTTTAAGAAATTTTTCTTTTGTATTTTTAGTTAACTAACCTTTTTGTTTTATAATATTTTTTTCTAGGAATCCCATCCAAGAGTCAGATAAATATGTTTTGTATTTAGATCGTCATATCCAGAACAATAAAAGGTAAAATTTATTGTTTTTTGAAAGTCTATATTTGTTGTAATCATAGAAATAATGAGATTTTTGAAGACTTTTGAAAGAAGAATGCGTGTTCAGAAGTTAGGAAGTTGTAATACTTTCTAAAGATATATTAGATGATGCTTTGTTGATTAAGAAGTTCTCACAAATCATGAAAACTTTCATGATAAAGAATTTTGATGAAATGGTGGAGATATTTAACTAAATTTAAAATTACAGAGTGAAGAATCCCATTATAATGGGAATTACATCTTAATGAGAATTCCATCATAATGGAAATTTTATCATAATAAGGATTCAATCGTAATTGTAATATAATCGTAATGATAACTCCATCATAATTGGAATATAATCATAATGAGAATTAAATCATAATTGGAATTTCATCGTAATGATAATTCCATCATAATGATATTTACATTATTTTGTGGCTGATCAACATCAGGTACTGTAGAATCAGATCATCCAACTGAAGCAAAAAAAAATTTTCATACTCAGGATGATCGTACTCAAAATTAAGAGGAAAATAATCATATATAGAAATGATTGTATCCAGGATAATCAAAATATCAAAACGGGGTGAGGAATAAACAGTTTATAGTGATGTTGTGAAAGAAATCGATCATAATTAAGATGACAAAAAAAACAAATTGTAATGAGTTGAGATAGGTATTTTTAGTTTAAGTGGTCAAACATTAATTTCATTTTTGTGAAAATGTCGGATAAATTGTAATAGGTTTGAAGAATTAAAAGTTGAAGTTTTCAATAAAATAGAATTTTGGAGATTTTAAGTTGTGAGGAAACGAGAATGTTTTCAATTTTCCTTTGTTTTTTTTTCTGAGTTTCCCATAAATACTTCCACATATCATTTTTTCATTATCAACATTCACACACATGCAAAATTTAGATCGATGGAGAATTCAATGTGAATGTTCCTATATATATGAAGAAGAATTATATTGAGCATTCTTTTAGAGAATGAGTTTTTAAGATTGTGAGTGACTTCATCATACTATGAAAATCAAATCCAGCATTATCATATTCATATAATTGGATCCAATATTATTGTAATAAAAAAAATCAGATCAATGATCCAGAATTCTCGTATTCAGATAATCAAATACAGAATTATCATACTCAGAAAAATCGGATCCATGATCAAAAATTATCATATTTAGTGAATCAGATCCAGGATACAACATTATCATACATAGAAAATAGGACCCATAATCCGGCATCATTGTATTGAGAAAGTCAGATCCAACATCATCAGATTGAGAATATCAGATCCAGTCAAATCAGACAGAGGATTCAGACTGAGTAATTGTGGAGAAGTTTTAATAAAGTCTTTTTAATTTTGTTTTTCATAATTATTTTATATGAAAACATTGTAAATTGAAGGGATTCGTTATAATCATTCCTATCGAGAGATAGAAGCTGTCTAACGGTAGTTGGTATAAGTTGTATTCAATTTCTCATAATAGTATATTTTTATTGACCCACAGATGTGCCAATAGAAGGGACCAAGGTTCTCACACAAATACCAAAACAGAGAAATCATATATTATTTCCATGATTTCCTAATTTTTCATGCTTGATTATCTACTGAAAGTTGATAAGGAAATAAATCTTAACATGTTTTAGGGGTTTTGTTTCTATTTTTTCTAATTATAAATAGTGAACAACTGGTTTAACCACCCTTCTCAGTTGTTGTTCAATCCTTGAAATTTCTATTAGCATTAGAGGGTTATGTTCCCTTATTGAATCCTTGTCATCGATAATATAAATTCTATCAATATTAGAGGAATTCCAACAATCAATGGAAAAAATTATTATTGATGAAAAAGTTGGATGACTCCTTATCTTATATCTCTAGGCTTGGATGTTGTTGATGCTGATACTCTTGGTCTTCCACTTATTGATAATGATTATCCCATGAAATTTATTGTTAATAGAAACATATAAGTTGATTGAAAGTATAAAAATGAAATCCTCATTTCAATATCAGATAATATTTATCAGAAGGTGATGGGTCTCAAATCTTAAAAAAGTATGTGGGGAATGTTGAAAAGAATTTTTGAAGGGAATACTAATGTTTAGGAATAAAAGCTACAAATAAGACATGGTATGTATGAAAACATCTGAATGAGGGATGAAGAAACAATTGATGAATGATTCAGCAGATTGAAGGATTATTTTTGCAACATTAGAGGATTCATAGATGTCTTAGAAGATTCTACAATTGAAAAAAAAGATTGAGAAACTTTTTTGACATGTTTGATTCTAAAATTGATTCTTTAGAAGATAAGGATTATTTATCTCTTGATGAATTTCATAACTTTTTGATTTCTTGTGAAATTAGGATAGTTACAATCATTAAAAATAATATGAAATGTAAAATGGATTTTGAATCTATGAGAAAGTTGAAAAACAAATATATTGATGAAGCCAATCTGTGTGAGTCCAATGACATGGAAGAAAATGAGTAGAATGAAAAAAATCATGTCTGTCATATCCACGAACTATCGATAAGGAAGAATAAAGTATAGAGGTAAACATTCTCTAAATTTCTTTGAGTTTGGTGGAATCATGTATTTGGTTATTAATTTACCCATGAATAAAATTGTAGAATATAGAGATGATTCAGATAAAAAACCATAAATGAAGAAAATGAAAAAAAATGAAAATGAAGACAAGTGTTCCAATAGATTGAAGAATATATTAACAAGATACAAAGAAGAATGTTGAGTAAGAAATTTCAATTATACTTAACTAAAAAATCATCTGAAGATGAAAGTAAAAAAAAAATAGAACCTTCATTGCAAAATTTGTAAAAATAAAATATTTCTCAGAGAGTGAATAATGTTGTGAATAATCTTATATATAGTATCATCTCAGTATCAAACTTATTATATGTCTTTAGAAAACAAATATGAAGAACGAAATTAGAATAATGAAGACAGATTTTGAAGAATTTTTTTATAGACGAAAAGTTGTTATCAAGCAGGAGGATAAATACATTCAGGCTATTTTATGTTAAAATACTGAAGTTACGAATAAGGAATGTTGATTTATGATCTTACCAAGAAGTTGGAATCTAAGTAAGGAGAGGTTAACAAGTTTTCATAAAAAGTTATTAAGTCCAAAATTTCCTTGAGGTAGATGGATGAAAACTTAAAAAAATCTACAGAAGTAAAAGAAGATACATTTAATGTTTCTAAGAACGGTCAATATGAGAATTAGGTAAAATCATCTCTTATAAATAATAATGTTTATTCTTATTATTTTTCAATTTTTGGTTCCAAAAAAAGTATTGGGAAATATTGGATGAAGAATGTATGTGAGAAACCTATCAAATCCAAAAAAGTAAAAAACTGATTCGATAGAAAAGATGGTCAACATCCTGAGTATGTTATAACTGAAAGAAGTTTCCATAATCAACAATGTTTCTAATGTTTCTTTATCTTTTTTGAATAGAAAAAAATATTTGAAGGATATTTCTAGTTTTATGGAATATATGGGCACAAAGATTATAATTTTGTCCACAAATAATCTATTCTTCAATGAAGGTCTGAGCAAAGAAAGAGAAATAGTGAAATAAGATTGATATCCTCTCATAACTCAATGAATGTTGGAAAGGTGAGTTCACAAGATGTTAGAAACATTCCAACAAAAATTAATTTGAATTTATTTTAGAGTTTTTTTTAATATGTCATCAGTCTGTTCATAATGCTGAAATATGTATGACACTCCTTCCAGAACACATTTCTTATGATAGAAAAGAAAATAAAGATGAAAATAATAATATGGAGGAAATAGATTTTGTTGTTGAGACAACTTTAAAATCAATTAAGATTAATAAACCATGGATAATTGATAGTGGTTGTTCTTCACATATGACAGGTGATATAAAAATATTGAGACATGTTGAAATTCATGATAGAGGAGAAGTCAATTTGGGAAATGACAATTCCTTAAAAATTAGAAGAATCAGAACGGTAGTGATTGAAGCAGATAAATTGGAATATAAGGAAGCTTTACTTGTTTATGGGATAAAATATAACATACTTAATGTAAGTCAAATTTTGGATGATGGAAATTAATTAATCCTTAGAAAAGATTCTTGTAACATAAAAACATTGAATGATGGAAAATTAAATACAAATAGAGAAAGAACCAATGTAAATCTATTTCAAATAGAAGATTTCAATAACTCAAATTAGTGATAAATATGAAAATAATTTGTGGCACTAAAGAATTTTCCACCTTGGGTAGAAAAACATGAATTATCTTTCTTAAGTTGTTACTGTTAGGAATTTTACAGAATTGAGAAGAAGAGATGAAAATATTTGTATTACTTGTTATAAAGGAAATATTACTAAAAAATTCATAAAATAGTAGATAATGAATGTATCAGACCACATGCTATTTTCCATTCTTAATTATTTGGACAAATGAGACATCAACTAAAATATAAGACTTGAAGTTCATCACTTTTATAGAAGATTTCACTCAAATGAAAAACATCATGTTTATGAAGCACAAGTCAAAGGCTATTGAAATGGATTGATTCTTCAGAAAATATATTGAGAAATAATTAGGGGTTTCTATAAAGAATCTTAGAATATATAATATTACAGAATTCACAAACAATTTTTTGAAGCATTTTTTAGAAAACATGGTATTTAACATTCGTATAGTGCTCCCTAAAATCAATAATAAAATGGAATATTAGATATAAATAATAGAAACTTTTTGAATATGGGAAGAAGTATGTTAGTAGAATACCAAATTTCAAAATTGTTTTGGAGAGATGATGTTAGTACTACTATACATGTTAAAAATAGATGCTTTTTGAGAATGAAAACCAACACGTCTCCTTGTAAAATGTGACATAACAAAAAAAACTAAATTGAAATACTTCAATGTTTATGGAATTCTATTTTTTCTCAAAATAATAAATCCGGATTTGGTATTGCTTTATGGAAAGATGAGGAAGGAAATTTCATGGGTTATTCACCCAATGGGAGAAGATACAAAATTTGGAACAGACATTTACAAAATTTTGTGTACTCATACGATGTGAAGGTCATTGAAAATCAAACTTCCTTAACAAAATTTGTTGAGAATGTTGAGGAGGATACATTGGAGATTTTCAACAATAGTGAATGTTATCCAAAATATCCTCATCAAGAATCAGATGGGTTAGGTGGTGAGGAAATTGATGTTGGGAGAGAAACCTTGATATTTACTACCTTACAAAAACATATTGAATCTAAAAAAATTATTTTGAATTAAAAGGCCTCATTATTGACTAGAAATATGCTGAAATTATAAAAGCAGACTTCCCACATCTCAAAAGTGAAAGCAGAATCTGTTTTAGAGGCTATTCAACATAATGAATTGATGGATTCATTGGATGAAGTGTTGGATCAGATTGAGAATAATGAAACATGGGAACTTGTTCCAAGTCCAATAAATAAAAATGTTATTGGAACCAAGTGTGTTTATAGAAACAATATGAATGAGAATAAAGATATTTAAATATAAAAATAAAGGCTTATATGTAAAGGTTATACGTAAGTTGAAGGTGTAGATTTCGATGAATCATTTTCCCCAGTTCTATGGATAGAGACTATTCTAATGTTTCTTTTAGTGGTTTCTCATCAAAGTTACCATGTTTATCAGATGGATATAAATAAGGATTTTTTAACAGGATAGATTGAGTATTAAGTTTAAATTAAGAATACTTGTGGGTTTCTACTTGATTAGTATGAAAACAAACTTTTCAAATTCAATAAATCTTCTTATGAGCTAAAATGAGATCCATTTTCTTTTTATCAGAATCATGAAAATTGTTTGATAATGATGATCTATTATAAAGGAAAAGTTGATAGAAATTCATATGTGAAATATGTTGACTCTAGAACATTAACTGTAATTGTTTATGTGGATTATATAATATTTTATAGGGTTGAAGAAAAGTATTTTGAAGAGTTTTCTAAAAATGAAAAAGAATTTTGAAATGTAAATGTTTGCATAATTAACTTTCATCCATGGATTACAAGTTCAATAAATAGAAAAATATATATTATTATCTCAAGAAAAATATTCCAGGGAATTGTTCAATTATTTTGGGATGGTTTAATCTAAATAAGATTCAAATCTTATTTCAGTGAGCACAAATTTGAGTAATGATAAATCTGGAATAAGTGTGAATCAAAAAGACTTTCAGAATTTAACAGGATATCTTCTTTAACTTACAACTTCAAGACCTAATATTGTATATGATGTGAGTTTATATTCAAGGTATCAAAGTTATCCAAATTAATATCATATGTTGGCAGCAAAAGTATTCTAATATATTTCAAAGATACAACTTCACATGGGTTATTATACAAAAGAAACAGCGAGATGAAGTTTCATAGTTATACTGATGCTGATTGGGATAACTATAGAAATGAGAAAAAATAATGCTTAGAAGGAACATTTTTCTTAGGTAAATATTGTGTAAGTGGGTATATTAAGAAGCAAATCTCAGTAATTTTGAGCGTAGTTGAATCCAAATATATTGCAGCTACTCATGATTGTACTCTAATATTTTGGATAAAAGTTTTGCTAAAATATTTGAAAGTAAATGTTTCTAAAACATTAAAGATACTTTGTGATAATTATAGTGTTATTTATCTTTCTAATAATCCTATCCAACATCAAATATCAAAACACATTTATATAATGTTTCAATTTATAAAATATAAAGTTTCTACTTGAGATGTTTTTATGGAATACACCTCCACAAAGAGTTAGATTTATGATATCTTTACAAAAGTAATACTGAAGGAAAATTTTATTGAATTGATGATGAAACTTTATGTTCATCATACTACCATGTCTTCATAAAACTCTCAAGGATTACCCCCAACCACATTTTGATTATCTTGACAAAGGAGGAGATAAAGAAACAACTCTATACTTTGTAAGAAATTTTAACCAACCTTTTTTTTATAAACCTAATGCTATGGTTATCATATAATGCGGGGGGGGGAGAGAAAATTGAGAGAAAAATAAAGTGAGAAAATAAATAATGGGTGAGAGAAAGAAAAATAATGTGAGAAAATAAAGAATGAGGGAGGGAAAATAAAAGCGTGAAATAAAAGTGAGGAGTGTTTATCTTTACATGGCCACAAAATATTCTTGCCACTAAGGGATGTAATTCCTTAAAAAATATTTATCTAGTAGTGTGGTGTCATGACACTCTATTTTTAGAAAGTCTATGTTTTGATAAAATTAAAAAAACATTATTTCTTAACAAAAATTGAGTTGTGAAAATTTATTAGAGTCAGAAAAACTGATAACGAGGTTTTTTAAAAAATCCAAAGGGTGAGATTGATGTAAATTTGTGATAATTTTGTTTAAATGATTTTGTACGTGCTGACAATTATACTTTTTGTTTTAGAGAGTTTTTGTTTTCTAGGAATCCGATCCGTCTATATCATATTAAGATAATAAATTATAAAATAATCAGAGGGAGAATTTATTATTTTTTAGAAGTCTATATTTGCTGTAATAAGAGAAAAAATGATGTTGCTGAATAGTTAGAAAAGAAGAATGCAAATTAAAGAGATAAAAAATTTTCATACATTCTAAAAATAAATTAGATGATTCTTTACTGATAAATAATTTCTCACAAATCAAGAAAAAATTTCATGATACAAGCTTTTGATGGAATGGTAGAAAGGATTGAAGAAATTAAAAATTAAAGATTTAATAATTCCACTGTAATAAAAATTTCAACGTAATGATACTTCCATCATAATGAGAATTTTATCATAATGAGAATTCCATTATAATGGTAATTTCATCATAATAATAATTCCATCATAATGGTAATTTAATCATAATGAGAATTCCATAAAAATAGTAATTTCATAATAAGGAGAATTCCAGTGTAATGGGATTTACATCGCATTGAGGACGACCAACATCAGCTATTGTTGTATCCGATCATCCATAGAAGTATAAAAATATTTTCATTCCCAGGATGATCATACATAGACTCAGTAGGAAAATGATTGTATCAAAAAAATAATCATATCTAGGATAATCAAAAGATCAAAATGGGATGTAAAAAAAAACAGATTGCAATGAAGTTGAGAAAGAAATAGATCATAATGAATTTGGGAAAGAAATAGACAATAATGAGCCAAGAAAGTTATGATGAATTAAAGTAGCCAAACATGAATTTCAATTTTGTGTAAATCTCATAGAAATATAATAATGTTTCAAGAAGTCAAATATTATGATTTAAAAATGATTTATTTTCAAGGATTTTGAGATTTGTGGATGCATGTATGTTTTTGGGTTTCCCACCTTTGTCTTTAAGTGGCCTATAAATATTTCCTCTGCTCATTTGTTCATTCAAAACGTTCACACAATCACAAAAGGTAGAGTACTGGATAATTTGATGTTAATGTTACCATATAATTGATAATTTTTTTAATAATTCTACTAGAGTTTGAGTTTTATATATTTTGAGTGAGTTCATCGTACTGAGAAAATCGGATCTAGTATTATCATATTTAGATAATTGGATCCAGAATTATCCTACTCAAAAAATTGGATCCATTATCCAGTATTATCATTTTCAGAGAATTAGATCCAGGATCCAGTGTTATCATACTCAGAAAATTGGATCTAGAATGGAATATCATTGTATTGAGAAAATCAGATCCAACATCATCAGATTGAGAAAACCAAATCCAACCAAATCAGACCGAGGACTCAGACTGAGAAATTATGCAGAATATTCAAAAAATCCTTTATTATTTTGTTTAGATCAATTGTTTTATAAGAAAACATTTTAAACAGATGGGATCCAGTATAATCAATCCTATCATGATATAGAAGGCATCTAACAAGTGTTGGAAGAAGTTGTATCCACTTATTCATAAAAATGGATTTCTATTGACCCATGGGAGTGGTTATGTAAATGGAGTAGGTTATCAAATAGAGGATAAATGTTTTAAATCTCGTGTGATTTTATTTTTTTTCCTTCTTTTGAATAAATTTTTATTTAATAAATGTTTTTAAGGAAATAAATCTTTACAAGTTTCAGAGGTTAAGTTTCTAAAAGTTTTGAAACTTATAAAAAGTGAATAACAGATTCAACCCACCTTCTCTGTTATTATTAGACCCTAGGAACTTAACTACTTATTAATATCAAATATATTTGTAAAATATATTTTTATAACCATACATGTATTTCATTCATGAAATTAAAGCACACCATCCATAAATGCGGTAGTTCTCACTTATACACGAACACTATTTTAATTTTCTAATGAATGAAAGGGAATGAAGGAATATAATGATTTATATTTTAATAAACATAATGATATAATATATATAAAATATATCAATTAAATAAAATTTCAGATTTCCAAATGTGAGGAATTAATGAAAATTAAAATATATAAATCAGGGAGGCTTTAGTCCGGAAAAAACGCACAAGAAACATTTTCATTTGCTGAACAGTCATAGATGATGGTCAAAAATGATTATTCCAATAAAATATATAATTTATTTATATTTATGTTAATTATTTTATTATTTTATCATTTTTATAATATATTTTAAGGAGTTATATGAAGAATTAAGGAAATAAAAATAAAAAAGAATTGATTTGGAATATTTAGCTTACCCCATGGAATAACTAATTAAAAGTTGAATTAAGTATTTGGAGTGTGGTATTTCTATGACAGAAGTACCTCTAGGAAATGGAAAGGAGTTTTGGATATGAATTTGGTAGTTTCTTTTGAACTAATAGTCTTAAGGTTTGAGGATAATTGATGTTGTGAAGGGCTATCATTAAAAGTGAAAGGGGTGTCAATTTTCTAAATATTCATGACATTATACTAATGGAATTTCACATTCAAAGTAAAGAGGCTCCAATATTTGAAAATAAAATAAAGTGGATATTTTTTTGTTGATAAACATATCATAAGAACAAATAATGGATAAATTCTTTGGTATTTTTGACTTCCCCCCCTAAAATGTTACATTTTTACCCTAATTTACTTTTACTAGGGTAACTCATTTTTTATCCTAAGTAACTTATTTTTATAGATAAAAATAAAATTAATCTTTTTATATAATTTTTACATGTTTATTATTCATTTTAAATCAATTTTATCATATAATTTTTTTTGAAGTGATAAAAAAATTATAAAATAATTAATGTATAACACATTAAACTGTTTTAGGGAAAATATAACATAAGTACCAAAATATGAAACATAGGATTATAATTTTAAAATACTATTTATAAATGTTGAATTTTTCTTATTAAATATATAATTTTTATGAAAAATGGTTTCATAAATTTTTAATCCATTCTTATATCCTAATGATGTCATAAAATTCATTGTATTTTTTAAAATGTTATTTTATATTTTTCACCTAAAAATCAATATTTCATGAAAAATATAAATAAATAATCCTAATATATTATTTTCTATCTAAATAAAATAATGAATTCCATTTTTTCAAATTATGATTCTAAAATTTAACAATTCAAATTTTAAATGAAAACATAAAATATAATAAAATTATTTTAATAGAAAATGACTTTTTAAAATATTAACCATTCATATTATTATTTAATATTAGTTAGAAATTAAATTAGATTTAATATAATATTCAAAAAAAAAATTTAATTTATCAACATTTAACCATTATCATTTTTTTAAATAAAAATTGATTGTGCATAAAAGGAATTTTTTAGTAAAATACATTTTTACAAATAGAATGAATTTATTCTTATTACTTGCTGAGTAATAACTATTGTAAAATGTTAATTTATTTTTATTAGAAATATTACCAATATATTTAATTTAAATAATTATTTATTAAAATGTAATTTAAATAACACAACAATTTATAAAAATAGTTCTTAAATAAATACAACTTTTATATTAAATAATCATTACTAAATACGATAAAAATTAATTATTTATGGTAAAAAATTGAAATTTCTAATCAATTGATAATAAAATATTAATTTTAATTTTATAAATAAATAATAATTAAATTTAACACATACTAATATATATATCTCACAATAATTATTATTAAGTAAATATTATATTTTTCATTTCATCATATGATATTTTGAATGTATTCATGGTTGCCATGTAATATTTTATTTCAATAAAAATTTTCATGGTTTGTTTTTGTTTTTTGTTTCATATGATACATTCTAATTGATAAAGTATTTATTTAAAGGAAAAACATGTTATAATATTTAGGTGTTACCTTCTAAAAACATAAATAAATTTCATCATCACAATTTTAATTATCACCCGCTAAGGTGAATTACTAAGGTATCCATAAGATAGAAATGACATAATATACAATTTTTAATGATATATCAACCTCAATAACCTTGTTATTAATATGAAACATTTTATCCCAAATATGGTTATTTGAAATTTCTAAGGGTGATACCTTTCACACCTTTATATTCATGGTATTTTTCATAACTACATTCCAAATCCAAAATGATTATTATAATATCCAATAAAATCATAGTGAATGATCATAAAAATATAAACAATTAATACTATGATTTTTTCACCCATGTCACTTTTATATTGATCTATGACAATTTTAATTCTTCTATAATATAATTGGATCAAACTAGAACTCCTTTAGTGTCACTTAGGGTTTCCATGATCATTTTACTATTATGTTTTTAAAATAACTAGATATATGTTTCATTCTAAAATTTTCTTTTAAGTCCTTCATAATGGTTTTAAAAGCGTATGTGTGTCAATACTATAATATAACCCTAGAGTATTAAATTATTTGTGATGTTATGTCTAATTTTTTTTTCATTGACTGAATATTGAGTTAATACTCAAGAAACCGTTTTTTTATTTTTACCCCTTGGTGATTGCATTCTTAAACATGGATCCTCTAGTTTATATGTATATAGGGATGGAATTTCTTAGAAACCATATAATATTTCCACAAATAAAATTTTAGGATTTTTTCTTTTGCTTTAGGTTATCCCCATGGTATCCTATAATATTTTATAGTCAAAAAACGAAAATATAACTAAAGTATACTTAAAAATAATTAAACCATTCTATTATAAAAAATTATCTACCCCAAACCCGTACTCTCTAAGTCTAGTGATAAATATACAGAATTAAAATTGAAAAATTTTATTCAAAATGAACAAAAACAGGGGGGATACATAGTAAAGTTATTGAGGATGAAAAAGATAGAGTCTAAGGGAATCCTCTATAACCTTTTGTTTCCATTCGACAGGAAGAGGAAAAAAATCATGTTAATAGTCAAACCCTATTTTTGATTGCCTTTAGAAGAAAGGATATTGTATTTCATATTTCCCTCCCCTAGGCGTGAACAATTTAATCAATTAGAAGTAATATGTTTTTTTCTACCAAGATTGGGTATGAAATTTTCATTGGATATGTGGAGTGGCCCAACAGAGCATTGATAAAAATAATAGTGTCATATTCAAAAATCGAGATACTAATGTTTTTGGAATTATAGAGTGTGATACCCATAAGAAAAAGTTTGCATTCTTCCTAAATGAAATTTCACTCTCTTTAGATAGGAAAGAAACAAATAGTGATAAATCCATGATTGTCCAAAACAATTCCTCCTTTGTGCATTATATCTTGGCTAAAGTGACCATTCAAGTTCTAATCCAAACTAGGTGTAGTTTACATATCTCCAATGATACCTCTATACCTCTTTGTGAACTAGTAACAAATTTGATAATTTACAAGACAATTTCTTCCAATAGAGTTGGAATTGACATATATTTACACATCGAATCCAGATTATGCATAAGGTGAAGAAGTCTACTTTTAGGGGAAGTGAATGTTGGCTTCTTTCCTTGGTGTTAAACAATAGTACATTCTTCCCAAGCAGACCAAAATATTTTAGAAAATAGGATAATCATTCCCTTTATCACCTCATTAATTCATATTATTATGACAAATAATGTATGAATAAAAGACCCAATTAAAGGACAATCCGATTTATTCGGAGTGATGCTGCCCATAGAGAACCACATATGTTTTTCGTAGTCACTTTCTTTTTACTTATGGGAAACCAATTAAAATTTTTCATTCTGAACACATGCATTCAATATAACTTTGTTTTGAATATCATACACATGAATGGATTGGTTTTAGATTATATAGATAATAAAATTAAACTTATAGGTAAGTTTCTTATGGAAAAGATTATTTCCAAGGAGATAAAAATTATGTCATAAGAGAGAACATTACAAATTAAGAAGTATGATAAATAACTTAATGAATATATTTGGAATACTAACAATATAATATCCTATAAAAGGTTAATTTATTATAAGAGATCTCTATATTTGAAATTAATAACCAAATAAATAAATATATTGTGGGTATTTTGTTATTTTATGCTTATATTGGGGGAAAACATCTATAACATCATAATTGGTAACCCACCCGGTTATACTTCCAGAAATCAGCTTCACCCTTTAGAGTGATCCATGATGAGTTTTCAAGGATGACTTGATTGTTATCTTGAATAATTACCCATGGATGAGAACTAGAGGTATTTGTATAGGTGGTTGGATTGGATCCATATTTCTTCTAGACAAATGAGGAACATAGGAACATCGCTCAGTCAACTAACAATCCAGTTTTTATTGCATACTAATCAAGATTTACACAAATCCCCTAAGATTGGGGTTGAAATTATCTCTTATTTTAGATAATTTGGACTAGATGGACCTTTTATGGTATCTAAATTTTTGAGAATCCAAGATGAAGATGTTGAGAGTTCTTCAATGTTTTTTAGAATACCTTGAGTGTTTCACACACCAAGAGAACATTCATGGGTATATTTGTTAGAAAACTATTCTCAATATTAAATCATTTATGAAATTATAGTAAAATATTATTTATGTTAAGGATCCTAATTTTTATTCTGTTAGATTTCCCATTAAAATGATGAATTAAATTCTATCATTGTAAAATGTTGTTCCATGAAATTCCATAAGAAATTTTTTTCTTGAAACTCAATGAGTTGGCTCAATGATTTTTGTTCTCATTTATGATAACTTTTTAGACCTGTAAACATTAATTTTAGTGGTGTTAATTCTATAAATAATCTTATAGATGTACTCTTTTAGGACCCTATTTGAGTTTTAGATATATTTTCAACTTTAGTTGGTGAATAATAACATATCATCAGAGAAAATAGGTTAGATATTCTAGAAAACCCAAAATAGTCAATGAAAAAAAGAACCAAACCATATGTAATACCCTTTTTATGATTTCTATTGAGTAATTCCAATGAAAAAACAAAAAGTATCGTAGAAATAATATATTCTCAATGAATTTATATAAATAAATCAACAAAACCAAATCTTCTTCCTATGAGAGATATGATGAAGCAAGAGGATAATAATAATTAGAATAAGAGGTCACAAGACAATAATAAAAATCCACATTTTCTAATAATATTGAGAATGAAGCTCAATTTAATTCTATCTTATTCCATTTCTATATCAACTATGAACATAATGATAGAACTAGACACCGTTCTATTAATGTTTGGTGTAATATATTAGGCCAAACCAATGGGACACAAAACTTTTCTTCCATTAATAAATCCATGTTATTATTTATAAACATAAGGTAGTGAGTAATTATAATCTCATTAATTTTATATTTTGGCCATCACCTTATTTTTAAATTTTTATAATATAATTGGATGAAAATGACCAATATTATTGGGTTTTTTTCACCTTTGGAATTTTAAAAATAATAGTTGTTAAAGTGACCCTAGTAAAATGTCATCGTCTAAAATAACCATGAACCCCCTAAAAATTATATTTCAATGTTTCCCCAAAATTTAAAAAAATACCATAAGAGTCAATTGTGACCTAGGAAATTCTCTATATTAAGGCTCACGATAGCTTCCAATATTTCTACCCTATACATGATAGCTTCCATAACTCGGTTATGCTAACTATAAATAGACATTTTATTTTTTGTAAAAGGTTTCATGATCCATACCACCATCCTAATTTCCTTCACGTGACAGATGCCTTAAACCTGAAAGAGATTAATGAAATATTAAAATTCTAGTGGTCTTATTATTTTGATGTACTAATGAATAAACCATTTCTAATTTTCATATTCAGTTTCCCTATAAATTTATTTTATGTGATATAATCATGGAAATAATTATAAATATATTCTAAAAAAATTAATTCAAAAAAATATAAACATGCACAAATTTTAAATTAATTAAACATTACATCTCATAATAATATAACAATCAAAAAAAATAAAGTTTTAGTCTATTTGGATATTATCTACATAAAGATATTATGGTCAAAATTTCACTATTATGACACCATAATGAACCTCCTTCTAGGAATATAATATGTTATAATATTCTTAATACCATGGAGAATGTAAAACATTAGAAAGGTGTGAGATTAACTGCTAAGTAAGGGAAAATATTACCAATGATTCCTTAACAGAACATATCAAAAGCTTTTGATAATTCTTGGGGGAAGTATGGAACTATATTATTTGTCCACAAATCCTGATAGAAGGTTATGTAACCTCAAATTAACAAGCATATACGATGGAATAATATGTTGGAATCATGAGATAATAAACACAAGGAATAAATCATTTCATAAAAAATAAAGTAGAAATATGTCATAATCCTATGTATAGGAAATAATAATCTAGTAGAGTAGTCATCACAACCTAATGCCCATAACATACTGGGATTGGGATAACAACCCATATAACTTCTTGGAATTGGGTAAATAATAAGTGTTCCCTATTAATAACATTAAATATAAACATTAAACAATGCATTGGAGGGGATATAGGATACCACCCACTAAATAATGATCATCAATACACATGTTTTCTATATAAATATATTAATATATCATACCATGAAGAACCCATGTAATGAAAATGAGTTTTGTAACATTTCAATGTGGTACTAACCCCCCAACCCTCTCAAGAGTTTGATTGATTTGTACGATAAATTAAATCACAAAAAGGACAACGTCACAAGGGAACATATTGGGTGAATCTTGAAATACAACTCCATATGTGATAGATATTTTGTAGATAAATAGTAAAATTAAATAGAAACCCAAAAAGAATTTTATAATTTTTTTTAACATTATCAAAAAATGATGTTACACACCACATTAAAAAAACATTTTGAGAAGATAAAATGAAACAAATTATCAAACAATATTTTTAAATAAATCTAAAAAACATATAATATTAAAATAAATAAGGGATTTTATAATTAAATGTTTAGTAAAAGATAAAATATATGACCATAAAAAACACCTTTAATATTTTAAAACAACATTATTACAACCCATATCATCGAAATAGTAATAAAACATATATAGAATAGTGTTAAAGATAAATATATATATCAGATGAAATAAGATAGTTTTTTTAATTCCAAAATAATAATGGATTTTTTGGAAGGAAATAATACGTTCATGGGAAAAAATTATATTTATAGAGGATGAGAAATATTCACCACAACATTGTAAAATTATGTGAAAGAAATTAATTAAGGAAGAAATAATGGAATTAAAAATGTAAATTTATCCAAAGTGAAGGATAAATTATAATTAAACTAAATATTAGGAGAGGATAAACCAAACATGGAATAAATATGTTCAAGAATAAAAATTATAATTTAAAGAAATTATATTCATGTTAACAAATTCCCTTACGACTTTAGTAACACTAGAATAAAAAATAACTTTAAAAATAGAATATTTCATGGATTTTTAAATCCATTTTACTTAATAAAATTTATGATAAGAACATCGACAAGAAATAACATACACCACACAATATAAAAATAGTAATGAATATAAAATAACTCTAAAATAAAAAAGAATTGAGACATGAGTCCCTTAACTTAACTATTGAGTTTTATGAAATATATATATCCTATTTTATTATAAAAATTAAAATATTAATAACTTAATTAAAAAACATATTAATATCTAATATATTTTATTTACATAATTTATTATAATTATTCCCATATATATTAGTTAATTATAATATATTGCTATCATCAAATGTTGATAATTTAGTAGATTTTATATGGGGGTTTTTATGGAGATATGAATCCCCAATCATTGGTAAATTGTTCATTATTTCCATATTTGTATAGGTAATTTATTTTAAGTTACATAATGTTTTATAATGTTCTAATATTATTCTACAATTTGTGAATTTGAAATCAATGATGAGATTGTTTTTGCATACTTACTCATATCAAAATATTAATTTATTAGGATTATTGATTTTTATTTCATCCATGGTGACCCATATTAGTGAAATATATTACTCCTTAATATTATATATATTCATAAAATACGTTTTAATAACTATCCATTATATTGGTGATGAAAATGAATCACCTCATCCATGGAGGTTGTAGTTCATATGTACGTATGAATGATGATTTCATTTTCTAATGAATGAGAGGTATAAGAAGGTTGATAATGATTTATATTTATATAACCCTAATTATTTCATAGATATAATATTTATTCATTAAATAAACACATATAACCATACATTTCATCTGGTTTTATAAAATGAAATATCTCTTTCATAGAGGTGATAGTCCACAAGAAATAATAAGTGACATTATAAATTTTCAAACATTAGGGGGAGGGGGGAGGTAGTAAAAGATAATACACATAACATAATAAAATTTTAGAATAATTATGATAATGATGTAATTATGATATCATGGTTTAAATATATTTTAAGAATATATAAACTGAAAAAAATGAATAGAAATGAAAATAGAGTGATTGAGAATTTTTACCTAACTATTAGGAAAAACTCCTTTGAAAATTGCATTAATACTTTTATGACTCATATTTTTATGATATTAGGAAATATAATATGTTTATATGAGTTTTGGGGATGTCTTTCTATATATTTTGGTTGAATTGATTTTCTTATGGTGTGAGGATAATTGGGGTGGAATAGAATCATTTTTTATGTAAAAGAAGAGACACTTTTTAGAATATTCATAACATTGTATTAAGGGAATCCGAATTTCAAAGTAATGTGGATAAAATATTAGAAAATAATTTAAACGTGTATGTTTTAGTCTATATACCAGTAATCTACCCAAACAAAGGATATTTTATTATGATATTTTTGGCTTTCTCTCATTGATTTGATTTTTTATTGTAATTTAATTTTACCACATTATCTCATTTTTGAACCTCAATATCTTATTTTAGTGACTATAAATAAAAATAAAAATAATATATTGTTAATATATTATTATTCAAAATATTAAATCCTTTTTGAAATATTAATTTTTGTAAAGGGCTAAATTTAATTTTAAAATAATACTTGTATAACATATAAAAATAGTTGTAGAAATAATATAGTTTATGTTCCAAAATGTCAAAAATAGGTTTATTATTTAAACATAATATTTTAAAAAATAATAATTTACTTATTTAGTAAATATTTTCTCAATAATAATCTTTATATAAATTTTTATGTCATGCTAATTTATTAATGATGTCATAAAAGCCATAGTAATTGTAAAAATATATTTTTTTAACAATTCACTTAATAGTCAATCCATCTAGAAAATCCAAATAAAATCATCCTACGATAATGTGGACTTTATGATTCCATGAATTATACAAATTTCATAAAACAAAAATTCTAATATTTAGTAATTTATATTTTAAATGAAAATACAAAATTTAATGAAAAATTATTTTTATAGGATGTGAAATTTTAAAATATTAAATGTTCTTTTCTTATTTCATATCAATTAAAAATTAAATTATATTTAATCTATTATTAACAATAATAATATAAATTATCATCATTTTATCATTATTTCCTTTTATGAAATAAATATTCATTGCACATAAAATTCCCTTTTTAGTAAAATTCATTTTTATGTATAAATTGAATTAATTCTTATTAAATGAAAAGTAATAACTATTAGATAAATGTTATTTAATTTTTATTAAAGATAATATAAATATATTTCAATAATATGAATATTTATATATTAATAATTGAAAATACACAAATCTTTAAAAAATAGTCCATCAAATATATTACTTTTATATTAAATAATATTTACTAAATACCATTAAAATTAAATATTTATATTCACAAAATTTATCTTTACTAATTCATTGATATTAAAAAAATTTAATATTATAAATACATAGTAATAATATTAAATTTGTAAAAAATATATATATTTACAATAAATAATATTAATTAAAATTTATCTATTTTGTAATTACTGCATTCTTACAATATATTATTGTTTGTATTGTAATATTTTATATCCATAAAAAGAATCATAGTTTTTTTTATATTGGTGTTTTGTATGATATGAGTTACTTAATAAATTATTTCTTTAAAGAAAAAAAATCCTAAAATCATGGGCTGTTTTAGGGAAATATCAATCATTAAGGGATTTCTTCTTATTGCATATATATTAAGACCCATCATTAAACACTACTTAATATTGACTTATATGTCCATAATAGATTATTTAAATGTTTAGGATCCTTATGGTTTATAGTTTTATAGTATTAGGCCATCAACCATACAAAAATAAATATTACATCTTGAAGTGGGAACTTCCCCTTAATATCCATTTTCCCACAAAATGAATCTTTTTTTATTTGATAAGTTTTCTTTTCATTAAAATTATTCAAAATTTTCATCTTGACCTCATCCTTGTCCTTACTCATCTTTAAAACCTTGTGAAAAACATTTTAAAACGTGGTATGTGAAAAAAATTCTCAGTAAGGTACATATAAAAAGAAATAAGAAACCCATTAGTCCATAAATACTCACAAAATTTTCATTTTGAAAGAAATGTTTTTTCTCAAAAGAAATATTTTAATAGCAAATAAATCAACTTATCATCCCAAAAATTTTAATAAAAAATTTCAGCATATAAATTAATGGAAAATTAAAACTCATTAATGTTTCTTTTCAATATTTAATAAATCATGTGATTTTACACAAATATTTAATTTTCACGCTTAATAAGTAGAAAATATTTTTATTTAAAAATAAAATCATTTTCATACCTTTCAAAATTATAATATTTTTATAAAAACTGTAGAAAAAATAAATAAATAAGGTAAGTAAGTTGAGGTATAATTTAAATATCACTCTTAGTAATGGAATAAAAATCATGATTACAAATGGTATAATCTTCAACTTTAAAAATGGAATAACCATTACAATTGAAATGGAATAAATATCATGGTCAACTTATAGCATAAATATCACCCAATTCATTTGAGGTCTATCATGGTCCCACACATAAATAGATTATAATAGAATAAAAAATAATCATAAATAATTTCTAAGAATCATAACATAATAATAACACATATAAGCTTACATTTTTCAAAACTACACTTCTAAAAATATACTTTTCACCCATAGGAAAATATTTCGAGATATTGAAATATACATTCCATTCAAAACCATTTTTGGAAATACTAAGAACAAGAGAAATAAGTATTTTATTTGAATAAAACATGATGTATTTTGATGGAATATAAATTTCAATAACATTTATAGTAGTGAAAAAAATGTTGACACTATATATGGTAGAATAGAATACTCCATTTTAACTTCTAGTCTAAATGTTTCATATAAAACACATAAAAAGATTCATTTTAGAAAACAATGAAATAAATTAAAAAATGAAATAAAATGTAATTTATAATATAAGAATTTCAATATAAATATATTCCTAATTTATTTTAATAATATTGACATGGAAAATAATGATTTAGAAAATAATTCCTCAACACATTTATAATAAGGTTTTTAAAGTAAAGTATCATTTAACTCAGAATCATCACATAAATTTTTTATATTATGTAATAATAGACTTATATAAATTATAAAATTACATAAGATCCTTTTTAATGTTCATTATTTTTTTATTTTATTTATTATATTATTTTATTTAATTCCTTAATAAATTAAGTTTTCACGAGTCTTTTTGATGATATTCATCTCATATATCCAAAATGACATTGGTAAGTTGACTATGGTCAATGAAGTAATTATTTCATCATATAGTAATTAATAATCATGAAATAATTACAATTACTATATATAAATTATACTTCTAAAGCCAACCAAGAAAGAGGATTATGAATTATTATGTATGTTATAATTTAGGAGATGGTAGGTTGTATATATGCACGAGTAACATTTCCATTTGTCAATAAAATTTTTTAAATAAGGAAAGTGTTATTTTATCTTTAAATAATGAAAATTTTATAATAAATATAATATTGACTCTATAAATGAAAATATATATATATATCATAAAAATAATGTGGTGATGAAAAATTAACTGCATCCCTTAATGGAGGTGGTAGTCCGTAAGTACGCATGAATGATGTTATATTTTTAAAATAAATGGAAATGTAACGAAGTAAATTACATATTATATTTAAATAATGATAAAAATTTTACTAATATAATATATAATTATTAAAATTATCATTATATTCATATGTGAGAGGGGTGATGAAAAATGAATTAAATCAGTTAGCGAAGTGGTAATCCGCCGTACACACATACAATGGTTTTGTTTCTCATTTGATTGGATAAAGAAGATGAAATTGGTGATTATATTAACATAACAACATATAATTATATGGGAGATACATTTTTTATTATATCAATTCGTTTGAAATATATTTCAAAGAAGAGGAAGAATATATTAAACCAAAACATTGGGTTAAAAGGTATAACACTTCTTTTAGCAATCTCTATTAATTTAAACCTTAAACACTCTATGGTTAGTATTATACCCATGAAAATAAATTTATAAATAGGGGATAAATATTAGAAATGTAATTGGTAAGGTTTAAAAAAAGTATTTTTAAGTGCTAATAAAAGATTAGTGGAGGTGCCATTTTATTAGAGAGAGGAGGTGCATTCCCATAATTTCTTAAAGTATTAAATTAATATAAATTAATTGTCATAATAAATTAGACCCAAATTTTTTTTATTCAAATATAAAATTATTATGAGTCAAAATAATCACATTGAATAAAATTTGGGCAAGTTTATATTATGTTTTTAATGTTGTATTTTTTATTTTAACCCATGTTAAACATTTTTGATGATTATCCCAATAACTTTGTTTTTTACTCATTAAGGGTCATGATAATTACTATTAAAGTGAAAATTTCCCATAAATAGACCATGGTTGATATTTTTAGTAATATAAAAATAACTTTGTTCAATATCATATTTTTAGAAATTTTATATCATTTAACAAAAATATAATTTTTTATTAAATATCATTAATGTCAATTTTTAAACTCTTCATTTATTTTAACTATAATTACACTAATAATGAAATTTAATTCAAATATAATTAATTAAAAATTATATAAAATTTTATATTTGGGTAAAAAAATCAGAAGAACACAATTATTCATTAAAATTATAATATTTTTAATATTTTTAATAATTTTTGTTTTATTTTTCTATAATTTGAATAAATACTATGTCAGTGTTGTGTATGTATTTTTGGTAATTAATTCATCACAAAAAATTATATATATATTAACATGAAAAAATATTCATTTATTTTTCAAATATATATTTATAACTGGACATAGCCTTTTTTATCCCAATGTAAAAAAATGGAGATAAGAAAACAATGATAATAATTTTTTTATCTTTTCTTTACCTAAAATATTATAAAGCTAAAAATCAATTCTAAGTGAAAAGGGTAATATATTAGAAGTTTTTATGATTCTGAATGATATATACACATCTAATAAAATCAAACAATGTGTTAATGGTCATTTTCTATCCCTTATCTTATTATTTTTATCCTTAATTACCTGATTTACCATTATTGAGGTGATAAAATTATACTAAAGTTACAATTCATAATGAAAAAAATTTAAAAGGGAACTGTTTTAAAAACAAGAACACATTATTCCAAATATGGAATTTATTTTTAAAATATTCAATTCATATAAATGGTAGAATTTAATTTAAAATTTAACTAGAAAAATTTAATGAAAAATAATTTTTCAAAACAATAAATTCTGATGTATAAAAATATGTTTAGATCAAATTCAAGTATAAAATTAATTACAAATAAAATAATTGGATAATTATCAATAAAAATGGAATGTTTAATTTTAAAATCTAATCCAAAATAAAATTTTTCAATGTAAATATTTTAAAATTAAATATATATTTTCAGTAAATATCATTATTTGTCATTATTCATTACTTTGTTACCTTTTTAGGAAAATACCAAAATTTCAACCAATGATACTTTTGATATCCTATAAAATACATGAAATCCCAATTTGGTTAGAAAGAATTCTTTTTCATTCATTTTTGATTAAAAAATTATATAATATTTTTATTATGATTACAGATATATAAAATATAATTAATTAATATTAATAATACATGAATACAATTTATTCTAATATTAAATGGGTTGTTTCATTCTTCCCTATTTTGGAAATTGTGTCCTTTAAATTTTATTCATTTCTTAAAAAAGTAAAGATACCGTTAACTAATATAATTTTCAGATTCCAATATTGGTTCTTCAACTATATAGTATTTCTAAAAAATAGGACTTGATTAGTTACCTTATTTCACAATAATTTGTCTATATGGTAAAAAATTTAAATAGGATATTCATCATATGAATGGTTTCTTCCAACTAAACTACTTCAAGGACCATAACATGAGATGAATCCATCACATATTTTCTTAACATCAAAGATGAAATATGTTATGTATTGGGGATAAACACATATAAAAGTCCTCTTGGAATGAATGTGATCTAACTTTTTTCATGATTTTATATGGTCTAATGAATCTTGTACTTATCATACTAGTTTTACCAAAACACATAACACTTTTTCATAGATACGCATTATGAAAAATATGATCACATACCATGAATGAATTATCCTTTCTTCAGTTATCTACATATTTTTTTTTCATTCAATTATCCATATTTATATAATTTTGAATCAATTTCACATTCTCAACCATTACATATACTAATTTTTGTCTCAAAAGTTTTCATTCCCATACTTCATCCCATAAACAAAGAGTCTAACAATGATTTCCATATAATTTTTTAAAATGAACCATCTTTATACTTGAATTAAAAAGGTTTTTTGTAAGAAACCTAAAATAATGAAATATTTCGATGACAAATTACCTAATAATCTATTTAACAATAATGAATCAAATATTTCAAGTTCCAAATTATTCATTCGACCTATACATCAGGTTGAGGATGAAAAACTGAATAAAAATTTGGTTTAGTACCCAATTTTTATTTAATTCCATTCCAAAAATTCTATGTAAACTTGGGATCATGGTCAAATATAATGGAGAGAGAATCACTATGTAAAATAAATTTATCATTGAGTCATAGTCAGGAAATTGGATTTAAATTAATAATATCTCGAATTATAAGTAAATGTGATGATTTATCAAATTGATCAATAATTAAACAATTCACATTACTACCTCAAGATGTATTTGACAAAAACCATTAAATACATGTATATATTCTCAAATTTTCATTCTACAAATGATAAAGCATTAAAAATACCCCTAAATAATTTCCATTCTACTTTAAACTGTTGAAAAGCCAATCATTTCATAGAAAATTTAGAAATATCTGTTTTAAGTATAACCCACTAGTAAAAATCTTTAATGTATCCATCCATAGTAGTACATCTAGGATAAAAAAGGGGAACTATTGTATTTACTCAATAATTTTATCTTCAAATGGGAATGAAAATAAACACACAATCATTTTACAAATCAAATAACACCTCATTCTCAATATTAAAATCCATAAAATTAACCTTCTTAACAAATTCTAACTTTTTCATATAAAACATGATCACCCTTATAATATTTCTTAATTATTTTTTAGTGATACAATTGTAGTGAAACTAGAATCAAAATACAGAAATCTCCTGCATGCGTAGTTAATAGGATGAATCCATCAAATCATTAATAACAGGGTCATGTTCCAATTGTATCATGGTTAATATAGCACAATCTTTCCAACTAAAGGCACCAACTACTTTGTTTTCATTACATGGATGGTAATGAATTGTGTTTTCATAATCCATTATCTATTACAACCATCTATTTTATTTTTTGTTCAAAATTTCTGAGTGAATATATACTTAAAATTTTTATGATTTGTATATATTTCACAATTTAATATATATAAATGATGCCACTAAATTTTAAAGGAAAATACTATACATTACAGTTCATGTTCATGTGTAGGATAATTTATATCACGTGGTTTTACTTTTCCTGAAGCATAATAAATTACTCGATCACTTGGCATTGAACCATAACCCAGTCCTCTCAGAAAGAATCATTTTAAATTAAAATGTCACTATATCCAAATGGTAGGGAAAAAACTAATACATCCACTAATTTTATTCTCAATTATAAGAAATATTTATCGAATACCATTGTATAAATATGTAACTCCCTTTTGTGATAACATAGTTATTGGGAAAAATAACCACGTTTTTGTTTTCCCTAAACTGAAAGGGGTAACCTGTTAATATATGAAAACTATAAATCTCTGTAACAATTTTTTGGTATTATCCATACATAAGTCACTTTAGTTTTAGGGGGATCAAAAATCATTCCATATTTAATAATGATGTGTCAAGTAAATGAAATCATTTACAATAGAATATCACATTAGTTAAAATTTTCCTTATAACTTCTTTTATTTCAGGGTTTATAAAATAATACTTATATTTTTTTGAAGGTCCTTATAATTTTCAAAAAAAAATCAAGATATTTAAAATAAAAAAAACAAAAAATTACCCCAATATCCCTTAAAAACTATATTTATAAGATCTATAACTTCAGATATGTAATTTTACAACCCAAAGGGAATAACCACAAACATGTAATACCAATACATTGTTCTAAGTACCATTTTTAGAAATTCATACTATTACTACCACATAATTTGAAGTTCGAACATCTTCTAAAGTAGTTCGAAAGGTTTTCAACACACCCTTAGGCTTATATTATTGTGGATTCCCATCACCCATGTACTTATTCTAACATAATTATGGATAGTGACCCATATCATTACATTTAAAACACACTACTAATTTATTATAAAAACTGGACTTATAACTTCAATAAAAATTTCCATTGAAATATTTATCCATTTTCCCATATTTATTGCATCAAAATAATATTAGAGATTTCATAGGGAATTATATAGGGTTATTTTTATCACCCCATTCAAAAACACAAAATTTTATTTTTCATTATTATTGATATATTCTTCACATTTTTCTAACATCTAGATCTGTTTTTCTTCTTATTTCCATTGAACACATAATCATCGGAAAACATCATTTAAACCATCATAGAATATCAACAAAATTTCTCATTATTTTTAAGACAATGTAAACCCAATGCCAATTAACATCTTGTATTTAATCCTGAGTATAACTAGTTTATTTTCCTATCAATATCATGGATATAATTTTTTGTATAACATTCCAATTGGTTGAAGTTTTATTCATACACAACAACTAAATATTCCTCCTTTTTCCTTATATAGAATAATTTATTTTCCATACAATATTGAACTAAATTAAGAAAATATTTATAAAATAAATTATATTTATATTCATCCCATTCCAAGACATCAATATTTTCTCATTCTCTAGTATTATTTTCCATTGTCCTCTATTTATCAGTTTCACATTATAAATAGTAAATAGAAAGAGTAAAAGTTTGATGATATGAACAACCCATGACTTAGAGTATATTTTCTAGATATTTTATCCATCCCTTAGGAACAAATGTGTTGAAATATATGTTAAATTATAGAAGATATTGTCTCATAAAATGATTTATTATTAACATGTTCCTTTTGGGTTGATCTGGTATTTCACTAGCATAGATGACACCACCATTTATAGATTTCATTAATTAATCCATAATCGGTACAAAATGAATAGTTGTAATTCCAACCATTCCAGGTTTCTAATTTTGAAGGATATTTTCCTCCCAATGCCTTCAGACTATGACATACCTATTTTATTTTGGAAAAAAAATTATGAAATAACATAGTTTAGATAAAGAAACATGGTAATCCTAAAATTCTATATCATGATAACCATAAAATAAAATATTATAAGGGTATTTACTAACATTATCTTAAACTATAAAATTATCTAAATAATCCCACTAATACCAACTATAAGGACACATCCTTAAAGATCACAAAATTGTGAGTTTTAGATAAATAATTACTTATACCAAATTTTAGGATGTTTAATGTTTATATTTTTAAGGGATTAGGAAATAAATCTTATATAAATAATCATTACACAACAAGTGAAAACTTACACTTAGTATAAATTATTATTGTAACACCCCGACCCTAGATACCTAGAGGCGGTGCATTTTTACATAACATTGGCATGATCACAAGAAAGTCTCGAAAGACCGATTAGTTTAGAAGCCATGAAATCTCTAGATACATTCAAAAAATTTACATTACATCATAGAAAAACATTGTGTCTTCATATACCCTCATAATATCCCTACAGGTCATTCATAAATTACTTCTTCATAATCCTGGGAAAAAACATTGAAAGGGGTGAGCTCAGATGCTCAGTAAGGAAAACATTATAGCAGAAGCTTTCATAGATAAGCATAAACACTAAAGGCAGTTTATAACTAAAACAAAAGCCTTTTTTAAACTTGAACTTCAGCATAAAATGGAAAAGATAAAATAAAATAATGCCATTTACTTACTCACATGGATATTATACTAGTCGAATGATCACATGCAATATCAATAACCACTTTCATAATGATGGAATGCATAATGCCAGACTATCATAACCACATAGCCCAGGCCTCGTGCCAAGAATACAAATAAGATTTTTCCAAGGCCTTGTGCCAAGATACTAGTTTGTCTCATGAGACCTACCGATGCATTGAGGAGCTATAGAGGGCTGTACCCGTCACTTACTAAGTCTAATGCATTCCTCATATGAAAAGATTTAAACACAACATAAACATTCGTATTGAAACTAGAATACGAAATGTCAATACTTTATCCACAAACCATGAATGGTATAAAAATAGCACATCCACAGTCAGACATAACTCATTCGATACAATATGAAAGATTGTATTTTATCATATTAACCTCAATCGAGAATAATTAAGGATATTGACATAGATGAAAATAATCATGAAAACTATTTGAGAGAAATATCCCCCTTTTTCTTGAAATCATTTAAAAGTCACACTATTTGTCAAGAATCCATTTAACAATAGATTTTTGAATCAAAGTGTCACATACCACTTTGAAACTTTGAAAAAGAGTTTTAATTTTAAAACTTTAATGTCCATATAAATAAATCCTTAAAACCATTTTTTAAAACATGTACATTAATGAGAAAGATTTAGAAGAATAAGTCTTTAAAACATTTAAAAATGGTATTTTAGTTAGAGTTTCTAACCAAAAGAGTGACACATGAATAAAAATAATTGTGGTAATAAAAACATTTTAATATCATGAGAATAAAGGTATTCATGATATACTATGTCAAAGTACATTATATACACCACATAAATGTGATTTGGTGTATGTCAACAAAGAAGTCTCAATGGAAAGTAAATTGAGATGAAATCTCTCATAAAGGTCGTACCATTAGGTTAAGGATAAATCAATGTCATAGTTATGTGTGAAAAATATAAATGCACTAAATATGATTGGATATTTAGTGTAATACAATCAAAGGTCATTCACACATAATCTTGTAAAAACAACACCAATGAATTGGTTGTTTTTTCTCAACAAATGGAGAATGAGTTAAAATTAATCTTATCAAATTCATATTGATGACATGAGAAATTATAAATGGATTGATTATGTGTATCAAAAGTATATCCACAGAAAAGGGGAGTGGAAATTATGACATAATCAAATGAATAGTGATTCCACACACAATCTTGGGGTAATATAATCAATGAAATATGCGTAAAGTCAAATGAGTGGAAATTGAAATTTCGAATTCCCTTATCGATTAGGTAACATAAAAAACATACACCCATAAAAGAAGGATCAGAACATGATGATGTAAATACCCATAAATTAATGTATATTACACAATGAATACAATCATGGGCAGTACACATACACCACATGCAATAATTAAGTGGTGAACAATGGAATTCTCACGAAATTAAGAGTGAGTTAAGAAACCCCTTACCACGTTGTAATCAACTGAGTCGTATTACCAAAATTTAATAAACACTAAATGATTTACAGAATAACATGAATATAAATAGAATCATGATAATATATATCAAATTGAAGTACACAATACACCACTTTCAATAAATTAGTGGCGAGCAATGGAAATCTCACGGAATTGAAAGTGAGATAAGAAAATACCTTACCTTGTAATTTTCCTTGGTTAGGGGTCGGTTAACCTCCTGTATAATGTTGAAATAATTTTTATTAAATTATTCATGAATCATATACATTAATATTATATCATATATGATCTTTTAACATTTCTTTGTTAATAATATCTTAGAATTATTGTCGTTTCGGGTGTTAACTTACTCGTTTTCTTTTATATGTTTTGTTACGTAAGCCAGGTTTGTCATGGATAGGTTGTATCATATTCATATCCAGAATGATATAAAGTTGATAAAAATTATTTTTAAATCATCAAATGATAATTATACTTGAATGGATATGATGGAGAATGAATCTCATCGCGTTCGTGGAGACGGTAGTCCGTATGTACGCACGAGCGACAATATCATTCTTTTGATATCAAAATAATATATAATTGGATGGTATATAATATATAAAGAATCATTATCGTGTTATATTTATTATTTAAATGAGTTATACATCATTATTATACCCACCCAATTAATAATATATTGAATAACAATTACACATGACGTGGATATGGTAAGCCGTACGTACGCACGTATGGTGAGATGTTATTCAAAGGGTGGATAGAATACTAAATATGGATGTACCATATTTATAATAACATCACAGTATATATAAGAAACTGGAGTTATTATTTTAGAATGGTAATAACAAAGAAAGAAGAAGTGGAAGAAGAAAGGAACTTGAAAAGGGGTGGTGAAAACAATACCTCTTCTTCGGGTTATTCCTTTTGATTTGATCAAAAGGGCTCCTTAGGTTGGCTTTCTGATCAAAATATGGCCTCTAGGTTGTATTGAGGGAAGTTGAGAGAGTATTTGGTCAGTGGATTTCTGAACCAAAAGTCTTTGAATGTGTGAAGAAATGAGAAGGAGGAGTGCTCTTTTATAAGAGGGGTGAGGGGAACCTTTGGAAAAGCTAGAAATATTAATTTATAATAAATTCATATTCAGTTTATAATGGCTCCAAAGTTTATTAATCAAAGTTTAAGGTGGGTATAGGTCAAAAACAATTCAACCAATAGAATTTAGATAGGTTTGGATTACTATATTAACCTTATATTTTAGTTTTAACTCTTAGTTAATTAGTTTGACATTTACCATGTCACTTTGTATTTTTATATTATATAGTTAATAGACATACTATATACATCCAAGATACCCCAAAGTGGTCCATTAATAATATAACTATCATGATATAAGTCTCTTGGCCGATACTTAGATTTTTAGGAATTTAATATCAATTAATAATATAATATTTGTTTTAAAAACTCTTTTATGTCAATTTTGACACTATTCAATAGTTGATTTTTGTGAAACTCCTAACAGAATTATTACGTCGAACAAAGTAAATTAAATCAATCCTAATATGTCATATTATCCTATAAAATTAGTGTAATTCATTAAAAGTCTTAAATTATATTTATTTGGGTATTTATAATATGAATTAGTTTAATTTTTCACTATTATGGTAATTACTGCATCATCATTGTGTCATAAATATATTACATTATTTAATGTCTAAAAATTATAAATAAAATATCATTATGTATTAAATAGTATTATATTTCTAATGAATATTTACAATCGAATTTATCTTATATATAACCCTATATTCAAAATGTTTTAGTAAATAAACATTGATTTTAACTCTTTTAACTCTTCTTTGAATTAAATAATAATAAATGTCCTAATCTAATCCAAGTGGACCAAAATGATAATATTTTATTCCTAAGGTTGTTTTTGGTCGAGATACACTTGTACAATAGAATTAGGACATGTGTTAGGGTAATATTAATATTATGTTTACCCTTAATTACCGTATTTACTTTTAATTGTGGTAAATAAAAGTAAAAAGTTACTTTTCACAAAAAATTATTTTCATCTCATTGAACCACATTTAGATTCTTGATATTAACCCTGTCTCTCGAATTTTCGAAATTTCATTCACATAAGAGGTAAAATTATGTTTTACGAAAAATTCAGTTTTTTTAACTACCACTTAGTAGTTTCACTATTCATCAAAAATTGAAGTTTTTCAGAACAATGCCAAAATTTCACCCTAAGATATAATTGATATTCCGAATTCAAAAATGATTTCAATTTTATAAAATTCTAAACAACTAAGTTGCACTAATTTATTTTATAATTAATTCCCGCTGTCACAACAAATAGCATGTTTTTAAGAAACAATATATATCAAAAGATTGACAATTGTTTAGGTCTAATTTCAAAATGAAATTAATTCTAATGAATAACATTGGATAAAATGGTAAAAATATATTCTAATTATAATTTAAAACCACTCAATAATATAATTTATCACTATAAATTATTTTGATTTAAAAAAAAATTTTAATTAAAATTTAGTAATTTTCACTATTCATGAAAATATAAAAGTTATCCGAAAAGTACCAAAATTTCACCCTAGGCTAATTTCGTTATTCCGAATCCAAAAATGAAGTCTATTTTACCAAATTAAAAATATAAAGGTTTCATTTATTAATTTAAAATTGATTCCCGCTTTCGAAACCAAAATTCGTATTTTTAAGAAATAATAACTATCAAAAGTTTGACACTTGTTTATGTCCAATTTCAAGGTGAAATTACTTAAAATGACCATCATTGGATTAAATAGTAAAAATATAATCTATTTATACTTCCAAACCAATAAAATTTATAATTTAACAATATAAATTATTTTGATTAAAAAAGTTGTTTTCAGTTAAAATATAGTATTTTTCACTATTCACCCAAATATGAAAGTTATCAAAAAGACACCAAAACATTATTGATACTAAATTCTTATGTCCTGATTCTAATGAAGAATTTCATTTTGTTAAATTGAATATATTAAAGTCTCAAATATTGGTTTTAAAAAGGCTTCGCCATTAAAAGGCGCTAAAATTTCATTTTTTGAAAAATACTTCTTTTATCTGAGAAAATGAATTTGTTCATAAATAATGTCTTAGAAACTAATAATATGGATTGATATTATAAGGATAATATAATATTTAAAATTTAGTTAATACTATTCATAACCTCTTTTGAACGGCTAGTTTGGTAAGTCGTCGTGTACTTGAACTCAGTGTTGCGTACAACACACGCTATTGTATTATTCAAAGAGAAGTGTACCGTAGAAGATTGGGGTGTTACATTCACCCCTCCTTCAATAAATTGTGTCCTCGCAATTTTAAAAATTTGGCCTCAGAATGTAAAGTCCCACATCAGAAAAAGAGTCAATAAAACTATCACTTTAAAAGAAAGAAAGAGGGGTCTAAAGGTCACCCAAGATAACCCATACTAGGATTCCAGGTAGGAAAACATGGATGTCGATGATAAAATATGTGTCAAGTTCTGATGGAGAGGGATAGAAATCATGATCAGGAGAAAGTTAACAATAAGAAAACCACAAACATGTGTTGGGACAAACGATCATTAGTCTCCTAGTAGGAAAAGTAAACAGACAACATTTTTTGTTTTATATTACATTACACAAGGATGAGGAATTAATTTATGATATTGACTAAGAATATAAAGATATATACTTACTTTTTTTGTAGAGTTTCATTGTGTAATAAATTTCCACCAATAACTCATTTTTTTAAATGATGAGTATTCAAGAAGACTTGGTCACACTGGAAGAGCAAGAATAAACTTCTATAGAATCACATGATCCATGCAGGATAAACTATATATTTACATTGTCTTTAGAGATTAATGAAAACCAAAATGGTTAGTACAAGATCTAATGATCCCCAAAAAGGATATTCCTTGAGAGAAATAAACACTAATCTTAATTTCTAAAATTAAACCAATAATACCCCAATGTTAAATAAATTCCATTCAATAATCAAGTGTCCTTAAAATCATTCAATATAATCCAAACTAATATTGAAACCCAAAACTTATAATAATGTAGTCTTCCACGTTAAATTGTATCTCCAAATGACATCATCTACTCTTAAATTCACATACTTAAAAGTAATTAACCTAATAATATATTCTTTATTATAGGTTAATCATTTCCATAAATAACCCAAATCACTATAAATCCACAATAAAAATATAGAAAAAAATCCACCATTAATCCTATAATGAAATCCCATAGTATTCTACTTTCCTTGGATATATAGTGTTCCCAAAAAAGTGAACATCTTCCAAAATAACATTTATCACTTAATCACCAAATAATTTTCCTATACTAAGTGTATTCATTTGATAAGACATAAGAACCCAAATAATCTTATTATTGATCAATAAAATCATTTAACTAAAAATAATAGTCACACTAACGTGGGAATTCACGTAGTCTAGTGGTAGGCGATAAATCCCAATCGCACTTTGGTTGTGGGTTCGATTCCCACAGCTTTGTCCGATGCGACGGGTTGTCACACGGTCTACGTGTTGTCCATTTTCAAAAACTATATTTTATAACATTACCAAAATGAGATAAATTCTTCAAAATAACCATAACATAATTTAACCACAAATGTTATCTCATACCTTGCATTTTCATCCCAAATTATAATAATTTGTAATTTCCTCAAACCTAATGATCATATAAAACCAAATGGTTATTTATTACTATATCCACAAGGGGAAAGATAATTCTTCCATAAATATCATTCTCACATGGAAAATGTTAGGGATACAAATACAAGAGAAAATTATTCCAAATTAAACCCTTCAACAAGGATCACTAATAATTTTTAAACATTTATCCAACCATTTATTTCCACATAGCTTCTTCTCTGACCAAGAAAATATCCTATGGAATAGGACATTCACTCGGGTAATGGACAAGTCCCCTACAATTACGGAAAATTATTGTAAATGGATTATTGGGACCATTTTTATCTTCTTCCATAGTACTCTTCATTTTTCTTCGGAAATTCTTCACTTTATGTCCTTCCTTCCTGCACGTAAAGCATTTCATTGTCCCATTGAGACACTTTCTTGGGTGTCTCCTTCCACATTTCCTACATGATGGAAATTGAGGATTTCTTTCTACATGGTCTCCACTAATGGAGCTCTTATCATTCATCACCTTTCTCTTCTTTGTTGAGTTTGGTGATTGGTTAATATATATATTGTTGATCATATTTTTGGAAAATTGATTTGGAATAAAGATGATATCTTTTACGCCCATCAACATTCCATTTTTTTGCTCATTGACACCACCGTTCCCACCTTGTACATCATTCTCATGTCACTATGACTTCCTTGGAATCCAGCCATTGAATAAAACCAGAAAGCATTGTGTGAGTAATAGTAGTCATACAATCATTTATAGATTAACATGTCACCATATTCTCAATTTGAAACACATTAGAATTAACCAAGGTCATTTACTCTCATCTTATATATATATTACTTCAAATTGGTTTGTAAAGAAAATATAAATTTTCCTAAGCATATCCCCCGGGAGTGTCGTAACCAAGAGTGCAGCAAGTCCCGTTGTCGTGCACCAGTTCCAATTCGAGTCTAGCTCAAAGCGGTGTTTTAGGGTTTTACCCCTAGTTACATCTGTGCTAGAGCCTCCTCTACCTACTCGTATCCAGACAGGGATGTATTTCTTGGAAAACTCACAAAATCTCTACAATACCAATATTTTAGGAAGTTATTCCATACTAATCCTCAAAGTTCATCTTAGGTCTACGTTCTCTAATCAGATTTTATATAAATCTTCCTTCCAAGGTTTATACTAAACTTCCTCTAATACCAACTGTAATGCCCGGACCCCAGTTAACCAGAGTCGGTGCATTATTACATAACATTGGAATGATCACAAGAAAGTCTCGAAAGACCGATTTGTTTAGTAGCCTTGGAAACTCTAGATACATTCAAAAAATTTACATTACATCATAAAAAACATTTTGTATTCATATCCCCTCATAATATCACTGCAGGTCATTCATAAATTACTTCTTCATAATCTTGGGAAAAATAAAACATTGAAAGGGGTGAGCTCAGATGCTCAGTAAGGATAAAATTATAGCAGAAGCTTTCATAGATAATCATAAACACTTACGGCAGTTTATAACTAAAACAAAATACTTTTTTAAACTTTAACTTCAGCATAAAATGGAAAATTTAAAATAAAATAATGCCATTTACTTACTCACATGGATATTCTACTAGTCTAATGATCACATGAAATATCAATAACCACTTTCATAATGATGTAATGCATAATTCCAGACTATCATAACCACATAGCCAAGGCCTCGTGCCAAGACTACAAATAAGATTTTGCCAAGGCCTTGTGCCAAGACACTAGTTTGTCTCATGAGACCTACCGATGCATCGAGGAGCTATAGCGGGCTCCACCCGTCACTTACTAAGTCCAATGCATTCCTCATATGAAAAGTTTTAAACATAACATAAACATTCGTATTAAAACTAGCATACGAAATGTCAATACTTTATCCACAAACCATGAATGGTATAAAAATAGCACATCCACAGTCAAACATAACTCATTCGATACAATATGAAAGATTGTATTATATCATATTAACCTCGATCGAGAATAATTAAGGATATTGAAATAGATGAAAATAATCATCAAAACTATTTGAGAGAAATATCCCCCCTTTTATTGAAATCATTTAAAAGTCACACTATTTGTCATGAAGCCATTTAAAAATATATTTTTGAATCAAAGTGTCCCATACCACTTTGAATCTTTTAAAAAGAGTTTTAATTTTGAAACATTAATTTCCATATAAATAAATCCTTAAAACCAGTTTTTTTAAACATGGACATTAATGAGAAAGATTTAGAAGAATAAGTCTTTAAAACATTTAAAAATGGTATTTTAGTTAGAGTTTCTAACAAAAATAGGGACACTTGAATACAAATAATTGAGGTAATAAAAACATTGTAATATCATGAGAATAAAGGTATTCATGATATACTATGTCAAAGTATATTATATACACCATATAAAATTGATTTGGTGTATATCAACAAAGAAGTCACAATGGAATGTAAATTGAGATGAAATCTCTCATAAAGGTCGTACCCTTAGGTTAAGGATAAATCAATGAAAAAGTTATGTGTGAAAAATATAAATACACTAAATATGATTGGATATTCAGTGTAAAACAATCAATGGTCATTCACACATAATCTTGTTAAAACAACACCAATGAATTGGATGGTTAACTCAACAAATGGAGAATGAGTTAAAATTACTCTTATCAAATTCATATCAATGACTTGAGAAATTATCTATGGATTTATTATGTGTATAAAAAGTATATCCATAGAAAAGGGGAGTGGAAATTATGACATAATCAAATGAATAGTGATTCCACACACAATCTTGGGGTAATATAATCAATGAAATATGCGTAAAGCCAAATGAGTGGAAATTGAAACTTCAAATTCCCTTATCGATTAGGTAACTTACAAAACATACAACCATGAAAGAAGGATCATACCATGATGATTGAAATAACCATAAATTAAATTATATTACACAATGAATACAATCATGGGCATTACACATACACCACATGCAATAATTATGCGGTGAACAATGGAATTCTAACGAAATTAAGAGTGAGTTAAGAAACCCCTTACCATGTTGTAATCAACTGAGTAGTATGGAAAAAAATTAATAACCACCAAATGATTTACAGAATAACATTAATATAAATAGAATCATGATAATATATATCAAATGGAATTACACAATACACCACTTTCAATAAATTAGTGGCGAACAATGGAAATCTCACGGAATTGATAGGGAGATAAGAAAATCCCTTACCTTGTACTTTTCCTTGGTTGGGGGTATGTTAACCTCCTGTATAATGTTGAAATAATTTTTATTAAATTATTCATGAATCATATGCATTAATATGATATCATATATGATCTTTTAACATTTCTTTGTTAATAATATCTTAGAATTATCGTCGTTTCGGGTGTTAACTTACTCGTTTTCTTTTATATGTTTTGTTATGTAAGCCATGTTTTCCATGGATAGGTTGTATCATATTCATATCCATAATTATATAATGTTCTCAAACATTATTTTTAAATCATCAAATGATAATTATACTTGAATGGATATGATGGAGAATGAATCTCATCGCGTTCGTGGAGACTATAGTCCATACGTACGCACGAGCGACAATATCACTCTTTTGATATTAAAATAATATATAATTGGATGGTATATAATATATAAATAATCATTATCATGTTATATTTATTATTTAAATGAGTTACACATCATTATTATACCCACCCAAATAATAATATATTGAATAACAATTACACCACGACGTGGAGACAGTAAGCTGTACGTACGCACATATGGTGAGATGTTATTCAAAGGGTGGATAGAATACTAAATATGGTTGTACCATATTTATAAAAACATCACAGTATATATATGATACAGGATTTATTATTTTAGATTGGTAATAAAAAATAATGAAGAATTGGAAGAAGAAAGGAACTTGAAAAGGGGTGGTGAAAACATTACCTCTTCTTCGGGTTCTTCCTTTTGATTTGATCAAAAGGGCTCCTTAGGTTGGATTTCTGATCAAAATAAGGCCTCTAGGTTGTATTGAGTGAAGTTTAGAGAGTATTTGGTTAGGGGTTGGCCGGACCAAAAGGATTTGAGTGTGTGAAGAAATGAGAAAGAAGAGTGCTCTTTTATAAGAGGGTTGAGGGGCACCTTTGGACAAGCTAGAAATATTCATTTATAATAAATTCATATTTGGGTTCTAATGGCTCCAAAGTTGATTATTAAAAGTCTAAGGTGGGTATAGTTCGAAAAACAATCATCCAATATAATTTAGATAGGTTTGGATTACTATATTAACCTTATCTTTTAGTTTTAACTCTTAGTTAATTAGTTTGACATTTACCATGTCACTTTGTATTTTTATATTATATAGTTAATAGAAATACTATATACATCCAAGCGACCCCCAAGTGGTCCGTTAATGATATACGTATCCTGATATAAGTCTCTTTGCCTAACCGTAGATTTATAGGAAGTTAATATCAATTAATAATATAATATATTTTTTTAAAAACTCTTTTATGTCAATTTTGACACTATTCAATAGTTGATTTTTGTGAAACTCATAACAAAATGATTACTTCGAAAAAATCCTATTAAATAAATCATAATATGTCATAGTATCTTAAAAAATTATTGTAATTCATTAAAAGTCTTAAATTATATTTATTTGGGTATTTATAATATCAATTATTTTAATTTTTCACTATTATGGTAATTACTGCATCATCATTGTGTCATAAATATATTAAATTAGTTAATGTCTAAAAATTATAAATAAACTATCATTATGTATGAAATCTTATTATATTTCTAATGAATATTTACAATCGAATTTATCCTATGTATAAACCTATATTAAAAAGGTTTTAGTAAATAAACTTTGATTTTAACTCTTTTAACTATTCTTTGAATTAAATAATAATAAATGTCCTAATCTAATCCAAGTGGAACTAAATGATAATATTATTATCCTAAGGTTGTTTTTGGTCTATATACACTTGTCCAATAGAATTAGGACATGTTTTAGGGTAATATTAATATCATTTTTACCCTTAATTATCCTACTTACCTTTAACCGTGGTAAATAAAAGTAAAAAGTTTCTATTGAAAAAAAATTATTTTAATCTCATTGAACCACATTTTACTTCTTGATATTAATCGTGTCTCTCTAATTTTCGAAATTCCATTCACAGACGTGGTAAAATTATGTTTTATGAAAAATTTAGTTTTTTTAAACTACCACTTATTAGTTTCACTATTCATCAAAAAAATGAAGTTTTTCATAACAATGCCAAAATTTCACCCCAATCTATAATTGATATTCCGAATTAAAAAATGTTTTCTATTTTATAAAATTCTAAACATATAAGTTTCATTAATTAATTTTATAATTAATTCCCGCTGTCACAACAAATAGCATGTTTTTAAGAAACAATATATATCAAAAGATTGACAATAGTTTAGGTCCAATTTCAAAGTGAAATTAATTCTAATGAACACCATTGGATAAAATGGTAAAAATATATTCTAATTATACTTTAAAACCACTCAATAATATAATTTATCACTATAAATTATTTTGATTTACAAATTTGTTTTTAATTAAAATTTAGTAATTTTCACTATTCCGGAAAATATAAAATTTTCCGAAAAGTACCAAAATTTCACCCTTGGCTAATTTCGTTATTCCAAATCCAAAAATTAATTCTATTTTACCAAATTCAAAATATAAATGTTTCATTTATTAATTTAAAATTTATTCCCGCTTTCGAAACCAAAAGGTGTATTTTTAATAAATAATAACTATCAAAAGTTTGACACTTGTTTATGTCCAATTTCAAGGTGAAATTACTTAAAATGACCATAATTGGATTAAATAGTAAAAATATAATCTATTTATACTTCCAAACCAATTAAATTTATAATTTAACAATATACATTATTTTGATTAAAAAAGTTGTTTTCAGTTAAAATGTAGTATTTTTCACTATTCACCCAAATATGAAAGTTATCAGAAAAACACCAAAACATTATTGATAACAAATTCTTATGTCCCGATTCTAAAGAAGAATTTAATTTTTTAAAATTGAATATATAAAAGTTTCAAATATTGGTTTTAAAAAGGCTTCACCATTAAAAGGTGGTAAAATTTCATTTTTTGAAAAATACTTCTTTTATCTGAAAAAATGAATTTGTTCATAAATCATGTATTAGAAACTAATAATATGAATTAAAATTATAAGGATAATATAATAATTAAAATTTAGTTAATACTATTCATAACCTCTTTTGAATGGCTAGTTTGGTAAGTCATGGTGTACTTGAACTCAGTGTTGCGTACAACACACGCTATTGTATTATTCCAAGTGAAGTGTACCGTGGAAGTTTGGGGTGTTACAATTATAACAAAAAAATATTTTACAATATAAAAGGTTTTATTTTCATGACACTTATTTGAAAATTTCTTCTTGACCCATTACTTGTCTCTTCTCATCATTAAAACGCCATGATTTTTTTAAAATGTGATGAGTACAAGAACCTCACTAAGGCACATATAAAAAGAAATAAGAAACCTATTATACCATAAATACTAATAAAAAGTTTCTTTTTCATAGTAAAATTTGAGCTCAAAATAAAAAATTTCTTAATCAAGATATAAAAATCTCTCCAAAAATATTTTCATAAAACATATCATAATAAATAATAAAGGAAAAAAACTCATAAATTTTTATTTTTAATAATGGAAAAATTCGGAAATATTTTATTACAATGTTAAAATTATTACCATTAAGATGTAAGGGATAATTTTCCTTAAATATATTTTTAGTAGCTTACCTAGAGAAATAATATTTATATAAAAATTGAAGAAATAATAAATAAATTACATGGGTATCTTGAAGTATAATTTTCAAATCACATTTACAAATAGAATAAATTTGATGGTTACAAATTGAAAAAACTTCCTGATTATAAATAGAATAACCATTATGGTTACAAGTGAAATAGTATTCAATTTAAACATCCAATATAAATCTTACCCAATGCATTAGATGGATATAACAAACCCACCCATAAATTGTTTATAACTAAAAAAAAATTCATTATAAAAAATTCACAAGAACTATAACATAATCGTAACATATAAAAGATTTAATTATTCAATATTACACTCACAAAAATATTCTTTTCACTATTATGAATAAATTTTCAGATATTGAAATTTACATTCCTTTTAAATCCGTTCTTTAAAATACTCAAAAAAGGGAAAGAAGTTTTTTACTTAAATAAAAAATGAAATTATTTAATTAAAACCCAAAAATATATGGTTATGGATGCATGAAAAACCATTGACACCACATATGTTTAATTATAATATTTACTTTTCTCAATTTCTTAAAATCAATCCATATAAAATATGTGAAAAGATTCATTTTTAAAACAATAATAAGAATGAAAAAAGTGGTATAATATTTACCTTATAATTATATAATGACCATATAAATAGATTTATAATATAATTTTTAGAATATAGGAATAGAAGGGAAATATTTAGTAAATAAATCTTTAAAACATTTAGAATGAGGGTTTTAATGAAAAATGTTTCTTAACTTGATTCCAATTCATCACGGACATTATTTATACTATTAAAAATAGAATTATATAAATTATTTATTTTCTTAATAACCATTTTTATGTTAATAAATCATTTTATTTTATTTAATATCATGATATATTAAATTAATTATTTACTTAATTTCACACTGGTGGATTTGATGATATTCAACTCATATGTACAAAATGAATTTGGTAGGTTTAATATAGGCAAAGAGTTAAATATATCTTCATATCTAGAATGAAAATCATGAAAAAATTATCATTTGTATAAATCAATTTTTTTAAACCAACTATGAAACATGACTATGAGAAATTAACTATGTTACAATCATGGAGACGACATTCCATATATACGAATGAGAAACGTTTCTATTTTCCAATGATAATTATAGAAAGGAGTTAACGGTTATTTGACATTTATATAGTTATAATTATATAATAAATATAATATAAAATAATTATATTATATTATATATATATCATCTATATGAAATGGTGACGAAAAACAAATAACATCACTTTGGGAAGGTGGTAGTCCACACGTACAGACACACAACATTATCATTTTTAAATGAATTGAAATTTAAGAAGGTAGAATTTATATTATCTATAAAAAATGATAAATATTTAATGAATATTATACCTGTACATTTTATCAATCATTATATACATCCTTGAGTGGTGGCGTTGAAAAGTAAATCACATCGGTTCACGAGGTGGTAGTCCGCCGTACACACAGACAATGGTTTTGTTTTGAATTTAATTGAATAAAGAGACACATATATGTTATTAAACTAAAAAAATAACATATAAGTTTATGGGAAATTAGGGTTTTATTATATTATTTTGGATGAATAATATTTTAATGATGTGGAATAATAAATAGAAGAAAAACTTTTGGTTAAAAGTTATACCTCTTCTCAAACCATCTCCTTTACTTTACATGTTAATCCCTATAATATTGGTATTATACCTAAATAAATACCTATCAAATTAATTGGATGAATAAAGGCTCTTTATGTGTGATGTAAATAAGAGAGAAAGTACCCATTTATAAGAGAGGGGATTGATATCGTTTGAATTTCTGAAAGTATTACATTATTATAAATTGGTTCTCAAGAGAAAATGGATCCAAATTGATATTTTTAAAAAATAATATTATTAGTTTTAATAATACACCCATAAAATATAATTAATACAACTTTAGATTATTTTTTAACTTTATATTTTTATTTTAACCCATGTTAAACGTTTTCGATGATTAACGTGACAAATTTTTTTACTCTTCAGAGAACAAGAAAGTTATTAAAAAATAAAAATAAATAGACCATGGATGATATTTATAAGAGTATGAAAATTAATTGGAAGAATATATTATTTTTATTAATTTTATATAAATTTAATAAAATATTATTTATTATAAAATATCATTAATTTCAGTTTTAGAACTATTTATTTATTTTGACATTAATAACATGAAGAAAGAAAAAAAATTAAAATATAAATAATTAAAACTTACCTGAAATGTTATATTTATATAAAAAAATTCTTATAACATAATTATACCCTAAAATAATATTATTTTTAATATTTTTAAAAAATTATGTTATATTTTTCATCAAATTGAATAAATACAATGTTGGTGTTGTTTAAGTAGTTAAGGTAATTATCTCATCCAAAAAAATTAGAAAAAAATTATAATTATAAGGAAATAATTATCTTTAAATAAATATTTATAACCAAACATAATATCTTTTTATCACTTTGTAAAAAAATTATAGATAATAAAACAATGATAATGATATTTTTTACTTTTCATTACATAAAATATTATAAAGGTCAAAATCCATGATTAAAGAATAAAAGGTAATATATTATAATTTTATATGATTATAGATGAGTTATACTCATATAATATAATTAGATATAGTCTTAGGGTCATTTTTTAATTCCTTATCATATTATTTGTAACCTTAATTACAAGATTTAACTTTTCAATAGTGCCAACAATTTAATAAGTTTACTATTTATAAATTCTAAAAAACAAAAGGGTCTTATTTAAAAAAATATTGAATCAATGATTCTGTATAATTAAATTATTTGTAGAAATTTATTACTTAAAAAAGTAAGAGTTTAATTTAAAATTAAACAGATAAAATCCAATGAAATACTATTTATTAGAAAAATAACTTTTATGTATAAAAATATTTTAATACCAAAATATAGTATAAAATTCATTAAAAACCACAATTATATTAATTTAAATAAAAATGGATTTATGAATTTTTAAAATTAATTAAAAATATAAATTTACTTTGTATGAATTTGAAGAAAATATTTTTTTGAAGAAAAATTAGTTATTTTCACTACTAATTGAAAAAGATAAATTTTCAGAATAATTATAAAAATTCACCCAATGTTAATTTTGATATGATGACTTCAATGAATAATTTAATTTTTTTCAAATTAAAATTCTATAATTCTTAAATATATATTTTAAATAAAACTATGTTGGTCAGAGTAGATTACTTTAGAGGGGGTGAGGTGAATTGAGTATGTATAAAAATTTCTGGTTAAAAAGTATTTCTAAAAGGATTCCCTAGAAGATTAAAAACAACCCCGTTAATCCAGGTTATACTGTTATAAGTGTTTGACTATTTAAATAACTTCTTAGAAGATTTATTAGTTCTGAGTAATCCTAATGTCGGTTATTCATATTAATTTTAAAGTTATTATACTTATAAAAGATAATTATAACTTCTTTCCGAGAGTAACTATCAAAGCGAATTTAGTGATATCAGTTTTATATAGTAAAGCAGTAAAATAGAGAGTACGAAATTAATAAGAACAGCGGATATGAAACAAGAGGTTCTGTCTCAAAATAAGACCTAATCCACTCTACTTTGTGATAACCTTCCACCAAGAATTTTACATAAATAATCTTCATCCACACCCTAGATCGTGGTTAACAACAGTACACAAGACTGTCTAGGTCACATAGGGAACTCTTCCACAGTTCTATCTAGGTACAAACAACCAGGCCACACAAGGTCCTCTTCCACACTCCTTTGTGGGTATACACAAGTGTAAAATGATGTTTTAGTAAGTATATCTTGTATACTTTAGTTTAATTTATTATGTTCTTGAAGAATGAATAGTCTCTTGTCATTTGTCCTGAACATCCACTATCCATGTACCATAAAATTTTACACCAAGTCTTTAAGTAGCTTTCCTACAAAATTATTAAGCCAAAATAAATTTTGGTACCCATACTTTTTTGGGGCTAGTAATATTAGTAATAAGTTCTTTAAGAACCCATATATTCCTTATAGGTTTCTTATAAGCATTAATTAATGTATTTGAAAAATAAACCTTATTTTTTCCAGAAAAACATGAAACAATAGAAGGTGTATCAAAAATTGTATTATTGGATTTGTGTCCAGAACTGGGAGTAGATCTATATGTCTTAGATTTAAAAACAATATTTTTTCTACCAAGATGTTATTTTCCATGTTGATAACCAATTCCGGTGTTGTATTTATGGGTAATTTGTTTTCCTAGAATTTGAGTAAGGTTATTTTTCCCATTGGTAAATATTTCAAGGTCATTCATCAATTTCTCATTGGACATATTTAATTAGTTGTTCTCTTTGACCGGTTGAACATTTTTCTCTTTTTCAGTTGTGAGTACAGATTTACCAGTAATAGTGAGATCATGTTGTTTATTCAATAATTTATATTTGTCCTTTAGTTCATTGTATGTTTCTTCAATCATGTAAAATTATTCAAAAATATCTTCATTAGTCAAATTTATAAAGTCACTATCAACTCTAGAATAGTATGAATTGTGTACAATAGATTCCAATGTTACCTGAGATGTGTTTTTCATAAAACACATATTGGATTTGATAGCCTATTCATCATGTGATGTTTTTGAGTCACTTGAACTATCCTCAGAATCACACCATGTTGCTTTCATTTCTATTTTATACTTCTTTTACTTATCTGCATAACTTTTTTTGTACTTGAGATTAGGAAATTCAGCCTTGATATTTACTTTTTTCATACATTAATAGCAGACAATCTCATTAGTCTTGTAACTTCTTTTCCAATCCTTCTTCCAACTTACTTTTTTTTCATATTTTCCCTTGAAGTTAGGATTTCGGAAAAAGTTCTTCTTCTTGTAAAATTTCTTGAATCTTATAGATAATTGAGCCATCTCCTCATCAATGTCAGGTGATGATTGTTCAATACTGGAACTTTCTATAGAAGCTTCCAATTTCCCTTTTTCATTGTGTTTTTAGGTGGTGGTCTTGATTGCAACAGATTGTCTATTTGGTTCATCCTCCTCTTCCTTATTGAATGTTAGTTCTTCTTCATACATCATCTATTTCCCAATGATTTCTTTTACATGTATATTTATGATGTCGCATGGTTCTCTAATAGAGACAGAGGTTCCTCTCGATCTGTTTGGCAGACATCTGAGAATTCTCATGATCTGTTCCATGGAAGTGACTTTCCATCCAAGAGAAATCATTGTGTTGACTATATCATTGAACCTAAGATACATGTCAGAGATATAATCATTTGGTTTCATTTTAATTCTATCATATTTAATAGTATATGTGTTATGTCTAATTTCTTTTACACAAGATGATCCTTCATGTGAGACTGATAGGGTATCCCAAATTTCATGGGCAGTTTTTCAAGAAGAAATTCTATTCAATTCTTCATCTCCTAAGGAACAGTATAAAGCATTCATAGATTTGCAATTGTTATTGTAGGTAGTTTTTATAGGTTCATCAAATGTGATTATATCAGTAGCAGGAATCATATATTCATCTATAATGGAAGAACAAATTTCAAAACAAATACTCTCTAAATGCCTTTTAATTTTAATTTTCCATTGTGCATAGTTGGTTTCAATAAATAATTGCGGTCTATTGGTTGCAGGACCATAAAATCTATTATCTATAATACAAAAATACTTCATGAGAGATATAAATCTATAATTAACAAAAATTTACAGATCTTCAATGTACAACTACAATCACAGTTGAATACAGTTAAACAAAGTCTTAATAAATAAGCTCTGATACAAAATATTTGTCGGAGTAGATTAATGAAGAGGGGGGGGGGGTGAATTGAGTATCTATAAAAATTTATGGTTAAAATGTGTTTCTAAAAAGATTCCCTAGAAGATTAAAAACAGACCAGTTAATCAGGGTTATACTGTTATAAGTATTTGACTATTTAAATAACTTTTTAGAAGATTGATTAGTTCTCAGTAATCTTAATATTTGTTATTAGTATTACTTTTGAAGCTATTATACTAAGACATGATAATTATAACTTCTTTCCAAGAATAACTATCAAAGTGAATTTAGCAATATCTGAATTATACAATAACGTATTAAAATTGAGAAGACTAAATTAACCTGCACAACAGATATGAAACAAGTGGTTTAGTCTCAAGCAGAGACCTAATCCACTCCACATGGTGATCTCCTGCCACCACGAATTTTATATAAATATACTTGATCCACACCTTGGATCCGGGTTAACAATAGTACACAATACTGCACAGGTCACACATGGACCTCTCCCACATTTCTTCGTGGGTACAAATAACCAGGCCACAAATGGACCTCTTCCACACTTCTTTGTGGGTATACACAAGTGTAAAAAGATGTTTGAGTAAGGATATCTTATATTCTTTAGTTTAATGCAGGAGACATAGTGTGTTGTTATAAAAATACACACACTACTCAAAAGTTAATAAAATCATACCCAATAGAGCAGAAATATTGAGATAGGTTTATGGGTGCTAGGTGTGTTAGTCTTTGTAGCTCTGGACTTCTTGAGATGAAGGAAATGCAAAAATCAAGTCCTTATATGGGAAAAAGTGTGTTGCAAGTCAGACAGATCCGGCTTGTATTCTTCTTGATGTTTGACTGTGCGAATATGTTCTTGGGATTCTAGTTTTCTTCATGTGTTCTTCAGTAGCATTGAGTTCCATGAGGCAATTCATTATTTAAAAATTATCTATGTGTATTCTTTATTGTCATTCTCGTAGACACCAGCTTGTTCTTCTTTTTTGTAACATGCCACACATTATTTTTTTACTTTTGTATTAGGAGACATTACTCTTTTATCTTGGATTTCATGTTTTTGAGCTGATAGTTTTCATGTATTCTGAACCTCACACATCGTACTTTTATACAAAAGAAATATTAACTATGTTCATGCATTAAAATCCTCAAATATGACCATTAGAGATTAAATTAAAAGATGACAAAAATTATAAAAAAAATTGGCACAATAATTATTGGAAATAGTGTTTCCTTCACATGGTGTCTGGATTGGTCATGTTGTCTTGATGTCACAGTGTCTTGTTCACAATGTCTTGTTCACAGTGTCTTGTTCATAGTGTCTCGGTCACAGTGTCTGGTTGATCACAGTGTCCACTTGTTCACAGTGTCAGGATGTTATGGTGTCTCGATGTCACTGTCTCTGGATGTCACGGTGTCTGGATGTCAATGTGTATGGACGTCATGGTGTCTAGATGTTAGGGAGTCTGGATGTCACGATGTCTGGATGTCACGGTGTCTGCTTGTTCATAGTGTCTGGATGTCACGGTGTATCATGGTCATGGTGTCTTCTTGTTCACAGTGTCTGGATATCATGGTGTCATATGGTCATAGTGTCTCAGACATAGGAAAATATCTGTATTCAAACATAAGCAGTCATATTTATGGAATGAATTAACCTTTACCATTTTTCAGAGAAATCATTATAATGTGAATCAAAAGATAGTTTATAGTAACTAATCTAAGTGTATAAAACATAAGATCTTTGGATGTCTTTTTCTAAACAACTGTGCATTTGATGTGATATATATTACATAAGTTAACATGAATTGGATTTGTGATCATTAAAACATGATTAATACATGAAGAGTCCACAATATCCCCCTTTTTGATGATCACAAATCATATATATTTAGAGTGTATATTTGTTTTAACAACACAGTTTGAATGTGAATAAAAAATATATAGAGTGAGTGTTCTATTCTCTTATATGTCTCCTATATTTCTCATATATTTGTTTCCCATATATTTCCTATATTTTTTCCCATATATTTCTCATATTTGTTTCCCATATATTTCTCATATTTCTTTCCCATATATTTATCATATTTGTTTGCCATATATTTCCCTCCCTTTTGGGATTATCAAAAGGTAGCAAGAAATATTATGACAGAAGAGATAAGAAATGTGTATAATGAATTACATAAAGTAAAACAAAATTAACCAGTTTCCCATCAAAATAGTGTAAAAATTTCCCTTATTTACTGGCTGGTCTTCTCTTTTCATTTAACAACAAAAACAGAAGAGGAACCCATAGGACTAGAATTTAATGTAGAATAAGGTGGTGATCCAGTTGATAGGGAAGGTAAAGGAAGGCCTTCATCGATAGAGGGAGCCAGAGTATGTGTAGTAGAAGACCGATGCATTTGTTAGTCAAGGATCACATGCCTGATTTTACTCAATGCATGACTGATAGATATATAAGTGGAGTCTAGGGCATAGGTGAATATTGGAAAACCGGGTCTCAGAGGTGCAGTCACCGGAGAAACAATGTCTATAGTCAACACATAAAGATAGGTCCTTAAAATATTAATAAAATCTGCAATGATCTCTCCATCATACTACATAGCATTATCAAATCCATCCTTGTTTTCTATAAACTTATCCAAGAAAAAAGTAAAATCTGTGATCCTTTTGACTTGTGTCATGAAATCTTGAGTAACTGGAGAAATCCTCATATTTTCCACAAGATATTTAATATGATTAGTCATGTCAGTCTTTGAAAAGATTCGGTTTAAGTAGAAATTCACTTTCTTGGAAATTTCTTGGTGAGCATCATGGGAAATTTTTTAATGGATTTGGACCAGATCAAGAACTCGGTCACTATTCCTGACAACTTCATATATAGAATCTTTCTTAACACCACTAAGCACTATCTGAAGTTCTTCTTTGACCACTATTCGGAGCAGGTCACTATCTAAGGAAGGTTCATATGATTTTCCAGATTCCATAGATGCATTTACAATTGAGGTAAGATATTTATATTGATTTAGAACTTTTTGAAGGCACCCTGTATACTCATTATTGATTTTTTTAAGATTAAACACAATCTCTCACATTTCATTCACAATCTATTTATTTCATTCAGTGACCTTTCCAGTTAAAGAAGCTAAATGAGGTTGAATTTGAGAGATAATATTCTGTGGGGTTTAAGGAACATAAGGATACATAGGATGAGAAGCATGATCTGATCTCAAATGTATCTCATTATTCATGTCTTCAATCACTCCTCTTAGAGACTTTCGTTAATTCACTTCATAAAAATTGGGGAATTTATACCGATTGTATTTAGGGATTGAATCAATCAGGCTTGGTAGTTCAAAAGATTCCATATTTGGGGTTTGTTCCCCCTTAAATGTTGCATCCTTCTCAGGACTGAAATACATAGGGTCTTGATTTAATTACACAAATTCATCTCCTAGATCCTCTCTCATTTCCCGTATAGCCAGCTAAAATGCTAGTTCCAGCCATTCCTCTATTGTAGGAATGACTTCAGGAACAGATTGTTCTACTAAGAGTTCTTCAAGGTAAAATTCTTGTATAATAGTTAATTCTTATTCTATAGGTTCTTCCATATAATTATTTTCAGTTTCTATGAAAACAAATTCTATTTCATCCTTGGGTTGATCTTCCAGAATAACAACATCTTTAGAAGCAGGGACATCTTTTTCACTTACTACATGTGGGACAATAGTACTATCTTCTTTATCAGAAACAATTTCCTTGGGAGGCACACCAACTTATTCATCTTATTTTTCAGAATACTCAACAACCTCATCTGGTTCCAAACCAGGATCAGAAATATCTTTTGGGATTTTGGGATGTTCCACTGGATTGAACTTTTCATTAAGCCTATCATTATCTTCCTCCCATGCCTTTTTCCAAGGATTGAAATTGATTTTCATTGTTTTGATAATGAATTTTGAAAGGCAGTAATCAAAATTCTTGATAAATTCTTCATTAGGTCCAACCATACCTTTGGTATGAAGCATGGCTGAGATAAGCCGTGAATAAAATAGGTAGGTTGACTTGGATGTGGTTTTGATCAGCTCACACATATGGTGTATGATATAATTACAAAGGTTGATCTTATGCCCATATTTTGTAAAATGAATCAGAAACACATCCTCTTATTTTAGTATAGAAAAAACACCTTTTCTGGGGCTAATCATGTTCTGTATAAACATAAACAGAAGTCAAGATTCTCCATCCAGTTCAGCAATAATGGCTCTCCTCTTGGTTTCATTTCTAGTTAAGCTTTTCAAAGAATCATCCTAAACAATGAATTCAATGGAAGGTGGAGGTACTCTATGATAGTCCTCACATATTCCTTCATGAGGTATCCTAAGGAATGTATCCCATAACCTAAAAAATAATGCGAATTTCTGGCCATTTATCCATCTTCTCATAGTATAAAAATCATCAGAATCAAAGAAGAACTGAACATACTAATAAAACTGACCCACTAACTTTGGGTAGATCGGCCTATCATCCTTAAAAAACCATTCTAACCAGCCATTATCTTTTAAAACATTCAAAACCAGATATTTACTTGACAGAAGCCACTTAGGGCATTCCTCTTTCTCAGGTACTACTACTCGGTTCATCATATTTGGATTTAGAGGACCTTCGGGTTCCATCTTGGGTGTGATTTTCTTCTTCATTGAGCAATGCTTCTCAGGAGTCGAAGATGATGGGAGTTTCATCCTGGGCATTCAACGAAGGATTGAGAGAGAGAAGGATTGAAGGGTTGATGAAGGTTACAAATTTAGTGAATAGAAGAATGATCGAGTGCAAGACAAGTGACACTTCCTTTATTTCATCATTTAGGAATACCAAACATTGTGAAAGTAAGAGTGGGAAAATAAAAAGGTGAAGTTAATAATTACCATGATAAAATTTTTAATTCCTAAAAAACCATCATAAAGAATTGTTACGGTGAGACCATATGAGGTCTTTATGGTGAGATAATGAATGAATATTACGGTGAAATAATGGATGAGCTTTACGGTGAGACATGGACTAAACTTTACGGGGAGAAATGAAACTTGAACTTTACGATGAGACAGTAAACATGAACATTACGGTGAGACAGTAAACATGAAGTAGTAATATATAAAAAAATAAGATAATTACATAAGATTTATCATGCCTAATTCATGTATGATGTAGTCTATTCTTTTAGAATTGAATGGTTTGGTAAATATATCATCAAGCTAATACTCATTACCAATGAATTCCAATGTGATATCATTTTTTTTATAATGATCTCTCAAAACATGATTTCTTACATCAATATTCTTTGTCCTAGAATGGGAAATAGTATTTTTAGATATGTTAATAGGATTTGTGTTGAAAATATTTATAGGTAAATTCGTGAATTGATATCCATAATCTAGTAATGTGTGCTTCATGCACAAGATTTGTGCATAACAACTACCAGCATCTATGTATTCAGTATCTACAGTTGATATTACAACATAATTTTGTTTCTTACTACACCATGATACTATTTACTTGCATAAAAAGTGACATGTTCCAGAGGTTCTTTTTCTATCTAACTTACAGCCACTGAAGTCGACAATATAATAACTAACTAATTCAAATGATTGTTCTCTAAGACAGAACCATCCTAGATAGGGTGTAAAAACCCAGGTAAATGAATAATAATAGATTTTAATACATATTAATATTTTTTAATTAAATATTAATTTTACTTTAAATGGGTTTCTATGTTCGATAACGCACCCGATATGCAACAATAAGTTTTTTTTGAAATCTCTCATTGCACACTAATAATATAATATTATTATTTTAAATTGAAGTTAAATCCTATATGTCTTATTGGAGGGAATGAACAAAAATAACTACAACATGATTATACATGTTCGTTAAATGTATATACTTTTATCTAATAAATTTAAGAGGCTTAAAATTCGAATGAATCTAATTTTATGCATAATTTACTTTAAAAGTTTGATCTACCGCCTTTTAATAGAAAACCATCTTTAAATATAGTTTTGGTCACTTTAATACATTCTATTTTACCAAATAAAATTCTTATTTTGAATGGGGACATCAAAATTAACTCTGTGTAAATATTTGGAATTTTTCCGATAAAGTTCATTTTTTAATGAATAGTGAGAAATATTGTATTTTAATTCAAAAATGTGTTTTAATATAATTAATTTATATGGTTAGATTACCTTTTTAATTTGTTTAAAGTGTAATTATAATATAATTTTACCATTTAATCTAATTTTGGTCATTGTAATTAATTTCACATTGAATTTGAACATAAACAAGTGTCAATCTTTTGATTGTTATTGTTTCTTAAAAATACATTATTTGTTTTAACAACGGTTTTTAATTTTAAATTAATTAATGAAACTTATACGTTTAGAATTTGGTAAAATAGAAATCATTTTTTTAATCGGAATATCACATATAGCTTAGTCTGAATTTTTGGTATTTTTCTGAAAAATAGTATTTTTTTATGAATAGTGAAACCACTTAGTGGTAGTTAAAAAAACTAACTTTATCATTTAAATAAAATTTAACCACTTCTGTGAATTTTATTTTGAAAATACGACATACATGGTTGTTATTAGAAAATAAAATGTGGTTTAATTAAATGAAATTTTTTTTTGGTGAGAAGTAACTTTTGTCTTTTATTTATCTCAGTTAAAGTTAAATAGGGTAATTCAACATAAAAAGAATATTATGATAATTCAAAATTACCTTAAAAATTGTCTTAACCATGTTGTATGAGTAATTACTGACCATGGTCATCCTTTGGTTGATTTTGGGACCCCATGGATCCTCTTATTAATGATAATGACACTTTAGATTAATTAATTTAATGTAAAGGCACAAATGACATAAACAAAAATATCTTAGTAAATTAATTTATATATGGTGTCATATAAGTAATATTTTTTACTATAAATATTCAATATATATTTAAAATTATTTCCTACATCATGGTATTTTTTTTATAATGTTAGACATTGAATAAATAAAATTATTTATGACACAATAATGATGCATTGTTTACCTCATTAATAAATCATTCTAATAAATATGATTATAATGATTAAAATATTATCCAAAACCTATCCAATTCCTATTGGATGATTTTATTTAGAATATTAGTCATCTTATATTATAATTTAATGATCTTTTTACCTTGTTAATGCAAATATATTTATATAATAAAATAATATTTTCACACATTCCTAAAGAGCCCCTCCCCCTTATAAAAGGATACCATTTATAATCAATTCCTCAAACCTCTCAAGCCGTTTGGATTGTCCAAAATCTTCCCAATTAATCTCCCTACATCCCTTGCTTCCACCTACAAGACTTACCATAGGAAAAAGGCACTTCAACAAACCATTTTAGTTCAAACCAAAGTCAGTTACCCAAATAAAAGGTAACTGTTTATCTTAACTTCATTCCTTTTATTTTACCTCTCCAACCCCTAAAATATTTTTATTCATTAATTTTATTAAAAAAAAGTATCCTCAATATAAAAGGATGTTTTTTTATTAGTATTCAAATTACACATACACAAACCTCCATCTAATGGGTGAAGATCATATTTTTTCTGTGGATGACAAACTAACGCCTCGCAAAACGATGATTGTTTGATTATCTCCTACCGCCTATCATGGTGGCCATTAAGATGAAACTATATTTATATATGATATATATTATCTTTATGTTTTCTTTATGCTTCTATATTCTTCATTTATATCATTCATTTATGGTTTCCATTATGGGTAAATGTGATAATTTAATTTGAGGAAGTGCGGACTACCGCCCCCTCAAAGTGATATGACTCATTCAAGCCATATATGGGATGTATAAATGATAGATTTAATGGTATTATATATGATATTATAGTGTAATTATAATATAATTATGTACCATTATGTTTTAATGCCATTAAAATACTAAATAGAAATGAATGTAGCGTTCATGCATGCAAATGGCTTACCGTCTCCACGAACGGTGAATTTCATTTCGTACCTCCAAATGTTATGTACTGTTATAAATACATGTATATAATGGATATATATGATATATATGATATATAAATCATGAATATAATTCTGGATATAATAATCTTTTCACCATGTGAACAACTTGTAACTATATGGTGTTCATTTGTGACTCCAGTACCAAATATTGACAAAATGAACATTATTAACTTTAATGATTACATAATTTTTATAACATGGTAATAAATGATATAAAAGGAATAATAAACTTGAAAAAGGTTCTTATGCAAGTAGAAATTAACTTTAGTTTATTTTTCAAGAGATTAACGAACGATCGATTCATGTCGGACACGAGGTAAGGGACTTCATCTCAATCTCTTTTCATTGAGGCATATTTTGTTTTTATATATGTCTTTATTTTATAAGATGTATAAACACCCATGATTTTTCAAAGGGAATCTTTTTCTACGAAGTGTTTTACTAAATGAAAAAAAGAGTTTTTCTTTTAACGTAAGTAGTGACAACGACCTTTCCGCCTCCGTGAGTATTATTTGTTCCTTGGATTCCTTAACAAGCCGTAATATTTTTTAAGGAAAATAAATACATATTATCCTTTATTTAATATTGTATATAAAATCGTTTTGATAATGAATTTGTTATATCAACATATCTAAGTTATATATTGAGATTGAAATGTGGAAATGTTTTCTTTCCTTTATATTAGTTTTATATGTTATGATTTTATAATGGTACCTGGACATTTGATGGGTAGTTATGTGATAAAACAAATGACGGGTGGTATCATGATAAACTAGTACAAGTGGTTAAGTTATAACCTCCAATGCGTTGGGTATGGATGTCGGCTGTATGGCTATTCCATTTAGTGATATGTGTGGAATTCGACCGTATGGTTATTCCATTTAAGTATGTTTATGTCAAAAGTTACATTTATAGGTTTTGTGTTCCTTATATGGGTTTTATGGTAATCTTTTGGTTACAAAAGGGTAAGTAATGATCTTTTATTCAGTGAAGAGTATCTACTACTTCATAAAGGTGAAAAGTATTACTTTTCATAAAGTAGTCATGGTTTACATGTTGTTTTAAAAAGCTAATAGTTTTCTTTCTTTTTGTATCCCTTACTGAGATTTTTATGCTAATGACATGTTTTGAAATGTTTTTCACAGGACATAAAGAAGAATAGGGTCATGGATGGGATTAAGGAAAAGTCATGCTATCTTAAAAATGGAACTATAAATGACTTTTTTCATGAAAAAATTGAAACAGGGTAGAACTTTCTACTTTTTAATTTTGGAAATGTAATGTATTAGTTATGACCTAATTCTATAAAACTCTAATCCTGAAAAGTTACTCAATGTGAATTATTAACCTAATTCATGATTATTTATGTTTTAAGGCCGGGACCTTATAGTTGGAATCAGAGGACGGTTTAGAAAATATTAGGAGTTAGGATATTGTTAAATTAACATACATAAATTAATTTATGTTAATTATATAGTATTTACATATTACCATGTTGCTTCGCCAAAGATAATTATGTGTTCAGAATTGGTTTCCGTAGAGGAAATAGGGAAGCTTTGTTAGGAAGACATCAAGATGAAGACAACCTTCCTAATCAGCAACCTGAGAGGGTCGGAATCGTAATTCAACAACTTGATGCAGTGATGGCACAATTGACCTAAGCTATAAATGGTGGTGGTATCCATGCACGAGATCAGCCAGATAAACCCCAGAGGAACATGTTAGAAATGGATCCTTTTCATGAGGAAAAATACCACATCATTTAGAGGATCAACTAACCTTGTGCTTGCTGAAGGGTGGATTAAAGAACTGGAGAATATTTTTGATGTCATGGGGTGTTCAGAACATCAAAAGGTTAGTCTAACTGTTTACGGTTTTGAAGGTGAAGTTGATCAGTGGTGGTCGATGGTGAAAAATATCACGGATAATGAAGAGATTTATGCTCTTGATTGGGATAAAATCAAAGGTTTTTTTTTGAGAAATATTTTCCTAATGTGGTTCGTCTTAGGATGGAAAAAAATTCTTGGAATTGAGGCAGGAGGATGACTCAGTGGCTGCTTATGAATTAAAGTTCACTTGACTGGCAAGGTATGCATAAAATTTCATCCAATATCATGATAGGAAGATAAATCAATTTTAATTAGGATTGGAGACATGATGTCGAAGAGAATTAGCCTCCCATGAGTTCAAAAGTAATGAAAAGACTTGTTAAATGTGCGGAGAAGGTGAGAATGGAGTTTTTCGATCATTAGGTGTTCGTTGAAAAACAACAGAATAAGAGGTCCAGTTGGCAGTCAAAGGGAAAGAATTCAACAAAGAATCTTGAAGGTAAGAAAATTAAATATCCAACTTGTGAGAAGTGTGGTAAAAATCATCCTGGATAATGTTTATCAATGTCTGGAAAGTGCTTCCAGTGTGGTAAGTCTTGTCATATTGCTCGTAACTATAAGGAAGATGATCAAGAAAGCAATGAAAAACCAACAGTAATTTGTTTTAAGTGTAATGAAATGGGTCATCATGAAAATGAGTGTCCAGTGAGGAACTCAACTAAGGTAAATCAGCCAGACTACAAGCAGAAAGGGGTTGTGAAATCCTTCGCAACTAATTCAGCAGATGTTGGGCCATCAAATGAAGTAGTATCAGGTACACGGTTTGTTTGTTTATATTATGCCAATGTGCTGTTTGATTCAGGGTTCACAAACTCTTTCATTTTTTAGATGTTTTCTAATAAATTGGGAATTACATCTCAAGATATGAATACATAACTTTAGGTAAAAACACCTGGAGGAAATGTTGAGACAAGAATAAAACAAAAGAACCTTCATGTCCTTGTGTGCGGGAAGAATCTACCAACAACCCTTATTGGTTTGCCTCTAGTAGAGTTTGATTTAATTTAGGTCATGGATTGGATGTCTTTTTATCATGATAATATTGACTATTGATCTACGGAGGTTTCATTTCAGAATGATTTACAGTTTTTGTACAAGAATTAACAATTATCTTTGATAACATATCAGGAAACTGAGAAACATGAAAAATATGGAAGTGAATGTAACCTTGCACGTATTGTTGAAAATAAAGGAACTGTTTAGATTAATGTTGTGCTGGTGGTAAATGTGTATCTTGATGTTTTTTATGATGAGTTTCTTGGTATTATACCTGATTGAGAAGTTTAATTTACTGTTGGCATAGTTCCTAATGCTAAGCTAATTTCAAAACCCCCTTATCTAATGGCTCAAATTGAACTTCTAGAATTAAAGAAGCAATTTCAGGAGTTATTAGATAACAGTTTCATTTGACCTAGCACATCACCGTGGGGTGATCCCGTCATGTTTTTTAAAAATAAATATGGTTCAATGAGACTTTTCATTGATTATAGGGATTTGAATAACATCATTGTTAATAAAAAGTATCCTTTGCCTCATATCGATGATTTTTTTATCAGATCTAGGGAGGTCAGTATTTTTTGAAGATTGATTTGACGTCAAGGTACTATCAGTTGAAAGTAAAAGAAGCATACATTCTGAAGACCACATTTCTTGTTATATGTGGCCATTATGAATTTATATTAATTCCTTTTGGTTTAACCAATGCATCAACTGTATTCATGGATCTTATGAATAAAATTTCAGTGATTTCTTGGATAAGTTTGTGGTTGTGTTCATTGATGATATTTTGGTTTATTCCAAAAGTAAAGAGGAACATAAATTCATTTAAGGGTTGTCTTGAAAAACATAAATGAAAAGAAAATTTATGGTAAACTCAGAAAGAGTGAGTTTGGGTTACAACAAATTTCTTTCCTTGGTCACATTGTTTCAAAAAATGGAATAACTATTGATCCTGCTAAAACAAAAGTTGTTGATGAATGGACAAGACCCACAAATATAACTGAGATCCATAGTTTTCTTGGTTTGGTAGGTTATTAACGAAGGTTCATTGAGAATTTTGCACAGCTGTCTTGTCCAATGACTAAGTTAACTCAAAAAGGTGTTAAGTTCATTTGGAAAAAACATTGTGATGATGGATTTCAGTAATTGAAATGAATATTGGTGAATGCACCAGTTTTGGCACTGCCTTCCAGAGTTCGTTAATTTGTTCTCTACTGTGTTGCTTCATTCAAAGGACATAGCTATGTCCTTATGATGAATGATCGGGTAATTTCTTATGATTCACGTTAGTTGAAACCTCATGAGTTAAATTATCCTACACATGGTTTGGAATTAAATTCTGTTGTTTTTGCTTTAAAAATTTGGAGGCATCATTTGTAAGGAGTAAAATGTGAAATATATATGGACCAAAAAATTTAAAGTATATATTCAATCAAAAATAATTGAACATGAGTCAGAGGAGATGGCTAGAATTAATCAAGGATTACGAATGCACGATCCTTTACCATCCATAAAATAAAAATAAAGTGTATGATGCTTTTAGTCGAAAAAGTAATGCTTCATTAACATTCCTATGTTTGGAACGATATCCCATGGATTTTGATTTGATGAAATTTGGCATAGAAGTTTTTAGTGGAGGAAATTATTCTGTTTTTTATCAGGTGTTAGTGAGATCATCTCTATCAGAACAAATAAATCAATCTCATAAAGAAGACAGTGAGTTATAGAAAAAGGTAGAGTTGTTTTAGAAGTGTATGTTGCCTGATTTTAGCGTTGATAATAATGTGTTTTGAGGTTTGGGAAGAGATTATGTTTTCCTTGTGATTCAGCGTTTAAGAATGAGTTGTTATGTGATGCTCATAGTTTTCTGTTTTCAGTTAATCATGGTATTACTAAGATGTATAGAGATTTATAGGAGTATTACTGGTGTGATGGAATGAAAAGTGATATGGCTAATTTTAATGTGAAGTGTTTGCCTGGTGAGCAGGTTAAAGCATAGTGGAATTTTTTGAAAGGGATTCTTTGGTCCTTACCAGTGTCAGAGTGGAAATGGTAAACTATGTCTATTGAATTTGTTGTGGGATTACCGAAGCCATCTCAAGTTAATTATGTAATCTGGGTTATAGTTGATTTATTGAGTATATCTACTCATTTTATTCCTATTTGAGATACTTTTTCTCTATTTTAACTTGATTGGTTGTATGTTAAAGAGATAGTCAGGTTGCATGGAGTTCCCCTCTCCATTGTATCATATCGTCATCGCAGGCTTACTTATATCTTTTGGAAAGGCCTTCAGAAGTCACTAGGTACTGAATTTAATTTTAGTACAAGTTTTCATCCCCAATCATAAGGGTAGTTAGAATGAAAAATTCAGACGATGGAAGATATGCTATGTGCCTATTCACTAGATTATCAGGGATGTTGGGACCAACATCATTCTTTAGTTGAATTTTCATATAATAACAGCTTTCATTCTAGTATACAAATGGATCCATTTCAGTCATTATATGAAAAGTATTGTCGAACTCATGATTTTTGTGATGTATTAGGTGAAAGGTAGCTGATGGGACCAGAATTGGTAGAGGATATGGAAGAGAAAGTTTAGTTGATTCAGAAAAACATGAGAATAGCTCAAGGCAGACAGAAAAGTTATGCGGATAACCGGAGGAAGGATATTTCTTATAAGGTAGGTGATCATGTCTTTCTCAAAGAATCTCCATGGAAAAGCGTGATGTGTTTTAGTAAGAAGGGAAAGTTTAGTTAGAGGTTCATTGTACCTTATGAAATCTTGGAGAATATTGGATCATTTTCTTTCTAATGACTCAGATTTATCCATATTTTATTTTAATATTATATGGTAATTCTTTCGAGACAAGGTTTTGAGACGGCATGCAGTTCCGAGGCCTAGTGATCCTGGAACAATTGTTTGAATTTAATTAAATAATTAAATTACAAGCACATGTGGTTTTCCAAAAAAAGTGGAATAACTCCTGAATGGTTTCTCGGATTAGAAATTTGAGGGCATCGTTCCATTCAGAACAGCAATTTTACCTTTGGCGAGGCCTAACATCGGCTGACAGAGGTTGGTTGTGAAATCTAGTTTTTGGATGTAATCGTAATAAAATATTTTATAAAAATATTTTTTAAAATCTTTGCTGCAGCGAAATATTTTAATCATTTTTAAATAATGGTTTTCACAGGGGTCCAGAGTTACAGACCTCATAACTCGGAATTCCCCCTGGAGTCTCTGGAAAGCTCTGGAGGAAACCTCCCACTGTGGTGACGATGTTCTTGAAGAATTTTATCGGGGACGACTACGTGATGACCGAATCTTCACCAAAGAACACCGCGAATCCAGGTAGGATGTTAATTTTGATTTCCTTTCCCAATTCTTGATTTCTACGACGAACATGGACTAATATACGAAATAGATTATCCTGCAGACTAATCGTATTTCCAGGATGGGATTTTGTCTGGATTTTGGGGATTTGATTCTTGGAGTTAATTTTGGTTTCATTCAACCTTCTAACGGTGACGAACCAAGATCGACATGGACATCGATCGAGGTTCATGCCTCTCTATTTTTGTGATTTTATTCCCTAGTTTCTACACATTCTTCAGGTGCATTCTACGCGTTCTTGGATGAAATCCATCGATGCACATTCGTTTGTTGGAGCAATGATCCGAGATTATAGATCCGACATCGGGAGAATGGTCCAAAGCTGTGATGACGAATTTGGAAGACAATTCGGAGCAGATCGAGAGATATGAGTTTTTGGGTGTTTTTCTTCGGATGGATCGTTCAAGGTTTAGGACCCAATCAAAGGACCTAAAACACACGATTTTGTGTTAGGATGATGAAACGAACCGGTGCCTTTAGTTTAATGGAAAATGGACTATAGATTCGAGATATGGAAGATCGGCCGAGGTGCGAGGAGGAAAATGATTGTTCTGGAAAAATCCCAAATACACGACGTATAGTATGGGATACATGGAATGTGTTCATCGGCGGGCCACCTAGAATGTACTCTGGGAGTACACAGACATAGGTTGGGTACACAGCCAAGGACATGGCATGTATACCCTTCCCCAGCCAGACCCGGCCGGATATATGGTATACCCCACGTATTGGTACATGGGCATGCAACACGGAGGGACACCATGTACGAGCATACGACCGGGGTACATGGTTGTTTCCTAGTTAACAAGACTCAGTGTGTGCTTTGACTTACACGCCATGTATATGCTTTCCTACACGAATTCGATTTCATACACGATCTATTTACATGGGAAGTACCTAGAGTCAGGGAACACAGTGTGTGATCCTTCTACATGCCATGTAGTTGAGTTTTACACAACTAGGACGGATGACACCATGCGTTTACACGTGCAGTACCCGTAGTCAAGGAACACGACATGTAACTGTACTACAGGCCTTGTAACCTGTTTTACATGGCTTGATCCTTTTTTATTCCATGACTTGGAATATATTTCTTAGGGTTCGTACCCCTGGTATTTCCCCTAAATGTTCTGGTATAATATACTACGTACAGGAGTATGATTCCTTTAGCAGGACTTCCTGAATAGAGTTGTTGTAATCCCCTCTATGAGAATTAGAGTCTAATCCTCTATTCATTCCTGGATCCCTATGTAGAGTTTTTGGTATCAACGTGACCAACATTACCTGTGCGCCGATCCTATGCTTAGCGGATTAACTCAGACAGAGTTGTTGTAATCACCATATGGATATTGGTTGTGATCCTCATCTGAGCATCATATTCTGAAGTACTTGTGGAGTGTGTTCTCCCAAAACGAGTACTTTGTATCTCTCTCTTTAGACCTTGGAGTGTGTTCTCCTTGTTACGTGCTTAGTGGAATCTTCGAGCTGGATCTTAGTGGTCGTTTTGTGATGGTCAAACATGGATGAGTATTTCTGGATATTCATGTTATATGTACTTTAAACATATAATGTGTTGAGATGACTATATCTTTTTGTTGTGGTATTTACCTTGTTGTATTATTTTGTGGTTTCGTGGTGTCCTAGGGGGTATTGTTATACTCACCCCTGCATGGGCTTTTCCAGCATGTGTCGTGTCATGTACGGATGAGCGAGCCTTTGACAATATTCTAGGCGGACTAGGACTAGACAGTGGTCAGTGAGAGCGTACATGTCGAGGTGTGTTCCTATGGCTACGGATTACAGTCCCAGCACCTTTCTTTACAGTTTGGACATTGTTACAAACTCTCTTTGGTGGGATTGTATTTTTAGCCCATTGTTTTACATTACTGTGCTTTACTTTCCTGTCATACTCTGTTGGTTGGGTTTTTAGTGTATGCATGAATTTACATATTTAGTTGTTTTTACTTTTCAGCTTTGTGGGAATGGAGATGTGTGTGCATGTGTATAGGTTTATAGGAAATGCCTCCCATGATAGTAGTATATCCTACTCAGTGCTAGTCATAGACCCTTCCCTATTGGAGGCGGGCTTAGGGAGTTGCGGCTCAGGCCCCACTGGGATTGGTCATGACAGAGTGGTATCAGAGGTTCTCAGTTCTACCTTTATATCGGGATTCTGTGATTTGGTTTGGGGAAACAGTGTTAAGTGTTTCGAATTCGGATTTTAGGCTAGGGACCCTAGTGTTTGTACAGGTGGCCGACGTATCCATGAACCAGGACTCTGATAACTTGATTTTCAAATTAGAACATGAGAACACTAGTTATCGGGGAAATAATGGTACATGCATCATATAGGGATGGGTTGTGGTTTCCATGTCCTTTTTGAGTCAGCTCTCTGGATATACTCACTGACTGTGACACATATTGTTTCGTTATAGGATGCCTCCGTGACACGCACATACTAGGATCCAGCAGCTCGATCAGGAGGATAACCCCCTCAGTAATGAAGCTTTGATACAGGGACCAGATCCTCCAATTTTACCATTGGGTGGTGTGCCAGTTATTCCAGCACCTGTGGAGCAGTGTTTAGTGCCTGCTGTACTAGTAGAGGAGGAGCGCATGTAGAGAGAACTCCATGACTTTCAGAGACAGAGACCCCTCAGTTTTTATGGAGAGCCTAACCCTTAGGAATTAGAGGACTGGCTTGAGGCAGTGGCTAGAGTCTTCCATTTGGTCAAGACACCAGTAGAACAGATGTTGATCATTGCAGCGAGCCTTGGGCGGGGCTCGACCGGACAATGGTGGAGTTTGGTTATTCAGACCCATGATGAGGAGACTCTTGCATGGTCAGAGTTTGAGCATCTCTTCAGAGAGAAGTTCTCATCGGTTACCCTACGAGCGGTATGTATACATGAGCTTCTTCAGATCTAGCAGGGAATCATGACCGTGGCTGACTATTAATCGAGGTTTACCGATATTTCACAGTACTCGATGGATATGGTTAGGGATCAGTACTTTAGAGCTTGGACTTTTGAGTGGGTCTTGCAAAGACATATCCAAGATAGAATCATCCCTATGAGCATTCATACTTATGATGGGGTGATCGAGTGGGCTTTGGTGGTCGAGAGATTCTTGGCAGAATAGAGACAACCAGTAGTTGTCAGTATTGAGAGAGATCGAGCAGAGACCTGAGCAGCAGGGACCTGACGTCAAGGACCCAGGTGTGGGAGACGTTTTCTGAGGAGATCCCAGGATAGAGGATCTACCGTACATGATTCATAGGGTGCATCCATCTAGCTTTGATAGAGGCAATGCTACTCATGTGATAGCAGAGGATGTCTCACTCGAGATTGTCCAGCCCACCGTACTACTGACATGGGAGCAGGGGATGGACCACTGAGGCAGAGGCAACGTGTGGAGAAGACAGATCCGTGGGGTGGCGGATGTGGAAGAGAAGCTGCGAGAGCGGCTAGAGGTGGTCGGCGTTTTGACCTTTTACCACCACCACCCTCAGGAGGTCCACCCCAGGTCCATGTAGCTGTTGGACAGAGGTAGGGACAACTGCAGGCAGTAGAGGCATATGACCCAGGTACTCCCGGAATTATTATAGGTAAAATATGCATCTTATCTACATTGGCTGCTGTGTTGATAGAAACATGTGCTAGTCATTCATTTATGGATGCTTATCCTATTCAAGACCTTGAGATTCTAGTTGAACCGTTGACTCAACCCTTACGTTAAGAAACACTGACTGGAGAAGATTCATAGATCACACACCTTTGCAGATAGTGTGACCTGACCCATGGGGGAGAGAGTTTTATTTTGAACCTCTTGGTGGTAGCGTCATGGCCTTACGATTTCATTCTTGGTATGGATTGGCTATCCATGGTTTTTGCCTAGATTGACTATTTTCAGCGAAGGGTGCGGTGTGTCTGCAGTGATGGAACGAGGTTCTCCATCGTCCTTGAAAAGGAGACCCGGGCAGCGCATGATGGACTCGTGCATAGGAAGGTGCAAGTGATTTCACATCAGTTGGCTAGCGTAGACCATGGCATAGCATACGTTAAATTTTTATAGTTTCTAGAAGTAGTGGATGAGTTTGAGGACGTCTTTTCGGAAGATATAACTGGACTACCTCCCCCTTAAGAGATAGATTTCTGCATTGTGTTGTAAACCGGGACGGCACCGATATCAGCATCATCATATCGGATGGCTCCTGCAGATCTTTGTGAGCTGAGGGTGCAGCTGCAAGACATGTAGAGGAAGGGTTTCATGAGACCCATTATTTCACCCTAGGCAGCTCTAGTGTTGTTTTCCAATAATGAAGATGGAAGCTTGAGGTTGTGTGTGTATTACCAGTGCTTGAATCAGGTGACCGTGAAGAACTTGTATCAACTAACAAGGATCGATGACATCTTTGACAAGTTAAGAGGGGCACGATGGTTCTCCAAGGTTGATCTACGATCAGGCTATCACCAGTTGCGAGTACGGGATGAGGATATACCGAAGACGGCTTTTAGATGTGGCTACAGTCATTATGAGTACTTGGTGATGCCCATCGGCATGACAAACTCCTCAGTAGTGTTTATGGGACTCATGAACTCGATCTTTTAGCTCTATCTAGAGCGGTTCTTAGTAGTCTTCATCGATGATATCCTTGTGTACTCTGTATCCATGGAGGAGCACGTGAGACACCTAAGGATGGTTCTAGATACACTCTGAGAGCACCAGTTGTATGGGAAACTCTCGAAGTGTCAAATCTGGATACTGGAGGTCCACTTTCTGGGACACATTATCTCATAAGATGGTGTAGTAGTGGACCCAGCCAAGGTAGATGCAGTGTTAGCATGGGAGCCACCCCTGAGCGTGACGGAGGTGCAGAGTTTCCTTGGGTAGGCAGGCTACTATCAGAGATTGATTCTTTATTTCTCCAAGATTTCAGCACCACTGTCAGCTTTGAACCGAAAGGGGAAGCCTTTTGTGTGGACTGAGAGATGTCAGCGGGCTTTTCAGCAGTTGAGACTGAGTCTGAAGAGTTCCCCGATCTTGAGACTACCAGAAGAGGGTGTCGAGTACATGGTGTTCTACAATGCATCAGGAATTGAGATTGGTTTTGTCCTGACGTAGAGGCAATCAGTGATTGCCTATGGCTCACGTCAGTTGAGGCCACACGAGTAAAATTAAACGACCCATGATATTGAGTTGGAAGCGGTACTCTTCGCGGTGAAGATATGGCGACACTACCGGATGGGTGAGCAGTTTACCATATACTATGATCACAAGAGTCTTATATATATCGTTTCTCAGAAGGATTTGAATTTGAGATATAGGTGATGGATTGAGTTCCTCCAGCATTACGACTATGAGATCGTTTATACTCCTGGGAAGGGGAACGTTGTGGCAAATGCTCTCAGCAGGCAATCAAGTTCATAGTTGTTGTATGAGGCAACAAGGCAGTTGGCCTCTTTACAGTTATCCTTCATGGATAGAGATGAGGGATATTACCTTAAGTCAATTTTTGTTACCCCTACACTCTTATAGAGAGTTAGGGAAGCATAGCTTGAGGATGCTAGCTACGAGACTTTATGTGATCAGGTATTCACAGGTGATGCTACCGATTGATATTCTAGGGGTGGGGAGAACATTGTTCATTTCAAGGGGCACAAAAATAGTACCAGTGATGTTGCGGGAGGAGGTTTTGAGGGAGTTCCATACATCTCCTTTTATGGTGCATCTAGTTGTGGAAAAGATGTACCAGGACCTCCGACGCCATTTCTGGTGGCCAAGAATGAAGAATAGTGTGGTAGAGTATATTTTTCAGTGCCTTTTCAGCAATTAAAGGATGAGCACCAGGTTCCAACAGGTTTGACTCATCCCCTTGAAGTGGCAGAGTGTAATTGGGATGGATATCTATGGACTTCGTGATGGGTTTAACATGTATTTATATGGGACATGATTTCATCTGGGTGATCGTTGACCACCTCACCAAGTCTACCCACTTTCTAGCCATACGGGAGCAGAGTTCAGTAGAGAGTTTGGTACGCCACTACATACAGGAGATAGTTTGACTTCATGGAGTTACATCCACGATTGTATCAGATTGTGATGATCGTTTCACATCCCGACTGTGGAAGGTTTTGAAGGAAGCTTTTGGGACTTAGTTATGCTTGAGCAAAGTGTTTCATCCTCAGACTGATAGTTAGACAGAGTAGACTATCAAGATTCTGGAGGATATGCTACGAGCTTGCATATGTGACTTCGGTTGTAGCTGAGAGGATCACCGACCACTGGTGGAATTTTCTTTTAACAACAGTTATCATTCCACTATTGGAATGGAACCTTTCGAGGCTTTGTACGGGCGACCTTGCAGGTCACCACTTTGTTGGACAGACCCATTAGAGTCATCACTCATGGGCCCAGAGATGGTGCGAGCTACTATAGAGAAGGTGCATGTCATCCAGATGAGGATGATGTAACACCCCAAAATTTCAGTGTGTTATTTCTTCAAAATAATTCAATAACTTGCATTACACGCAACACCGAGTTCAATAAGACCATGAATTACAAAAAAAAATCCATTCAAAAGAGGTTATGAATACTATTATCTAAATTTTAAACTTTATATAATCCTTATAATTTTAGAATCCATATTATGAGTTTCTTAGATATAATGCAAGAACAAATTCATTTTCAGTATTGCACTTTTATCAACTTTTAATAGTGAACCCTTTTTAAATACACCATTTTAAACTTTTTGACTAAATGGGGACATTGAAAATTTAAAATGAAACATCCCAAGCTTCCACGGTACGCTTTCTTTGAATATTACAGTAGCGTGTGTTGTACGCATCCTTGAGTTTTAACACACACCACAACCAATCAAACTAGCCGTTATGAATAGTAATAACTACATTTAGAAATTATATATATATTATATTTTAAAATGGACTTCATTTCTGGATTCGGAATATCGAATTTAGCCTAAGGTGAAATTTTGGTAATTTTCGGATAACTTTCATATTTTGATGAATAGTGAAAATTACTAAATTTTAATTAAAAACAACTTTTTTAATCAAAATAATTAATAGTGATAAATTATGAATTTGAGTGGTTTTAAAGTATATTTAGAATATATTTTTACCATTTAATATAATGTTGGTCATTGAACATAATTTTACAATTAAACCGAACATAAACAAGTGTCAATCTTTTGATAGTTATTATCTCTTAAAAACACGCTTTTTGTTTTGACAGCGGGAATTAATTTTAAATTAATTTCTGCCACTTCTGTGTTTTGAATTTAGAAAAATGGATTCCATATTTGGAATCAGGATGTCCAAATTGTGTAAATAGGTAACTTTTATTTTTATACATTTTGAATAATTACTGTGGTAAATATTTTATTTACCATGGTTAAGGGTAAATCTGGTAAATAAGGGTTAACAAATAATATTATAATAATACTAAATTATCCTAAAACGTGTCCTAGCATTATTGGTTGATAAATGATCGACCATGGGCATCTTTGGGTCGATTTTGGGACCCCATGGATCCACTTGTAAGTGATAATGACACTTTATTTTAATTAAGTTAAAATGAATACAAAAATGACACAAGCATATATCTTTTAGAAAAACAATTGTTACATAGAGTTATATATGTTGGATTTTAGATTATAAATATTCATTAGAAAGATAAAAAGGTTTCCTACATAAGGATATTTTATTTATAATTTTTAGACATTAAATAATATGTTTTATTTATGAAACAATGATGATGCAGTAATTACTATAATAGTGAAAAATTAAAATAATTGATATTATAAATACCCAAATAAATATAATATGAAACTTTTAATTAATTAAACTAATTTCTAGGATAATATGATATATTAGGATTGATTTAATTTAATTTGTTCGAAGTAATCAATCTGTTATGAGTTTTACAAAAATCAACTATTGAATAGTGTCAAAATTGACATAAAAGAGTTCTTAAAACAAATATTATATTATTAATTGATATTAAATTTCTAAAAATCTAAGGTTCGGACAAGAGACTTATATCATGATAGTTACATCATTAATGGACCACTTGGGGGTCTCTTGGATGTATATAGTAAGTTTATTAACCATATTATATAAAAATACAAAGAGACATTGTAAAAGTGAAACTAATTAACTTAGAGTTAATACTTAAAGATAAGGTTAATATAAGTACCCAAACCTGTCTAAATTCTATTAGTTGAGTGGTTTTCGACCTATCCCCACCTTAAAATTTGAATAATCAACTTTGGAGCCATTAGAAACCGAATATGAATTTATTATAAATTAATATTTCTAGCTTTTCCAAAGGTTCCCCTCACCCCTCTTATAAAAGGGCACTCCTCCTTCTCATTTCTTCACACCTTCAAAGCCTTTTTGTTCGTCCAAACTCTGCCCAAATACTCTCCTAACATCCCTCAATACAACCTAGAGGCCTTAGTTTGATCAGAAATCCAACCTAAGGAGCCCTTTTGATCAAATCAAAAGGAAGAACCGGAAGAAGAGGTAATGTTTTCACCACCCTTTTCCAAGTTCATTTCTTCTTCCACTTCTTCTTCCTTTGTTGTTACCGTTATAAAATAATAACTCCAGTATCATATATATACTGTGATGTTATTATAAATATGTTACAACCATATTCAGTATTCTATCCACCCTTTGAATAACATGTCACCATACGTGCGTACGTACGGCTTACCGTCTCCACGTCGTGGTGTAATTGTTATTCAATATATTATTATTTGGATGGGTATAATAATGATATGTAACTCATGTAAATAATAAATAAAACATGATAATGATTCTGTATATATGATATAACAACCATTTATATATTATTTTAATATCAAAAGAATGATATTGTCGCTCGTGCGTACGTACGGACTACCGTCTCCACGAACGCGATGAGATTCATTCTCCATCGTATCCATTCAAGTATAATTATCATTTGATGATTTAAAAATGATGTTTAAGGACTTGATATCATTCTGGATATGAATAATATACAACCTAACCTTTACAAAAATGTCTTACATAACAAAACATATAAAAGAAAACGAGTAAGTTAACACCCGAAACAACGATAATACTAAGATATTATTATAAATCGATATTAAAAGATCATATATGATATCATATTAATATATATGATTCTTGTATAATTTAGTAACAATTATTTCACCATTATACAGAAGGTTAACCTACCCCAACCAAGGAAAAGTACCAGGTAAGGGTTATTTCACAATCTCTTCATTATCCGAGGTTGTTTATACGTAATAATCTACTGGGATCTCTTTATCATCCACATCCATGTTTCTTCAAAATGTATTTCAAAACATTTTTATTATTTACAAGAATATGGGTTAAAGTCATTTATACACTTGTTTGAATTTTTATAAGAGGAATCTTTCCGTCGTTTTCAAAACAAGGTCCTTTTTAACCTTTTCGACAGAATTAAGGTAAGAATGTTATTTTTAACTTATACGGCGGGTGTGGCTATTTTCCGCCGTTATAAAATCTTCAAAGCTTCCCTTACAAGCTTATAAGAATATTTTCAAAGAAAATGTTTTATTTTATATGGATCTTAAATGATTTCAAAATAAAAGGAGATATTTCTTTAAAAAGAATTTTGATTTCATCTATGTCAACATCCTTTGATTGATTTTAAGATTATTTGAAGTTGATTTATTAAGATACAAAAATTTTTTATTGTATTGAAGGTTTTGTGATATGTTTGACTGTGGATGTACTATTTTTATACCATTCATAGTTTATGGTGAAAGTATTGACATTTCGTATGCTAGTTTTAATACGAATGTTTATGTTATGTTTAAACCTTTTCATATGGGAATGAATTGGACTTAATACGTGATGGGTGGATCCCGTTATAGCTCCTCGATGCATCGGTAGGTCTCATGAGACAAACTAGTGTCTTGGCACAAGGCCTTGACAAAATCTTATTTGTAGTCTTGGCACGAGGCCTTGACTATGTGGTTATGATAGTCTGGAATTATGTATTCCAACATTATGAAAGTGGTTATTGATTTCTGCATGTGATTATTTGATTAGTAGAATATCCATGTGAATAAGTGAATGGAATTATTTCATTTTATTTATGCCGTACCATGTTGAAAGTTCATGTTTGAAAGGCTTTTGTTTTAGTTATACATTGCCTTAACTGTTTATTCTTATTTATGAAAGTTTCCGCTATATTGTTATCCTTACTGGGCATTTGTGCTCACCCCTTTTCTATGTTTTATTTTTCCCAGGAAGTGAAAAAGTAAATTATGAATGACCTGTAGGGATATTATGTGGGGATATGAGTGTGTATTATGGAGACATTATGTTTTTGTAGTAGTTTTTAATTTTATGATGTAATGTAAAACTTATGAATATACCTAGTATTTCCAAGGCTACTAAACCAATCGGTCTTTCGAGATTTGATCTTTCTTGTGATCAAGCCAATGTTATGTAATAATGCACCGACTCTGGGTATCTAGGTTCGGGGCGTTACAGTTGGTATCAGAGGAAGTTTAGTACAAACCTTGGAAGCTAGATTTATATAAACTCTGATTAGAGCACATAGACCTAAGATGAACATTGAGGATTAGTGTAGAAGAACTTTCTATAATTTTAGTATTGTAGATATGTTGTGAGTTTTCCGAGCAATACATCCCTGTCTGGATACGAGCAGGTAGAGGCGGCTCTGGCACAGATGTACCTAGGGGTAAAACCCGAAAACACCTCTTTGAGCTAGACTCGAACGGGAACTGGTGCACGACAACGGGCCTTGCTGCACTCTTGGTTACGACACTCCCGGGGGATATGCTTAGGATAATTCTCATTTTCTTTACAAACCATTATGAAGGGTTTATGAGTATATACATCCTCAAAGGAGACATTTTTATGATTATGGATTATATCCATAAATAGTTCAATTTATGTTAACTGTTTTATAAGTATGGGATTATGTATTTTGATTCATAAACTGATCTAGTGTATGCCATTGTTTAGAAATGGCGCTCAGTAGAAGGAATGAGAACTCCAGAAATGCACATGATCCCAAGAGGAGGAAGGATCATATCTTTCCTGGTCTTAAGCTATAATTTATAAGAGAAATAGTCTCCCATGTATTATCATCATATGAAGAAATAATATCATGTGTTGATAAGATAAGTAAAGAGTTTACTGAGTCCTATGGCTTTGAAGGGAAGCAAGAGAAGAAAAGGATGGAAGAGAGAAAGATGGATAAAGGGAAGAGGGAAAAGAAGAATTTTCCATTATGTGGTAACTGTGGAAAGAAACACTGTGGAACTTGCCTGAAAGGAATGGGAGTTTGTTATAAGTCTGGAGGAAAAGGGCACAAAGTACGTGACTGCAAGGGTAAGAAAATGGTTTTAAATGTACAATGCTTCATTTGCAAGGAGTTTGGACACTACGCGAACCTATGTCCTAGTCATCAGACTATGCTGCAAATGATGTTATTGGATAATAATCAAGTTATGATACTACCACAGATGAAGAGGAATGATTAGAGTTCTTATGTTGATTATGTCAATTGAGTGTTGTATCAACAATGTACTTGTTATAATAATTATGGAGTATATAAGGATTGTACTGTAGTACTATTTCATTAAGGACTTGAGATTGTGTGGAACAAAGAAAAGTGACTCAATAGCAGGATAAATTTTTGGAAAATATATGGTTGAGAGAATGATAAATCATAATATAGTTCTGATACTGAGGTAGTGATTTTGGAATAATATGTGATTGTTTTGGATAAATTATATTGGATATTCTTGACTACCTTGGAACTGATTAATGATTTGTATATTCCATCATTATTGGGGTTTAAAACATTTTTGGATTAATGAAGTATATCCAGCATTCTATATGGAATAAGGGATCATGAATGTAATCAATAAAGAATATGGTAATACATGATGAAGGTATTTATATGCTATTACGGGGTAAAAAGGATCTATATTATGTTTACCTTCCTTACAAATGTTGGACTGTGAGTTTGGACAGAAGTATTTTGGATAGTTCTAGTTTGGATTATTTTGGATTGCCATAAAAGAACAACCCGGAGGTCGGGCGGCAACCCGTCGCGTCCGGCATGGCTGCGAGACTTGAACCCGCAACCGAAGGGCGACAAGGGTGTATCACCTACCACTGGCCCATGAGATGTCCTGGATTAAATAATGTAGTTTTTATTAAAAGATCTTGTAGATGAATTATAAATTCGTTTATTTTGGAACCCTATACGAATAGTGTAAATATAATTTTTTTACATTCTATTATCTTTTAGAGTGAAATATGAGTTTGTGGTAGAAATTTATTAATGGATAAAACTCTAATTATAAAGTAAGTATATCTCCTTATGATCTTAGCCAATCTCATAAATAAATTCCTCAATATTAAGAAAAGCAACTTAGAACAAATTTTTTTTCCTAGATGGTACCTTAAATCATCACTAATTTATGGCTTTGGGATTGTTGGCCTTTTCATAGCCATGTTCTCTACCACTCTCCATCAGATAATTGATGGTTATATTTTTCTTCCATATCCATATTTTCCTACATGGAACCCTAGTATGTGTTATTTTTGGTAATCTTCATACTTTCGACTCTTTATTTTAAATAGAGGCCTCATTAATTCATTTTTCGATGTGGGATTTCAACTAAGATATTTTGAAACGTCAAAAATGTGTTATCATAATACCCTATGTTTTGTTGAACCGATGGTATTTCAAATCATCATAGATTGATGAATTTAAAGTCCTCAATTTTATACTTGTTTGTGATTGATGACCTCAATCACTACCTATAAATATTTACGTTTTTCCTCCAATTATATGTCTCTAATTACCACCAATGTTCTCCTAATCGAGATCATAATTTGGTGGTGACCCTTTCATTTCTCTTTTCCTTATATTAAGACTAAATTTTAGTAACCCAATTTCTGATTTGGGTTTTACAACAAATATATTTTCTATTTTCAATCTTTTATTTTCGAAGAACAATTTCAAATTGCGAGGACACAATTTATTGAAGGAGGGGAGAATGTAACACCCCAAAATTTCATAGTGTGTTATTTCTTCAAAATAATTCAATAACTTGCACTACACGCAACACCGAGTTCAATCAGACCATGAATTACAAAAAAAAAAGACATTCAAAAGAGGTTATGAATAGTATTATCTAAATTTTAAACTTTATATAATCCTTATAATTTAAGAATCCATATTATGAGTTTCTTAGATATAATGTAAGAACAAATTCATTTTCAGTATTGCACTTTTATCAACTTTTAATAGTGAACCCTTTTTAAATACAATATTTTAAACTTTTTAACTAAATGGGGACATCAAAAATTTAAAATGAAACATCCCAATCATCCACGGTACGCTTTCTTTGAATATTACAGTAGCATGTGTTGTACGCAACCTTGAGTTTTAACACACACCACAACCAATCAAACTAGCCGTTATGAATAGTAATACCTACCTTTCGAAATTATATATATATTATATTTTAAAATGGACTTCATTTCTGGATTCGGAATATCGAATTTAGCCTAAGGTGAAATTTTGGTACTTTTCGGATAACTTTCATATTTTGATGAATAGTGAAAATTACTAAATTTTAATTAAAAACAACTTTTTTAATCAAAATAATTAATAGTGATAAATTTTGAGTTTGAGTGGTTTTAAAGTATATTTAGAATATATTTTTACCATTTAATATAATGTTGGTCATTGAACATAATTTTACAACTAAACCGAACATAAACAAGTGTCAATCTTTTGATAGTTATTATCTCTTAAAAACACGCATTTTGTTTTGACTGCGGAAATTAATTTTAAATTAATTTCTGCCACTTCTGTGTTTTGAATTTAGAAAAATGGATTCCATATTTGGAATCAGGATTTCAAAATTGTGTAAATAGGTAACTTTTATTTTTAGACATTTTGAATAATTACTGTGGTAAATATTTTATTTACCATGGTTAAGGGTAAATATGGTAAATAAGGGTTAAAAAATAATATTATAATAATACTAAATTACCCTAAAACGTGTCCTAGCCTTATTGGTTGATACATGGTCGACCATGGGCATCTTTGGGTCGATTTTGGGACCCCATGGATCCACTTGTAAGTGATAATGACACTTTATTTTAATTAAGATAAAATTAATACAAAAATGACACAAGCATATATCTTTTAGAAAGACAATTGTTAAATAGGGTTATATATGTTGGATTTTAGATTATAAATATTTATTAGAAAGATAAAAAGATTTCCTACATAATAATATTTTATTTATAATTTTTAGACGTTAAATAATTTATTTTATTTATGACACAATGATGATACAGTAATTACTATAATAGTGAAAAATTAAAATAATTGATATTATAAATACCAAAATAAATATAATATGAAACTTTTAATGAATTAAACTAATTTTCTAGGATAATATGATATATTATTATTGATTTAATTGACTTTGTTCAGAGTAATAAATCTGTTATGAGTTTCAAAAAAATCAACTATTGAATAGTGTCAAAATTGACATAAAAGAGTTCTTCAAACAAATATTATATTATTAATTGATATTAAATTCCTAAAAATCTAAGGTTCGGACAAGAGGATTATATCATGATAGTTCCATAATTAATGGACCACTTGGGGTTCTCTTGGATGTATATAGTAAGTTTATTAACCATATTATATAAAAATACAAAGAGACATTGTAAAAGTGAAACTAATTAACTTAGAGGTAATACTTAAAGATAAGGTGAATATAAGTACCCAAACCTGTCTAAATTCTATTGGTTGAGTGGTTTTCGACCTATCCCCACCTTAAAATTTGAATAATCATATTTGGAGCCATTAGAAACCGAATATGAATTTATTATAAATTAATATTTCTAGCTTTTCCAAAGGTGCCCCTCACCCCTCTTATAAAAGGGCACTCCTCCTTCTCATTTCTTCACACCTTCGAAGCCTTTTGGTTCGGCCAAACTCTTCCCAAATACTCTCCCAACATCCCTAAATACAACCTAGAGGCCTTAGTTTGATCAGAAAGCCATCCTAAGGAGCCCTTTTGATCAAATCAAAAGGATGAACCAGAAGAAGAGGTAATGTTTTCACCACCCTTTTCCAAGTTCATTTCTTCTTCCACTTCTTCTTCCTTTGTTGTTACCATTCTAAAATAATAACTCCAGTATCATATATATACTGTGATGTTATTATAAATATGGTACAACCATATTCAGTATTCTATCCACCCTTTGAACAACATGTCACCATACGTGCGTACGTACGGCTTACCGTCTCCACGTCGTGGTGTAATTGTTATTCAATATATTATTATTTGGATGGGTATAATAATGATATGTAACTCATGTAAATAATAAATAAAACATGATAATTATTCTTTATATATGATATAACAAACATTTATATATTATTTTAATATCAAAAGAATGATATTGTCGCTCGTGCGTACGTACGGACTACCGTCTCCATGAACGCGATGAGATTCATTCTCCATCATATCCATTCAAGTATAATTATCAATTGATGATTTAAAAATTATGTTTAAGGACTTGATATCATTCTGGATATGAATAATATACAACCTGTCCTTTACAAAAATGTCTTAAGTAACAAAACATATAAAAGAAAACAAGTAAGTTAACACCCGAAACAACGATAATACTAAGATATTATTATAAATCGATATTAAAAGATCATATATGATATCATATTAATGTATATGATTATTGTATAATTTAGTAACACTTATTTCACCATTATACAGGAGGTTAAGCTACCCCAACCAAGGAAAAGTACAAGGTAAGGGTTATTTCACAATCTCTTCATTATCCGAGGTTGTTTATACGTAATAATCTACTGGGATCTCTTTATCATCCACATCCATGTTTCTTCAAAATGTAATTCAAAACATTTTTATTATTTACAAGAATATGGGTTAAATTCATTTATACCCTTTTTTTAATTTTTATAAGAGGAATCTTTCCGTCATTTTCAAAACAAGGTCCTTTTTAACCTTTTCGACATAATTAAGGTAAGAATGTTTTTTTTAACTTATACGGCGGGTGCGGCTATTTTCCGCCATTATAAAATCTTCAAAGCTTCCCTTACAAGATTATAAGAATATTTTCAAAGAAAATGTTTTATTTTATATGGATCTTAAATGATTTCAAAATAAAAGGAGATATTTCTTTAAAAAGAATTTTGATTTCATCTATGTCTACATCCTTTGATTGATTTTAAGATTATTTGAAGTCGATTTATTAAGATACAAAACTTCTATATTTTATTGAAGGTTTTGTGATATGTTTGACTGTGGATGTGCTATTTTTATACCATTCATAGTTTATGGTGAAATTATTGACATTTCGTATGATAGTTTTAATACGAATGTTTATGTTATGTTTAAACCTTTTCATATGGGAATGCATTGGACTTAATACGTGACGGGTGGAGCCCGCTATAGCTCCTCGATGCATCGGTAGGTATCATGAGACAAACTAGTTTCTTGGCACAAGGCCTTCACAAAATCTAATTTGTAGTCTTGGCACGAGGCCTTGACTATGTGGTTATGATAGTCTGGCATTATGCATTCCAACATTATGAAAGTGGTTATTGATTTCTGCATGTGATTATTCGATTAGTAGAATATCCATGTGAATAACAAAATGGCCTTATTTCTTTTTATTTATGACATACCATGTTGAAAGTTCATGTTTGAAAGGCTATTGTTTTAGTTATACATTGCCTTAAATGTTTATTCTTATTTATGAAAGTTTCCGCTATATTGTTATCCTTACTGGGCATTTGAGCTCACCCCTTTTCTATGTTTTATTTTTCCCAGGAAGTGAAGAAGTAAATTATGAATGACCTGCAGGGATATTATGTGGGGATATGAGTGTGGATTATGGTGACATTATGTTGTAGTAGTAGTTTTTCATTTTATGATGTAATGTAAAACTTATGAATATATCTAGTATTTCCAAGGCTACTAAACCAATCGGTGTTTCGAGATTTGATCTTTCTTGTGATCATGCCAATGTTATGTAATAATGCACCGACTCTGGGTAACTAGGGTCGGGGAGTTAGAGATGAAGACTGTATAGAGTCAGCATAAGTCTTATGCCGTCAGGATACAGAGGCCCTTGGAGTTCAAGGAGAGAGACCATGTGTTCTTTCAGGTCTCACCTCGACGGGGTCTGCAGAGAATTTGCCGAGGTGGAAAGCCATATCCGAGGTTCATCAGCGCTTGTCATATTCTATGTTGTGTTTGTGAGGTGGTGTATAGCTTGGCTCCACATCCCCAGATGGATCGGGTACACAACGTCTTCCTTGTGTTGTAGCTGTGGGGGTACGTGCATGATCCATCACACGTTATCGACTGGGGCAAGCTGGACATCGAAGATAAAGAAACCCTTGCTAAGTACCCAATAGAGATTGAGGATTTGCAGGAGTGGATCCTTTGTGGGTGAGATATTTCCTTGGAGTGTGTCTGATGATAGAATGAGAATCTCCAAGAGGGCACATGTGAGCGGGAGGCTCAGATTCATGTGCAGTACCCACATCTTTTTGAGTAGCCTTTGTTTTGGCGTTTCAGGGATGTAATGACCTAAGGTGGGTTTGATTTAGTGACTCATTTTTCTACGAATTTTATTTTAATATTATATGTGAATTATTTCAAGACCAAGCTTTGAGACGGCGTGCAATTCTGAGGCACAGTGAGCCCGGAACAAATGTTTGAATTTAATTAAATAATTAAATTACGCGCACATGTGGTTTTCCTGAAAAATTGGAATTACTCCTGAACGAGTGCTCATATAAGAAATCCATGGTCACCATCATGTTCAGAGCATCAATTCAACCTTAGGCGATGCCAAACATTAGCTGGCGTAGGTCAATGGTGAAATCCAGTTTTTGGACATAATTGTAATAAAATATTTGATAAAAATATTTTATGAAATATTTGCTACATCGAAATATTTCAAAACATTTTAAATAAAGCTTTGCACGGGGGTCCAAGGTTACAGACCTCATAACCCAGAATTTTCCTTGGAGGCTCTGGAAATCTCTAGAGGAAACCTCCCACCATGGCGACGACTTTCTAGATGAATTTCGCCGACAACAATGATGCGATGACCAGATCTTCGCCAACGAACACCGCGAATCCAAGTAGGATGTTGATTTTGATTTCTTTTCCCCATTATTGATTCCTATGATGAATGTGGAATAATCCACAAACAGATTATCCCACAGATCGATCGTATTTCCAGGATATGCTTTTGCGTGGATTTTTGAGATTTGATTCTTGGAGTTAATTTTGATTTTGTTCAACCTTTTAGCGGGGAAGAACCAAGATCGACACGAACATCGATCGCGGTTCATCCCTCTCGATTGTTGTGATTTTCTTCCCCAGTTTCTACGTGTTCTTCATGTGTGTTCTACATGTTCTTGGAGGAAATTGATCGTTGCACATTCGTTTGTTGGCACAATGCTCTAAGATTGTAGATCCAACCTTGGGAGGATGGTCCGGAGCTGCGATGACGATTTCAACAAATGATTAGGAGAGGATCGAGAGATATGAGTTTTTGGGTATTTTTCATCGGATGGATTGTTCGAGGATTATAACCCGATCGAAGGACTGAAAACACCTGATTTAGTGTTAAGATGATGAAAAAAACCAGCGCCTTGAGTGTCGCAGCAAACGGATGATAGAGTCAAGATCTAGAAGATCGACCGAGGTGCGAGGTGGAAGACAACGTTTCTGGAAAAATCCGGACTACACGGCATGTAGTATGTGCTAGACGTCGCGTGTTCGTCAGCGGGCCACCTGGAGTGTACTATGGGAGTACACAGATATGGGTTGGGTACACAGCCAAGGACAGAGCATGTATACCCTTCCACGACCAGACCTGACCTGATACACATGATACCCTGTGTATTGGTACACATGCATGTAACATGATTGGACACCATGTGCGGGAATACGACTAGGGTACATGGGTGTTTCCCAGTTGACAGGAAACAACGTGTGCTTCGAATTACACGCCGTGTATATGTATTCCTACATGACTTCGATTTCAGACACGATCCGTTTACGCGGGCAATACTCGGAGTCAGGGAACACAACATGTGATCCTTCTACACGCCATGTAGTTAAGTTTTACATATCTTGGATGGATGAAACATTCCATTTACACGGGCAGTACCCGGAGTCAAGGAACATGGCATGTAACCATACTACATGTCGTGTAACCTGTTTGACAGGGATTGATCCTTTTTCCATCACTTGGTCTAGCATTCTTAGGGTTTGTACCCCTGGTCTTTCCCCTGAAGGTTCTGGTATCATTTCCTAAGTACAAGGGTATGATCCCTTTAGTAGGACATCTTGAATAGAGTTATTGGAATCCCCTCTGTGAGACTTAGAGATGGATCCTCTATTCATTCCTAGAACCCTATGAAGAGTTCTTGGTATCGAAGTGACCTACATACCCAGGCGCCGATCATCTACTTAGCGGATTAGCTCAGACTGAGTTGTTGGAATCACCCCATGGATATTGGTTGTGATCCTCATCTGAGCGTCATATTCTCAAGTAATTGTGGAGTGTGTTCTCCTAGAATGAGTACTTTGTATCTCTCTCTTCATACCTATGAGTTTGTTCTCCTTGTTATGTGCTTAGTGGAATCTTTGAGCTGGATCTTAGTGGTGGTTTTGCGATGGTCGAACGTGGATGGGTATATCTGGATATTCTTGTTATATGTTCTGTAAACATATACTTTGTTGAGCTGACTGTATCTTTACATTGTGGTATTTCCCTTGTTGTATTCCTTTGTAGTTTCAGGGTGTCCTAATGGGTATTGTTATACTCACTCCTGCACGGGCTTTGCCCGCTCATGTTGTGTCTTGTGCAGATGAGCGAGCCTTTGACAAGATTCATGGCGGACCAGGACCGGATGGTGCTCAGCAAGATCAGACATGTCGAGGTGTGTTCCTACAACTACGGATTGTAGTCCCAGTACCTTTCCTTACAGGTTGGACTTTGTTACTAACTATCATTGGTGGGATTTTACTTTTGGTCCAGGGTTTTACATTACTCTAATTTACCTTCATGTCATACTCTGTTGGTTGTGTTTTTTGTGTATGCATGCATTTACATTTTTATTAGTTTTTATTTTTTAGCTTTTTGGGATTGGATATGTGTGTGCGTGTTTACAGGTTTATAGGAAATGCCTCCCATGTTAGTAGCATGCCTACTCGGTGCTAGTCACCAGCCCCTGGCCTATTGGAGGTGGGCTTGGGGAGTTGCGGCATGGGCCCCACTGGGACGGTTCGTGACATGCATAAAGAGAGGATTTTACTCCATGTTTATCCCAGGTACACAATGTTTTTCATGTTTTGATGTTTAAATAGTATATACCAGATCCATCTCTTGTTTTGATCCAATAGGTATTTCAGTTGGAAGAGAATCTCTCTTATGATGAACAACCAGTCCTAATTTTTGACCGAAGAGAGAAAGTGTTGTGGAATATGGTAATTCACTAGGTAAAGGTTTTGTGGAAAAACCATATGGTTTAATAGGAAACGTGGGATTCTAAAAATGCTATGAGGGATAAATACCCCCACTTATTTTGATATGTGAGTAAAAATTGCGAGGATGCAATTTCTAAAAGGGAGGAAGGATGTAACAACACAGTTAAATAAAGAATAAGATATTTTCATACTTACTAATATTTGTGAATTAAATATTAATTTTACTTTATAATAGTTTCAATTTTCGATAGCGTACCAGATACGCAACAACAAGTTTCTTTGAAATCATACATTACACAATAATAATATAATATTATTATTTTAAATGGAAGTTAAATCTTAGCTGTTGTATTGGAGGGAGAGAAAAAAACGAACTACAAAATTATTATACATGTTTGTTAAATGTATTTAATTTTATCCAATAAAAATTAGAGGCATAAAATATGAATGAATCTAATTTTAAGAATAATTTACATTAGAAACCTGATTTACCACCTTTTACTGAAGAACCCTCTTTAAATCTATATTTAGTTACTTTAATACATTATATTTGACCAAATAAAATCCTTATTTTGAATTAGGACATCAAAATTTAGTTTGTGTAAATTTTTGGAATTTTTCTGATAAATTTCATTTTTTAATGAATTGTGAAAATATTGTATTTTAATTCAAAACTGCATTTTAATCTTATTTATTTGTATGGTTATATTATCTTATTAATTAGTTTAAAGTGTAGTTAGAATATATTGTTACAATTTAATCCAATTTGTTTCATTATAATTGATTTCACTTGGAATTTGGATATAAACAAGTGTCAATCTTTTGATAGTTATTGTTTCTTAAAAACACACTATTTGTTTTAACAACAGGAATTAATTTTAAATTAATTAATGCAACATCAATTTTTATAATTTCTTAAAATAGAAATCATTTTTGAATTTGGAATATCAAATAGAGCTTAGTCTTAAATTTGGGTATATTTATGAAAAACTTCAATTTTTGAGGAATAATGAAACCACTTAGTGGTAGTTAAAAAAACTAGCTTTTTCATTTAAATGAAATTTTTAAACTTCTGAAAATTTAATTTCAAAAATCCTACATTCATGGTTTTTATTGTTAAGTAAAATGTGGTTCAATAAGATGAAAATAATTTTTTTTTGAATAGTAACTTTTGAATTTAATTTACCGTCGTTAAAGGTAAATATGGTAATTCATGGTAATAAGAATATTATAATAATTCATAATTATCTTAACACTTGTCATAACCATATTGGATGAGTAATTTCTAAGCATGGGAATCCTTGGGTCAATTTTGGGATCCCATGGAGCCACTTATGAATGATAATGACATTTTAGATTAATTAATTTAAAGTAAAGGCAAATATGACATAAACAAAAATCTATTAGTAAATTAGTTTTATATGGTGTCATATAAGTAATATTTTTGACTATAAATATTCATTGGAAAGTTAAAAATATTTCCAACATCATGGTAATTTTTCAATAATTTTTAGACATCGAATAAATTAAATTATTTTTGACACAATAATGATCCAGTGTTTACCTCATTAAAAAATCATTTAAATAAATAATATTACAAAGATTAAAATATAATCTAAAACCTATTAAATTTCTATTGGATGATTTTATTTCGACAATTAGTCATCTTATCTTTGAATATAATGATTTTTGGAGCTTTACAAACATAATATCATTATGTAATAATATAATATTTTCACATATTCCTAAATCACCCCTCATCACCCTTATAAAAAGAGACCATTTCTAACCAATTACTTACACCTATTAAGCCATTTGGCTCATAAAAAATCTACCCAATTAATCTCCCTACATCCCTCTATTCCAGCTAGTATCCTTACCTTAGGCATAAGTCACTTCAACAAACCATTTTGGTTCAAACCAAAAGGCGTTACCCAAATTAAAGGTAATGATTTATCTTAACATCTTTTCTTTTATTTTACTTATGCAACCCCTAAGATATTTTTATTCCTTTTATTTATAACAAAAGAATTATCTTCAAAATACTAGGATTTTGTTATGAGATGTATTCAAACTACACTTACACACACAACCATCTAACAGGTGATGAACATACCGTTTCTATGGATGGCATGCTAACGCCTCACAAAATGATGATTATTCGATTATCTCCTACCACATTTCATGGTTTCCATTAAGATGACACTGTATTTATATATGATATATATTATGATTATGTTTTCTTTATTCTTCTGTATTTTTTTATAGTATACCGTTATGTTTTCCATTATGGGTAAACACGATAATTTAATTTGAGGAAGTGCGGACTACCGCCCCCTCAAAGTGATATGACTCGTTCATGCCATACGTGGGACGTATAAAGGATAGAGTTAATGGTATTATATATGATTTTATACTGGAATTATAATATTACTATTTAACATTATGTTTTAATTCCACTAAAATAAAAAATAGAAATGAAACTACTGTTCATGCGTAGGTACGACTTACCATCTCAATGAACGGTGCATTTCAGTTCATAACTCTAAATGTTATGTACTATTATAAATACATAAATATAATAGATGTTTATATGATATATATGATATCTAAATCATGAATATCATTCTGGATATAATAAACTTTTAACCATGGGAATTACTTGTAGCTATATAGTGTTCATTTTTGACTCTATTACCAAATGTAAAAAAAACGAACATTATTAACTTGAATGATAACATAATGTTTATAAAATGGAAATAAGTGATATAAAAAGAATAATAAACATGAAAAGGGTTCTTAAGTAAGTAGAAATTATCTTTACATTATTATTCAGGAGATTAAAGAATGATCGAATCAAGTCGTACTTGAGGTAATGGACTTCGTCTCAATCTACTTTCATTGAGGAATATTAGGTTTTAATACACGACTTTATTTTATACGCTTTATAAACACCCTTTACTTTTCAAAGGGAATATTTTTCTGTTAAGTGTTTTACTAAATGAAATAAATTAATTATTCTTTTAATGTAAGTGGTGACAACGACCTTTCCGTCTCCACGAGTATTATTTGTTCTTTCACTTCCTTAACAATCCGTAATGTTTTTTTAAGGAAAATAAATACCACATACTGTTTTATGTATTTTGGTATTTAAAATGGTTTTGATAATGGATATGTTATGTCAATATATTTAAGTGATATATTGTGGTAGAAATGTGGAAATGTTTTCTTTCCTTTATATTAGTTTTATGTGTAATGATTTTATAAGGGTACTAGGACATTTGATGGGTGGTTAAGTGATAAACCAAATGATGGGTCGTATCATGACTAACCAGGATGAGTGGTTACATTATAACCTCCAATGCATTGGGTATGGAAGTCATCCATATGGCTATTCCATTTAGCGACATGTGTGGAAGTCGACCGTATGGTTATTCCATTTATGTTTGTTTATGTCCCAAGTTACCTCTATATGTTATGTGTTCTTTATATGGGTTTTATGGTAATATTTTCATTATAAAAGTGTATGTAATGATCTTTTATTCAATGAAGAGTATTTACTACATCATTAAAGTAAAAACTATTACTTATGATAGAGTATTCATGGTTTTCATTTTTTTATTGAAAAACTGACAGTTTTCTCTCTTTGTGTATACCTTACTAAGGTTTTTTTGCTCATCCCATGTTTTGAAATGTTTTTCATTGGAATTAAAGAAGAATAGGGTCAAGGATGGGAGCAAGGAAAAGTTATGATGTCTTAAACATGGAAATAGACACGACTCTTATTTTTTGTGAAGGAAATGGAAACAAAGTAAAAGTTTTTACTTTGTAATTTTTGAAAATAAATCTAATACTTATGACCAAATTCTCTAAAACTCTAAACCTGAAAAGATACTGAATTTGAATTATTATCCTAATTCATGATTATGTTTTTTTAAGGCTGAGTGCTTATATTGAGTGTATGTTTGAGGTATTTGCAATTTTTTTACACCATTTAAATGAGATTCCTTAGGATTTTCTTGGAAACAATCACACATACACATAGTAAACATAATGTCAGGTTGACTTGCAGTTATGTAGAGTAAACATCCAATCATTCCTCAAACAGGGTTCAAGAAATAGTTTTTCCATCTTCATCAAGATCCAACTTACAAGTGTTAATCATGGGAGTGTCACAAATCTTAGTGCAATCCAATTCCAAACATTTTAGATGATTTCTAGTATATCTACATTGAGTTAAAACAATACCATCATTATTCTGAATGATTTGAAATTTGAGAATGAATTTTAGTTCACCCATTAAACTCATTCCAAATTCATTTGGCATCTTTTTAGAAAAATAAACAAATAAATAATTTCTTGAAGATCAAAAGATAATGTCGTCTACATATATTTGGACAACTAAAACATCATTAGAAATTAGTTTTATAAAAAGGGTAGGATCAGCTATTCATTTTGTAAAACCTTTGGAAATAAGAAATTCACTCAACCAATCATACCAAGCACTTGGATATTGTTTTATACCATATAAGGATTTTGATAATTTAAAATTATGATTTGGAAAATGAGAGTTTTTAAATCTAGCGGTTGTTAAACAAAGACATCCTCAGCTATATACCCATTTAAGAATGAACTCTTAATATCCATTTGATATAGTTTGAAATTCTTATGTGTAGCATAAGCAAGTAGGATTCAGATGGCTTCAAATCTAGCTACTGGTGAAAAGGTCTCCTCATAGTCAATTCCTTCTTCTTGACTATAGCCCTATGTAACCGATCTAGCCTTGTTTATAACTATGTTACCAAATCCATCTTCCTTATTTCTAAACACCCATTTAGTCCCTATAGTGAATGTGTCCTTAGGTCTTTCAAAAAGATTCCAAACATTGTTCTTTTCAAACTAATTATGTTTTTCTTTCATAGACATCACCCAAAATTCATCTTTGAAAGAATAATTATTGTTTTTAAGTTCATGTTCTGACAAGAAGACATGATGTTCAACCTGATTTCTAAGAGAATATCAATTTTGAGTTCCTTGGTCTAGGTCTCCAACAAAAACATCTGTAGGATGGTTCTTAAGGTTTCAAACAGCTTTAGAAAATGAGGGACTAGTGATTTCATGTTCATTAACAGGTTCAGGCTCATTCTAATGCGAGTCTAAGGAATTTCCAGAACTGGAAGTTTTCACAAATTCTTTCACAGAATGGTTTGAGGTTTTTGAATTATTGTTCAGATTTGATACATCATCCTCCAGGTTCTCTAGATGTTTTTAGGCTCATGTGGATCTACTTCATCAAATTTGACAAGGGCATATTCTTCTACACATTTACTTATTTTATTGAACAATCTATAGGATTTACTGGACATGGAATATCCTAAAAAGATACCTTAATCACTCTTGGATGAAAATTTGTTATGTTTATCTTTAGAATTAAGAATATAGACTTTGTAACCTAAATCATTGAAGTAGTTAACCTTGAGTTTTCTATTGTTCCATAACTCATAAAGAGTACTTTTAAGAATAGGTCTGATCAAAACTAATACAGAGTACTTCCCATTTAAAATAGAAACTCTAGATGGTCCAAAAAAATCCATGTGAACTAGTTTGGGAGGTTGAGAAGTTGAAACTTATTTCATTGGTTTGAAGAAAATTTTGTGTTGTTTTCCATTTGGACAGAGATTACACACTTTTTAATTTAGAAACTCATATTTGGGTAAGTCTTTAACTAATCCTTTAGTGTTATCATTCTAAGGGTGTGAATATTATTGTGTCCTAGTTTACTATTCCAGAGCCATGACTATTTATGAAATAAAATCATGAAAGAAGAATTTTGAGAAGCTAAGGAGTCTTTGTTAACAAAGTAAACGTTTTCATTTCTTAATGTAGAAATTAATAATTCATGTTTAGAATTAAAGACATTGCAAGCGTCATTTTCAAATCTAACATGAAATCCATCATCACATAATTGTGAGATACTAAGAAGATTATATTTTAATCCATCAACAAACAGTACATTAGAAATTAAAACTGAGTTAGAGTTAGGGATTTGGTCGAGGCCAATGATCTTTCCTTTGGCATTATCACCAAATGTGACATATCCTCCCTGTTTTTTATTAGGTTCTTGAAGCATGAGTATTATATAGTCATGTGTCTTGAACATCCACTATCCAAGTACCATAAAATTTTATAGGAACTCTTTAAGCAGGTTTCCTACCAAATGATTAATCCAAAATATAATTTTGTACCCATACTCGTTATGGGTCAGTAATATTATTAATAAGTGATTTAGGAACCCATATATTCTTTATAGGTTTACTATAAGAATTAAGTAATGTATTCGAAAAATAAACTCTACTTTTTACAAAAAAACTTGAAACAATAAATGGTGTATCATAAATTGAAGTAGTTGATTTGTGTCCAGAACTGGGAGTAAAACTATATGTCCTAGATTTAGAAACAAAATTTGTTCTACCAAGATTTTTTTTTCATGGTTGATAACCAATTCCATTGTTGTATTTAGGGGAAATTTGTTTTCTCCGCATTTGAGTAAGTGTATTTTTCCCATTGGTAAACTTTTCTAGGCCACTATTCCATTTCTCATTATACATTTTTAATTCTTTTTTCTCCTTGAGAAGTTGAGAATTTTTCTATTTTTCAATTTTGAGTTCTTATTTAACAGTAACAGTGAGAGAATTCTGTTTCTTCAATGATTTATATTTTTCCTTTAGTTCATTTCATGTTTCTTCAAGTATGTTATAGTATTCAAACATTTCTTCATTATTTATATTTTCAGAGTCACTATCATCTTCAGAATAGTGTGAATTATGTTCTGGAGTGTCCAGTGTTACCTCAGATGTGTTTGTCCTAAAAAACATATTGGCTGTGTTAGCCTGTTAATCATGTTATGTTTCTGAGTTGATTGAACTATCCATAGAAGAACTCTAGGTTGCTTTTATTTCCTTTTTATACATCATGTCTATATCCTCATTTATTTTTTTGTACTTGATCTTTGGACAATCATCCTTGGTATGTCCTTTTCACTTACATTCATAGCTGAAAATCTCATCAATCTTGTCACTTCTTTTCCAATCCTTATCCCAACTACTTTTTTGGTCATATTTTCCATTGAATATAGGCTTTCTAAAAAAGTTATTCTTCTTGTAAAATTTATTGAGCCTTCTGGCTAATTGAGCCATCTCCTCATCACTGCCAGGTGATGACTGTTCAATACTGGAACTTTCTATAGAAGCTTCCAACTTCCCATTGTATTTGTGTTTAGAGGTGATGGTCTTGAATGCAATATATATCCTTTTTGTTTCATCCTCATCTTCCTTGTTGAATTTCAGTTCTTCTTCATACATCATCAGTTTCAAAATGAGTTCTTTTACAGGTAGCTTGCTGATGTCGAATGATTCCTTAATAGTGATAGTGTTTCCTCTACATCCGTTAGGCAAACATATGAGTATTCTCATGACTTGTTCAATGGTAGTTACTTCCCTTCCAAGAGAAATCATTATGTTCACAATATCATTGATCCTAAGATACATGTCATAGATAGGCTCATTAGGATTCAGTTTAAAGTTATCATATTTAATTATATAAGTATTGAGTCTCATTTATCTTACACTAGATGTTCCTTCTTGTGTGACATATAGGGTATCCCAAATTTCATGGGCAGTTTTACAATAAAAAATTATACTGAATTCTTCATGTCTTAATGAGTAGTATAAAGCATTAATATCATTGAAATTCTTATTTTAGGCAGTTTTTATAGGTTCATCCCATGTGATTCTATCAGTAGCGGGAATCTTATATTCATCTATAATGGAAGACAAAATTTCAAAACCCATAATCTCTAAATGCATTTTCATTTTAATTTTCCATTTAGAATAGTATGTTCAATTAATGAATGTTGGTCTTTTGGGTGCATCACCTTACAGTAAATTGTCTATAATACAAAAATACATTGAGAGAGTGAGAAATCTAGGTTTACCAGAAATTTACAGATCTTCAAAGTAAAACTACAATGGTAGTTGAATACAGTTAGACAAAGTATTAATAAACATCCTATGATACAAAATGTTCATTGGAGTATATTAATAAAGAGGGGGGATTTATTATATATAAAAATTTATGGTTAAAATTAGTTCTAAAAAGTTTCCCCAAAAGATTAAAAACAGCCCACTTAATCAAGGTTATATTGTAATAAGTGTTTGACTATTTAAAAAAATCTTAGATGATTGATTAGTTCTCAGTAACCTTTGTTTCGGTTATTAATATAAATTTTGAAGCTATTCTACAAAGAAAAGTTAATTATAAATTCTTTCCAAGAGTAAAAATCAAAGTGAATTTAGTGATATCTGAATTATACAGTAAATCAGTAAAACGGAGAAGACTAAATTAAGTAGCACAACGAATATGAAACAAGTGGTTCAGTCTCAAGCTGAGACCTAGTTAACTCCACATGGTGATCACCTTCCACAATGAAGTTTATATAAATATACTTGATCAACACCCTATATTGGGATTAACCTCAATATACAGGACTGCACAGGTCAAACAGGGACCTCTTCCACAGTACTTCATGGGTACAAACAACCAGGACACACATGGACCTGTTCCACACTACACTGTGGGTGTACACAAATGTAAAAATATGTATGAGTAAGGATATCTTATATCCTTCAGCTTAATGCAGGAGACATATTGTGCTGTTATACAAATACACACACTGCTCAAAAGTTAATAAAATGATATAAAACAGAGAATAAATATTGAGATAGGATTAGAAGTGCTCTGAGTGGTAGTCTTTGTAGCTCTGGACTTCATGAGATGAAGACGATGCAAAACTCAAGTCCTCATGTGTAAAATAGTGTATCTCAATTCAGACAGATCCAGCTTGTGTTTTTCATGATGTTTGATAGTGCGAAGATGTTCTCGGGATTCAAGTAGTCTTCATGTTTTCTTCAGGAACGTCGAGCTGCATGAGGAAATTATTTCTTCAAGAATTATCTAAGTGTATTATTTGTTGTCCTACTCACAGACACCGGATTTTCCTGCTTATTTGTATAATGCCACAAATTCTTTTTTACTTTTCTTTTAGGGTTGCATTACTCTTTTATATTTTAGAGCATGTATTTGAGACAACAGGTTGCATGTATTCTGCACCTCGTACGTCGTACTTTTCTACAAAAGAAATTTTAATTATGTCAGTGCATTAGAATATTCAAATATTTTTTTTAAAGGTTGGGGCCGAAGCCTCAATTTAATATTTGAAAGAAAAGACCTCTTTAGACTGGGTATAGGGAGACCCATTACATAGCCTGAAATCCCAAAGCCAAGTGGCCTAAATACTAGGCATGAATGCCCATTTTTTCCCCAAAGGACCCCTCGGTGAATAGTACTGCTACAGTACCCGCGTTGCTACAGTTCCTAATATAGTACCTCCACCGCTACAGTATCCGCTACAGTCCCTCTGCAGCTACAGTGCTGTTGCTGCTACAGTGTCGCCGCTGCAACAATACCTGCTACAATACTGCTACAGTACCCGGGAAATTCGCCCTTGCCCGGATTCGATCCTGGGTCTTTTGGATGCAAAACAGGAGCCTGTACCACTAGGGTACATGCTCGTTGGCATAATACTCAAATATTACTGTTAGAGATTAAATTGAAAGATGAAAAACCCTATTAAGAAATAATTTTATAGTATGTCATGGAAACAATTTCTCCTTCACATGGTGTCTGGATTGGTGACGGTGTCTGGATGTCACGATGTCTTGTTCACGGTGTCTTGTTCACATTTTCATGTTCACAGTGTCTGGGTCATGATGTCTGGTTGTTCACGATGTCTATTTTTTCACGGTGTCTAGATGTCTGGGTGTCTGGATGTCATGGTGTCAGGATGTCAAGGTGTCTGGAAGTCACTGTGTCTGGATATCACAGTGTCTGGATGTCACAATGTCTGGATTTCACGATGTCTGGATGTCATGGTTTATCATGGTCACGGTGTCTTCTTGTTCACTGTGTCTGGATGTCATTATGTCTCATGGTCATGGTGTCTCAGACGTAGGAAAATATCTGTATTCAGACATAAGCAATGATATTTATGGAATGAATTAACCTTAGTAATTTTTCAGAGAAATCATTATAAAGAAAATTAGAAGATAGTGTATAGTAACCAAACTGAGTGTATAACACTTAAGAGCTTTGGATATATTTTACTAAACAATTGTGCATTTTATGTGAGATATATTACATAGAGTTAACATGAATATGATTTGTGATCATTAAAACATTATTAATACTTAAGGAGTCCAAAAAAACTATATAATATATACAAAATTAATTTGGTTATAAATAAAATATTTTTTCATCTGTGACTAAAAAATTACGTCATATTATTATAATGATTATAAATCTATAAATTATAAATAATAAATATTAATACGACATGAAAATGATTTATTTTGAGATTAACTAGATTGCCGTAACATATAACCACACAAAATCATCTGTTTAATGGGATGGCTCTATTTTTAAGTTAGAGTCATTGATTACTTATAATGGAGGGTTTTGTTAATTGATGTTGATGGCTAGTGTGTGGTGTTCATTAGAGAGTGATATTATTTTATGAATCAATGGAATACAGAGATGTTTTTATCTCACATAGTGGTTCTTTTATTGGAATAATAATAGGAAAAATGAAGTTATTCCCTATAATTATTAATGAATTTTATTATGTTTTCCTTGAAGAGGTTATAACCCTACACCTTGATGTGATATAATGTTTAAGATATAGTTGTCCCTTGGTATCTCTCTAATCATGATGGCCCATTACTGATTGAAACATTTTGAGATGTGGGAGTAAAGTATTTAAACCAATGATTAGATTAATAACAGTTTCATCTATCCCTGTGTATAATCATGGGGTCCATGGATAACGTTTTCTAAGAAAGAAGATGTTGGTGTACAATTATGAATAGACCACCACTGGTTTAATCCATCGATGGTCAAGAACTACTATCCTATTCCAATGATATATGATTTATTCAGTAAATTTAATAGATCTAGATAGTTTTTAGTTATTAATATTTAGATATTAAATCACCAGATGATAGTGAAATGAGATGATATCATAATAAATATATTAAACTGTTGATGTTGGCACTTATAGTTCTTGGTTATGTCATTCACTATCAGAAACACCTCAAATATTTTGTTGGTACTCATGAAGTCCACGATCCGTGATAACCTTGATCAGTTCATGGAATATTTACTAGATGATATTATTGAATACACAAAGATATAGGAGGAACATTTTGATTAGCAGAAGGATGTTTTTCAATAGTTTCATCACCACCATCTCTATAGAAAATTTTCTAAGTGCTAGTTTTGGGTGTGTGAGGTGTATTTTATTGGGAAATTGGTTTCTCAATACGGTATCCTAGTAAATCAATCAATTAACAAGGTATTTGTTTCCTAGCCAATAGCTAATAATATTGTAGAATTATTTTGTTTTCTTGGTAATTAAGGATATTATTTGAGTTTTTTATGATATATCCTATTATATCTCCTCGTTAATGGCCTTGAATAAAAACAACTATGATTTTTTAAAAACTGATTAGTTGAAAATATATTTCAACTATATGAAGGATAAGTTGATTATTTCTCCCTTTCTTTGGATTCGAGTAGAGAAAGTGATGTTTGAGGTTTCTACAATGCTTATTATCTTGATTTGGGGTGTGTAGTGGTGTATTTTTGGGTAGTGATCTCATATTTTTCTACGATGTTCGGTCCCCATGATAATAAATATTCAATCTAAAATTTTTTGTTAAGGATTATAATATTTTCTCTGATGCTATGTTGAAATTAAATCATTATTAAACACTTTGTTTTCTCCATATATCATAATATACTTATTTATATTTTCTCCTAGTGGGATATGAATTTTCATCAGTGTTAGTGGATGGAGATCATCCAGGGATACAAATTTGAGAACACATACACCCAATGGAAATGAAATATAATGTGTGATGCCTTGAGTATAAGGTCAAAAAAATACATAGTTTTAGAGTATGGAGACACATAGAGAGTGATAGAGGAGCTTTCAATAATAAATATTAATTCATTGGAGACTGATGAAAAATATTTAATATAAGAAATCATAATGCAATCATTCCTATTATAACAAGTAGAGGAGTATTATTTGTAGTAATTATAGGTGAAGGTGATGTGGGATCATGTATTATGTGGTGATTATCTATAGGGTTGGTAGGAGCATGATGAAAATTATATTATCTTTTAAGAGAGATGGTTTGTTTAATTATCAATGAAATTTGAGGTTCTTTTTTATTTCCATAGCTCAACTATAGTATTTAATCATGGAATATTTATGTTATATCATTCCCTGAGGAGTTTTTTCTGGTGGCTGGGGATGAAGTGTTCAGTAGGAGAGATTTTATCATGATGTTTGGTATAATATCTATTGAATGAATATTATTTAATTTCTCGTGTACTTTTCTATCCCATGGACGTCCCCAATTGGATGTGGGAGGATTTATTGATGGACATTTTCATAAATTTATCCTTATCATAAGGAGGGTATATATCAATTTGGGTGATTTTGGATCATTTAATGAATTCTGGTCATTTTCTGGGGATGACGGATCCAGGTGTAGTTAATGTTCATGAATGTCAGTATGTAGTTGATATAGTGATTCTTTATGCGGTGTTGGGGACCATAATCTCTGATTAAGTTCCTCTTTTTACCTCATATGTATAGGGAGGAATTAAATATTATTTTTTCTATGAGATATTCCTTAATAATTCTCTTCATCATCAAATATACAGGAATGTAGAAAAAACATAAAAACCATATAACATATCTTACATGTGTGAACCATTGAATTTGGTGGATAATGGGTGAAACACCAACTTTTAGAGTACTTTTCTTACAATACAAGTTATCACTCTCCCATTACCATGGATTTATATTATGTTCTTTATGTGTTTCTATAAAAATCTACGTTTCTCTGGGATGTGTTCATATAATCAGTGGTTATTGAATTATATGCAATTTATATCATGTAATAGAAGGTTTAAATGATTTGAGAAATGAGGGAGGTTATATAGGACCACCAGAATTATTATGATGATTAGAGGATGGTACCTTTTTATTTTGAGGTCTAAGTGTATATATTATTGAAGTTATCTCCTCATCATAGTTATAAAATGTGTTTAAAGGGGGTTAACCTCTCTCCTTAATTAATTTTACCTTTTTATGTGTTAGAGAATGTTGGAAATGTGGCATATCAGTTAGCATTTCCACCAAAGATGGAAAAATCCATATAGTTTTATTAGTTTTGAAATTTTTTCTATATGTTCATGATGGAACACATATATTGGGGAGAGTTGGATTTAGTGTATGAGGTGACATTCCTAGATCATATGTTAATGTTTTTGGATCACCAATATTAGTTGTTTCATAGATATTTCATTCCCTTTCTTCACATATTTTAGCGGCATGATGGACAAGAGGAATGCCCATGGTAATATGAGTCATAAATGAGTGATTAGTATAATGATCTATTTTAAACAATGATTTTATTTTATAATTATATTTTCTATTAATATTTATTTATATTATATTATTTACGCTTCTGCTTCCACAATATATTATAGAGTTAACTTCCTTCTTTTTAGTAGTATCTTTGTTAATTATATACATTTTTATTGTAGTTTTTTGTTATTGATTTCTTATATGATTGGAATTGATTCTTTGGGATGATATTTTTTTGACAAGTATATAATTCCATAACCCATACTTGTAAGAATCATTAATTTTTTTATTTTATGCTTGAGCTATTTAGAGATGGATTAAAATTTAGAGGTTGTGGTTGAGTTGAGATATTTTACAAGGGATATTATTCATGGTAGGGAACTAGGTGTCACTCCATAAGAGGCTAGCCGAGAATTTGTGTCATGAAATATGGAAGTGTCATGACTCAGATTCATAGAATATAAGTGCTATAAATCATGTTATTTCAAGGAGGAATATTAGTGGTGGTGTTGTGGATGTGTGTTGTAGTGTGAAAGAGGTTGAGGTTTTTTTCTATGTATAGAATATTATGTTTTAAAAAAATTAATTGTATGAATGGAGTTTCCACTCTTATGATTTCCCTTTTGCAATTTTTATGTCCTGGAATACTCGCTATGGTCTCATCGTTAGGAGTTTTGGGTTATTGTTTTATTTTTCAACAAATAGACTTCGGGACATGTCTATAGTTATCATGGCATAAATCCATGAGTGATGATTTATTATTTTCTATCATTTGGGAGTCATGTAATGGTGATCTAATTCATTCTGTGACATCAATTAATGTTATTTAATTAAGTGATCCTCACTACGCTTTGAAGAGGGGGGTAAAGGGGGATTCATGGAATTATTTGTGGAGATTTGTTCAATTTTTTCTGTCACGATGTTGCTATTTTTTTGTCATTCTATAAAAATATAGTTTCTAAATCCTTTAGAAATTCTTAAGACCCAATGAATTATTTAAATTTCCTTCAATTTTTCTTGAACCTCATTCTATAATAGGTTCTTACTTGGAGGTATTTGAGTTCCCATTTATTTGTGTTATCCCTTGGATTTAAGATATTCATTGGTTGTGATCTAAGGTGACCTTATCTTCCATTTTATTTGGACCCATCTCTGTTCTTCATCTTAGGTAGGATATTTTAGAGGTTTGGTTTTATTTTTACTATCTTTGAGATGTGGAATTATTTTGGATATGGTGGATTGAGGTTTTCCTCATGTGACATTTTATTGTTGAAAATATTTTCCCCACCATGATATTGAAAAATTTCTATGATTCATTGATTGGTAAAGGGGATTCAAGGTATATTGAAAATCTTGTGCATAATGAGGAAATAATATTATTTATATTGATTGATGTGGATGTCAAGGATTATATTAATAAAGATATTAAAATGATCTAAAATGAAATTGAATGAAATGAGGAAAACCACACGTGTTTACATATTCCTATGATGTTTTCTATTTGACTGATTACTAATAATTGTTTTATTCTATTAATTATTATTTAAAATTTTAATTATTTTATGATTCTATGATTTAGTTATGGGAAATACCATTTATAAAATATTAATAACATAAATATATAAAGTAACAATATTATTTGATTTTATAATTAATGGAATTTTTATTTTGAAAGAGAGATTTAATAAATGTGAAATACTACTTTCAAAAAATGAGATTCTCGAAGAGATTTGTTATTATAAATGGTTTTTATATGTTGTTAGTGCGATAGATTCTATTTTTTGGAATTATTTTAATTTTCTATTGTTTTTTTGAGGATATATTTTGGTTTTTTCATGTATTACATATTAGGTATTATAGATTACATTAAATGGTTAGAATAAAGTCATGTGGTTTTTGATGTTTAATTATTGAATAGACAATTGTATTTGAGGGTAATTTTTTGGTGGAAATTATGTGGGTTGTTGGACTATGTTATATGGGGATGTAAATTAGCCGATTGATGTTCGTTGGGATGTGTTATAGTTTCCCTTTGTTAATATAATATAAATATAAATGAATAACTATGTAATTTCTGTGAGATAGAGTCAACTGAGTTATGTGATGAAAATGATTTGGTAATGTTTGAAATGAATGGGAAATGGGAAAAGAATGGGTTTCCATTAAAAATATAATTTAATTTTATAATGGATTTAATATAACTATTAATATTTGAATTTGGAATGAAAATGAAAAAATTAAAATGTTTGTGATGGTTAGTGTGATTTTTATGTGGAAATTATGACCGATTTGTGTCTTAGTAATTAGCAGCAATGGTTAATGTGTGTTGTATGGGTATTTTGGTTGTTATGGTTTTTGTGGATGTAATTTTTATTTATGATCCTTTAGGATGGGTTATGTGTTTCCTTATTATATGTTTTAATTTATTATTATTTCAAATTCACCACACATGAGTCAGATAACATAACTGATTACAAAATGTTTTGGGTTTTACAAATTTTCCCCAAATATCTAGGTCGTTGATGGAATGGATGGATGACTATTCCCTCTTCCCTAAATTCCATTCCTTATGTATCATATGATATGATATCTCACATTATGGAATGAAAACAAGATATAATGGATTAATGTTATAGTATGTGATATATTTTTAGACTTCATTCTTTGGATGTGATGATGATATATGGTGGGGGTCATGCATTGGAAGAGGAGGGTACAAATTTTTTATCCATCAGTTTCATGATACCTTACTATAATTTAGTTTCTATTTTCAATGGGGCATGGAATTTGGTGGTGGATATATGATGATTATGTAGCGTTTCTGTTGTTGACGATGTGATTGTGATATGTAACATTGTTATGATAGGAGATCAAATGTGTTACAGAATGGGTTTGTAAGAGACTGTGAGCACCAATATGTTTTTCTTGATGCATGAGAGTGAAAAAACAATGGGTATGTGGTTATAAGGTACCTATTTGTTATATTATCTTTATTTTATATTAATATATTTGGATGTTATATAGGGTGAGTTTACCTTTTCGATGTTGGGTGATAGCTAACCTGATATGTACTTTTTTTTTCTATTTATTTATTGAATCGTTAGTATGATTAGACCAAATTTTCATAATATTTAATGAAGTTATTTTAATTATTATACATTTATTCTTATCCATATATATATATATATGTTTTATATTTTCTAATAAGGAACTTAGTGTCTCATATGATGTTTAGTAGCTTCATGCATTGAAATTGATGATGATGTTTCTTCCTTAGGGATTTGATTTAGGTATTTCCAATTTGAAACATATATTTTATGAATTTATATAAATTTTGGATTTTTTTTAATTTATTTATTAGTTTTTATTATTTATTAATTAATATGATCATATATTTTATAAGGTCAATTCCCCTCATTTGAATGATTTATACCATTAGTGTTATTTTCCAACACATGTCCTATTGGGGGAAGGTTTTGGGGATAACCATTATCATCAATTCTATCCTAGGTGGGGTATCTTGTGCTAGAGGGTCATTGTATAAGATTTTATTGAAATATACTCATCACAACCAGATCTAGTGGGCCCCACATGGCTTCCAGTAATCCTAATGTGAAACCCCAAGACCACCTCTAATAGGCCAAGGGTGGGAGTCAAGCACCAAGTTAGCATATAATTGAAATGAGAGTCCACTGGCTAATGTTACTATATTCACACACACAAAAGTTACCATGAAATATTGTAGATATACAATAAAATACTAAAACATCTAGAGTGTAAACCATGTGTGCCCCAACATCTAGTGAAAATACATCAAAGTAAAACATTGTAATGTTATGATATCAAAAGTGGAAAAATAAATTCCCAATCATAAATTAGTTCCCAGCATGATATCATATCAAAGAAGAGAAAATACTAAATAGATTCCACCTCTCTATCTCCAATGTTGACCACTAAACAAGGTCAACCCCTCTATGTACTAATATTCTCTTTTCAAATCACCATCGACCTTCCTATCATCTATTTAATAAAATACACATGCATGTTAATCCAATATAGGGGGTGAGTAAATACATTCTTATTAGGATTCCTTGAAAACCATAAATTGAGTGATATAAATAGAAATAGTCAACTCAACCAATAAGAAATAAGGAAAAGGAACCCCAATATCATTTATAATCATAAGAAACTCAAGAGAAGAGTGAAATGGGATCCCCATATCTTCAACCAGATAATAATTAAGAGAATTCCTACAACACCAAATCACCATCTCATATCCATGTAACGTGAGTCAACTCTCAAGAATATGGAGGCCTTTCCCCTTGTAACTACGTAGCACAACATAGGGATCACCACCCTAATGTTGGATATTCATTCCACCTAAGCTCAATAGAGGGAGTCCACTCAATAGATATAGGTCCTAAAATTTCTATATTGTGTGGGTAATTTTAGATATACCCATATGAACGATATATTGGACCCAACACTTGGAGATAGGGGAGTACCAACCTTGATGACAATATGATTATCACACCGAATAATTTCCATCAACTCAACATCACTGAGAGAATCATCCCACTAGAATAATCTTATGTCAATTATCTAATTCTAAAATAGTGGCCATCATCATATTACACGATGAAACTAGTCAAGATAGAATACTCACGGGCTAAAATTCAAGTCTCTAAGAAGTATACACACAAGTAATTAGTCCTTTAGAAAAAGAACAAAGCATGTAAAAAGGGTCAAATGATGTGTGACCTCACATAGACACCTGGGAATGTCCTCATGTAGAAATTTATTGAGATGAAATGTCTCAATAAAAAACATGTAAATAGAGTACATGTAATGTTCTAGAAGTTGGGGTATGCCCGTATAATTTAGCCTATTCCCATTGACTTTGGTCAGTTCCCATGTACTTTGGCTAATTCTCATATATCATGCCCATTCTCCTGTTCTATAGCCATGAAAGGGTTCACTGGATCTATCCATGCATGTTTATTTTGTCCATGACCATGTACCTATAATTTTCTATGACCATTTTCCTAGGGGTACATACTCATCCTCCAAAAAAGAATTACATGGTGTGCGGTAAGACCACATGCCGTGTGATATTTCATTTTTTAGGAATCCCTAGTCACTAAAACCAAGGAATACATAGAAATTTTTATCAGAACGACATTGAGTGTGACTTTTGAGTTTCTAGAAACTCCCACAGTCAATGCGCATATTTCCTACACCACACATGCTGTTGATTCTTACATGAATCATGCTGAGGAACTTGGATACAAGTTGTACAAAACATGATCCACCATCAGTGGCTAGAATCCGGCCACCTAATATAACCTTGATATGGTCCTTTCACACTACTCATCCAAAAAAATAATCCAAAAAACAATGACCCTTGATCAATCCTCCAATCCCTGTCTTCAACAACAGCATCATGCATCATTTCATGATCTGTATGAAAAGATGATCCTTTTGTTTTTCCAGCATTCACTAAGAATCCAGGGTATAACCACGCTTGAATTCATCCCAAAATTGTTGATCCATGACACTTTGGATCAAAAATGAAAGATGTGAAGAACATTTGGATGAAATAGATAAGAAGAAAGTAAGATAATTTTTTGGCCCATGATATCTTGACCAATGACCATGAATCGATGAAACAAAATGGGGGAGAATAAATTGTGAGACAATGATTTTTTGTGTACAAGAATACTAAATGAAATGGGGCTCATTTGAAGAATGAAAAGTCAAAATAAATAAGATAATCTATAATCCATGCTCATCAATTGAATCAAATATGTGGGAAATCCCTAAAATAATGTACCCTATATTGGGAATGGATTGATCATTGTTAAAGAACACATCTTCTAGTAATTAGGATTATGATCCATTTGTGTTTTCCATCCATCTCAAAATTCTCCTTGATATTTTATCATAAATCCATATTTTCAATCCTCCAATGTCAATAATCTCCCCCTCCTATATAATCTCTGAGTGTTATAAAACTAATAATGAAAATTCATCATAACAATGAATTTTTAGAGGTGAGTTAGAGTTTTTTTCATGAAATATATTAAATTATTAAATGATTAAATTTGTTTAACACACCCATAAATAGTTTCCCTTAGCCAGAAACCCAGCCTCGACCATCTTTATGTCGCACCTAGGGTAAACCCCATGTTGAAAAAACAATAGTCCTCTTAAATTTCCCCTCTATGTTTTTAATCAATAAGAAAACCATTTATTTTGAAATGGTGGATGAACATGATTTAATATATAAAAATATTTTTAATATATTAATTATGGGGTCTTGTGACACCCAAACAAAAATCCAACTGTATTGAAAAATTAATAGATATACAAAAAAATATACAAAGGATCAAACTAAAAATACAGAATCCCTTGAATAATCCCCATTTTCAAGGATTTTATATCAAAATAGAAAATGTTATCCAAATATGTGGGGGTACCAAGCATGCATTAATCTATGATTCTCAGAAATGAAATATTTTATGAACTTGTACTTCCAAAGAACTCCAACCAATGGAATGTTCTATCCTTGTACTATCCACTCCTGTGAAACCTAAATCATCACAAAGTACTGGGAGAATATAGCTCTGTCATCAATTTATATCTCACCGTATTGAATAACATGCATTGAGTCCTTCATGAATCAGATAATATATGATACCTGGATGATGTTATTCATGTGGTCCAATTGTGGGGGAATGTCCAAGTAGTGAAAACCCACTCTAACTCTCTATAGAATCTCAAACAACCCACTGAACCTTATGGATTACATTCATCCCCAGCCAATTCTCTAAAATCATTTTCACTAGGATACTCTGTGTGAAACATGGTCTCACTAGTCAAATCCAATGGATTATGATGTCTATTTGTGTATGATTTTTGTTGGCTCTATGCTATCCCCAACTGGTCCCATATCACTTGAATCTTCTAAGTCATTGAAAGTACCATCTCTAGATAAATTAGAGATGTCTCACTAGTCTAAGTACATCAAATGGGTGACCAGTAGGGTCTCCTGTATAGGGCCATGAATGGGGCCATGTGAATAGTAAAATGATAACTATTATTATAATAAAAATATAAAACTGTTATGTGATCCTACCAACTCTGGAGAAATTCTAAAACATAGGCTCTCAACTTATCCTCCAAAGCCTGTATGGCCTACTTCTTCTGGCCAACTACTTGGGGGTGAAAATCTATACTCATCCATAATAGGGTCCTAAAAGCCTCCTAAAAATCCCTCCAAAATTTTTACATGAACTGATCATCATGGTCAAATATAATCATCATGGGTAACCTATGAATTTGAATGATCTCCCACATGTACAACTTCTCCAAACTCTTGACCAAAATCTTCTCCCATAATAAAATACAGTGCATCTACTTGGTAATTCAGTCAATAATAACCCATATATAATCATAAAATATTGATATCTGTAGAATGCCCATTACAAAACCCATTGATATTGTAACAACCAAAACATTTATCAATGGAAATTCCTCTTGATCTAATTAAATACCATATTATGAAAAATGATTATATAAAATATACACATCCTTGGTTTAATGATTTTGGATTTTGAAATACCATTATGAATTGTGACTGTTTCTAATGTAGCCATTGAACAATGATCACATGATTATTATAAATATTGGGCTTGAACAAATCCAATTTACTCAGACAATGGAATATATGGCTTCATCTATTAGACTTTCCTTGTACGAAGACCATTTATCGGAGCTCAAAAAAGAGGGTGAGTCATTAGGCTTGACTCTAGACCTAGCCCAATATGAGCTTCAACACATTAATCTCAAATTAAACCACCTACAAGAGAAGTGGAAGTTGATAGAGATTACCACCTGAGTGATATTTTCTGAGCCACCCCAAGAGTCTGTCACCATCGTACACCTTAGCCTTGTCTTGTGAGGGTATTATAAGGGGTTATGTAATGAGACCCTAGTACTATTATTATGCACACTACGTTTTTATAATGAATATACATTCATTTTATTATTGTTACTTTGTAAATAGTTTTTAAAGCGCAAATAATATTTCTAGTTAATATTCAACTAGAAAATATATTTTATTGAAATAATGGATTTTTGAATTAAATAATATTTTAATAAATTATTATTATTATTATTAAATAAATTTTTATTAAATTTAATTGACCTTATTATTTTACGAATGAAATTGTTAATTTTATTAATGTTTGAAAGATGTTTTTGTCAAAACACATGATTTTTCGATTAATGTCAGTTTTTATTTTAAAAGTGAATATTTAAATAATAAGAAAATTATTTAAATAAAATTAATATTATTTTTGTAATCAGGACATCAAAATTATCCATCTATGAATTTTTCATAATTTTCCGAGATTGCCGATTTTTTGTGTAAAAACTAAATACTGTTTAAATATATAATGTGTTTTATGACATCATAATGACCCAATAGGGATTTAATAAAATATGATAAAAATAATGTTCAGCCAATATATGTTTTAACATTAAAATAATGTGATTTTTGTTTTGTTTGATTTATTTTACAAAGCATGAGTGGACCCTCCAAGGCTTATAAAACATTTTAGCTTTTTAAATTGATTTCATTGAGGGTGTGACTCACATCCAAATTAGAAACCCTATTATTTTAAGAATATAGTCCATTGGAGTGGACTTATATTATATTATTTTCCACTCCTCTTAGGAAAAAACCATGGTAAAATACAATGGTCTGGTTTGTGGTTTCAGTTTGTTTATTGTGTGGTGTCCCAAACCTAAATAATAAAGAATTCCTTTCCCTTTCCTATATAAACCCACCCAAGCTACCACTTCATATTCACTCAAAGACTTTGGAGATCTTCCAAACTCCTCCCTCCTCTCTCTAGAATTATTCAAAGGCATCCCAAACTCTCAAAAATCCTCTCTCAAGCCCCTCCAAGCCTTTGGCATCACACTTCCAAGTAAGGGATTTCTTCCTTTCTCATTTTTTTCAAATTTTCATTAAGTTGTTATACCATTTTATTTTCAATTACAAATCTTTGGGTGTAATTTGTCACCTCCCCCATACTTTCCTTTTTATGATTTAATTATTATAGAACCCTTTCTCTCTCAATAATTCCTCCCATGTACACACATTACCATGCATAAAATCCGTAAGGAATTTATCTCCCATCATTTAATTTCAAGAAATTATTTTGTATTATGAATCCTAATTCCATTAAAAATGTTGGGACATGTATCTATATGACCCCTTACTTTTAATTTCATGTACATATGTTGATACATCATTTTATCTCTCATCATCCTTTTTTATGATGTCTTATGTCACGTCGTTATGCTACCGACATTTTACAACCATTTTTCAAGCCAAAACCATTATGTAATGAATTCCATGCCAATTTATCTATCAAGGTTATTTGCAGTCACGCACATTTACTTATTGGTTCTGAAGTTTCATTTTTTAATTCCAGATTCCTTTATCATGGAATAAATGATGAACTTTAATTACTCCATTTTGTATGATCCATGTGGCACACTTATGCATGAAATGAAATGTTTAAGAAGGGTGTTCCCTTATAGCACTCCAATCCATTGGGTAAAGATTAGTATCATGATATGTCAAGTGAAAGTAGTATTAAATCATGCTAATTCATGAGAAATGAGTATTTAGTCTTTCTAATTCAAGTGTAATGAGGGTTTACTGATGCTCGATGTGAAATGAGCCTTGGCTCATTCTAATTTCATGTTAAGTGTTGTTGCCCCATTTCCATGTTATGATAATCATGATATATCATACCTCTATGTTAATGTTTCTTTTATGAACCATTTATTTGCTTATTTTGTAACATGTATTGTATTCTTAATGTTATATCTTGTTTAATCCATTTCTGGGCTTTATAGATCACCATTTTCTTATGCATTCCCTTAGGTTATCACATTCATTGCTAAGTACAAGTGAATGTAGTGGTCATGTAAAGGAAGTATTTAATAAAAATGTTGTGTTTCATGTATGAAGTTGTTATGTAATGTTCCTAATCCCCAATGACACTAGACCTCTCAATCTTCTATGTTGTATCAAGTGAAGAGTCTGTGTAATAAATCATGTTTATGTGTGTAATAAAGAGCAGAGTTGTTGTTGTTGGTATCAGAGGATAAGTTTAGTTTTTTTGGGACTAGGATTAGAAAAACCAAGTGAATGCCTTAGGTATAAGAATAAGTATAATTATAATATCCCTAAATTTTGGTGAGTATTGAGTAAGTGGTTTATCAAGAAAATATATCCGTATCTAGATAAGAGCTGGTAGAGGAGGCTCCGACATAGATGTACATAAGAGTGAAAACTCCAACAATGTGTTCTAGTCTTGGCTTAGGGTATCTTGGTACACGATAATAGGCCTTGTTGCACCATTGGTTATGGAACTCCCAGGAGTTATGAATTGGTAAATTACAATCTTAGTATGAATTGTTATTAAGGGATTTAAAAAAAATGCCCCTATGAATATATGTTAGGATGTTGATCATGGATAAAACAAATTAATGCTTATAAATTCATATGTTAAGGAAATAAATGTAATTTATATGTTATCCATTTTGATATTTGGATTCGCCTTTTACATGTTTAAATAGATTAAATGTAATCATACCAATGTATATATTGGATATAGTAGAACCTGAATCAAAAAGTAGAATTTAGGGTTATCGTATGTAGTTCAATGCCTTCTTTTGTGTCCTGAAAGATTAATATAACAATGCCAACACCACCACAAATAATTGTAGTAAAGATGTCGGTGATTTCAGAAATGGGGCAATCATTTAATCCCATGAATATAAATCCTCACCATTCCTAACCAGTGGATTTATGTTCCTGGAAAACCTCTTCATACTCGCTCTTGTGGAATTTGATGAAATTCTTGGCATATATTGGATTTCCATATATAGAGCTGACATAAATTTCTATGAGAGGGCAATCACTATCCATATAGAAAATCGATCCCCGATTATATACAAGTGTGAGGAGGAAAATGAATCTTCTTTACCACCATCATATTAAGAGTGGATATTACTGCCCAATGATCATGTGTATCCGGATCAGATGATTGAGTCCTAGGAGGCAAAAATCCATGAAAATATGCCTATTGTGAGGGAATTTTCTGAATTGTTTCCAGAGGAATTTCCTGGTCTTCCTCCTAGATGAGATGTTGAATTCACAATTGACCTTATAACTAGGGAGTTTCTAATACCCAATACTCTTTATAGAATGGATGTTATGGAGCTTGAGGACATGAAGAAAGAACTACAGGAGAATCTTGATAAAGGGTTTATACACCCAAGTACATCTCCAAGGGGTGCACCATTGCTCTTCATCACAAAGAAGGACGGGTCAATGCTCCTTTGAATTGATTATCGTGATCTCAAAAAAAAATCCCGATAAAGAATACGTATCCTCTACAATGAATTGATAAGTTTTTCGATTAGATATGTGGAGCACAATACTTCTCCAAGGTGGATTTCTGGTCATGATATTATCATGTAAGTGTAAAGAAGGAAGATATCCTCAAGACTTCTTTTCATACAAGGTACGGGCACTATGAATTCAAAGTAATTACTTTCGGACTCACTAATTTCACAAAAATATTTATGGACTTGATGAATAGAGTCTATAGAGATTACCTTGAAAATTTTTTGGTAGTCCTTATAGATGACATTCTATATATACTCCAAATACAAGGAGGATAATGAGGAGCATCTATGAACTTTACTATAGACCTTGTGAAAGGATAATCCTTATGCAAAGTACATCAAGTGTGAGTTCTGGTTGAAGGAGGTCTCATTATTGGGTCGCATCATCACAAGAAATGTGATATCTATGGATCCCTTCAACATAGATGCAATTGTGGGTTGTCCAATGCCAACATCGATGACATATATCTGTAGCTTCCTGGGGTTAGGTAAATATTATTGATGATTTTTTAGAAATTTCTCATGATTGTCCAACCCTCTTACCATGCCAACTCGTAAGGGGGTAAAATTTTCTTGGAATGATGAATGTGAAGAAATATTCAAGGAGTTGATAAGGAGGATTATCATTATGTCCATGATCAAATTACCCACAAGTGGAGAAACTTTTGTGGTATTCAGTGATTCTGCGAAGAAGGGACAAGGATTCATGTTTATGCATACTGACAAAGTCATTGCCTATGATTTAAGGCAATTGAATGTTCATGAGAATAATTATCCAACACATGATCTGAAGTTGGCTGCGGTGATCTATAAATTAACAATTTGTTGAAATTAACTCTTAGGGGAGAAATATGAAATATATGAGGATTACAGAAGCCTCAAGTATATATTCACACAGAGAGAGTTGAATATTCGCCAATGAAGATCTTTAGGGATGATGAAATATTATGAATGGTCATTCCATTACTACATGGGGAATGCGAACAAGGTAGAAGATTCTATAAGTATTAAGGATCCAATGATTCTATCCATCATGGTAATTGAGAAGGATCCAATCTTCTTAGATTTTATGTACATGGGAATCAAAAAGAAGGTAACATCATATATCCTTTCACAAATTATTTCTCAATCGACTCTTTTGGATATGTTAAAGGATGATCAAATAAATGATTTTGAAATTATACTATGTGTGGAAGCTATCAAAAATGGGAAATCCTCAAAGTTCATGGTTGAAAATGATGAAATTGTGATATTTTTTGTCACAATTATGTTTATAATCTGATATGGAGATAAAGAAGGTGGTTCTGAATGATGCACATAGCTCAACCTTCTCTATTCACCTAGGGAGCACATTGATGTTTCAGGATCTCTTAGAAAACATTTGCTGGGACAATATGAAAAGGGAGATTGCTGAATATACACCAAAGTGCCTAGTTTGTAAGTAAGTGAAGGCTGAGAGGAAAAATTATAAGGGGGTGATGCAACCACTACCCAAACCAACATGGAAGTGGGAGAACATAACAATGGACTTTGTGATAGGACTTCTAAGGAAATAAAGAGGAAACATTGCTATATTGGTCATTGTGTATCATTCTCTAAAGTCATCTCACATTATCATGATTTGATAGTACATCCCATTGGATCAACATTCATGGATTTACATCAAAGAAGTGGTTAGTATTCTTGGAGTACCACTATCTATTGTATCTAATCGTGATATGAGATTCACCTCAAAGTTCTGGAAAAGATTCTAACTTGCTCTTAGAACTGAACTGAACATCAGTATGGTCTATCATCCTCAAACTGATGGACAATCTAAGCGAACTATTTAGACACTGGAAGATATGTGATGATCATGTTCAATGAACTTCAAAGGAGTATTAGACCAACATCTTCCACTGGTTGAATTATCCTATAATAACATTTTCTACTCAAGCATCTGAATGGAATGATATGAATCCCTTTATGGGAAATGGTTTATAACACCAACATGTTTGGGATGAAGTCGGTGAGCATAAGATGGTAGAACCTGAAATGGTCAATGAAATGGTGGAGAAGGTGAATACCATTCAGCATCATATCAAGGCATCCCATAGTCAACAGAAGAGTTATAAAAACAATAGTCGATGAGAGATTGAGTTCAATGTTTGAGAAATGGTATTTCTTTGCATATATCTATGGAATATGGTCATTAGGTTTTCAAATAAATGCAAGTTAAGTCCTAGGTATGTTGGCCCCTTATAGATTCTTGATCGTGTCGAGGTTGTGGCCTATCGACTTGAACTTCCACCTACCATGGCCAAATTGCATGACGTATTTAATCTATCCCTCTTAGGGAACTACATACCAGGCCATTCACATGTATTTTCTTTAGAGTTAGTACAGTTATAGGATGATCTTTCATACGAGGAGAAACTAGGGATGATCATAGATCATAGGGAAAATGTTCTATGAAATAAGATAATTCCCCTCATCATGGTGTTGTGGAGAAACCAATTGTTTGAAGATGCATTGTGGGAATTGGAGGAAGAGATGAAGCAGAGTTACCCATATCTATTTTAGTGTGGGAAAAAGAAATTTCGGGGGTCAAATTTCTTAAGGGGGGAAGATTGTAACGACCCGAACGTTTATCAATGAAAATTCCTCTAAATCTAGTTAAATTACTTATTATGAAAAATGGTTATATAAAATATGTACTTCCATGGTTTTATGTTTTTTATATTAAAATACCATTATGAATTGTGACTATTTCTAATATAGCTTTTGAACACTAATAATATGATTAGTATAAATATAGGTCTTGAACAAATCCAATTTACCCAGACAAAGGAAGCGATTGCCTCATCCAATAGACTGGCCCCATACGAAGCCCATTTGTTGGAGCTCATAATGGAGTTGGTGTCATTGGGATTTACTCTTGACCAAGCCCAATCTGTGCTTTAACACATTAAGCTTAAACAGAACCGCCTACGAGAGAAGTAGAAGTTGTTAGAGATTACGACCAAAGTGATGTTATCTGAGCCACCCCAAGTGTCTATCACCATCGCACACCTTACCCTTCGCTCTTATGTAGGTGTTATATGTGGTTATTTAATGATAACCTAGTAATAGGATTATGTACACTATTTTTTTATGAAGAATATACATTCATTTTATTATTGTAACTTTTAAATATTTTTTAAACCGCAAATAGTATTTTTTGTAAATATTCATCTTAGAAATTTATTTTGATGAATTGATGGATTTTCGAATTAAATATTATTTTAATAAATTATTATTATTATTAAATTAATTTATATTAAATATAAATGAACTTATAATTTTACGAAAGCAATTATAATTTTTATTAAGATTGGAAAGATGTTTTTGTCAAATCGCATAATTTTTTATAAATATCTGTTTTTATTTTAAAAGAAAAAATTTACATATTTTGAATATTATTTAGATTAAATGAATATTATTTTTGGAATTAGGATGTTGAAATTATCCAATGGTGAATTTTTTATAATTTTCATAGACAGTTGAATGTTTTGGTCAAAATTAAATACCGTTGAAATATATAATGAGATTTATGACATCATAATGACCCAATAGTGATGTAATAAAATACTATAAACATTATTTTTGGCCAATATATTTTTTAACATTAAAATAATGTGAATTTAGGTTTGTTTTATTTATTTTACAAAGATTTATTGGACCCTCCAAGGATTATAAAACATTTTAGCTTTTTAAATTTATTTCTTTGGGGGTGTGACTCAACTCCACATACGCAACTGTATTATTTTAATAATTTTAGGCATTAAAGTAATAAAATATTTTTTTTCAATCCACATTTGAGAAACCCAAGTGCAAAAACCATGGGTTGGTTTTTTGTTTTGATTATTTTAATGTGTGGTGTCCCAAATCTAAATAATAAAAAATCCCCCCCCCCTTCCAATATAAACCCACCCAATCTCCCACTTCCTCTTCACTAAAAGACATTGGAGTTAGTCCAACATATTCCCACATCTCTCTAAAATCCTCTCAAGGCACCTCAATATCTCAAGAAGCCTCTCTGATTCCCCTCCCAAGCCTTTGTGATCACACTTCAAATTAAGTGATTTCTTCCTTTCTCATTTTTTTCAATTTTATTTTAGTTGTTATGGCCTTTTATTTTCAAATACAAATATTGGGGTATGATTAGTATTCTTCCCCATTCTTCAATATTTATTTTATAATGATTATAAACCCCTTTATATCTCAATAATTCCTCCCATGTACACATGTTACCATGCTGAAATTCCATAAAGAATTTATCTCTCCTCCTTTACATTCAGGAAATTATTTTGTATTATGAATCCAAATTCCATTACTTATGTTGGGACATGTTTCTATATGACCCCCTTACTGCACATTTTATTTATATATGATTAGACACCCTTTTCTATCTCATCATCATTTTTTCTGATGTCTTATGTGACACCGTTATGCTGCCGACATTGCACTGCCATTTTCTGAGACAATATCATTGTGTAGTGAATACCATTCCCATTTATCTATAAAATTATTTCACCATTATACACATTTACTTATTTTTTATTGAGTTTCATTTATGAATTCCACATTCCTTTATCATGTCATAAATAATGATCTTTAATGATTCAATTTTGTACGATCCATGTGGAACACTTATGCATGAAATGAAATGATTAAAAAGGGTACACCCTTATAGTGCTCCAATGCATTGGGTAAAGATTAGTATCATGATAAGTCAATTTAAATAAGGATTTACTCATTATAATTCAAGTGAAATGAGGATTTACTCATTATAATTCATTTTCAATGATTGTTTACTCATGCGCTATGTGCAATTAGCCTTGGCTCGTGCTAATTCCATTTGAAGTGTGGTTTCCACATTTCCATGTTATGATAATCATTCTATATCATTACTTTTTGTTCATGTTTTTTTTATGATCCATTTATATTCCTATTTCCTACCATGTGTTGTATTATTCATGATATTCCCTTTTTACTCCCGTATCGGGCTTTATAGCTCACCCTTTTCTAGGAATGTTCTCAGGTTATCCAATTCAATGCTAAGTATGTGGGAATGTAGTGGTCATGTAAAGGATGTTTTCTATAAATATATTTTGTTTCATTAATTAAGTCATTATGTAGTGTTCATAAGCCCTAAAGACACTTGTCCTCTCTATCTTCCATTTTGTATCAAGTGAGGAGTCTATGTAATAAATAATGTTTAAGTGTAAAATAAAGATCAGAGTTGTTATAAAATACAATTCCACTTCCATTATGCGTTCTTAAGAGGTTGAGTCAAACCAACTGGAACATGATGTCTAACCTTTACCCACTAATATGTGAGACACCAAGAAATAAACATAGCAATATTATGCCTTATATCATCCCAAATAAGATATTATTTAATGTCCTCATACATATTTTCACACCTTTATGTATATCTAGTAGGGATGTATTAAAATCCATCAACACCTTCTCACATATTATGATCAAAACCACCGTACCTCCTTGAAAAGGGATGATGTGACCATCTACTTCAATTTTTTAGTGCATCTTATAAATATATCTGGTTATTGAAAACCACATATTCAATGTATCCCAATTTATAGTCTCTCTCATGTTGAAAAGGAATTAGAGTGAATGCCATATAATGAAGAAAAGATACACTGCTCTCCTCTACTAGGGCCAACTTCAATTAATCCAGCTGTATAGACACCACCTACACCAAGAGGGAATGAGACTTTATTCTAAGGGAACCTGCTACCACATTTACCTTTCCTATAAAAACGAATATATCAATTTTTTATCTCTATAGTAACTCCAACCAGTTCCTCTATCTCACGTTAATATCTATCGGAATAAAAATGTACCTCACACTCTGAGGGTCTGAGTAAACAATGAAACAGTCACACATATTATAATGATTCCACATATTAAAGGTGAATATCACCCCAAACAAATATAATTTTTTGGGTTTCATAATGATAATCATGAGGTATCAACTTCCTTGAAGCATAAAATATCACTTCCTTCCTCTATGACAATATAAATCAAATCATAACTCTAGAGGTATCACAAAAAACCTTGTATTTAATGCTCTCCTCCGATAGTCTCAATGTAGGACAAATATTAAACCTATTCCTATGCTCTTAAAAGGATCTATAATATATATCATTTTAGGAATATTACTTTATATTCCACATCAAGGAAGACAAAGGGTCTTATATACTAGAAAATCCTAACATTATCATTTTATAATTCCCTACAAACTAAGAAAACTATGTACCTCTAACACACACTTGGGTGGATCCTAAGAAACCACTATTTAATTCTTTATAAGAACCATAACTATACCATCCTCAGAGAAAAAATTCCTCAGAAAGTGAATCACATGGATCTAAAACTGTAACTTCAAGAGATTACCATATTGTAGGTTATATAGGAGTAAGTTTTGGACCATCTTCAAATGCTCTTCATGCTCCTCCACTAATGTAGAGCATTTTAGAATTTTATTAATATGAAAAACATGAATTAGTTATGTATGGATGAAATATCTAATTCAAAATATCCATGATCATAGAGGGGTAATTAGTCACACTAAAATGCACTATGAGGTACTCATAATGTTTACAGCGACATCATAATGTTGTATTCATTCATCATCCTCATGAACTCTAAACTGACGAAATCCTAACACGAGATCGATAATTGTAATCCAAATCAAACCTTTAAAATGGCCAGAAATATTATCAATCCTTGAAAAGGTTTACATTTACCTAATCGTTACATATTTTATGTAATGATAATCAACAAAAATCCTCATACGAATGTCTTCCTTTTTCATGAACAAAATTGGTGTTTCCCCATAGGACACACTATATATTATCACATTTTCTCTTGAGGGTCTTATAAATACACCATAATCTCCCAAATATCATTAGAGTAAATATGATATTACACAAAAGATATCAATTTATTCTTGGGGTGATTGTTGATGTAGAAGTAAATATACAACCTCATATGTAGTCCCAAGAAATATTGGGGTAATATGTAAATATAATCCTTCACCCCTACTAGTATATAGATGACTCAAGACCCTAATGTAACTATAGATAAACATGAAAACTGATGAACTATAGGTTATAGATTCCTATGAATGAGTCCTACTCACTCAGCCATAATATCGCTATCTCTAAAGAAGGAGAATCTATTCTCATTTTTATGATAGAATCTAAATCTCTAGTTATGGTTGTCTATCTGGGTACAGAAAACTTAAAATAATTCCATACCCAATATGAAATCACAAGGTTTCATCACAATGACTAAGAGGTCCCATGATAATCTCTCTCTACCGAATCCTAACTCAAACTTCCGAAAATTGAGAATTATAGAATAATATTTCCCTGTAGAAACCTATATCCAAAACTTTGGTGTTAAATTTTATCCAAAACGTCTTGATCATGGAGAAGGAATATGATGATAAATGAATGAATCATGATAGTGTCTAAAACTACTATAGATAAAGTAGAAAAGACACAGATCATACTAGAAATCATCTCATGTGAAACCTGATCATATCTGTCCATATACTATAAATTCTCACACCTATTACCTCTAGTCCTCTGAGCATGGTGTGTGCCACTAGATGGAAGAGGATGAATAATCTCATATAATCAGCCACCACTAAAAGGACCTCCCTCTGGACCTACAACAGCTCCTCCAACAACACTTCCTCTATATGGAGATTCCATGAATGAATTTAACAGATCCAGAGATCACGATGCTACTGCTATCATGAATTACCATACTCTTCTTTTATACCTTCCACAGTACGCCGGGTCTGGAAATATTGATTCAAGTGACCTTACCAATCAAAATCATATCATCATCCCTCATTAGGTTGAGCGAATCCTATAGGTGAATAATTTTCTAAAAATCTATATGTTTTATTCTAGGTCTAAGAAGTAATCTTCCACCAAGACCATAACGTCTAATGCCAGATAGCTATTACAGATGAATCAACCTCATGAAAATTACTATTAGTTCCCACTACCCGATTTCCATCATCTAGGAAGTTCTCTATGACCAAATATTACTTCAAAACTATAACATAAGTGGGAATTTATAAGAATACCATTATATAAAATATTTTTCTATGGAGTACCTACTCAAACATTAAAACACAAAATTATTTATATTTCACTATATTCTGAAAGTAACACATGAGGTTGGTATACATGATGTTAGAGTCAGACAATAACATATCACCCTAACATAGCTAAAAAGGATCATATATCTACATTGAGTGAAATCTAAATAGGTAATTCTCTCCATGGAGTAGGTGATAGAAGTATAACCATGAGAGATTAACCTCATCATGGTCCTCAATGATCATACCCAACCAGTTCCCTTATCCTTCTTTAATAAGACTTTTTACAAGAATCACCATTTGATTGGATAGGGTCCAATGAATCTTGACAACATAGACTAATGATTTGTGCCAATCCTCCATCTCCATAGGTTTTTGGATCACCATGAATCTTAAGAGGTATATATCATTGGAATTCACATAATGAACTATTACTATGTGTTACATCATCCTGACCTACTAGGGATATCAGTTTCCAATCATTTGTTTGATCATCCATATAGTCCATAGGGGTGGATCAATTTGTTGAAAAACAAGTGGTAGAACTTCTATGTGCCCACCTAGTGGAAACATCTCTTGAATGGGTCTCTGAATTGAGGCCTCGTCACTCAATTGGTAATCATCATGATCTAGTATTGGTATCGTATATGGGATTATTCATGGAGGAATCCTAAAAATTAACAATATGGAACATAGTTAAATGATCATATATTGAGAGATAACTAAATAGGTATATAAAATTATAAATAAATAATCATACATGAATCATGTACAATTGGTTTAATATAATTGACAACTCAGTTGGAAGATTTGAAAAACAGGTAGTCAAAGTCCTGGTGTATGATACATAAAGCTCCACAAAAACACTAGACCCCCAAGCCTGAAATCCAAATTCAAGACACTAATCATCATTTAAATAATTTACCCAATCGAAACCTCACACTAGTCCAAATACAAACACTTAATTGAAGAAATTCCACCTATGATACCACTCAGTAATGACCTAACCCACTAAGGCCCAACTGGTAAGTGTTAAACTGAGTGTGACACCCAAATACTACCTCTAATAGGGTAATGGATGAAGGAATGTGCTAAGTAAGAATATCACTAAATTTGGAGGCCTTAGCCAAATGTTCCTATATTCACATAGACAACTAAGTTCATGAAACAATGCAGATATAAAACCAAATAATGATACATATAGGGTGTAAACAATGAATGAAACAACCTCTAGGAAAAATAAATCAAAGTATGGGAGTATAATGTGTATATAACAAAGGGAAAAAATAAATACCAAACTAGAAATGGGGTCCAAAACTAAAATCAACTAGAAGAAAGGAAAATACAAAAGGGATTTCAACTCATGATCTAAAAGGCCAACCACAAACATGTTGAACACCTCCAAGTACAACTATTCTCCTTAAGAAACACCACCGATATTCCTATCAACTTCATAAGAGAAACTAAGTGCTGGAAAATCACATTTAGGGGTGATTATATACATACCTAGTAGGATTCCCCAAAAAACCGTTAAGGGAGAAATATAAATTGTAATTGGTAGATCAAACCATAATCAAGAGGGTAAAAGAAACCCGAAACAACATATGCTCATAAGAAACCCAAGTGAAGAATTAAAGGAGATCACTACAACTTTCTTGGAATGAAGAGTATTCAAGTTCCTCCAATGGTCTGATATCATATCACAGTAACACATGAAAACTCTAAATAATATAGAGGCCCCAAACCTCTTCACTATGTAAAATATCGAATGAAGAACCACTCAAATGGAAATACCACTCATTTATTGAGCTCAATATGTGGATTCCACTGTGTAGATAGGGGACCCAAAACCTCTGTAATGTGGGGGTATTTCATTATCTACCAATATGAATGATATGGGAGACCCAAAAAGAAGATATATATAGATGACTAATTACCCCAATAACGCAATAATAATCATACATTATCAGTGCTATGAGATAAGTTTCATTGAGAGAAGAATCCCACTATAATCAGTCAGTTTCAAATCTCTAATTTTGAATAGAAAGACACTATCATATTTTATGTGAAAAAATAGTCAAGATAGGGTACTTATAGGCCCAAATATAACACTCAAAGAAGGATATTGGCATAGAAAAATTCCCTTAGAAGAAATAAATGATGTATTAAAAGGGTCACATGATGTGTGACCTTGCATGGAAACCTAGGAGTTACCATGACAATACATTAATCGAGAAACCATGTCTCACCACAGGATATGTAAATAGAGCACACAACAATTCTGGGCATCCCATGATACACTGGTGTCCTCCAACTTGTTCCAGTATACTCCATCACGTTCTTGTATACTCTAGACCATGCCCATGTATCCAACTTGTTCTTGGGTTTTTCAACCATTCATAGGTACACTGGTCTTAACCATGCGCATGTACTCATTCCATACCATTGTACCCTACCATGACTATGCATGTGTACCTATGGGTACAAAACGAACCACCAGAATAAAATCACATGGAATGTAGTCAGACAAAATATCTTGTGATGTTTAATTTTTGTGAAACCATAGCCACCACAACTAGGGACTACATGGTGTGTGTTCATCCGAACTAAACATCATGTAACTAAGGATTTTTAAGAAACATCAATAGACTTCCCAAGCCTCTCTCATACGTCCCCTACCAATTCCACTATGAGTCACATTGATGAAATCAAATCTAGGACTGACCACACCAGATCTATCACTAGTGGGAAAATTATGTCACAATATCTCCTTGTGATTCAGTTCCATCATGCCGCTCCATTTAACATTAAAACTCATGAATATAGAGCTTCAATTAAGCTTCAGATTATTGTCTCCAACATCAAAATCCCACATAATTTCATCATATATCCTCAAAACAATTATAAATACATTTTTCTTGCGTCCAACATGAATCTGGGGGTTTGATCATTCTAAAATTGGACATGGAAATGTTGAACCACAATAATGTGGTCTAACGAAAAAGAAGACAAAGAAAAGTGGTTTGAAAAGAACCAGAACAAAGTAAGATAATTATTGGCTGATGAAATCCTAGAAAATAACCCTAAATTTTAGAAATAAAAGCAGTCAATATCACATGCTCAACATGGATAAACAAAATTTGTTAAATAATACCAAATGAAACATGGCTTATTTGATGATTGGGAAATCACAGTAAACATGAAGATCTATAAACCATGCTCATAAATTGAAACAAATAGGGAAGTAATCAAGGAAATAAAGTCCTATATCATGGTGATGAATATATTATTGGTGAAGAACGTGTATTATAGTGATGAAGATGATGATCTCCCTATGTTCTCCATCCATCTCATATTTTTCTTTGATTTTTCATCATCAATCTTCATTCTTGATTTTCTTATGACAATGATCTCCTCCTCTATAATCTACTATGATTATGTACATATCCTTGTAAATTCATCATAAGGACATATTTATATATGAGTGTTATGTTTTTATATTAAATAAATTATATAAAATAAATAAATTCAATTAAATAAATAAATTGGTCATTTAATTTATTTAAAGAACCCGCAAATGGTTTCCCGCAATCAAAAACATGACCACAAGCAACGTTTTTTCATGCATAGGGAAAGACCTACATTTCTGGGAAACACATATTCTTATATTTCAAATTGAGATCCCGATCTATTAAAAAATAATTATTTAAACAATATGAACACACATGCTTTAATATATATTAGTATTTATAATTTATTAATTCTGGGGTAGTACAACTCCCAAACACAACACAAACTCCAGCATATATATATATATATATTCAATGGATAACACTAAAAACCCATATTTTATCAATATACCATATTAAATAAATTTAAAAAATAACAGATATTGACAAAAAAGAAAACACCATTATAAAAAGATAAGTAACCTGTTAAGAAAAGAAGAATAAATATTCCATTAATTAAGATATATTTTTGAAATAAAATTTATATAATATAATGGTTTTTTAAATAATGTTGAAAAAAATTTAAATTTCTCTCATGAATCATGGAAGCCTGAAAATGAATAATTATAATGGAAACTAAATATATTTTTTGGAGAAAGTTTTCTACAAGGAAATATAATGGAGGAGAGATAAAAATATTCCCTTCACATAATTTTAAATAAGTCAAATCCATTTGAAGTAGACTATAAGAAATAATATAATTATATATAATGAATTTCATGATACCATGTATAATATATATATATCTATATATTGAGGATAATAATTCCATGTAGAAATGAAATGATAAAGACAATTCCACATACAAACATCATTTCTAGTGCATTCTGAATCCATGAGATGATAAATAGTATGAATACATGTATGAAAAAAATAAATATAGGAGAATAATTAAAATTTTGATTTATAGTGAATGGGCATAAAAGTTTCCTCAAAAGAAATTTAGACTTAGTCAATCTTATTTTCAAATAGAAATTTTAAGGGAAATAATTGCCTTTATTCTTGGCTTCTACACAAGCTATTTAACCCACACTATAATAAATAAACCCATCTTAGTCATTTATTTTAAGAAAAATGCATACCAATAATATTTTTATACTATTAAAATATAACCAATTGTTATATATATAGTAAAATTTTTATAGTTTATCTTCATCATTGAGTCTTTATTTTTTAGATTATATTATAATTATTTCGGTATGGTAATGTCATTCATCATTATTTTAAAACAATTCAACATTAATAGATTATTCAAGAGAGTAGAAGTATTATATTTAAGGGTTTATATAGTCCAGTTTTTTTATGGAAGACATGATTACATTTTATAATGATAATTAATTTTAGTTTCAATATTTTATAAATATAATGAAGTCATAAATTACACATTAATATAAAATATTTCAATTATTACTATGAATATACCCATTAATTATTAAAATGGTAAATATAGTAAGGAACCATTCATGCTAGTGGTTGAAATTACCAATAAAGAGACATATTAAACTAATGAATGAGTAATACAATAGAGTTATATTATAACAATAATGTAAATTGTACATGATCAGAGTTTAGAATGATATTTATAAATATTATATTTGGAAAAATAATTTAAAAAGATATGAAATAAGTATATAATTAAATAAGTGGAATAATTATAGGTCTTAATGAAATTATTCGTAATTGTTGATTTAGGCCTCCTTTAAGGTTTTAAAATCTAAGAAAAAGGAATAAGACATTAGAAGATTTAATAATTGTTAGTATTCAAAAATTAAATAGAAGGATTAAATTGGTTTGATATGGCTAGAAGAGGTATAATTTTATATATTATTTTGAGTAGTTTCTTTTATTTTTCTCATTCTTTAATGGTTATGGAAGGATAATTTTATATGAAAATGGAATATAACTGTAAATAAGAAGGATATTTTATAATACCTCTATTATAAACATTTTTTTGAATTTTATATGTTTTATTGATAATTATATATATATATATATATATTATTTGAAAACTTTTATAATTTATCGATGTCATTATCTATTCACCTAGATAACATATTTTTTTACTAAAAAAGAAATTAAACCTCTTACCTCATTTAAACAAACACTTCCAAAAAACGAAATCCATATTATGATTTTATAATTGTGTGAAATTTGTATTTCAAATATAAATAAATAATACTTGATTAAAACAATATTTCTTGAATAAAAATAATTTATTATATAATGAGGAATTTTAATTTACTTGTCCTTATTCAATAAATTTATTTAATATTTTTCCAATATTTACTATAAACATTTAATATATAATTTATAATACATTATTATTTTATAAAAATGGGATTATATTACTAGGATAACATTTTTATCAAACCTGTAATGGAGGGAACCCTTTTAGCTTATTACATTGTGTGGTTAGGGTTTTGTAAGTGTCTATAATGGTCTTGGTGGTGTTTTGAGGGGATATATTTTGGTTTTATAAATTATGGGATACATCACATTAGAGGATAGGGTGGTTGCTTTTTTAATGTTTTGTAGTGAGGTTCTTGGGAGTTTTGAATTCTGGCTATGGATCCCATCCTTTTTGGGTGAATTGTTCCACCATGCGGTTGAAAAATCCTATGATGAGGGAATTTTTCTTATATAATTTACATATAGGAAACATGAGTGAGATCCACATGATCATAAATGGGGTGTTTCTGGTAGAGTCTAGTATAAAGACTCTATTTTTTTCCATGTATTACTTTGTAAGATTCATAATAATATTTTCAGAGATATGCATTGAAACGACACATGATTCTGAGGCCCGATGATCCCATAATAAAATTTATAAAAATAATAAATATATTTTTATTGTGCTCATAATATTATCTATAAAAACTAAAATATATCGAAAATGAAGTCACGAATATTAAATTTGATACCAAAATTAAATCCGGAATGTGGATTTTACCCTAGGGGTGACCTAAATTTGGTCGGTGTGAGACGTTCAGATGGGGAAATATTTAATGGGTTCATTGGATTAATTAATTAATATAATAAATTTATTTAATAACCATAATAAAAATAAATCAAATAATAATACTAGTATTGGAAATTTGAGACCCCCAATATGTTCAGAATGCAGCGTTTACCATAGGCGTGGCTAAAAATTTTCCGTTTTGGGACATTGAAATGAGGCAACCATTAACAGGTACGTTTAATTGAAATAATTTCATAGTTTATTTATTTAATTTATTTAAACACCAAATTAAACCCTCAATAATAAACCACTTATGAATATTTTCTAAGGGGTTTTCACATAACCCTTGATTGATCCTAAAGGAGGAGGATCTAATCATTCATTGGTGGATCTACATCGAATGACTAATAGTGTTATGATTGAGGTGGATCGATGGGTAGCGATTTTAGCAGGTCTTCATCATTACTAGATGAATATTTTTTCAATAATAATCGATCCATAATCAAGGTAGTACTAATTATATGAGGTTTTACACCCTGAAATCGAAATTATTGATTTTGATCAATTCCCTCTATTTGATTAGTGATGATTTGATCGTTTTTGTCCTCCCATGTAATAGAATAAATTATTATTTCAATTTATTTACTATCCATGACATATTTATCAACCTTGTTTAACCACTATGAAATAGTTTACCAAGAACACCATGTTAATTATTATTATCACCTTTGTTATTAGTGCTTTTACCCCATTTTTTCACATTCTTCATCATTGGACCACAGGGTCATGATTCGACTTTGTCAGGACGAGTTTGAGCATGGTCAAGCCCCAGATTTGTAACGGTAGCACGAATGACATTTGAATAAATGGTCTGTGTATGGATTGATAAACAAGTTAGATTGTTTTTAGTGAACAAATCAATTTTGTATTGTGGGTGAGAGATTTTTGATAAGAGGTGGTTTTATATTGGAATGATGAACCCTATTTTCCCAGTAGGTACATGGAGGTGACATGCGTTGTGATGAGATTGTTTCCATTTGGTGGTCATGCGAAAAATATCATAGATGAGGCTACTCGGTGTTGATGTGATAGTTGTTGGACTTGGTCAATGTGGGAATCTTTAAATAATAATTATAATAATATTACTATTAATGGTGGTGAGTTAATAAAATTAAAAGAGGATTTTATTATTATTATTATTATATTAAATAATAAAAATAATGGTGGCATAACATTTGTGTGGTCAATTAAAATAAATGTATTTAATTCAATAAAAAAATACCATTTTAAATAAGAGATGATAATTAATATAAATAGAAACAATTTAAATTAAATTATTTTGATTAAAAACATTATCTTTGAAAAAAATGGTGGATCTGAGTTGGGTGCACCGGGAATGAAAGAGGTGTGCCACCTATATTATGAAGCAGGTTATATTATTATCATTATTTTTATAAAATAATAATGATATAATAGTGTATAGAAAAATGAGAATAATGGGTTTGAAGGAGTAATATTCTCTCTATATAGGGCTTGTGTGCCACCTTGCAAGGGGAACATGTATCTCCTTCAAAAAAGAGTATAAAAATATTTATAATAATATTAAAATATTATTGTTATTTATTCTAGGTATCACACTGAAATGTGATTGCAACTTCTTCATATGGCTTCAAATTGTACCACCATCAGTGGAAACATGACACTGGAACCAATATTGTCATTTTAAGACTGATGTTTGACACATTTATTGGACTTGTGCCTCAGGTCAATGAAACGAAAAATAATAATAAAATTATTATTATTGAGAAATCTTTTATCTGCTGAATATTCTTCACATGGTGTTAGAATGACAAAATATTTGTGACACTATGACCATAAAAATGATGAGGATGTTTCAAGATCCATATAATTTGTTTTTTATTTATAATTTTTTCTTGGGCCCATGATACACCATTCGAGTGTGATGCGGTGAAATGCACCTTTTCACTAGGTGTCCGATTGAGGCTAGTAAATAGCCCATCTTGAGAAATTTTCCATGAGGATCGCAATGGTGTAATTTTTTTGGTCGTAATAGTCCATTTAAGGATCCATATTAGTGAAATTACATTTCACTTTGTAATGATGATGATCCCCATGCATTCATCACGATTTGGGTTGGGACATATCATGTAGTACCCTTAGAAACCATGTTGTACTGCATGGCCAGAAATCTATGTACTAGAAAGGAAAATTCCCAAAATAAGAGTGGGACAACATTCCATGAGGGTCCCTTACCCACCCATTACTCCTTTATAAATCTTTAACCTTCCATATCTCCTTCATTTTACTTGGATTCTGAACCATGGGTAGAATATCCTATGTTTTGTTCGATATAGAACGTGATGGTTCTTTCAATTGTAGATTTCAAGATATGATGTGATATACATTGGGCCCCGATATTATTGAGGAAATGAACGATTATGGTAGTGACCCACAAGATCATCAGAGACCATCCATGTAGTAACCTCCAGATGAGGTGGGTAGTTTTTCTTTTCTACCTTCTTGAATGGTATCCTCCAGTTGAGTTAGATAGTGGGTTCACAACATCTTCTGAGTGGTATCCTCAAATAGAGGTGGTCATTGTGTGCTCAATGTCTTTTGAGTGGTACCCTACAGTGTATATGGGAAGTGGGTCCTCAATTACTTTTGATTGGTACCCTCTAATTGATCTCAATAGTGGGTCCTCGAAGTCCTCCGAGTGTAACCCTATAGTAGAGCAGGGAAGTGGGTCCTCAATTCCATTAGTGTGGTACCCCATATTATACAAGGTTGTGGGTCCTCGACTTTGAGTTTGTTCCCACTTAGATGTATGACATAATTTCAAGGCATCGTTTGACACATATGATTACTACTGGGTAGATGGATGGGATGCTAGTAATAGTTGATGGACTTTTGGAACAATTGGATTCTATTATTCCCAGTCTAAGCTATGAGTTAGAGATCCCCTTACTCTATTGTTGGATATTCTTTGACTGAGAATATATATCAATCCTTTTCTATATGAATTCCCTAGACTTGTACACTCTCCTTTATAAGAGAGGCAAATATATGTGGGGTATGCCATTTTCATTCTGTGTTTAGATTCTCGTGGTTGGTTGAGTCCACTATAATATTATAGGTGGTGAAGACTCAACAACTAGTTAATCTAATCACTGTGTCGAGCCCCTTATGTTTGGATGAGGTTACCTTCACTCACTTTATGGATTGATCTATATTATTTCACTTTTCCTTATGTTATCAACTGTTTTCTCTTATATTTTTATCTATTACTACAACCGCTTAAACATTTGGAGAGTCCTATTGGGTTTGTATATATTAAACCCTTCATGGCCTCTTCTCGCACATATCATGTCTTTTGAAAACAACAGAAAAGTCAACCAGGACTACATAGAATATTAGGTATAATGTCTTCTTGAACAACGTATTGTTTCTATATTATGGGATTCATAATTGGGTGTCTCTTTAATCTATTTACTTTTAATGTTTTCTATTAGTGTGGGAGACATTTATTATTGGGAGTCAATTTTTCCCCTTTAATTTTCAGTTCACACTGATATACATTTGTATTATCTAGAGGTTCATGCATGCATGGTCTACTTTATATTAGTGTTTCATATTTTATTCTTTCCCTCTACTCTTTCTCATTGAAATGGTTTTGTGTCTATCTAGGTACTTCAAAAAATTACTCCTTATGTTATTTATGGATTTAGTGCTTTTCTCCACCCCAGGCCTATTGAGGCGGGCTTGGGGTAGTTGCAGATCATGCCTTGGCTTGGGCCAAGTCATGATATATTGGTATCATAGAAATTTATTTCTTTGGGATTTGTATAGATGTATCCCCATAAGAGAAATTTTTGGGGTTCATGTTAATAGTTTAAAAGTGTCTCGACTGCAGATCTCAGGCAAGGTAATAAATTTTGTGTGTGGCAGCTGATGTATCCATTAACTAGGATCTTGAATACCTTCTTATCCATTCAACATGAAGAGACATTTTTTGCAAGAATTAATGGCACATACATCATATAGGACTGAGTTGTTGACTTGACTTATCATGTAATATCCATATTTTCATTGATATATATATATATACATATTCACATATAACCGCAGTACTCCTTGATAACTTTTAGGATGCATATGCGATGATATCCAGCCATGATACTAGCTCCAGTTTGTGAAAATGATCCGATGAGCTATGAGGCATCAAATCAAGGTCTATCACATTACCCCATTCATCCAGGTGGGCAAGTAGTAGCACCTCCCCCTATTGAGAAGCATATCATTTCATAGATCAGACTAATGATACATGCATGCTTATCACACTCCATGAGTTCTGATGTCAGAGATCACTAAGGTTATATTGTGAGCTATATCCTCATGAAGTAGGGGATTGGATAGAATCAGTGGTACATAAATTCAATCTTTTCTAGAACCATACAGATCATGTTGTTTCACTAACAACTAGCCTCTTGCTTGGAGAAACTGGTTGTTGGTAGAGCCTTGTTATGTATATGCATGATGATTAGACATTATCATACCCTGACTTCTAGTTTCTATTCAATGAGGTGTACTAACCGTCATTCTTATGCTAAATATGAATCCAAGTTATTATGGAGCTTCATCAGTGATGGATTATAGTGGATGAGCAGATAATGAGCTTCACAGACCTTACAAATTACACCCATGACGTGATCCGAGAATGCTACTTCCAATCATGGATGTTCGAGAATGGATTCTATAGATAGATATTCGATAGTGTGGTACCCTTATGCATTTGTACCTATGATGTGGTGCTAGATCAGTCACTAGTGATAGAGATATTTATTTCATAGGTAATCCCGACATCTATAACTAGATATAGGTTCCACAAAGACGATTTTTCTGTAGCAACCAAAAGATTCCATGTACTAGGATCTCAACATAGGAGATGTTCCTGTGATCAAAACCAGGTGCATGGTTAGACAAATCACAGAGCTCCATGGTACAATATTGAGGGGAGGTGATTTACTTATGATGGGAGAGTTCACATGGTGTGGGACTTCCCAACCCAACGGGAAGATCAAAATAGTAAGATATGTTATGTACCACCATGGGATAGTTGACACCGTGATCAAGGATCTCCTAGGTGTGGAAAGGGTGGTTTGTAGGAAGGTGGGGCTGATATAGGAGAAGGGGGAGCTTTGGGGGGTGAATGTATCTATGAGATCCTTCAACCACCCAAAGGAGACCTAGTTCAGGCTCATTGAGCAAGCGGTCGGGCCACAAATAGATGGAGGCTTTAGATTATATGATCTAGTAGTGAATAATATGATAAGAGGTATTCTATGTTTCATATATACTTTCAATAGTATTAATTTTTACACACCGTGTGAGGTACCCTATTCTTTTCGCTTCTTACTAGAGTTTTAAACATGTGTGATGGAGGGAATTGATGTAACTCCGTGTTGTTGTTGTTCAATGTAACATCAAATAAATGATGAAGAGGGGTCCTCACCCCACCGAGAATGATTTTTGAGACACGAGAAAACTGTTTGGTTGATTTAGTTCCACCCAAATAAAATAATTTCATGGTGTGGTGGATGAGTGCCTCTAACTTGTGTGTTCAAGGCTAGGTGACATTTTGGTTTTTTAAAATAGAGGTCCTGATAAGACCCCGTTAAGTATTTGGTAATCCCTTTGTTGTTCATTTGTACCCTATTGTTCATGGAATCAGTTTGTATGCAAGACTCTTGAGGAGGAAATTATGTAGTTCTAGCTATATTTAGACTCATGAGGAAGAAGGGTGCTTTCCACACAAAGGCGTTTGTTTATATGACCAAAATCAAGTAGGTGAGTCAGTGCCACCCAAAGTGGATAGTGTTGAGGTGTGGATAATGAGTTCCTTATACTTGTACAATCAAGGAATGGTTTTGAAATGGAGTGTCAGAGAAGGTCAGGGCATTTAAATTGGATATTTAATTCTTGGAACTCTTTTTATGGGATGAAATTAGTGATTGTGACAATGTTTTTGTTTTGGTATTACTCTCCATCCAAGAGAGAAAAAGATTTGCGTTGTATGTCATGTGAATTCTGTGTCTAGCTTCTCTTGGTTGGTTGAGTATAATAACATTATTTGTTTGCTTCTACCCATGAATCATAGAATTCAACCATCATTTAAGAGCATACATTTATCATATATCGGTCGATCCAGTTGATACCCCATGAAAAAAACTTCATGAATTACTAACTAGAGCTGACAGTGGTAGTCTTCGCATTGAGGATGTGGAGGAACTACCTTATGGGGGAAATTGAATATGGGGTATTGTGTGACCAGATAACCTTATGTGTTTAACCTGATACATTTTAAAAGTAATTGAATCAAAATCATTGTTTTTTAAAGAAGAAAGGCGATTCTGGTCATTTTATGAGTGGATTGGATGAGAGAGTTTCTCACTTCTCCTTTGGTTGTACATCCTGGTGTAGGGAATGTCTATGGAAAAGTCATGTGCTATCTCAATATCCCCAATTTTTCATTAGTTTTTTCTTTTTAGGGATGCAAATATATGAATATGGGAATAATGTAAAGACTCTAGTTTTGCTGTGTAAGATTTTGGAATATTTATAAGAATATATTCGTAGCGAGGCACTAAGATGGTGCACGCTTCCAAGCACCGATGTTCCTAGAATTAAATTTATAATAATATTAAATATAATTTTATTGATAATGAAAAATATTCCATAAAATGAATATTATCTCATAAATATATTTTCGGAACATAAATATGAGACCACATTTTAATTCGCAATATGGATTTTACCCGAGTTGCGATCTAAAGTTGGGAGGTGTGAGAATATTGAATGGGGCTGCCCTTAGTGGGTGCATTGGATAAATTAATTAAATTAAATTATTTATTTAATAACACTAACCCAAATAACTTATATATGGATACTCATATGGGAAATTCAATACCACAATTAATTCATTAATGCAGTGTTTAACTTAGGCGCGACCTAGAATTAGTGAGCGTGGGACATTTGGATGAGACAGATGTTGTAGGATACGTTAAATTAAAATAAATAAACAATTTTTTTTGTTTTTTTAAATGACTTAATTAAAACCTCTATAAAAACCTTTTTATGAAGATTTTCCAATGTTTTCCAACATAACCCATGCTAGATCCAATATGATGTGAAAAGCATTCTTCATTGGTAGAATGACATCGAACGACGAATAAAGATCTGATTGAGGTGGATTGATAGGTAGCCGTCGCCGCGGGTCTTCGTCATCATTGGAGGACACATTCTACCCCAATTATAGATCCATAATTGAGGTAGGGATCATTATATGTGGTTTTCAAACGTTATAATTAAAAGATTGATAATTATCATTACCCTCTCTTTGATCAGCTATAATTTGAAACATTGCATTTTCCCACATGTCGAAATAAATTATTCATTTAATTTATTTCTTGTCCACATCATGTTTCTTAACCCATTTTTGCTATAATTAAATCATTTTCCAAGAACGTGATTCCATATATGATTATCATTTTTATTATTGGTGCTTTTCCCCCCATGTTTCTTCGCATTCTTTATCCTTAGACCATAGGTTCTCAATTCAAGTTTCCTAGGGTGATTTTAAGTGCGGCCGAACCCCCAGATTCATGATAGTAGAAAAAATTACATGTGGATAGATGATTCAAGGATGAATTGATAAAGGATAAGGGAGTCATTTGGGGAACAAATCAGTTTGGTATTGCATATGTGAGCTTTGTGATCGGAAGTGGTTCAGGTTTTGATCGGTGATCATTAATTTCTCGAAGGGCGCATGGAGATAACGTTCAGTGCAATGACATTATTTTAGTGTGGTGTTCATGCATGAAATATCATGGAAGAGGCTGATTTTTTTTGACATAATGGTGGTCTAATGTGGTCAATGTGATAATCATTAATTATTATTGTTCTTATTATTATTATTGGTGGTGAGTAAAAAAAATTAAATGAGGATTTCATATTATTATCTTAAATGATAATAATAAAGGTTGTATAAAATGTGTGTGGTCAATTATAAAAGAATGGATTTAATTTAAAAATGTAAATCCATTTTAATTAAACAATTTTAATTTAAATATGGGGAATCCTTTTTGATTAAATTATTCTATTTAATATAATTTTCCTTGAAACAAAAATGCTAGAGCCAAACATGGAACTCAGGAAATAAAGGTGTTGTGTCGCATGTTTTTATAAAGCAGTTTATATTATTATCATTATTTATATAAAACAATAATGATAAAATAGTGTATATTGAAAAATAAATAATAAAGGGTTTAAAGGAGGAGGAGGCACCCTATAGAGGGATTGTGTGCCAACCATTAAGGGGAGTATTTATATCCTTCATAATGGATTTAAAAAATTTATAATATTATAGAAATATTATAAATATTTATTTTAGGGGTAAAACCAAAATATGATCATAACTTATTTGTACGATGTCATATTGACACACCTTCAATGAAAACATTCCCCTGGAATCGAGAAAGTCAATTTATGATCAATGTTGGATTCCTTTTTTAGAGTCCTACCCTAGGTCAACAAAACAATCAATAATAATAAAATCATTATTATAAAGAAATATTATGTATGGTATATATTTTTCATATGGTGTCAGAATGAAGAACCATTTGCGACATTATGATACTAAAAATGAGGTGGGAAGTTCAAGATAATTATGGGGTTTTAAATTCAGTCTAACTGATCAGGCCCACAAAACACCATTTGAGCATGATGTTGCAAAATACTCTTTTTTCACCAGGTGTCTGATTAAGGAATGTGAATAGCCTATCATGAGCATTGTTTCATGAAGACATCAAAAGTGTGATTTATTTGTCCATATAGGGTCATTTGTAGAGGCATATCAGTGAAATTATGTTTTTTCCCTTAGACAAATGAATAGCACCGTGTGTTCTCCATGATTTTGGTCAAGACATGTCATGTAGAACCCTTATATACCATGTAATACTAAATCGATAGAAATTTGTTTATTGTAAATGAAATGTCCTGAAAATAGAGTACGACCACACACTGAATGTGTCTCATACATACTGAATAATCATTTATGAATCTTCAACCATATGTATCTCCACTGTTTGGACTTGGATTCTGGCCCATGATTAACACATCGTATGTTTTTGTCTATATAGAATGTGATTCTACCATTTTTTATGGATTTTGAGGTTTGATGTGAAATGTTTTGGGAATGATTCTTATTGATGAATAATTGGTGCTTTGACTACATATGGTGGTAGTTGCATGTGATTCATGAGTTTGGCTCTATTTCAGTTTTTTTAATTTCTATTATACATTAGGTAGGGACACATTTCGGGTTGGGCTTGTATTTTCCCCTTTACTCTTCATTTTACACTACAATGCTTTTGTACTATCTATAGCTTCATTCATACTTGGTTTACTTTATGACAGTGTTGCATCTTTTATTTCCCTCCCTATAAACATCTGCCTCAAGATGTCTATGTGTGTGTATATGTAATTAGACAATGTCCTCCCCGAGATAGTTATGCCTTCAAAACTTCTCTCTACCCATAGGTCTATGGAGGAGGGCATGGGGTATTTTCAGATCGATACCTAAATTGAGATGGGTCACAACGTCTAGAAAATTATCCCTATTGAAAAAGGGATATAGGAAATGTGTTGAGATTTTTTTGGCTGGGTGTTTTGGAAAGAGGTCACTGGGATAGACCGTTCGGTGTTTTGTAAACCATTTGGTAGTGAAACAACGATGTTATATGGTGTTTTGTGTGTAGGGGTATCCTTATTTGAAATTGGTAGTGATAGAAGTTTTAGTACAAATTAATGTTTACATGTAATGGAGTGGAAAGTATGAGCATATAAGGGAGATGAAAATAGTGATATTGGGTCCTCTATGCTGTAGACTTCTATGTGGGAGGCCAAAATAGATACTAATTTCTTTTTATATCATAGTGAGGTCCCATGTTTCCTACTAGGAATTTTAAATTTCATTAACCATGCTATATTTTATGTAATTTTGGTACTCATGAGTGATTTGTTCTTCACTTTAGGGTTCATCAACTTTACTTGGACTTTGTACGGGTAGTTTCCATCTCACATTAGGGTAACCCAGATGAATATGTGTACAACAATATCATGTTAGGCTCTTTATAAGATCATTTAATAATAATTACCATTTTCATTATATTCTCATTTATAATATAAAAAATTATATTTTTAAGTTTAGTTGAAATAATAATTTAAATACACTGAATTGTAATATGGTTGGAAGACAAAAATCTCCTTTGACTTAAATGATTTGTTCGTACAAATCTAGATATTTAAATGGTTTGTGGGATAGGTATAATATCATGATTGAATGAAAATAACATAAAAAGATTTCATGATATATTTTTAAGGGTTATTCCACATTATTCAATATCCATTTTTGAAAGAAGTAAATTCATCCTTAATTTTAAATCTATTTCTTTATATCGAACCTATGTTAATAGAGATTTTCTATTCTAGTTCATTAACCCTCTGCTATCTATTTTAACCTAGTTCTTATGGTTTCTAATTATTTTCTCATCTTTTCCTCTCATTGTATATATATTGTAAATTCATAATTCTCCTCACGAGGTAGGTGATTCAAGAATACTACTAGAAAAACAGGTATTTGTGATGGGCTATTTGAGACGGGATACCGTCGCAAATAGCCCGTTGCTGAAAACGCCGTCGCAACTACACTTATTTGCGACAGGCCCGTCGCTAAAGCCCTTTTTTGCGACGAACATTCTCCCCGTCGCAAATAGTATTCCGTATTTTTGTAAAAAACTTTTAAAATAGTTTTTGCGACGGGACCCGTCACAAATACCTGTTGCGACGGGTCCCGTCGCAATCGCTTTTGCGACGGTTCCGTCACAGAAACTATATTTTTAAAAAATAAAAAAAAATTAATAATACTAGTATTTGCGACGGTAGTAGTATCCCGTCGCAAATACTAATACTAGTATTTGTGACGGGCATAGTATCCCGTCGCAAATAATATAAAAAAAATAAAAAAAATAAATTATTAATAAATTATTTTAATTAATATAATAATAGAATTATAATTTAGAAATGAAAATAATAAATTATTTTAATTACTATAATAATAGTAGAATTATAATTCAAAAATAAAAAATAATAGAATATTAATAAATGATTTAATTAATATAATAATATTACAATTATAATTTATAAATAAAAAAAATATTAATAAGTTATTTTAATTAATATAAAAATAATAGAATTATTTTACATTCAAATATTAAAATAATTCAAGTATTACAAAAAAAATAATTAAATTTTAATATTATAAAATTTTAATATATATATAAAATTTTAATATATATATAAAATTTAATATTATAAAATATAAATAATATTATTATTCATATTAATATTGTTATTTAAAAATATAATATTATTAATATTTTATAATGAGACAGAAACTACGAATAGAAAAAAAAATATTTTGATTTCACAAATTTTATAAGAGAAATACAAACTCTAATCTGAAGGAGGGGGGGAGGGGGGAGGTGGGGGATCTGCAGATGGTGGTGGAGGAAACTCCATCCCTAAAGCATTAGTGAGTCGGCGCATGTACTCCATCTGCTCTTGATGCTGCTGCTGCCACCGACTCGCCTGCTCCTCGTACAGCTGCTGCTGGCATCGACGCTCCTCCTCATGCTGCTGATGCATCTGCTCCTGCTCCTGTCGGAGACTCTCTATCTGTGCAGTTTGAGATCGCAACTGATCCTCATACTGTGTAGAAGATGATGCACGATCTCCTCTCGAGCTGGACGCCGACATCGCAGCACTGCCATAATAATCTCTGGGAGTCAGTCGAGAGCCGATACCAACTACTCGGCCCTTCTCGAAGGCATACTGGGTGGCCTGCATCCATGCCGCCTCATCAAACTGACAGGGCAGTGGTCTGATCTGATGACTCGGCCTGACTCTCAGGCCGGGCCTGTGCCGCTGCGGCCTCATATGACTCCTATAGTTGCAATTTAAAATTAAAATTGTGAATATATTATATGCAGTTAATTTTTAAACTTGAAAACAAATAATACTGACCACGATGTGATGCTGACGATCACCTCTGAGCTCCCCAGTAGCAGGATTACTATACATCCTCCGATATACGTCGTACTCTGTAATATCGGGGTGCTCGACAGCCTATAAGAATAAAAAATAAACTGTTAATATTTATAGTTATATAAAATATTTATAAATAATGTACGTACCAGATGCTGTCTATGAGTACTGAAAGAACGACTCCCAGCTCGATGAGTCACCTCCTGTCTCCCCCGATTCTGCCTCCCCACCGATGATCTCCTCTGAAAGGCACCACTCAACCAGTGCGCACATAATCCATCCCATACATGGGATGAAATATACTCTGGTCGGTGTGCCCTACATGACTCCTCAAAATCTGACACTCCTGCTTTCTTCATCGCAACATTTCTTAAATTGTGCAAAAACTGACGAAGACGATCACGCATGGCAACCTCCCATGCCTCGTGGATGGCGTCACGCATGGTATCCTCGATCAGATACCATAAACCCTACAAATAAATCAAAATATCAAGTTATAAATGAAATAATTTTCAAAATAAAAATTATTTATTTACGTACGTACCAACCAATGGCCGAACATGGCCTGCTGCACATCAATGGGAATCTGCTCCCATGTGGTCCACGGATGAGAGAAATAGTTGCGCAAAATAGCGCTGCCCTGTCCGACTGCTATATGCGGAAAACTGAAAAAATAATAAACATTTATTATGTGAATAGATTAATGAAATCTTAGTCAAATACACATGTTATCACACAGGTTATCACACCTCCGTGTGCGTGGATCAAACCCAAGACGTGGACGTCGCCCGGGGACGGGGTCAGGAATCATCAATCGTGCAAGACCGCGCCCCCTCCGCGTACTCCCTGGAGCGCCTGCAGGCTGAGGGTAATCTGTCAGCAACTCATCCGCATCAAAACTCAGGTCAGCATCTGCCAACGCACGAAATGTGGCGTCGTCCATCTGAAACAGAAAATGTTAATATTAGCAAATAATTGATAATTAATATTATATATACATATATACATATTATGATTGTATATAAATACCATGAAATGCTATCAGTGTTCATCTTCATCATCATCTTCATATATGTCAATGTCATCTTCATATTCCTCCTCAACATCATCGATATCCATTCGAGTTACAGTTGCTTCTTCTCTTACCGTTTCAAATTCATTTGTGACATCATTAACATCATCGTCATCACTGACTCTTAAATGTGGAGTGTCGTCATCGATACTCATGTCTCTTTGTAAAAAAGATTTATTTTGAGTACTCTCTTGAAAAACTTCAATTCTTTGCATATCAGTGAAAGCACATTCACTTTGACTAAACTGATTGTCTCGAATTTTGATTTTTATTACACTCCACCAATCAGTCAAGTCTCTTGATGTTGCACAGTACTTTGCATAATAAACTTGATATGCCTGTTGAGCCAATAAAAATGGTTCATTTACTGCGAGAACACTTTTACATTTAATATCGATGATTCCATGAGTCGGATGAACACACACGCCTCTCTCTGTATCCAACCACCGACATTTGAACATGGTTATGTAATGTTGTCCAAGATAACAGAGTTCAATGATTTCATCAAGTATGCCATAAAAGTCAACTTCATTTTCTCGATGATGAGATCCTCTCAAGCTAACTCCACTGTTCATTGTTTTTTTCGATTCCCCATATGCATGTGTGTGGAATCGAAATCCATTCACCACATATGCATTATAAGTTTTAACAAGTTTGGAAGGTGGGTTACTCAATACACACAACTGTTTGTCAATTTTATCAGCATGTCGAGACACCTGAAAATTTGTGAAATAATTATCAATATAGTAAACTATACATTTAATGAGTTGCTAGAAGATAAAGAATTTATGTTACCAGTTTTTGAAACCACTGAGAGAAATTTTTTAGTCGACGTTCTTCGAGAGCAGCTGCTGTAATTTGTGGAATTTGTTTCTTGATATGATTATCATACAACCTATAAAAACCAAAGTTATTTACTGTAACATAAATGATAGAATAAGTGATATAAACACTTACAGTACAACTGATGTCATCTCTTCACAGTTGAGCAGAACATACGTATGAGCTCTATGATGTTCATCATCTGAAAGCCAGCGTTCAGAAACTCCACCAAAACCAAGCTCTGACTGGTTGAAAACAGATAATTGATTGTCAATTTCATCAATATTCCTCTAATTCCGTCCCATTCAGTTGTGTTTTGAAGGATACTCAGATTCAAAATAATGGGAGCAGAAAAAAGATATTTCCTCTTGCAAATAAGCTTCTGCAATAGATCCTTCAACAGATGCTTTGTTGCGTACTTTTCTTTTCAATTTTTACATGAATCTTTCAAATGGGTACATCCATTGAAACTATACCGGACCTCCACATTTGGCTTCATATGGCAAATGTAACATCAAATGTTCCATTGAGTCGAAGAAAGACGGCGGAAATATTTTATCCAGTTTACATATAATTACAACAACATCTTTTTCAAGTTTGCCTAGAGCATCATAATCTGCCGTAGCCACACAAATTTCCCGAAAAAAATGAGACATGTCTGTTATGGAATCCCAAATCACAGAATTCAAGAGACCTCTTAATCCAATGGGTAGAAGTCTTTCCATTATAACATGACAATCATGACTTTTTAATCCAGTAATATGACCATTCTTTACACATCTACCCAAATTGGAAGCACAGCCATCTGGAAGTCTCAAATCTCCAATCCACTGACAAAATAATAAACGGTTTTCTTTAGATAGTGTATAAGCTGCTTTTGGTTTCAGTAACCTTTCTGTTATGACATTCTCAAATAGTTCCAATTCTGGACGCCTGCAAATTTGGGCAAGATCTAAACGTGCATTTACATTGTCTTTGCTCTTTCCTGGCGTATCCAAAACTGTATGAAACAAATTATCAAAACAGTTCTTCTCAATATGCATGACATCTAACATGTGTCGGACCAACAAATCAGACCAATATGGCAAATCCCAAAATATGCTACGTTTAATCCAATTGTGTTCTTTCCCAAAACCAGAAATTTTCTGTTGGTTTATTGTGGGACCAAAAGTGATGGGAGGTAATGAAAATACAACCGATTTTAACTCCGAACCTGATAGCATTTTTGGAGGTCCATCCCTTTCAGTTTTTCCTTTTCTGAAATGAGATCTGTTTCTGCGAAAAGGATGATCAGCTGGAAGAAATCTGCGATGACAGTCAAAATAACAAGGTTTCTTTCCATGAATGAGCATAAATGCTTTGTTCTCTCCCATACAGTAAGGACATGATTTCTGACCATGTGTACTCCAGCCAAATAACATCCCATAAGCCGGGAAGTCACTTATTGTCCACATCAATGCTGCTCTCAGTATGAAATTCTGTTTCGTTGCAACATCATATGTACTGACACCAGTACTCCACAATAAATTTAATTCATCAATCAATGGCTTCAAATAAACATCAATATTTTTCTTCGGATGTCCTGGAATTAGTAAAGTCAAAAAGATATATGGCTCCTTCATCAACATCCATGGAGGTAAATTGTACGGAGTTAAAAAACAGGCCAACATGAATATTGACTACCATAAGATCCAAACGGACAGAAACCATCAGTGGAAAGGCCCAGTCGAACATTTCTAGCTTCTAAAGCAAAGGATGGATGCACTCTATCAAAATGTTTCCATGAATCACCATCGGCTGGATGATTCAAGCTTTTATCGGTTGAACTATTCTCTTTATGCCATGACATCATTGTCGCTGTATTCTTAGACATGAATAAAGGCTGAAGTCTGGATGTAAGCGGAAAATATCTCAACTGTTTTACAGGAATCAAACCAGACTTCCCGTGTTGTCCTTCTTTATATCTCAGTTTCCCAAATGTGGGACAACTATCCAACGACTCATTTTCCCCAGAATATAAAATGTAGTCATTTGAACATGCATGAATCTTCTGACAAGTAAGTCTCAAATTTCAAACCAACCTCTTACTTTCATAGTAATTTTCAGGTAAAACATTTCCTTCGGGTAACAGTGTTTTCAGCAAAGAAAATATCTGGTCAAAACAGGTGTTTGACATTCCGTTATCTGATTTGATAGCCATAAATTTTGCAACTGCTTCTAATTTTCTCATCTTGCAGCCAGGATATAATGCATCCTCGGCAGACTTCAACAACTCATAAAATTCAGACGGTCCCAACTCATGATTTGAAGCTATATCAGCCGGAGTTTCTGTATGTTGAACAGATGAACCTGCAACATCATGTACTAAATCTTGAAACTGGGATGGATCCGGAATCAAGTTGGTATCACCTGCTCTGGAACTGCGTTCACCGTGTTGATACCAAAAAACATAATCTGCTTGAAAACCAAAACGCAAGAGATGTTCCCCCACTTTGTCAAACGTGTCAAACGTTCTCAATGCACATTTTCTACAAGGGCATTTTATCTTTCCTTCTAAAACAAATTCTGGATTTGATGCCGCAAATGATAAAAAAATCTCCACACCCTCTATATATACTGGATTTAAACCAGAACCATTTGGATTTCTACGTTGATTTATCCATATGCGGTCATCTAATAATGACTGTTGACGACCTCGTTGTTCCATATTTTTCTATAAAATATAAAAGCATTACTGGTTTTGAATAATTTGTTAGAAAAAACACAAGCAAGGATTGAATATATTGAGAATAAAGCAAAACCTATTACAAATATTGATAATTTTAATATTTTATTGATTTTTTATTTTTTTTAATAATACTAATATAATTTTTTTCATAAATATTAATTATATAATAATAACATCATTACATTATTAGTATATTTTATTATTAATATTAAAATAATATAATTTTCTATATTATATACAATTCTCCTTTCATCTGTGTGTTTCACATTCTGTCTCCACATGTAATATTGACATTCACTTTCACCTCTCCATTGGCGAGTAGGTTGATAATTTTGAAAAAGAATGCCAATATTACATGTGGAGACAGAAAAAACACAGAAGAAAAGAGAATTGTATATAATATAGAAAATTATATTATTTTAATATTAATAATAAAATATACAAATAATGTAATAAGGTAATTATTCCTAATTATTGGTAATTATTTCAAATTATTGGTAGTTATTCCAAATTATTGGTAGTTATTCCAAATTATTGGTAGTTATTCCAAATTATTGGTAGTTATTCATAATTTTTTGTAGTTATTCCTAATTATTGGTAGTTATTCCTAATTATTGGTAAATATTGGTAATTATTGGTAGTTATTCCTAATTATTGGTAGTTATTCCTAATTATTGGTAAATATTGGTAAATATTGGTAAATATTGGTAAATATTGGTGATTATTTGTAATTATTGGTGATTATTGGAAAATATTGGTGATTATTGGTAATTATTGGTGATTATTGGTAATTATTGGTAATTATTGGTAATTATTGGTAATTATTGGTAATTATTGGTAATTAATACTAAATATTGGTAATTAATACTAATTATTGGTAATTAATACTAATTATTGGTAATTAATACTAAATATTGGTAATTAATACTAAATATTGGTAATTAATACTAAATATTGGTAATTAATACTAAATATTGGTAATTAATACTAAATATTGGTAATTAATACTAAATATTGGTAATTAATACTAATTATTGGTAATTAATAATAATTATTACTAATTATTGGAAATTATTACTAATTATTGGTAATTATTACTAATTATTGGTAATTATTACTAATTATTGGTAATTAATACTAATTATTGGTAATTAATAATAATTATTGGTAATTAATAATAATTATTACTAATTATTGGTAATTATTACCAATTATTACTAATTATTACTAATTATTACTAATTATTACTAATTATTACTAATTATTACTAATTATTATTAATTATTACTAATTATTACTAATTATTACTAATTATTACTAATTATTGCTAATTATTACTAATTATTGCTAATTATTACTAATTATTGCTAATTATTACAAATTATTGCTAATTATTCTTAATTATTACTAATTATTACTAATTATTGGCAATTATTGGTAATTATTACTAAATATTGGGAATTATTGGTAATTATTAATAATTATTGGTAATTATTACTACTTATTGTTAATTATTGGTAATTATTACTACTTATTGTTAATTATTGGTAATTATTGGTAATTATTGTTAATTATTGGTAATTATTACTAATTATTGTTAATTATTCCTAATTAATACTAATTATTGGTAATAATACTAATTATTGGTAATTATTCGTAATTATTGGTAATTATTGGTAATTATTGGTAATTATTGGTAATTATTGGTAATTATTGCAAATTATTGGTAATTATTGGTAATTATTGGTAATTATTGGTAATTATTGCTAATTATTGCTAATTATTGCTAATTATTGGTAATTATTGGTAATTATTGCTAATTATTGATAATTATTGCTAATTATTGCTAAGTATTGCTAATTATTGCTAATTATTGGTAATTATTGGTAATTATTGGTAATTATTGGTAATTATTGGTAATTATTGGTAATTATTGGTAATTATTGGTAATTATTGGTAATTATTGGTAATTATTGGTAATTATTGGTAATTATTGGTAATTATTGGTAATTATGAGTAATTATTGGTAATTATAATTAATTATTGGTAATTATTTGTAATTATAATTAATTATAAATAATTATTGGTAATTATAAATAATTACTAATAATTATTTCTAATTATTCCTAATTATTACTAATTATTCCTAATTATTCCTAATTATTCCTAATTATTCCTAATTATTCCTAATTATTCTTAATTATTGATAATTATTGATAATTGTTCCTAATTATTTCTAATTCTGACTAATTATTACTAATTATTTCTAATTATTGATAATTATTGATAATTATTCCTAATTATTCCTAATTATTCTTAATTATTGATAATTATTGATAATTGTTCCTAATTATTCCTAATTATTACTAATTATTACTAATTATTACTAAATATTGATAATTACTGACAATTATTGACAATTATTGACAATTATTGACAATTATTCCTAATTATTCCTAATTATTCCTAATTATTGATAATTATTGATAATTATTCCTAATTATTCCAAATTATTCCAAATTATTCCTAATTATTCCTAATTATTCCTAATTATTCCTAATTAGTACTAATTATTACCAATTATTCCTAACTATTACTAATTATTTGTAAGTATTGGTAATTATTGGTAATTATTGGTAATTATTACTAATTATTGTTAATTATTGGTAATTATTACTAATTATTGTTAATTATTGGTAATTATTACTAATTATTGATAATTATTACTACTTATTGGTAATTATTACTAATTATTGGTAATTATTACTACTTATTGGTAATTATTACTACTTATTGTTAATTATTACTAATTATTGGTAATTATTACTTATTATTGATAATTATTACTAATTATTACTAATTATTCTTAATTATTGATAATTATTGATAATTGTTCCTAATTATTAGTAATTAAATGAATAATTATCAATAATTAGAAATAATTACCAATAATTACAAATAATAACATTATTAATATATTTTATTATTAATATTAAAATAATATAATTTTCTAATTTATATACAATTCTTCTTTCATCTGTGTGTTTTCTATCTCCACATACAAATAATACATGTGAAGACAGCAAACACACAGATGAAAAAAGAATTGTATATATATATATAATTATATTATTTTAATATTAATAATAAAATAAACTAATAATGTAATAATGAAATTATTCCTAATTAGTGGTATTTTTTACTAATTATTAATATTTATTCTTAATTATTAAAAATTATTACTAATTATTCCTAATTACTATTAACTATAAACAATACTAATAATTTAAATTTATTAAGTAATAAAATAATGTAAACATAATTAAATTACAACTAATTAATAATATTTGAAACTAATACAAAATTAAAAATAAATAAAAAATTAAAATGAACATAAATACCTTGAAAATTGATCTGCTCTGATCGTTCTTCAAATCTTTAATATCACCTCCGGAAAAAAAATTAAACTGGAGAAAAAATGAACTTTAGAAATATAACTTCGAGAGAAGAAGAAGATGGAGTTTGATAATGATTTGAAAAAAACGGATGGGGGTATTTATAGGTTAGATTATTGGCGACGGGTCCATTTGCGACGGGACTCCCGTCGCAAATAGTGTTATTTGCGACGGTTCCCGTCGCAAATACCTTAGCCAACATTTATTACGGTCAACCGGTAAATAGTTATTTGCGACGGGCCCCGTCGCAAATAACCACCTGCCGACATACTTTTTGCGACGGGGGAATATTCTCGTCGCAAATACCTTTTACCGCCGCCGGTTATTTGCGACGGGGGGATATTCCCGTCGCAAATAGTTTTCCCGTGATTTGGCGCGCACCGCGGGAAAACTATTTGCGACGGGGAAAGCAATCCCGTCGCAAATAGTTTTCCCGTGATTTGGCGCGCACCGCGGGAAAACTATTTGCGACGGGGAAAGCAATCCCGTCGCAAAAGCCTAATTATTTGCGACGGGTAAATACCCCCGTCGCAAATAAGTTTTTAACGGGACTATTTGCGACGGGATTTATTCCCGTCGCAAATAACCCGTCGCAAATACCCATTTTTCCCGTAGTGATATCTCAATATATTATTTAAATCATGGGATTATCATGATTCTTGTTCTTTGGATAATCAGTAATTATTATCATATAGATTTTAAATAACGAAGAACATATATAAATTAGAGTATAAGTATTGTTTATGTGGTTTATCTATATTACATAATATTTCTTATGATGATACAATTGTTTCCTATTTTTCATGTAACTGAAAGAATAAAAATATAAGAATATGATATAGAAAGTGGTAGAGAATATATTAGAATAAGGTGTGGTGTAAAAAAAATTTCCTATGAAAAAACCCCTTTAAAATGAAAAAGTATTGCATGATAATATATGGGGTTTTATATTTATAAATTTATTTAAATTTATGGATTTATTTAAATTTATGAATTTATTAACATTTAATCATTCTTAATAATGTGTCTATAGATTAAAATTACCTCAAATAATTGAATGATTAATAACATTAATAATAAAAAGGTCATGTTGAATTACTTAGAAATAAAATATTTTTTCATTAGCCCATATATTATAATTCAAATAGGGGTAGTTGTTTTTTGTTTTTATGAAAGTATTGTTTTTATATTTTTTTCTTGTTTTATGGATAGTAAGGTTGTATTAGTATTAGTTATGTAGTAGGTTGAGAAACTAAGGGGCTGGATTTGATGCTTGTATTGGCACAATATGTATTGTAGTGATTACCAGATTGGAATTACATACATGGTAGTTCCAAATGATATGATGTGGGGTGGTAAAGTTTATGTGTATGGTAATAACTAGTGCAAAATTATGTGAGATTTTAATGAATTTTATAGCGTTGGATGTGTGATTTGTGGTTTGGATAGTGGTACTTGATTCAATGAGATTAAATGTTTTAATAATGAATATGAAATGAGGTTGTGCGGTAGGGACTCATGATGTAGTAAATGTTTCTAATTTAAACTATGATAACAAGATTAGAAGAACTAGGTTAGTATGATTGTTTTATTATCAGTGGATTGTCATTAAATAAAGGTAAATATAGACTAATCAACATGATGTAACGAGATAATAAAAAAATATGGAATGGTCTTAATAAATATTTAAATGTGTAGTTATGGATGGTGATATGGATATTTTCATATGATTTAGGACTAGTTGTATTATAGAGGAAATCATGGTGTCAATAAATATAATTGATGCAATATTTGAGTAAGGAAATTTCTATAAGGTTGTTTGGTACACACTTAGGATGATATTTTTGTGTGATTATCTATTATAAAATGTTCTTTTTATTCCTATATACACCCCCTTCCGATATAGGTATCTTCACCAACAAAAAACTGTTTTGGGTTCCTGGTATTTTTCTTAAACATCCAGGTCAGTGAGGGATGGTGGATAACTACCCCTCTCCTCCTTCATTAGTAGTATATAGAACAAATGGTGGAAAAACATAGTAAGGGAATTGATGGTGGTGACTTGTGACAGTGATGTTATTTACTAGGGGTCATTCATTCTAAGAGGAGGAAACAAGGTTGATTTCCTATATGTTTTCGATACTCATCTAATGTAGGTATTTTATGTGATGGTATTGTGATGATAATGGATTTTTTGGAATAATTTGAATGCTAGGATTCACATTATGATGATGGGACAATGATATGAATGTTCTGTACGATAAAGACGTTTGATGTTTGGGAGCGAGAGAAAAAAACTAGTGGGGAAGTTGTTATGGGGTGCATACAATTATATTCTTATGATATTATGTTCTTACACTATGTATGATACTTTTTTCGTGTTCCAGTATGAGATTGAGAATGGGTAGATGATAGTATATGTTCTTTTTTATTCCACTACTTTTTCACAGTGTATTAGTATACTATTACAACATTTTCATGAAATGTCTAAAGGGTAGGATCTTACTAATTATACAGGTTATTCTCACCCTGTGAATATATAAGATATTTTGTAGTATTTCATGAGGGTTTTGGAAATTCTGTAATTCTTGTTTATACCAATGGTTCAAAAACCATTGGTACAGGCAGAAGAACTGTTGGTATAGACTATATCAATGGTTAACCAAATTGTAAGATAATTAAATGTTGTTATATTCCTATATCAATGGTTTTTAGTGAACTATTTTTATAAGGATAATCGAATTTTAGTAAACCAGCATATTTTATAGAATCCTTGGTATAGATCTATACTAACGCTTCTATCAAAATCGTTAGTATAGAACCCCATAATACAACCCCCACAATTCCCAAACTGCCACTAGAATCCACCAAGAATCACAGTATCACCCCACCTTGGTCAATTACTATCAAACAAATATTACCAACCAATATAAAAACAATTATAACACAATAAAACTATTATTACATTCAACTAGTGACAACACACATTCAAAACATCACATATACTTATTCACATAAATTAATCAAACATCAAATGTCATAAATACCTACTAAAAATGAAAAGGATCAATCTTTTATTCATAACCATAACCATAACCATCACCATCACCATCACCATTACCATCACCATCATCTCATTCAACATCATTGTCATCCTCATCATCATCCTCACCATCATCTTCATAATTTTCCTCACATTCATCGTCACCACCATTCTCACCATCATCCTCACCATCGCCATTATCATCTCTAGGAACATCAGCATCCTACCCAACACTAGGACTACCACCTAGTGTAATATATAACATATAAATGATCAACATATATGCATCATAACCTATGATAGTATCTGGTGTAGGTGATGGACATAAGACTGCCAAAAATTTGATAAATTCATCATTGGAGATTTGATTCTGTTCATTCCCTATTACACAATTTTTGTCTTATTCTACCGTAGCCTGTCCTAGTGATGCCTATGTGTTTTCTTTTTCCAACTCGGATCTACCAAATCTTGAACTTGATATGGGCCAATATATAGCTAGCACAATACTCTTATGTAGATGAAAACTCACCCTACCATGGTTCTCATCTCCCAAACCCCAATGAAAATGATCATTTAGCCCAAAGATGTTTTCTTGCTTCTCATAAATGGCCTCCAAATAACAGAGTTACAAATATAAATAGAAAATTTAGTTACAAAATATATATTAAAATTTTAAATCAACAATGAAAAACTTACAGTCTTTTGTTATGCTAATTTTTTCATCACACCTCTATATTTATTCTTTCTACCTGAGAGAAAAAAATTACTCTAGGAACTCATACTTCAATATTCAAAACCTCTCTCTCCAATGGCATTGAATATATAAAACCATACTTTAAAATAGGTTATTAATAATTAATTTCATAATTAAAATAAAATAAATATACTCATTGTTGCAATATGATTTTCTATAATGATTGATTACTTTTTTCTATTATGAGATGAATTGGTTATCAAAATAAATTTTAGATAATAAACTTGGAGAATTGAGAATATGATTAAATAATTATTTGATAAATTATATTAATATGGAATTTAAGGAATTTTGTTTGTATATATTATTTCCATGAATAAAAGGGTGATGTAATTATAAAATAATGGAAATGTATTGTCCTTATTGAAAAAAACTTATAAATATTAAATACATGTAAAAAATGGTAAAACAGAAAGGTGAAATGTATGATAGATGTGTCCTTATTCATTTTTAAATATTTCTATGATTTAGTTTGAAAGGGGTTGAATTAGGGGAAATTAAGGTAAATTTTATCATTGATGGATATTAAGGATAGAATTTAGTCAATATTTGTGATTTTTAAAAGACACAACAGAGAATTGGATTTATTTTTTATCTGGATAATTAATGTTAATTATTATTTTTCATGAGAGTACATAAGGTCATTTTGGTTTCTATCTTTGTTGGTCCTATTCAGTTTTACAAGGTATAATTTTTTTTATTTTTAATTAAATATTTTATTTATGATTCTATTAAATTTAGATTGGTTTAATTATATTCAATTAATATATATGAAACACCATTTCATTATGTTCAAATTATTATTTTTATCTTAATACAGTTTCGATTATTTTGAATCAGATTTAGTTATTTTGATTTACCTATATTTGTTTTCTAACTTTTCTTTTCAATTTCATTCAGTTTTTTCATTCCACATTTGATTTAGTTCAGTATATGTTACTTTATATTCATTTGGTTAATTTATCATTAATTTTATATATTTCAATTCAATTCAATTCAATTTTTTAGCTTGAATTGTTTCATTTTTTATTCACTTATTTCGATCATGTTCAGGCCATTACATTTTTGTTTTTTCCTTTAATATTTGTTTCACTTACAGTTTGGTTGGTTTGTCATCATCAGATATTAATTATTTCTATTTTGTATTATTAACTTCTTTTCCAATTTTTATTTAGTAATGTTTTAGATTGGTTTGTTAATGATTCATTAATTTGGTTTTTTTCTCTATCATTAGTTTTTGTAGTTTACTATTCATTCATTTATTATTGATTTAGGGATAGTAATGTTATTTATATTTTGTTTTTCTTAATTAAACTTTTTATAGTTATGTTTGATATTATTTTGATAATATTGAAACTTTTTATTATGTTTAACTCAATTTAATTATTTATTAACAGATTCTATTATTTAATCCAATTTGAGTTTGTTTTTCTGGTCCAATTAAATTTGATTCAAAATAATTAAATTATATTGTAGTTGAATTTTTTCATTTTGTTTGATTGTGGTTTGGTTTGTTTCAGGTCAAGTTGTTTCATCTTAGTTTATCTTGGTTGGTTTCTATTTTATTTACATTGGATTACTCATTGTACATTTTTAGTTCACATTGGTTATTTTTATTTTATTTTATTTTTTATATATTTACTTATAATAAGAGTTGGTTAAATTCAATTAGGTTTAGTTAATGAATGTATATAACTATTTGGTTCAGTTTTTGTAAATTTATTTTGGTTTTTTTTATTTTGTTCAATATGGTTCATTGAATTTTTGTTATATATGGGTAGGTTTGGTATGTTAGGTTTTGGTTAGATTCTGTATTTTGTATTTAATTATCTTCCATTCACCTCAAATTATTTTGGAATATGTGATTATGTTTAGGTATGTTTCAATTTCACACATAGTTATTTAGTGTATTCAATGCTCAGTTAGTTATGGTTATTTTTATATATTTATCCATTTTTTATAAGTAGATTAATATTTTTTATGTTTCAGTTCAAATTATTTTAGTTTATGTGAATTCAGTTCATTTTCACTCTCAGTAAAACTAAAGAAGTTGAGAAAGTCCATGAAAGTGGATAAATCTAAATACTGTAATATATATTCAATTTATTTTGAAAAAAATAGAGTCAAAGGAGTAAATTATTATTATTATATGGAATATTAAGAGTCTAAAAACACTTATAAAATTATTTATAAAGGGAAATTATTCTAATAGGTAAGTAGGATGTCATGTCTATTATTTCAGAGACCTCACTTCCCTTTTTGATTTTTTAGAGAAATGTGATTATTTTGAGGATTTGAAAGAGTTTCAAATTATGATTAAAATTCTAATATTTTAATACATTTGAAATGGGATAGGGACAAAAATTTGGTTTACATACATTATAGATATAAAGCGAAATAGTGGTTATAAAATATATAACTTATAGAGTATTTAATTTAATAATAATAGTATATATTGATAACAAATTTAAAAATTAGGTATTGTTGAAAATGATGGTATAATGGTTATTATATTATTTTAATTTACATTAATAATTCATATTAGATACATAAAATTAAACTAGATATTTTTTATTAGGTACAATTATTTTATGTGTTTTATTTTAACGGTTTATATTGATATATAATAATCAAAATAAATTGAATTTCATTTTGTAAAATAGAGAATGTGTTTATCTAAAAGTACACATAAGAAAATTTTTGATAATACACAAGTGTAATATGAAAATATTGATACTATTGTGTTTCGGAAACAATTATATTGGTTGTGTGAGTATTATTTTTAAGGGAAGATACAAAATTGTTATTTTATAAGAAAATCTTTAAAAACAAATTGAATTTTTATGTTTTTTTGTTATAAATATTTGTAGTCATAGAAAGTTGTAGATGGAAATTTATAGTTTTAATAATTGATTTAATATTGTTTAGGAGGAAACAATTGACATAAAATCAATGATATAAAATATCATAAAATCATATAAATATGAAAATTAATGATTTTTTCACAAACATAACAATTATAAACCAGAAATTGTTGTACATAATAAATATATTCTATATTAAACTAAAAAATACTAGACCATCTATATTGACCAATTATAAATGAAATAAAATATATAGGAAACAAAAAAAACATTATTTATACTCTATTTTGCCATATTATCCTTACTAACACATATAACTCTCATACATGATTAATAGGTTTTATAGGATTCTACAAGAAAATATTCAATGTTAAACACAACTTTACACTTAACTATAATAAATATATCATTAACATATCCCAAACTATCTAATTAATCAATATAGTTGTATTAAAAAATTCTAATGTATCCATATAATTTACAATTGTAGAAATTTTATTTCCATAATGTATTTAAATATATAAATTATAAAAGAGTGTCATACTTACTTCCTCTCAAGGTCTGACATCATTGTTCACCCTAATATGTGGGGGTATTTTATAGAATCCTTGTTTTTTATTTCTTCCTGATGATTCCTCAAAAATATTTTTTAATAATAAAAACTAATTATTAATGTAAATCATGGTAATTTTCAACAAAAAAATCTCAAATTTTATTAATACATTGATCTCAATACTCTTTCAATAAGCAATAATTTCATAGTAATATGCTACTAAAAACTCATTTATGAGAGGTGGGGACTCTAAACCATAACTAATCAATCACTCCAACCAGTATAGATCTAATTTTTCATACTCTCCACAACTCACCTAATTACATGAGTTGTGCTATCCTCACAGCCTCACCATCAGGAAAAGTAAAATTAGGGTTAAAAAAAATATCAATTTTTATATATACTATAATAATATAACATTAAATCAAATGAATTTTTTATCCCATATTTGAAACCATTGAATTATGGTTTACTTCATTTGGAAGGTGTATTTATTAGAGTGGAATGACATGAATGATGTTTGAGTATTTCGAAATAATCTCCACAAAACTTTTCATTCATGACATGTTTTTCTAATCATTGATTGTCCTCATTTTACTCAACCATCAGCTTTGTGTGGCAGTTACAAACCTCACACATGCATGTATTTTGGGACCACCTACTGGTATATCCTTTAGTGAAATAAATAAAAAATATTATATGAATACCAATTATAATGAAAATAAATTATGATTAAAAAAATACTAAGGCTCTATAAATATATCTAATAAAGGCTAATCATTGGGTGCCACTAGATCCCTAGGCTCTGAAGGGACATCAACCTGTATAGAAGGGGAGAGACCAAATTTCTACTCTAGAGGATCATAATGTATCATAGTATAATATTAAGAGGCGTAGACATGGAATCTATTGGAGAAGGAAGTAGAAGGGAAAGTGGATGGAATAGATGTATGTGGAAATGCGTATTATCGATGGAAAGTAGGAGCCATTATAGGATAATGGGAAGATAATTCAAGAAGATTATATGAAAATGGTGATGAATCATAAGTGACGTAAATATCACGAGTACCTATACTGACATTGTGGGAAAATAAGGTGTTCCAGAAGGCATGTTAGTGGACGAGAAAGGGTGTAAATTTTTACACTGAGTGGTGTGTGTAGCTCTGTTACCACCTGTCCTTATATTATCTGGATATGCACTGGTACCAATATAATCATCATATAATAATTACCACTTATGTGGTAGACCCTTGCTAAAAATAAAAAACATAACTAATCACTTGAAATTATATGTTATTGATATATTTATTTGTTATAAATTACTCACAATAGGCACCAATGGAGGGAGACCCATCTCTCTTATTCAACTATTATTGTCTATTATCCTTTTAATTCATATCTATGTATTGATTTACTTTTCATACATTAAAAAAAAAGAATTAATTATAAATCCCTTACTAATTTATAATAGAAATACAAAATAATATATTAAATGACTTAATTAAGGAAAAAAATTGTCAAAACAAATAAAGGATAACCAGTGATATTAAAATTCAATTCATGTTTATATGGAAGAATATAAAAACATAAAATAAATTTCATATAAAAATAAATACATTCAAATTATCAAGTTTAGCCTAGGTATGATATACTTTTATTATATTTTCAATTCGATCCAATTCAATTTTGGTTAGTTCATTTGGTTTATTTAGGACAATTTATTAGGTTATTTATCTATTTTTTTTTGTGTTAGGTCATTTAGTTCATATTTTGGGTAAGGTCATTTTTTCATTTTTTTGGATAAGTCATTATTTTCTTTTTTTTAGTTTTAAATCTGATTAATTTAATATTTTTCAATTCAATTCATATCCATTTTTTAATTTAATTGTTTCAGTTTTGTTTGGTTTGGTATGTTCAAATATAGTTCAATTAAATTTGTGAAAATGAATATCAAAGAAAACTACAACTAGGAAATTCTAAAAATGTACATTATGGTTAGGTTGGATAAACATATTTATAAAAAATAGTAAATAAATTTTAACAGTACCAACCTTAACAACCCAAGTATAGCTAAAACAAATGAACTAAGAACACAGATAGAAAATTCAATATATTTTTAACCACAACATTAGGTTCACAATCAACTTTAAATATTGAAATATTGGAGTCATCATAAGTATTAAATTGACTTGTTTTTATGGGATCAGGGATAGTGTCAATTTCTTCATCACCACCATCATAAATATTTATGGGATTACTTCAATAATGACAATGAATTTATGTTATGGATGATCTATCACACATATTACTTATTTATCCATTGATTATAATATATATGACTCATCTGTAGAAATAGTATGAGCCAATTCAATAACTCATTATCTATATTCATCTATAAATGTACCAATCTTGATCATCCAATCAATCCACTTTCATTTTATCACAGTGACTCAACCATGATAGTAATAGTCCAATATTTGTATTTGGTCAATGAATCCATAATAGGATACATTTTTAAAATTTAGGTCTAATTTATAATGCACTAGAATATAATTCTACTATGGAAGTTACCATAACATCATCATTTTGTGTTATCATGATTATTTATCATTTAGTGATAATAAATCTGTACCCATTGATCACAATTTATTTTCATTCCAGAACCACAAAATTAAGACCAAAAGAATAAGCTCTTATTTCCTTAAATAATGTCTCAGTAAGAAAACACAACACTTTAAATATAAAATAATAATAATACTAAATAATTATCAATTTAATATATTTAATATATTAATACTAATACCATAAATTTCAACCAAGAAGAGAATTCCTTTCACTGAAAAGTCTCTCTTCTTCTCAAAGAGAAAGAATGATGCTTTCTATTTACCATTTCCTTAACTTCTCTGCTGGGAAAATTGAAATATTTTAATAGATATTTAAAATCATATGAGATGAGATAACAATTACATGTTCAATTTACTTACTTTATGTATTAATTTTACAAATAATAGTTAAACAAAACTATTTGATTTCCATATCCTTCTATTCAAGGTTCAATGTGTTATACATATATATGATCTAGTAATTACCCATATTAGGGAAGTGATTTAAGACTAGGACCAATTTTCTCATACATCCCTTCTTCATTTCACATTGGTTAGTTCTATATCATAGTAATAATAGAAAAATACATTGATGAAAAATCCATATATTTTTGAGACACACAACCTTTCGTGATAGAAAATTTAGGATAATTCCAATTTTGGAATTAGTATTTCAATGTTTATATATTTCATTATGTTTGATACAACCAATAAAAAGAAATAATTAATTCAAGAATTATTTTAGTAGGATTATGGTTAGTTAGATGCAACATGAATATGAAAAAATATGGAGGATATATTTTCTATAACACACCCATAATTAATGGTGTCTCCTTCAAAATTTTCATTAATAAATACTTGTTAAACATTATAGAAAAAGTATATCTACAAAAATGTCACAACAAAATAACTTCCACCATTACATTATTGGGAAAAAGATAACATATTAAAATTGGAATAAAATCACATAGAAGGAAGTTTTAATCACGAGTGTTAAAGTATATCTTCTTTAACTCTATTTTTGAGCCATTTTAATATGTTTCTTGATGGTCCATTAGTAAATTCAATTGTTTGTATTACTTATAGAAATTTTTTTTCTACAGGTGTCATCACAAAAGAAGCACACAATGTATTCCATTTATTTTCTCTGATACACATAGGATGCAATTCAATTCTACTACCACAGTCCACCAAGTCATTAAAATAACGTAAATCATAATTTTTATTTCCATTTATAATTTTATGAATTGAAAGAAACACTTCACACACATTTTTTTAAGTGTACATTATGTCTATGAAATGGCGTAACAAATTATTTGACCAAAAAGGAAACTGAAAGATGATACTTTTATTCTTCCAATTTTAATTTGTTTCATTAGAAACATTAATCATATTTTTAAATTTCATATGACACTCCATGAATGAAAATTTGACATATTATAATTCATTAAGGACATCCGTTCAAGGATTAAAAGGTCTATACATGAGTATACACATGAAAGTGAATGGTTTTTGGTTAATAATCCATTGATAAAGGTCATAAATTTTTATAAAAACCATCCATATTCTATGTGAACTCTGAATCTTATCAAAAGTATTAAAACCTTCACATAATATATGCAACCTCATATTATGTATATCAGCTATAACATCACGATATTGAGAATGAAATTTTTTCCATGAGAATAATATTTCAGTATGAACAAGCTAATCATTATCCTTATTTCAATTGGTATCATTCCATCCCATTTTTATTAACATTTAATCATACATGAAAATATTATGGTGTCCGGGAATGAATGGAAAGTGACAGATTAATTTTTGTGGAACATAGATGGTGTTCCATCAGTATTTGGAATCCATTGGGATGTTCCACATATTATATTATGATTTTGTTTAGTAGTTCCTCCAAGATTAAGCTATAATTTTTTTGAAAAGAATAAATTATGTTTTTTAAAAATACATGTTCGTCAACTATCTTCTAGGAAATATTATGTTTTGAGAGAATATGTGCATCATTTAGAAGTAATTTCTTCAGAAATGTAAGAATATAATCAATGAAAGTATTAGAAATCCCATAAAGGGTTTTCACATTAAAAATTTGGATTAAAAATTCCATAATTTTCATTTTACCACATTGATGATATACAAGACCCACGTTATCATCATTCAAATTTCTCACCCTTTCAACATGATCACGTTCATTACATGAATCATTTGTTCTTGTATCGAAGAAATCATGGTCCAATATTTTTTTTTCTTATGATGACTAATAAATGGAAATTAGTCATCTAACAGATTCTCCAATCCAATCTTCTCACTTCGATCTTGAACATTTTTAGATTTCATTTTATCCCCATTATGATAACAAAAATATTAGTTTGTTTGAAAACCATATTAGGTTATATGGTATCTAACTTCTTTATGTGATGACCATGGTATTCCAAATTTTTTTACATGAGTTTTGTATATTACAACTATATGAATAGTTGATAAATGAAGAAATATAATAAAATCTCAAACTTATTTTTAAAATAAGATGAAATCACATCATTTTCATACATCCAAATTCTATCCATTATGCAAAAAAATATTATATGTCATTTAATATAAGAAATGAGATAATATTGAAGCTAAATAAAAAATATATTCAGGGAAACTAAAATTATTCACTTTATATGAAACCATAACTGAAACACTAGTATATATAAGGGGGTATGGAATCTACCATTGGTACCAGAAATCGTTCAACTTAACATGCTGTAATGCTTTTTAGGTATCCAATGAAATGTAGAGTATCTTGATGAATTTTTTTACAATTGCTAGGGTGGGGAAATCCTAGTGTATTTGGATATTTGAGGACTTTAAGGGTCATGCACATAGAATTTTTACACTAGGATTATGGGTTTTGTAAGGGTTTCCCCTCAACCATATTTAAAAAGGGACCGTCTAAAATAAATAAAAAGTCAAAGGCCTTCATGCCAATTAGAATATAGTATGTAAGTAATATATTAAATAATATTATTTTGAAATATTATTTTTAAAATTATTTTGATATATATTAATATTGGTAGTTTGGTTTAATAACAGTTATTCTAATTAAAATTCATGCAAGGAATCATTGAAGGAATTAATAAGAGATCGTTTTATCTAATTCTTGTACAATACATAGTGAAGAGTGATTAAAAAATCTCCAATAACGTAATTTCATCATGGATACATAAAAAAATATCATAATTATTTGAGTTATAGTGAGTGGGAAGGGTTGTTTTCATATTTAATTGGAGATCCATCAAAATAATTTTTTTAAGGAAGTAGATTCAAGTTACCTTGGAATAGAAATATAGAGTTGTGTGTATGGAATTTTTTGAGACATGAAATGAATTATTACAATTTTTAAAATAAAACATTGAAATTAATAATTTCATATACCTTAAATACATTCACAAAACAAATAACATTCTATAATAACTAATTATGGATTTATCTCAAATAAATTTCATTTAAAATAATCTCTGCATATTAGATTTATATAGATGTTGAAAGTAACTAAATTGAAGAAAAAAATCACACATAATTTTATTTATTATTAAATACAATAATAATCAAGAATTTGAAAATAAAATATTTCTTATTCTTTCTTACCTAGTAAATAATCAAAAATAATAGTTGATAGAATAGATAATGTATTTGGAACTTACCAATATTAATTTGAAGAAAAATAAAATGAAAACCTTAAGGGATGAGGGATTACTATGGATATGGAATAAAATTTAATGTCTTTGGATCGTTTTTTATACGTAGATAAAAAATAAAAAAAATTCTGGGAAGTATATATCCCACATTTCAAACACTCTAATTTAATATTTAAGAAATAGAATGGAAAGTTTAACCAGAAATGGATCCCTAGGACTAGAGATGGAGTTGGAAGTACTCATAGGAAAAAATGTGGATCTATATCAGAAATGAAAAGGTCCTTCCCATGTTTTTATTTGAGGGAACTCTACACTAGTGGTTTTTAAAAATTGTTGGTATAGAGGTATCTATCCAAATGTATTTTTTAAAGATGTTGGTATAGTCTTTATATAAATGGCCTACCCCAATGGGTTTTCAGAACTGTTTGAATAATAACCCCTATACCACCAATTTTTGAAAACCCTGGGTATAGGGTTGTGGGTGTAGAGACCCTTTCTAGTAGTGTGGTGACCTATATAGACTATACTATCTTGGAGTGGAGATTTCCCATTGGTGATACTACCTATGGGTCATTGATACATTATTTAAGAGATATGCATGAATTTCATATGTTGAATTGTGGGTTTTTATTTTCGAGATATCATGGTCTATTTTATATAATGTTATTTTTATGGGTGATTATCATCTTATATTCTATCTTTTACTTCATAAATTGTGGGTAATGTCTGCTTTTATGTGCTTTATACCCTCTATTCTAGTTTCCAGCATGTGGAATATTTGAGGCATTTCCATCCTAGGATGTCTACTAGTGGAATGTAGTTTAGGGAAAAGTAATATTAAAGCTAATAGTTGAGATAATACATTTATATTAGATAATAATACATATTGATGACATCGTGGACTGGTACGGTAATAACATAAATTGAATTTAGTACATGATGCATGAAATTGATGGATATGACATGCGATTTTCGTCCCCCATGATCTAGTTCAATTAAAATAATCTCACAGAACATACAATATGAAATGATTAAACTTCTAGGGTAGAGGCCTAAGATAAGTCCATGTATCCTGATTGATCCAGCTTGTGTTTGAATTGGGTATTTTTTGAAAAAAAATGAAATAAATCAAAATAAATAAATTTGATTAACTCAATTTTATAACATAAGTCTTATGAGTTTCAATTTTATTGTAGTTATGTTGGTTGTTCATCTTCTCTATGTGGTGTGATTTGGGGAGGTTCACAAAATTACCCAATATAATTAGTGAAAAACCATGGGGGGAATAGATCATTTGTTTCCTATTTTTACCAAATTTGAAACCCCATTTGGAATTTTATTTCCTTTGTAATTTAACACATTTTTCTAGTTAGTGTATATGGTTATAATGATTTTTCACCCCAAAATTTCTCACTCAATATTTTTGTTATTTTGATCTTATAACCTAGTAACTCCTCATAATTATTTCAGTGCATTGATTCCAATAAATGAAACCATAAATTTATGGATTTCCTCACTATATTTTCTTCTTATCAAGAATTTGAAACAATGGTTGTTGTAGGAACTTATTCTTCTTCATTTAACATTGATACTCAATTGATAATTCGCTTTATCATAGGCATGAATCCTAATTATTTTTCCATGATAGTGTTTCTAAATTTTTCAAAAAACACAACATAAGAGATCTCATATTATTGAGTATTAAACATTTATCACATCTACTTATTTATCCTTTTATTCAACGGTCACCAAGAAATAATATTTCAATATTAGAATATTTAATATCCCATTTTAAATTGGTTCATACAATATCTATTAATTTTCTCCAGTTTTTCACACATGATTTTTCCTCATGATCTAATATTAAAATCTACCTCAGCAATTATCTCTTATATAATAATAGGATTTCCCTTGTTTTTCATCATTATCATTTTATTCCCATTTTTATCTATACTAAATAATATCATCTAGAATTAACCTATGTATCCAAATAACCTCTTCCTTTCCCCCATCTTATTATTTCTTACCGAACTAGATCAAGCTCTATCATATTCAATCCTCTTTTACGAAAAACTTAATATTTAAAATTTTCTATAGTAGGATCAATATCACAAAATAATCTATTAGAATCTACCTAAATTATTTTCCCTAGATGTTTGAATAATCACATAATGATCCTACATATAGACTAATTTTTTCCATTTCATCTTGATTTATTCAAATAATATCAGGGAAAAACATTTCAAACGATATTCACATTTGAGTAGTTGTAACATATGAATCATATTACATAATGTAAATATTCAAAAAAACATTATTAGTAGTTATATTTATAATATTAAAACACATAACCAACATAGTTTTATTTCACATTGTCTTTGTTCAACAAATAATGATTTTCAAATATTCTATTTGAATATCTTCAAACAATTTGGGTTGTGATATCCCCATACTCCTCTTCACTCATCTTCATAAACTAAAGGATTCAATCACTTATTATTGTAATATCATTATATTTTTATCACAATATAATATTTATGGCATCAAAAGGATTTCAATTAATTAAAAACATTCTTAGTTAAAAAACATTTAAATGTACCCAAACTTATACAACACCTTGATCATTTTTTATAATATTTCAAATCATTATATCTTAATCTTTAGGATTGAATAAAAAACCCATTTAAGTGTTTATTATTCTTAAATATATGAGTAAATTTCCTTTTGTTATCCCATTTAATTTTCTATTTAGATATGAAATCATGATATCTCATTTATTTTAGTCTACATCTTTTTTAAATTTTCTCCATGAATTTGATTGTCATGTGATTCTAGAAGGAAAGTGATTGCCTTTAAATTTACCATGTTACACATATATTGGTCTAAATAAAAAATAAATTTACATGTGGATTGACAATTTTGTTAGTGGATTAACAAGACATAAAAATTGATGATTGACTATGAATAGTGGATTGAACACATAATTTTACAGGTCGACTGAATGATATAGTGGATTGACTGTATGACTAATAAAATTAAAATTAATGTACAATGTGACAACTTGATCAACCATAAGAAGAAAAATTGAAAAATGGATAGTGGATTGACCATGAACTACAATGATTTTCAAAAACATAAAATATATTAAATAATGATCTAGTAATCTTCAAAATATCTCCAATGATACTCAATTACTTACAAACACTTCAAATCAAAATTTGAAATTCATAATACATCTTGAAACTCTTAATAAATCTTTCAAAATAATTATAACATATTCAGTTAACCTTGATTATGTATGATATTTCCAAACAATTTAAAATTTAACCTCCTTCAAATAACTTCAAACCATATTCCAAGTGATAGTAACACTAAATTGAAATTTTAATTATGAAGAAACACTAGGACATCCTTCTAATACCTCATGGGTCTCATAACTCTTATAATCTATCAATTTTATACAAATTATAATAGTAATTAAAAATATTTTCTAAATATATCATTTCATTTATTATAAACTATTATAGATAGTACAAGTATTACTTCTTCAACACCTATCATATCATTCTATAAAGATCATCTAATTCAATCATTTGATTTAAAATGGATTCCCTTATAAACTATCTAGCTAGTTTCTATATAGAATCATAAGCTTTTAATTACCTTTTCCATCATCTGAGACCCAATTTTGAATTTCAACTTCTATGTCATCATATCTACATTACCCAATATTTATGAGAAACCTCTACTTAATTTATTTGGAGGGTATTATCCAGTCCATCACTTATCTCGTCATATTTTTAGAAAGAAATTTATAATTAATGAATTATTAAGGAAAAAAATAAAATAAGTAACCCATTATAAATTTGTTTGTGAAAGAAATTATGGTCGACCATTGATGTGTAATCCCAAACGAGGAGGATTTCTTGTGGTAATGGAAGTTGTGAACATTCCAATGTTAGAGTTTGTTAATTTATCAGGGGTGTATATATGATTTAGATAAAATAAACTAGTTAGAGGAGTTATAGGTTGTTCATTTTCTGATAACTAACTCAATAAAGTATTCTACCCCCATAACAGTTACTCATGTGTGAAGAGCATCACATCAGTGGAACATATTTTATATTAGTGATCAGAAGAAATCATATGTCTCCTAAACTGATTTCGAGATGGAGTCCCATTTAGAGTAATAATCATCAATGATGAGGGAAGAAAAGTCATTCGTGTTTCTATACCTACATAGTGTTATAGTAAGAATACAAGAGCTGGGGAAAAATTTTATAAAACTTTTTCATTTTTCTACAGACAACCTTCCTGCTGAAGAGTCCAGATCGTGGTTCTTTTAGGAGGAGTTTTGGAAATATATTAGATAGAAAATCTATCAATTTATATTTCCTATGTACTTAGACGAGAAGGAGAAGGTTGTTGTTATTTATATGATTCATTATCTGGGAGGTTATCAAATATTTTCAATAGGTATAGATTTAGATGGTGAGGCTAAGGTGGTCAAATATTTGAGCTTCCAAACAAGAGGGAGTCAACCCCATTGCTCTACTTCCCAGTTTTATAGAGCCATACATTCTCGTAAATCCAATATAAACCCTAAAATATTGATTTTCATTTGTGGAGGCCATAAAAATAATTATTTTCCATTCCAATAGATATCGTGAAGTCAGTTCGGCATGGGTAATCCAATTAATTATCCACCTCACTAGAAACATCTACATAGATAGTTTCATTAGAAAGGTCAGTAGGATTTTGTGACTCCATGAATTGATTAATAATTTAGGGGTTTTTACTATGATATCCCTCATCCCTAGGGAATTAGAGTAGACTGTGGTTGTGATGGTGGATGTTAGTAAGTCTAGTGAGGCTAAAGAGTTGGGCATGGCCTGTTGAAAACCATTGTCATACCAGAACTAGAGGGGCCAAATATCATTTTAGGTATGCATAATTTATCTTATATATTTTTTATTCCTTATTATATTTAGGAAAATATAACTCCTTCTTATAACATTAATTAGTATATTCTATGGGACTAAATGTGGATATGCTTCCATTGCACCTCATATTGATGATTCTAGTTAGAGGTCAGCCTAATTTTTTCTGATTTGTGATGGCCTATTAACTAATGTTTAGGAAACAAACGTAATATGGATATTTATTCCAACTATTGATGCAAGCATATTATCCTATTATTGTCATGGATTGGTTGTGTTTTCGAAAAAGGTTAAAAATTACTTCTAGAAAAGGATTTTTTTCTATAACATGGATTTAAAATTTATATTGCTTATTTGTGAGAGATATTATCAAATGGTTTATATGTGTTTCAATCCATTTTTTCACTTAAATAATCTTTATCTATGGATCCTATGAAGGGTATGTTATTAGAGTCATTATAGGTCATTGAGGAGTATCCAAATGTTTCCTTAATGAAGTTGTGATCGAACCCCTTGATGTTATATCATTTTTGGGAATAAATTTCAAATAGGTGATTCATATATTTTAATTGATCAATATTGGATGAAAAAATATGATCTATGATAAAAAAGGATATAGGTGGATAATTTAATGAGTACGGGATTTATCTAGACCAATGTATCCCCTTAGGGTGCTCCTACATTTTTATCGGTGATGGAATATAGATGTTTGAGGATGTGTATTGATATATAATGATTGAACTAGGTGATGATATAAAATATATATCTCATTCCTAGGATATAAGAGTTTTTTTACTGTTTTAAGGGTTCCAGTTGGGATTAACATACTTATATGAGGACCACGTATCATATGGTGATGTTTAAGGAGGATAACATCAATAATATTTCATTAGTGTTTCTATAGACACAATGAGTTCGTGGCCATGCTGTTCAATGTTACGAACACACCCCCTGTGTTAATTAAAATAATTAATATATTGTTCCATGGGTTAAATGAAAATTTTGGGGTCATGTTAATTGATGAAATTTAAAATTACATGAAATAAAAATAGGAGAATTTATAAAAACTTATAATTGTCATATAGACCCTTTTACACCACCAAAACTGTATAAATACTTCCATGTGTAAATTTTGGACAAGGAAGTTTCAACAAATTGAGAATGTGGTTTTTTAGTGAGGATTATTAGATGATATATAAAATATTTAAGTGGTTGTTTCTTAGTAAGAACCTGAAAACATGGTGGAGTCCATAGTTTCATAGGCCTAGGGAAATATAATCAGAGTATTTTGTCTGAATTCCCTTGATTTATAGACATATTTATTTATCTAAAAATGAAATAATAGGCCTTTATATAGACTGATTAGTGTTAGATGACATTGAACTACCTAAATAAGTAGTTTATCTATTATACCATTCTCCAAAAACCATAGGATGTAATTTTTTTTGAGGTCTTCTATGATGCTTCCCATATAGTCTTTGGGTGTTTTAAGTTGAAATAAAGGGACATGATATCCTATTGTTCAAGTTAATTACCTCTATATAAGAATAACTATGAATCCCATGATCTTGAGTTTGCATCACAAATATTTTCACTGATGCTATTATGAAAGTATATAATTGGGGAGCACTAGGTGGTCATTAAAGATCATAAGATCTTGGGGGTTCACATTCTCTTCTCATGAATTGATTCTAAATTAGTGGATTTGGAAACATTTTCTCCAAGACTATGAACATAAGATCTACTATGCCCCTAGGAATGGAAATATTATTGCTAACATGTCGAACTATAATTCATAGGGCTTCATTATTCAAGAGTCTACTAATGACATGGGAGGAAAGTGGGAAATAATTTCAATGCACATTGTTGTATAGGAGGTTGATGATTAGGGATGTTTATATCAAATGGTAATGGAATACTCTTTTTGAGGAAGTTATAGGAGTATTAGTGGATAGTATTATGGATCATATTTTTATGATATCGTGTTACTAATAGTGATGATGAAGAAGTTTGGTTGGAGGATAAATGTAATTATATAGAGTTTTAGTGTAGTTTATTTGTTTTGTTGGTGATACGAGAGGTGTTCCTTCATGAGTACCATGGTTCACCTCTTGTAGTGCATCCAAGTTCCTCCAATATGAAACATTATTTTTGGAGGAATGTTTGGTGGTTGAGGATAAATATTTTGATAGTAGAGTTCATATTGTGGTTCTTGGTCTTCCAGTAGGCGAAAGTGAAGCATATAGTTCTAGGATATTTAATGTAGTAGTTGGATGTACCTTAGTTGAAATATGAGGATTTCTTAATGAATTGAGTTGATGATTTACCCCTATACCATGGGTGATGTTATTCTGTATGGGTGATCTTGGACTGAATAATGAAATTATCCATTTTCATAGTGATTTATGAACAATTTTATATGTATTATCTAGAGAGTTAGTATGTGGTTGGGATAATGAAACTCAACAAGGGTAATAGGGACCATTATTTCCAATAGGGGTCCTCATTTTACCTCAGTCATTTTTTTCTCTAGAGTGCCTTAGTATTCTATTTAGTCATTAGAATATCTTTTCAACTATATAATCATTGGTTGGAAAATAAAAATATTTTGAACAAAAGAGACATTTTTGGGGCTTGTATATTAGATTTTTGTGGGTCCAAGGTGATGAAAATTTCATTGGTGAATTTTTTATACAAAAATTTCCACCGATTATAAAAAGGAAAATATTTACAATTATTTTTATATGATATTAAATATCATATATCATGTCATGTTTTCTTTTGTAGGAGTATAATTTAATTTTTTATATAGAAATGATATTGAAATCCTAATTGGAATCCAACTAATACTTTTTATCTTACACCCTACACACTACTTTGGTGGTGTATAAACCTGGTTATGTATTTTGATGTAGGGAAAGGAAAGGAACTCCTTTAAGGTGCTACAATTTTCTTTTTTAGGTATAGATAGCTAGTGGTTACGTGGTGGTATCTTGATCACATTCTAACATGGAGTAATTATTTTATATTATCTTTCATGTAATGTTTGAATTGTACTTTAGGTGTGTTCTATCTATTTTGAGTTATGTTTATTATGCTATATTTTTTTAGATATGGAATATATTTTCTTTTTTCTATTCAGCCATTTTTTATCTTTTGTATGTATATGAAATGTATCCTTCTTCAGGTTGGGTGATGTATTTCCCTCTCCATATTGTTGATTCCCAGGTGCTGTCACCAACCTATGGGGACTGGGAACACTGTATGGATATTGTATAATATCATCATAGAGAATATATGGAAGGATTTTTTGGGATAGGATGTGACAAGTGGTGTCTGATATAGGTATATATATGTAATTAGAGAATGTGTAGGAGGTAAATTTCTAGACACATCCCTAAAGCATGTTTGATATTGCAAAATTTCTAGACATAATAGAATATTACTAATGATTTATCTTGGACTTATACAGAATTTCAAAACCCATGAAAGAGCTAATGAATAAAATAGTGAAATTACATTAGTCTGATCTATATGAAGTTGAATTTTTTGATCTCAAGATGAGGTTGAATAAAACTACAGTATTGGTACTTTTCAAGGTAGTGGTTGAATATATTGTATACTGTGATGCATCTATCATTGGTCTGGGAGCAGTGATGAGGAAAATGATGAATATAATGGATTATAGGTCACATCATTTATGGCCCCATGAGTATAAAAAACACTTCTAATTACTTGGAGTAGGTATCCTTGGTACATGACTTAAAGTATTGGTGACACCATATATTCAATGAGATATTTTTATTCCACACTAACTATATGTGAATCTATTATATATTAACTCAATGGTTCCTAAACCTAAGGAAGAGGGGCTAGGTAGAGTATATTCAAACATTCGACTGGAATATGGATTTTGAACTAGGGAAAGGTAACTTAATTTTGGATTCTCTTAGTCATAATAAATGGATTGAGAAAAAGTATGGTATGTTACCATCAAAGGTGCAGTGACACATGGAGAGCTTGTTTGTTGAGTGAAGGATGGATGATTCTATGAATTAGGGATCATTAAAATTTTCCCCCTTTATGATAACATATTCTCTTATAGACTATATGATGAATGGACATGAGTATGATATAGATTATACAATTATATGGGAATGGATAGCCATAGGTGACTTGATACCAGTGTGGTTTTTGGGGAAAGTCACCATGATCATTCTACAAGGGAGAGTAGAATTCCTTGATTCTACAAAAGAGGGTCTAATTAGGGACTTATATACATCTATATGGTTAGTATATACTGGTTTGATGTATATTTACCATGACATCAGGAAATATTTCTAGTGGTCAGGGACCAAAAGAGACATTGCTGGTTTTATTTCCCAATGCCTTCCTTGTTATAGGGTAATGGTTATACACTAGATGCTTGGTAGTTTTCTCCAAGAGCTTCCTATGAACACGTGGAAGTGGAGGTATTTAATAATTGACTGTTTAATGAGTCTTCCCATTATTTGGTGGGGTCATGATACTGATATGGTTATTATCTATTAGGTGATAATGGTTTCTCACTTCTTACTAATTCGAGAGACTCACATAGTGGATGACATGGGGAAAATGAATGTCTATGAGATAATATGATTATATGGAGTTTACTTGAATATTTAATTTGAAATAGATGCACATCTCACATCATGGTTTTTGAAGGTCTTGTAGAAATATCTAGGGTCTCAACTATGACTGATAAAATAGTACTATCCTTAAACATATGGAAAATCGAAGTCGATGATACACATACTAGAGGATATTCTTAGAGGCTGTGTTTTGAACTTCACTTGATATTTTTAAGAGAATATAATCATGGTATGGTTCTATTGAAACAATATCTTCTTGGATTCAATACAGATGGAACCATTTGTGGTTCTCTATGGACTGTTTTCCACTCATTGCTATGTTGCACAAGATAGGGGAGGCAGTAGTTTTCAGACCTCATGTGTACCATGAGATCAAATAGAGTGTAAAATAGACAAGGAAGTAGTTTATGATCACTTATAGGATGTAGTAATCATATAAATACTAGAGTGGTTGACTGCTAGTGTTCACTACAGATGATCAAGACATCATTAGAGTGTCACCTCAGTTGGGGAATCATCTTCTATGCAAGAAGGGGATTCTAGAACAATAGTTTGATGGACCATTAATGATCATCAAATGGGTTGGGATAATGGATTACCACCTATATCTTTCTCTATGTTATTGAGTGATAAAAGCCGTGTTCTACATTTCTCAGCTTCATAGGTACATGCCTAATCATGTACATGTTATAGGATTCAAGTACATTGATTTGGAGCCAGGTAAATACTAAGAAGAATGTATGGTGATGATTATAGACTAAAGAGAGGTTCTATTGTGAGGAATGATAGTACAAATTTCCCAGATCCTATGTTGGAAAAGGCAGATCCAGGAGGTGGCTTGGAAGTGAGAGTAGGATATTCAAGATCACTAGCCTGATTTGTTTGAGCATGACCAGTAAAGATACTTATTGGGTATGTTAAGTCATTAGTGGGGTATAATTGTAATATTCCTCATTTTTATGTTCTTAAACCCCTCTCTTGATATTACTTTATCAATATTTTTAGGTCAAAATTTAATTTTATAAAAAAAAAATTAATTTTTTGTTTTATCGTGCTCTATAAAGGTAACCCTTTTACTCCAATGGTTACATATGGATAAAATATAATTTTTATACTTTTATTAAGGGTGAAAGTGTTTTTAAGAAACTATGTATCGGTTACTATACAAATACATTAGTTGTGTAAGTGTAAAAATGAGCTATGAAATGTTAAGGTAATAGATGTATGCGCGATGTAAAGGCATATAGAATGTTGTATAACCATTATATGAGCTACATAAGGGTACTTATATCTCATGTACGGGTAAATTTTATGGGAACTAACATGCTACATAAGGGTTACCCACTCACATAAGGGAACTATGTAATGGTGCTAACTCATGTAAGTGTGTTACAAAAGGGTTGGTTGTTGTCTCTGAAGGCTACATTAGGGTATCCATGAACTTGTGTAAGGGTAGACTCTCATTTTTGAATTCAATATAAGGGTAACCCACTACTATTAAAGGGAAATAAAATGTTTCTAAAGGATCTTTAAGGGTTAATTTTTACATTTAACTGACACCCTGGAAATGCATAAGAGTAAAGCCATGTTACCCTTATTTAGTGCCTATTATAGGATAAATGGTTCGAAAAAATGATTTTTCATTTCCTCTTCTCCAAAAAGATTCTCATACCAAATTAAATTTATTTAAATTCCAAACAACGAGGAATTAAATTCCATTTATTCATATTTCCTTAAGTGAAATTAATTTTGAATTATTGAATTCTCCACCATTATGAAATTATTGGGATATAAATTAAATTTTTAATTTAATTACAGATTTAATGTTATGACCTTGTTCAAGAATTATTATTTATAAAATAGAAAACCCATATAGACTTCAATTCAAGTAGGCCTATTTTTCTTGAGCACCGAGAGATCCATTTCAAGAGACCTCTAAGGTATTACTCTTGTGATATGAGTTTTACTTCCATTTTCCAGGCTAAATAAACCCATATCTCCTATGTTTAGGATAACAATGTTCTTCAAGTAATAAATACATGGAATTATTTTATCTAGGTATATTGATCCTTTTTCATCTGATGGAATATTTTATTAAATTATAGTGATTTTTATTAATGATAATAATAAATAAATTTTTGATGAATTAAAATGAATTATTTTCTTATGTTATCTTGTATTATTTTATAGAGTGTAATAATTATTATATGTGGAATTGGATTTATAAGATTCTTAGAAAAAGTTAATTTTGTTCTCAAGTGTTAGATCAGATGATGTAATCGGAATGATAAAAAATAATTATTTAATTTTTTTTTGAGGATTATTTTAGAGAGAATTATTAAGAATGATAAAGATTAATTATTATAAATTATTCTGGATTGTCCTGGGGGGAAAGAAATATATTATCACATTTATTTATTCATTTGTTTTTAAAAAAAAATTATAATTACTTCTTTGAATCATTGATTAAACTTGAACATTGATACATTCAAAAATAAAACAATAAGGATTAGGCGGTGGTGTTCTTGGATATAAAGGATTCCACACAATCTTTTGAACAACCCAGGATTTTTTATCCTCTAGTATGACATTTTACTCAAAGGTAGGAAGTTTTGTATCATGTTGATTCCATGTCAATGATTTTTATCAGGAAATGATGATGTCCATTTTTTTATTTATAATATGATGTTTTTATCACATGTGTTTATGATGGATCTATTCACATTAATTTTATTTCATGTGTACCTTGATATGATACAATTATTTCATTGTATAATATTTGTAATATGATTAATTTTGTTCTATTTATGGCACAAAAGTTATAAGATGACCCTTCATGGCTTGAAAAATCTAGAGGAATATCTTTTTCGGATAATACATGTGATACATAATAGAAATGGGAAAAGGAATAGTGTATGATGTCCTAGTGTATCCTATCCTATGGGAACTGTGATGATGTGTGACCAGACCCAGGTGAATGTAATGGTCATGATGGTCCATGTGACTTAAAATGAAGTATGGAAACTAGGTATGATATAATTGTATGGTGTATCCTGGAGGGCTAGGTCCTATAACAATATTGATTAGAATGGGTTTATCTCATACACTTGTGAAATATATTCCACTATTCTATTATTTTCAGTAAAGGGATCTAAGTAAAAACAATTGGTTTCCTAGTGTCTTCTTTACCACATGAACGATCGATATGATTTTTACTTGTGTAAATTTATAATTTATCATGTCATAGAGTCTAATACATGTGAACATGAGTTAAGGATGCTTTAGTGGTGTGATAATGAGTCTTGTACTCACACCCTTCTTTGGAATTTCTATGTGCTTATCGATTTCAAGGTTAGGGATCTAATGAATGGAAAGGGACCTATTGGGGATGGATGAGTATAGGAGAGCTAGTGGAAGGTATGAGGTAAACTCTAGGTATTATTTCAGTTTTTTTTATTTATTCAAACATCACACTTTATACTATGGATCAACTTTCTACTTTAGGAGAACATTTATTACTTTTATGAAATGTGTATTCATGTAATTATATAGTTTCAACTTGATTAATCAGATGGTTTACTATTTTATTTATATTTATATTTTTATTATTTTCTTTATGAGGTGATATTTAGGGAATAATCTTCCTAAGGATAGACTTTTATCCTTTCTACTAGTTGGGAACCTATTTCATATGGGGATGTATGAATGAGGTCATGTGGCACTATATCTTGATCATAGTGGTTTGGGTTAGAAAATTACATGAAGGAATCCTGATTGATCTCATAATGATAAAGGTAGATTATGAGTGACCATTTACTACAAAAGTAACTTATATACAAAGTCTTCATGGTCTAATAGGATGTTGTATAATGTTTTTGAAATACATTTACTGAATTTATAATCAATTGACCATGTTAAACTAAAAGGGGGTTAAACATATCTTGAATATAACTGTGGGTAAAGATTACAATAACTGAAAAAGATGGTGGTTAGTGAACGTATACTAACATTATCATCCAATGGGGAAGGATTATTAATTTATATTAATTCATCCACAAAGGACATGGATGAAAACTCTTACCAAATGATTAGGTGATTTACTATGAATGTCAATAGTTTAATTCTCATTAATAGAATTATCTGACCTATTAGTTTGGGATATCAACAATTATCATTGTACTACAGATATCGAGACACTCTCTTTATGGGGAGAATTGTGATATATACACTGAACCCCTGAGTCTAATGAAAATCTTCACATAAAATGAAATGAGTATTAGAGAAATGATATGGTAGGAATTGTCTAAGGACTATGATTTGTTTATCCATTATCACCTTATATAATATAACAATGTTTCTAATGAGTTATGTTGGAAATTCCCCAAGATTCTTACTATGAAAAATATTAAAGTAAATCTAATGATCACGGAACATGAAAATATTGGGATGTAATTCATAAGGGGAGATACATCATCTATACTATAACTATTGATATTCAACTATCATTACTGGCAAAGATAAAGAATTAAAAAAGACATGATATTACGTTACAAAATAAGATATAAGTTGTGAACATATGGTAGTCTTCTTAGTTCAATGTTGATTCAGAGGGAGTACCTAGGATTAGTACAAGGCTATATACCTTATATATTATAAATTAAATAACAAGATGAGGATTGAATCTTATAACTTTATGTTATTTATACACCCCAATTCACTAATATCTTTAGAGATGTCTGAGAACATTTTTGGTGGGATAACAAAAAGGAATGATTCTAATTGCACTGAAATATGCTTGGTATGTCATCAATTGAATGTAGAGTGATAAATACTCAATGTAATGTCGTAAAAACTACCCAAAACTATATAGAATGGAAATACATCACTATGGAATATTCACTTTCCTTCATAATATATTTTATGAAAATAATAATTTATGGTTAATCATTGATATATTTACAATGTTTTATCATTTAATTACCAAATGAGAGGAATTATCAATTGATAACCTTGATTATTTATAAATTTATGATATAGAGAGACTTCAGGGGGAAACACTATAAATTGTTTCAAAACATGATCCATGATTTACTTATAATTCCTACGGGCCTTCAAATTGCTATGAATACTGAATTAATCCTTAGAATATCCTATCATCCTCTAACTGATGGGTAGTTTGTGAGAAATATTCCTACATCAAAATAAATGATATGGGATAGATAAAATAATTTTTAAGGGATATGGGATCAATATGTAAAACTTTTTGAAATATCATATAAAAATAATTTTCAAATAATATTTATATGGATCCTTATAAAGAACCAAATGGGATGAGTTTTAGAAGTACAAAAAAATGGTATGCAATTAGAGAATGAAAATTATACAGACCAAACATTGTGAATGACACTAAAGAGTATATACTAATGATTCAAAAACATATAATGTGTTTTGATATTTGATAAAACATTTATGCTTATAATTATGGAAGGACATATTATTTTATGTCAGGGCATTATTACTAAAAATTTCACTATAGAAATAGGATATGATTTTTGGAATGAAGGAGAATCTATTACCAAGTTACATTAGAACATTTCACAGTTAGAGTGTGATGGATAAGTTGTATATTAGTTAACACTACCTCAAAATCTTTATAATTTCTATGATATATTCAACATGTCTATATTATAAAATTATATATCAATCCCATTACATATACTAGGAATAAATTTTAAAGAATTTGAACCTAACATATAATATGAAGAAGAAGCGATCCATATTCTTCATGAAAGGGAACACATATTGATCAAAAAGACAAACCTAATTGAGAATGTATTATTGGGAAATAAAATAATCTAACAATAAACATGGGAGAATGAATAAATTATGAAGAATAAATATCCCCATTTTCATAAGTTAGTATAGAGATTTTAAGGATGATATTTCTTATGGGGGGAGAAAGTTCCAACCTAAAATTTCATTCACATATTTGTAAAATAAATCATGTTTCACGATTATTGTTTTATTATAAATCAAATATTATGGAATTTAAATTGTATTGCTGTATTAAATTAATAAATACTATAATTTAAAGAAATAGTAATGGGAGATAAAAAAATAATAAAGAAAAAATTATTATAAATTCTATAAGATTTAATTCAATAATAATTACTTCCCATACTATAAAATTAGTAAAAATAAATAGAAGAGTTAGTAATGTGATAAAAATATATAGGGATGTGTAGTGCCTTTATTATTTTTGTAGTGAATTTTTAAGGATAAGGATGGTAGAGTATATATAGGGTATAAATGTAAAATTTAAAGTTATGATCTAACTGACACTTGATCTTTGGTCAATAAGACCATTGAATAATATGAACATTGGAATTAGTTTATATAAAAGTTAATTATGAGAGATAATTGTTGCATAAAAAAGAAAATATGACCTTAAACAATAATATCATGCCTTTTGAATCAAATATGTTTTAACTTTTGAGGGATGTAGGGTCATAAGATTTTTCCCTCGACAAATCCCAATAAGATATTCAATAACCTTGTGGTTTTTTCTAGTGTTATAAATATTTATATTTCTAGACCATAGTTTTAAAAGATGGTTTTTTTTATTTTTGGCCTGAAATAGTAGTATCTATAATTCCATTTTCACTATTATTTTATTTAATCCAATGCACATAAATATAAGATGGATATGGTAACTATATATCTTTTGATTCAAATAATATGTAATTATATTTTCTGAAAATATATAAATAAAATAAAATATTATTATAAATTCAGGTATTTTGAATAATTTTTATTTTAATAAAATATTTTATAAGATAGTGTTTTATTAAATATAAATCAAAACCAGATTTTATTATATCATAACGAATTTTTATATTGGTTAGAGTCTTTATTATTTCATTAAACAGTTATTTTCCAATAACTGTGGATTTTTATTTAAAATTTATATTTTCATATTTATATAATTATTTAGATGAAATAAATATTATATTGAAATCAGTGCATAAAATTTGATTTGGGTAAAATTTGGGAAATTTGCCAAAATTTTATTTCATAACGAATAGTAAAAATATACTTATGGGGTTTTAATACGTTTTAGTACATCATAAACTTGTGAAAATTATTAAATAATTAATGAAAATTTATTAAATAAAAATAATGTTATTTTATTATACTGTTGCATTTTAATGATTTAAAATTAATTTTCAAAGATATAAACAGCATTTCAAAAATCAAAATTAATGTTATGATTAAAAAAATGTTATTTTAATAAATTATATTCCCATTCCATAAGTAATATAAAATAATGACGTAGAGTTCTAAAAAATTAAAAAAATGCCTTTTCAATTTCATAAACCTTGTTCCAAAACCATTAGTAAACCAATGTTTTATATTTCCCACTACAACGGATTTCAGGGCCTATATTTACAAATTAATACGTAATCCTCTCACATTTTATAAAAATACCCACCTTTAAAACCCATTTAATCCTCTCCCAAGATTATTATCACATCACAATATCTCTTATTCTATTAAAAAACCCTTTGGTCAGGCTCTCGTGATTTCAATTCATCAATCCTAATCATTTTTTAAGTTATATATATAATATGGGATTCTCCTCTTCCTTGTTTTTATTCATGTAATTCTTTTGTAGTTAGTCTTATAAATCTAAATTTATTATTTTACCATAATGTTTTGTTAATTTTATGACATGAAAAATATTTTTCTATCAAGTGGATACTTCCAATCTCTCTTATTAGGTATCTTCTATAAACCAATTATTATACTTTTTATCTTATAAAAACCATTATTTTATTTTCCATTCCACCATTTCATTGTAGTTAATACCAAACTCTATTTGTATTCAGGGTTATGTATAGATGTAATTATTCTTCCTTTATTGGGTGTTTCCATATTTGAATCCCACATTCTATTTTTATGAGAAAAATGACGAAAAGTTACAACCATGAAATATTAATTTACTCAATGATTTTATATGAAACCTATTCTTTATTAACCATGAGTTATTCATAAAAATATTTATTATGATATATGATCTACGTGGAAACAATAAATTAGGACATATAAAGGATGCACCCTGATAGTACCTGAATGCATTGGGAACAAAATTAATATGTTGAGATGAAATTGTTTATGATTCCTTAGTGAATAAATTTTCTAATATGTTTTATGAAATATTTGTATTTAAACTTGGTGATATTTTTATCAATGTCACATTTTTTATTTTATATAGATTCCCATGTTATATATCAATATACTCCCATGTTTTATCAATGTTAATCTCTCATGTTACCGTTTATTTTTTATCCCTTAATAGAATTTATGATCACACTTATATATTGATTTATATCCCTAGGAAATCACATGTATTGAGGTGACCTAGGATGAAATAATAAAGGAATATTTGAAGAGGATTAACAGAAGTATGTTTTTTCCTTATGTAAATCATGTATATAGTACCTAGTTCCAAAGACACTAAACCTAAAAAGGATATTTTAAGTTTCTTATATAATATTATTTATGGAATTAAGTCAAAAATAATTTATTTAAAATTTGGTTCAATGAACAAATCACTGTCAACTAACATTATCAGTGACACATCCCCTAGCGAGGTCATAATATTCAACTTGGTGCTACTAGACTATTCATTACTCTCATCTAGTAAGTAAAATAGCCCTATATCTCCCAATAAGTATCATATGGTTCATATGGAACAACTAATGGAATACATGAACTATAAATACAACATCATTCACATTAAAAACTCCTAGCCCAAATGAAATATCAGAAACACAATCAAATATATCCAAACTCTAAGAGACCCCCATTTAATAGAGAATAGTTATTCCCAAATGCGTAAAAATTAATTACAAATTATTCAATCATCAACAAATGCATGAAATTTTAAACAATGGGTAACAATGAGGCTCAATTTATGTGAAATAATTAATCATTTAAATACCTTTCTTACAAGGTTCCAAATGAGCATTTTCATTTAAACTAAGAATTAAACATTTTCAAATCTATTTTAAAAATGTACCATTAAAAATAAATTATAAATCCAAGGTAAAAGAAATAAATTAATATAAGAGGCTAAATACATTCAAAAAACCACTAAGCAGTCCAATATATCAACAAAAACATTTTTAAATAAGACAATACCATTAAAATAAGGGAAGACACAATTATTATATCAAACTTATACAAAAATATCTTGAATACTTATTTTTTCATATAAATAATCACTAAACTAAATTTATCAATCAATTAGTTTTTATAATATTCCATTTGAAAACAATTTAAAAGTGATCCAAAAAAATAAAAACCTTTAAGGAAAAAAAATTAGATACCAAATTTTCCCATTATTGTATTTCAAAAAGACATAAAATACATCAATTAAAAAATAAAAAACATAAATAAAAACAAATTAAATGGAAAAACTATATCAACCAGTATAACCATATTGAATTTAAAAAATACCAATAGAATATGAAACTTGTGATGGATCCCAACCCCAAGAAACCAAATTATATATTTTAGAACATCCCAAGACATAAAAATTAGAAAAAATGGAATATAGGGTAATATTAGAAAATAGATATTGAGAATACAAGAAGAAAATGTATTACAATACATAACCGTTCTTTTGTGTTAATAAACCACTAAGAAACATCCTTAAATACATCATAAATGGGATTAGAAGGGGATAACGTTTTTTTGGGAGGAAACATGGTCATGGGTTTAAATGGGGGTGGAGACATTGTAAAACCAACAAAAAGATGATGAAATGGAAAAATTACACAAATATGAGCATGTCACATGGGTTACGCACACAATTTTCAAACCATGTGTTAACCATGAAATTACCACTTTTTAAAAATATAGATGATTCATAGCTTCTACTATATTATTTCAAAAATAGAGTGCCTAACTAAGTTTCCCTATAAAGGCGACAAAAATTCCAATGTTCCACCATGAGAAAACTTGAACTCTAGGAGAATTTAATGATATAAATATAAACAAGAGAGTGTTATTTTGAGTTGTCATAATTCCAATTGAATAGTGATAAATATTATTATAATAAAACTATAGCAAGGGTTAGTGTTTCACTCATGAACACAAAATATCCATAATTCATTCACACTATATATCTTTTAAGTCCAAGATAGCCGGATATGTTTGACTATCCTTATGTAGGGGGAAGTCTATGAAAAGTAATAATTGAGAGACAAAAGAATAATATAGAATTATCTACACCTGATTGGGAAAATAGTGATCAAAATTAAAGATTATCATCATCATAACCTCATGAATCCTCACATCCTCCGATAAATAGTTTTATTGATAAAACAACCATTGATCATGAAATATTAACGACTAAAAATTTAATTTACTTTGTCTTTAGTCCATGATTACACAAATAGAATCATTTCCAACCTAGACCTGATGAAACTAGTGAATAAGTACAACACAATTTCCCAACACTTCTACATGGAAATGTCGAATGGTTAAACCAACCTACACAGAACATGTTTCCCAACCTTCAACGTTAAATAAACGAAATATAGAGATAAGAAATTCTATGACCAAGGTAATCATACAATACCATAAATACTAACTTCTTATGGAATGATGGATTCTCAAAACACTTACATATGTCACAAAAGATGAAATTTGGAAATCATGATGAAATTTTTAATGCATCACTGAATGAATAATGATATTATGGTAGTAGAGAAATAAATTATGATCATCATCAGTTCATACCTCAGTGGTCTCACCACCAAATAATTTATATCACAAAAAATCCACCTAAGAATCCTGAATTGATATTCCTCCACCTAATATATAAATATGACTGTATAGTACTCTAGTAAATAAACCATCTACCATTTTATTCATCCATATTAATGAGTATCAATAAAAGTTCCTTTATCACTCTTTATGAAACTACATATTCATTCTTGACATCACCACAAAATATCCGACTCAACACATCATTCATAACACTTAATTTAAATGGTTTATAATAAATATCAATGTAAAAATGTTTCATGAACTCCATGAATTGAATCTTATGAAAGTTTGAATACTTCTGGGAGAAGTTATACCACAAGAACTTGTGATCTATGAAAGCCAAAAATAATTCAACCATGATATAATGCAACCAAATATTTAAATAATACACAATTACATGCTACTAAAAATCATGGTTTTCATAGTTATTCTCATAAAGATGTTACTATTGAGACTTGTATGGGAAAATTTCTTTGTACTAATTTTAGATATATCCCATTATAAGATATGAAGCATCATAATAACCCTCAAACCTAACTCCTTCCTCCAGAAACAATAGAATAGAAGTGTGAGCCAACCCCTCCATCTAATATGAAAATGTAGCTAAATGCATGTTAGTACACATGAAATCCTAATCAATCTTATTTATGGTTATTAAAATAGACTCAATATAGGTGATGTTTTACACTAAACTCATGTAATAGACTATAAGAGCAAGAAAACTCAACACATTTGAAATATAAATTGGGAAAACCTTATAAATCACCACTTAGATAATTGAAGGATCCATAGTAAATCCCCATTGATACATGAAATGTCCCCCAAAATGAACATAAGTGGAATAGAAAAAATATTGAATCAAATTCCCAAATATCCAATGAAATTAGTGAAAATATAGAATTTCTCTCAGATACTCTACAGGCTCTTAATCAAAATCCGAATACACACAGATATATTTACTAAAAAACCCATGGACTGGTAAATAAAATCTTGGAGAAACAAGTCAATTATACCTTATAATGATACATGATAATTCACGATGTAAAAAAAAGTTATAATGAACTCATAGTTCCCATAACCACATATAATGGTTGTGTTTGATATATCCTAATTATTTACACATATTTGATTATATCCTAAACAATCAACCCTTTAGAGCTAGATATATCCCTTTAACCAATCCAATACATCATAAACCTATTCTATGGGATAATGGATCATCGTTGAAACAAGGTTCAACCAATTATGATTGATGCTTAACATTATAATTTTATCCACTGGATTCCGAAACAATACTAGGTTACCATAAGAAAACCCACTAGGCTTTATACAACATCTGTATAAAAGATCATGAACCTATATATTAATATCCAACAACTCTAAAGGAATATTACAATATTTAGATAAATATATTGAAGAGACAATGAACTACAACACATTCCTGAACACTTTCTCTAATCATGGGAGTATTAATAGAACCTGATCAAAGATGAAATTAGGTTAATCTTTTATATCCTTTGGAATCTTTTTGGGATGAACCTCCACTGAGATAAAAATCAAGGCACCCATCAATGTATCTATGGAAATGTCATGCCTATAACCCATCTAATGGTATCACTTTTCAATGAACATGAAATTTCACCCATCACCATCATAGAATAAAACTCACCTCTTGGTGTATTGAAATATATAATATAAAAAATATAACCCATTGAAGCTAATAATGGTTTCTTATTACACTATGCATAAAAATTCTAAATCCCTCAAAGAGAAATTATTCCTAGAAATCAGCTCATAGTCTCTATAAACATCATAAAAGTTAACTCAACCTTTAATTGGAATATTCAATACAAAGAGAAATAGTGGATACCTTACCATAATTCCTAGAGCAAGGAATAAGGTGGGTTTAATATAGAATAGATTCACTCCTTGATTTAAGGAGGAATATAACCTAGTAGAATATAAATAGATGGTACATTTCATAATGTATGACAATCGTGGCACTGAAAACTATAAGGAATGAATTTTACCAAGTTCAATCCATGAAAACTCTTACTCTAATGGATACCACCTTGATGAAAACACTCTATTATATATCCTTCAGGATGGAGAGCATCATGGGGATATACTATACCGACCCCATCTCCTCTCCATGGATTTGATCATTAATCACATACTCTTTATCATAACACAAATGATAATATTAAGGAAACTAGTCATGAAGAGGACCACAAGCTGTAAGATAATTACATAGTATGAAAAAATATAAATAAATGAACTTTTTTAAATGAAATTCCATTTTTGAATGAAGAAATGACTTATTATGTAATGTTGTTATAGAAAACATAGGAACTACTCATATTATTTAGGTACATTATGAAATATTTTTAGTTATATTTTAAAGATCATTAAGCACCATAACCATTGATAATATTTCCTTTGTATAGTGATGAGTAATATATCTATATATTAAATGTTATGATAAAGTCCTATTGAGACACACAAAAGAAGAGATAGCCATGACCTGTTGGTCTATACCATATGAATACCTTTTATCGAATTATTTAATGGATATAGAATCTTTGGGATTTACATTGTCCATTCTCAAGATGTGATATAATTTCTAAAGATCAAGAGAAACCATTTATAAGGGATGTTCAAACTTATCAATACCATGATCCAAACCATGTTAACTAAACCGCCAAATGAAAGAACTACCATCACACACCATACCCTAAGGGTGTACATTGGTATAATAAAGGGTTATGTAAATAGGCCCTTGTAATATGAATTATTTTAATAGAATAATGATTATATTTATACATTTTATTATCACCTTATTAGTGATTAAATAATGAGTTTGATACAAATTAAATTTTAATATGAGGAAAATCAAAATGTATATTTAGGAAATGTATAATTTTAATTTGGATACTGTTTTGATAATGTCAATAATTTTATAAATAAATTTTAGTTTAATAAAATATTCAATTTAAATAATGACTTTTTAATATAAATGATAATATAATTTAATGAATTAAAATGTAGTTTTTATAAGGTTTTGAAGGAGTTTAATGTTATAAAAACTAGTATTTTATTGTAAATAAGTGATTTTACTTTAAAGTGTAAATTCTCGTATTTATGAAATTATTTTGTTTAAATAAATATTATTACTGAAATCATCATGCAGAAATTATATAATGTTTAATTTCTCATTATTTTATGAAATAATCTATTTTTTTGGTAAAATTAAACATGGAATAATTATTTGATCCATATTATAATGTCACAATAGAAAAATAATGTTAATTAATAAATGTTATAAAAGGAATATATGACCATATATATAAATATTTCCCCTTGAAAATTACTTATTTGGGTAGTTATTTGATAAATTTTATAAACTCTTAATGAATCCCCCACAACTTATATTAGATTTTATGTTTTTAAAATAAAATCTTTATAAACATGATTCAATTTTACATCATAAATAGTATTATTTTATTTATTTCAGTTCATGGCCTTGAAAAATATTTAAAATCACTCATATTTGATAGAAAATTATGGAATAAATCATGAAAAGGTTTGTTTTTTATAATATTTTATTATATATAGAAAAAAACATATTCTTAAAATTTAATAAATAATTCCCCTATCCTTTACAATAAGTACCCTCCCAAACTATGATTCATCATCACTCAAAACCAATTGATCTAAAACATTATCTACCTTAACCTCTATAAATGTAACATCCCAAGTAAGAAATGAATAATAGATATTTTTTATCTATGTCTATTAATGATTAAGATATTGTTATAGAGGCTTAAAATGAAAATAAATACAATCTTATGCATGGAATACACTAATATTCTTAAAAGATTGTTTTACTGCCTTTTGATGGAAAACCATTTTTGAATATTTATTTTGACAATTTTATAAACTATGTTTGTCAAAATAAACTTATCCTTTATTATTGGGACATCAAAATTTACCTTCTGTGATTTTTTGGTATTTTTCTGACAATGTTCATTTTTTAATGAATAGTGAAAAATACTGCATTTTACATCAAAACTGCTTTTTAATCTAATTTATTTATATGATTAGATTATGTTTTGAATTGGTTTTGAAGTGAAATTATAATATATTTTTACCATTTTATCCAATGGTGGTCATTGGAATCAATTTCACTTTGAAATTAGACTTAAACTGGTGTCAATCTTTTGATACTTATTGTTTTGTAAAAACACGCTATTTGCTCTGGCAGCGGGAATTAATTATTGAATTAATTAATGTGACTTATATGATTTGAATTTTTTAAAATGGACTTCATTTTTGAATTTGGAATATCAAATATAGCTTAGGGTGAATTTTTGGTAATTTTCTGAAAAACTTCAATTTTTGATGAATAGTGAAATCACTAAGTGGTAATCAAGCAAACTGATTTTTCAGTTAAATGAAAGTTTACCACTAATGTGTATTGAATTTTGAAAATCCGACATACATGGTTGTCATTAATAAGTAAAATGTGGTTCAATGATATTAAAATAATTTTTTGGTGAATAGTAACTTATTAAGTTTTTAATAGCGATTAGTGGTAATTAGTGTAGTTTAAGGTATAAATAATGCTTTAATAAAATGAAATGACCTAGAAACATGTCCCAAACTCATTGGTTGTGTCATGGCCTACCATTAAATTCCATGGGTCAACTTGGGGACCCCATGGATCCACTTTTGTTGGGAAATGACATAAATTACTTTTTATTTAATGTTAAAGTGAAAATGACACAAACATAATATGTTTTACGAAAACAATTTTTAAGTGGGGTTATACAAGTCCAAATTTTGATTATAAATAGTCATTGGAAAGATAAAAAGATTTCATATATCATAGTAGTTTTTTTTATAATTTTTAGACATTAAAAAAATTAAATTATTTATGACATAATAATGATGCAGCGATGACATCATTATTTGACGATTTAAATAAAATGGAATGATAATGAAAAATATAAAACCTACACATGGCCAAAACCAATTGGAAGAGTGGATTTAGAACCCTTATCACCTTATCCACGAATTATATCAATGTGGGACCTTTTAAAACCGAAACACATTTTCAAATAAAGTAATGTTTCTTTACTTTCCAAAAGTGCCCCTCCTCTCCTCTTCTAAAAGGCCCCCATCTCTACCTCATTTCACACACTCTTCAAGCCTTTGGCTCGGCCAACCCCTGCCCATTTTCTCTCTCCACATCCCTCAACTCATCCTAGAGGATTCCCTTTGGGCAGAATCCTTTCAAAGGAAGCCTTTAGTCTCAAATCAAAAGGAGTTACACTTTTTAAGGTAATTCGTTCTCTCATGTTCATTTGTTTTATTTTGCTTCTCCAACCCCCTAAACTCTTTTTATTTACTTCTTTTGTAACAACACCAGTATCTTAAATATACTAGGATGTTGTTATATTATTTATTTGAGCTACACTCTCACACAAATACATCAAATGGTTAAAGAACATACGGTTTCCGTGGATGGTGAAATTCTGCCTCCCGAAACGATGATTGTTCAACACTCATTTAACACCTTCAAAGGTGGCCATTATGATGTAACTATATTTATATATGATATATAATATGTTTATGTTTTCATTAAGCTTATGTTTTTTTTCATTTTGGGCATAACTTTATGGTTTCTATTATGGGTAAACATGATATCTTCACTTTAGGAAGTGCGGACTACCGCCCCCTAAAAGTGATTTGATTCGTTAATACCATATGTGGGATATGTAAAGGATAAAGTTAATGATATTATATATGTTATTATACTGGAATTATAGTATACTCTTATATCATTATGATTCCATTCCAAAAAATACGAAATAGAAATGGAAGTAGCGTTAATGCGTACGTACGACTTACCGTCTCCATGAACGGTGCATTTCATTTCTTACCTCTAAATGTGATGTAATATTATAAATACATGTATATGATGAATATATATGATATATATGATCCAAACATTAACATCATTCTGGATATAACGAACCTATGACCAAATTAACAACATGTAAGTGTAAGAAGTCTATTTTTGACTTAAGAACCAAATACCGACAAAATGAACATTATTAACTTAACTGATTACATGATGTTCATAACATGGTATAAAAGGAATAATGAACTTGAAAAAGATTCATAAGCAAGTAGAGATTAACTCAAGTTTATTATTCAGGAGATTAAAGAACGGTCGGGTCAAGTCGGATACGAGGTATGGGACTTCGTCTCAATCTCCTTTCGTTGAGGCATATTTTATTTTATACACAACTTTCTTTTATACGGTGTATAAACCCCTTTGACTTTTACGTTTATTCAAAAGGAATATTTTTTATACGAAGCATTTACTAAACGAAAAAATGGAATTTTTTTGTCGTACGTATGCGGCGACAACGACTTCTCCGCCGTCGTGACCGTTATTTGAGTTTCGGCTTCCTCTACAAGCCATACCTTCTTTTTTAAAAGAAAAATAAATACCATGTTTTACTTTTCTTTTATTTTGGTATGGAAAATGGTTTTCACAATGTTTTTGTGTTGTATTGATGTCTTGTGATTGAAATGTGGAAATGTTATGTTTCCTTTAAGCATGTTTTATGTGATATGATTATGTTATGGTTCTTGGGCATTATTATGAAGACGGGTGGTTCCATGATAAACTAAGGGTGGGTGAGCCCGTTATAGCTCTCCAATGCATTGGGTAACGCGAAGGAGTGAAACGTTAAGGTTTCTCCGAAGAGATTTTAGGGAATATACTGTGATGGGTATTCCAAACGTAACCAAGAGGGTTACTCCCTACGTAAGAATGTTATGAATGCCTCAAGTTACCTTTATGTCTTATGATTTCTATGATTTATTCATGATTTTATGAGGTATGTTAAAGTGCCTATGTTTTATTGGTAAAGTATGATTTCATTCTTATGTATATATGAACTCATGTTTCCTTTCCATGTTTTTTTTATAACCCATACTGAGTTTTTATGCTCATCCCATGTTTTTGAAATGTTTTTCACAGGTCAAGGGAAAGGTACTTGATAAGATGATAGAGCCAAGGATGTGTCAAGAAATAATCCATGTTTTATTTTAAATGTGTTTCCATGATGGGAATGAAGAATACTATCTTTATGTAACCACTTTGTTTATATGTGGAATGTAATGCAAGTTTTATGATCTAATTCTCTAAAACTCTAAACCCGAAAAGATCCTCAATGTGTAATCTTGTAATAACTCAAGATTAAGTAAGGTTTAAGGCTGGGGCCTTATAGTTGGTATCAAAGGTCGGTTTAGACAACTTTAGGAGTTAGAAAAGTGTTAAATTATAATATGATTGAAATGATATAGCATTTACGGATTACCATGTTGCTTCGCCTAAGATATTTCTGTGTTCAGAATGGTTTTCCGCAGAGGAAACAAAGCAGCTATGTTGGGACGACATCAGGAGGAAGATAACCTTCCAAATCAGCAACCTGAGATGGTCGGAATTGGAACTGAACAGTTTGTTGCAGTGATGGAACAGTTGACTCAGGCTATAAATGGTGGTGGTATCCATGCACGAGATCAGCCAGATCAACCGGAGAGGAACATGTCAGTGGTGGAACATTTCATGAGGCAACATCCCCCATCATTCAGAGGATCATCTGACCCTGTGCTAGCTGAAGGGTGGATTAAAGCACTGGAGAAGATTTTTGATGTCATGGGGTGTTCAGACAATCAAAAGGTTAGTCTTGCTATTTACCGTTTGGAGGGTGAAGCAGATCAGTGGTGGTCTATGATTAAAAATATCAGGGACGCCGATGAGATTGATGCTCTTGACTGGGATGAATTCAAAGGTATGTTTCTTGTGAAGTATTTTCCTAAGGCTGTTCGACTTAGGATGGAAAAGCAATTATTGGAATTGAGGCAAGAGGAAGACTAAGTGGCTGCCTATGAAGAAAGGTTCACTCGATTGGCAAGGTATGCTCCAAATTTTATCTGGGGCCTTGATAGTAAAATCAATCGTTTTTACTCAGGATTAAAGCCAAAATATTGAAGGGAATTAGCTTCTCGTGAGTTTAAAAGTTATGAAAAGCTTGTTCGATGTGCTGAGAAGGTGGAAATGGAGTTTTCCGATGACCAAGTTTTCTATAACAACCAGCAGAATAAGAGACCGAGGTGGCAGGAGAAAGGTAAGAATTCTTCAAAAACGTCTGATGGTAAGAAAACTATGTTTCCAGATTCTGATAAATGTGGAAAAAGGCATGCTGGGGAATGTATTCTGAATTCTGGAAAGTGCTACCGATGTGGTAATATGGGACATAAGGCTCGTGATTGCACTGAAAAGGATCAAGCTGAAGGTAAGAACAAATTTGATTTACAGTTAGTGAAGTGTTATAAGTGCAATGAGATGGGTCACTATGCAAACGAGTGTCCAACAAGGAGCTTGAGTGATGGGAAGTAGTTAGACTACAAGCAGAAAGGGGTGGTGAAATCCTTTGCAACTACTTCAGCAGATGTCGGTCCATCAAATGAAGTTGTATCAGGTACTTTGTTTGTTTTTTCAGATTATGCCAGTGTGTTGTTTGATTCGGGGTCGACACATTCTTTCATCTCTGAAACCTTTTCTAGTAAAATGGGAATACCATCTCAAGAAATGTCTCCTGAACTTTTGGTAAAAACACCTGGGGGAAGTGTCGAGGCAAAAAGAATTTATAAGAATCTTCCTATCCTTATCTGTGGAAAGAACCTACTTGCAAACCTTATTGTTCTACCTCTAGTAGAGTTTGATGTTGTCCTGGGTATGGATTGGCTCTCTATTTACCATGCTAAGATTGACTGTAGAGCTAAAGAAGTTTCTTTTCAGAAAGACTTTCAGTTTGTTTACAAGAATGAACCCTTACTTTTGATAACATATCAAGAGGCTGAAAAACTTGTAAAAGATGGAAATGAATGTTACCTTGCACACATCGTTGAAAATAAAGGAACTGTTCAGATTAATGATGTGCCAGTGGTAAATGGGTATCCTGATGTTTTTCCTGATGAGTTGCCTGGAATAATACCATATCGGGAAGTTGAGTTTACTGTTGACTTAGTTCCTGATGCTAAGCCAATTTCAAAACCCCATTATCGAATGGCACAAATTGAACTTTTAGAGTTGAAGGAGCAATTGCAAGATTTATTAGAGAAAGGTTTCATTAGACCTAGCACATCACCATGGGGTGCTCCTGTTTTATTTGTTAAAAAGAAAGATGGTTCTATGAGACTTTGCATTGATTATAGAGGCTTGAATAATATCACTATTAAGAACAAATATCCTTTGCCTCATATCGATGATTTGTTTGATCAGCTCCAGGGAGCTCAGTTTTTTTCAAAGATTGACTTGAGATCGGGGTACCATCAGCTGAAGGTTAAGGAGGCAGATATTCCTAAGACCGCATTCCGTGCGAGATATTTCCATTATGAATTTGTAGTAATGCCTTTTGGGATAACCAATGCACCTGCTGTATTCATGGACTTAATGAATATAATTTTCCATGAGTTCTTGGATAAGTTTGTGGTGGTTTTCATTGATGATATTTTTGTGTTTTCTAAAAGTAAAGAGGAGCATGAAAAACATTTAAGGGTTATCTTTCAAACCTTAAAAGAAAAGAAACTGTATGGGAAATTCAGCAAGTTTGAGTTTTGGTTGCAACAAATTTCTTTCCTTGGTCACATTATTTCTAAAGATGGAATAACTGTTGATCCCGCAAAAACAAAAGTTGTGGAAGAATGGCCAAGACCCACAAATGTAACCGAGATTCGTAGCATCCTTGTCTTGGCGGGCTATTACCGAAGGTTTGTTAGAAATTTTTCACGGTTATCTAGTCCAATGACTAAGCTGACTCGGAAGGGTGTTATGTTTATCCGGACAAAATAATGTGATGATTGTTTTCAGGAATTGAAAAGAAGATTGGTGAATGCTCCAGTTTTGGCACTATCTTCCAGGAATGGTGAGTTTGTTATATACAGTGATGCTTCATTGAAAGGACTTGGTTGCATCCTAATGCAGAATGATCAGGTAATTGCTTATGCTTCACGAAAGTTGAAAACTCATGAGGTAAATCACCCTACACATGATTTGGAATTAGCTGCTGTTGTTTTTGCTTTAAAAATTTTGAGGCATCATTTGTATGGAGTAAAGTGTGAAATATATACCGATCAAAAAAGTTTAAAGTATATATTCACTCAGAAAGAGTTAAACATGAGACAAAGGATATGGCTGGAATTAATCAAGGATTATGATTGTACAATTAATTACCATCCGGGAAAAGCAAATAAAGTGGCTGATGCTTTGAGTCAAAAAAGTAATGCTTCATTAACAATGTTGCGTTTGGAACGTGATCCTTTGGTTAAGGATTTGATGAACTTTGGCATAGAAGTTGTTGGTGCAAGAAGTCCTTCTGTTTTGTTTCAGGTATCAGTGAGATCTTCTCTATCAGATAGAATCAAGAAAGCACAGAAGCAAGACAGTGAGTTGCAGAAAAAGGCAGAGATGGTCCAGAAAGGTAAGTTGCCTGAATTCAACATTGATAGTGATTGTGTTTTGAGATTTGGGAAGAGATTGTGTGTGCCTTGTGATTCAAAGTTGAAGAGAGAGCAGTTATGTGAAGCTCATAGTTCTCCATTTTCAGTTCATCCGGGCAGTACTAAGATGTATAGAGATCTGCGGGAGTATTACTGGTGGGATGGAATGAAAAGAGACATTGCTGATTTTACTGTGAAGTGTTTGACTCGTTAGCAGGTTAAAGCAGAGCGGCAGCTACCGAAAGGGATGCTTCAGCCATTACCAGTGCCAGAGTGGAAATGGGAGAATATATCTATGGACTTTGTTGTTGGATTACCGAAGACATCCCGAGGTAATAATGCAATCTGGGTTATTGTTGATCGCTTGACCAAATCTACTCATTTCCTTGCTATACGATATACTTTCTCTCTTGATCAACTTTCCCGTTTGTATCTTAAAGAGATAGTCAGGTTACATGGAGTTCCTCTCTCCATTGTATCAGATCGTGATCCCAGGTTTACTTCTAACTTTTGGAAAGGCCTTCAGAAGTCGTTGGGTACTGAATTAAATTTTAGTACAGCTTTTCATCCTCAATCAGATGGACAGTCAGAACGAACAATTCAGACATTGGAGGATATGCTACAAGCTTGTTCTATGGATTATCAGGGAAGTTGGGACCAACATCTTTCTTTGGTTGAGTTTTCATATAATAACAGTTTTCATTCCAGTATACAGATGGCACCATTTCAGGCATTATATGGGAAGCGGTGTCGAACTCCAGCTTTCTGGGATGAAGTTGGTGAAAGGAAGTTGATGGGACCAGAATTGGTAGAAGAGATGGAAGAAAAAGTTCAGCTGATACAGAAACACATGAGAACAGCTCAGAGCAGGCAGAAGAGTTATGCGGATAACTGGAGGAAAGATCTATCTTTCGAGGTAGGTGATCATGTTTTTCTCAAGGTTTCTCCTTGGAAAAGTGTGATGAGATTTGGTAAGAAAGGAAAGTTGAGTCCAAGGTTTGTTGGACCATACGAAATTCTGGAAAGAGTTGGATCAGTTGCATACCGAGTGGCTTTACCTCCAAGTTTATCTTAGGTACACAATGTTTTTCATGTTTTGATGTTGAGAAAGTATATGCCAGATCCATCTCATGTTTTGAGCCCAGAGGTAGTTCAGCTGGAAGAGAACCTATCTTATGAGGAACAACCAGTCCAGATTCATGACCACAGGGAGCAAGTGTTACGGAATAAGGTGATTAAGAAGGTAAAGGTTTTGTGGAAAAACCACATGATTGAAGGGGCAACATGGGAATCTGAAAATGCAATGAGGGATAAGTACCCCCATTTATTCGATAAGTAAATAAATTGCGGGGACGCAATTTTCTAAAGGGGGGAAGGATGTAACATCCCAAGTAAGTAATGAATAATAGATATTTTTTATCTATGTCTATTAATGATTATGATATTGTTATAGAGGCTTAAAATGAAAATAAATACAATCTTATGCATGGAATACACTAATATTCTTAAAAGATTGTTTTACTGCCTTTTGATGGAAAACCATTTTGGAATATTTATTTTGACAATTTTATAAACTATTTTTGTCAAAATAAACTTATCCTTTATGATTGGGACATCAAAATTTACCTTTTGTGAATTTTTGGTATTTTTATGACAATGTTCATTTTTTAATGAATAGTGAAAAATACTGCATTTTACACCAAACTGCTTTTTAATCTAATTTATTTATATGATTAGATTATGTTTTGAATTGGTTTTGAAGTGAAATTATAATATATTTTTACCATTTTATCCAATGGTGGTCATTGGAATCAATTTCACTTTGAAATTAGACTTAAACTGGTGTCAATCTTTTGATACTTATTGTTTTGTAAAAACACGCTATTTGCTCTGGCAGCGGGAATTAATTATTGAATTAATTAATGTGACTTATATGATTTGAATTTTGTAAAATAGACTTCATTTTTTAATTCGGAATATCAAATATAGATTAGGGTGAATTATTGGTAATTTTCTAAAAAACTTCAATTTTTGATGAATAGTGAAACCACTAAGTGGCAATAAAGCAGACTGATTTTTCAGTTAAATGAAAGTTTACCACTAATGTGTATTGAATTTTGAAAATCCGACATACATGGTTGTCATTAAGAAGTAAAATGTGGTTCAATGAGATTAAAATAATTTTTTGGTGAATAGTAACTTATTAAGTTTTTAATCGCGATTAGTGGTAATTAGTGTAGTTTAAGGTATAAATAATGCTTTAATAAAATGAAATGACCTAGACACATGTCCCAACCTCATTGGTTGTGTCATGGCCGACCATGGCATTCCATGGGTCAACTTGGGGACCCCATGGATCCACTTTTGTTGGGAAATGACATAAATTACTTTTTATTTAATGTTAAAGTGAAAATGACACAAACATAATATGTTTTACAAAAACAATTTTTATGTGGGGTTATACAAGTCCAAATTTTGATTATAAATAGTCATTGGAAAGCTTAAAAGATTTCCTATATCATAGTATTTTGTTTTATAATTTTTAGACATTAAATAAATTAAATTATTTCTGTCATAATAATGATGCAGCGATGACATCATTATTTGACGATTTAAATAAAATGGAATGATAACGAAAGATCTAAAACCTACACATGGACAAAACAAATTGTAAGAGTGGATTTCGAACCCTTAGCACCTTATCCACGAATTATATCAATGTGGGACCTTTTAAAACCTAAAAACATTTTCAAATAAAGTAATGTTTCTTTACTTTCCAAAAGTGCCCCTCCTCTCCTCTTATAAAAGGCCCCCACCTCTACCTCATTTCACACACTCTTCAAGCCTTTGGCTCGACCAACCCCTGCCCATTTGCTCTATCCACATACCTCTCCTCATCCTAGAGGATTCCCTTTGGGCAGAATCCTTTCAAAGGAAGCCTTTAGGCTCAAATCAAAAGGAGTTACACTTTTTAAGGTAATTCGTTCTCTCATGTTCATTTGTTTTATTTTGCTTCTCCAACCCCCTAAACTCTTTTTATTTACTTCTTTTGTAATGACACCAGTATCTTCAATATACTAGGATGTTGTTTTATGATTTATTTGAGCTACACTCTCACACAACTACATCAAATGGTTAAAGAACATACGGTTTCTGTGGATGGCGAAATTCTGCCTCCTGAAACGATGATTGTTCAACACTCATTTAACACCTTCAAAGGTGGCCATTATGATGTCACTATTTTTATATATGATATATAATATGTTTATATTTTCATTAAGCTTCTGTTTTTTTTCATTTTGGGCATACCTTTATGGTTTCCATTATGGGTAAACACGATATCTTCACTTTAGGAAGTGCGGACTACCGCCCCCTAAAAGTGATTTGATTCGTTAATACCATATGTGGGATGTGTAAAGGATAAAGTTAATGATATTATATATGTTATTATACTGGAATTATAATATACTCTTATATAATTATGATTCCATTCCAGAAAATAAGAAATAGAAATGGTAGTAGCGTTCATGCGTACGTACGGCTTACCGTCTCCATGAACGGTGCATTTCATTTCTTACCTCTAAATGTGATGTAATATTATAAATACATGTATATGATGAATATATATGATATATATTATCCAAATCATTAACATCATTATGGATATAACGAACCTATGACCAAATTAACAACATGTAAGTGTAAGAAGTCTATTTTTGACTTAAGAACCAAATACCGACAAAATGAACATTATTAACTTAGCTGATTACATGATGTTCAAAACATGGTATAAAAGGAATAATGAACTTGAAAAAGATTCATAATCAAGTATAGATTAACTCAAGTTTATTATTCAGGAGATTAAAGAACGGTCGGGTCAAGTCGGATACGAGGTATGGGACTTCGTCTCAATCTCCTTTCGTTGAGGCATATTTTATTTTATACACAACTTTCTTTTATACGGTGTATAAACCCCTTTGACTTTTACGTTTATTCAAAAGGTATCTTTTTTATACAAAGCGTTTACTAAACGACAAAATGGAATGTTTTTGTCGTACGTATGCGGCGACAACGACTTCTCCGCCGTCGTGACCGTTATTTGAGTTTCGGCTTCCTCTACAAGCCATACCTTCTTTTTTAAAAGAAAAATAAATACCATGTTTTACTTTTCTTTTATTTTGGTATGGAAAATGGTTTTCACAATGTTTTTGTGTTGTATTGATGTCTTGTGATTGAAATGTGGAAATGTTATGTTTCCTTTTAGCATGTTTTATGTGATATGATTATGTTATGGTTCTTGGGCATTATTATGAAGACGGGTGGTTCCGTGATAAACTAAGGGCGGGTGAGCCCGTTATAGCTCTCCAATGCATTGGGTAACGCGAAGGAGTGAAACGTTAAGGTTTCTCCAAAGATATTTTAGGGAATATACTGTGATGGGTATTCCAAACGTAACCAAGAGGGTTACTCCCTACATAATAATTTTATGAATGCCTCAAGTTACCTTTATGTCTTATGATTTCTATGATTTATTCATGATTTTATGAGGTATGTTAAAGTGCCTATGTTTTATGGGTAAAGTATGATTTCATTCTTATGTATATATGAACTCATGTTTCCTTTCCATGTTTTTTTATAACCCATACTGAGTTTTTATGCTCATCCCATGTTTTTGAAATGTTTTTCACAGGTCAAGGGAAAGGTACATGATAAGATGATAGAGTCAAGGATGTGTCAAGAAATAATCCATGTTTTATTTTAAATGTGTTTCCATTGATGGGAATGAAGAATAATATCTTTATGTAACCACTTTGTTTATATGTGGAATGTAATGCAAGTTTTATGATCTAATTCTCTAAAACTCTAAACCCGAAAAGATCCTCAATGTGTAATCTTGTAATAACTCAAGATTAAGTAAGGTTTAAGGCTGGGTCCTTATAATAAATCCCTCCCAAGGTTTAATGAAGCTTTTATAAATCTCATCCCAAGCATTAATGCACACTTTCAAGGTAAGGGATCTCTCTCTGTCTCTCGCATATTTTCAATTCAAGAATGTTTCTTATATTTAGCTTGTCGAATTTTAATTGACTATGTTTTCATGAATTTATAAATATCCCTTTACCGCCAAATTTATATTATAATAATTAGAGATAATTTATCTCATACCTTTAAAACATTTACATAAGATGTTACTATACCTAGGTAAGTAGACTCTACCCTCCTACTATTTATTCAAGCACTTTATTTGTATTATCTCCAATTTATTTCAAATTATTCTTATTTTAATGATATTTAAAAAATCGATTTTACCATCCATATGATTTAAAATTATTTATAAACTACCAATCACTTTCATTAAAACTTTTAGTGATGTTTTATTTACTTATATTACGATACTGAAATTGTTATGCGAAATTCCATGCCACTAACCTGTACAGTGAATAGCCATCCCAATTTCCACTCAAGGGTATTAAACTAGATGTGTCAAAATTTAATTTATTGGGTATATCAATGTAATTCACCCTTAACCCTTCATCATGGGATCAAAATATAAGATACACACACTTATTTTTTATGATCTACGTGGTATGCTAATGTATGTACATCATATGAATGTAATGAGAGGCTTGAAATTATATAACCCTCAAATGAATTAGGAAATTAATTTTCCTATTTCAATACCACATATGGTACACATTAGGTTATTTAAGCACACTATGTTATGATTTCTAGATGTTTATCCTTTAATTAAGCTTATGATGTCATGTTTTAAGTTGTTTTTACACTCCTAAGTTGTCATGATTTTAACATATTATATCATTATTTTATGTTAATGTTTAGGATTATCACCCATTTAATGTCACCATGATATTAATATTTACTAAAATTTATTAATTAAATCATTATTTATTCAGTTAATCCCTGACAAGCCTTTATAGTTCACCTTTTCTTATATATATCAATAGCTTATCAAGTGCTATTTTTGAAGATTGATGGAATTTAAAGAGCACATTAAGGTGTTTTAAATATTATAATTTTAACCAAATTTTATGTTTTTATGTTATTTATATAAATACCCAAAGGTACTATACCTTTTTATCTTTTGAGATTGAATTATGTGTGACTTTAGTAAATAAATCATTAATTAAGGTTTATAAAATATATTGTTTGTCGTAGTTCGTATTAAAGAAAGGCCTTGTTATTTTTGGTGATTAGGATTTGAAAACATTAGTGAAAATTTTAAGGCTATTATTAAACATTGGAAAATACCAATAAGTGTTGGTAATGTATAGAGTTAGTGGTTTCCAGGCAACAAAATTCTTCTATTTGTACTACAAGTGGATGTGTATCTGGCACAATTGTATGAAGTGGTAATAACCCTGAAAAGTCCGAATTAGATTTTAACTAGATCATCACCTAGTGATTGAAAAAGAGGAATTATTTCACACCTATTTTGTCACTCATGTGATATAATATTAGGTAAATTCACAAGGACTTTATGAATCATTATGATGGGAACACAAATTACCCTAAAATTTTATGATGTAAAATATACCACAGATAACATAGATCGAAACATATAAAGTCATTATTTAAGGAATATTTTCATTTATGAGTATACCCAATGTTTCTATATTTTCACATTATATGTTTTTTAGTTATTAAATTATCATCTCTATGTATATTTTAGATGATGTAAATGATTATAAATGGAAAATATTAGTGATTGATAGTTTTATCATCCATTCATGAACTTAAAATTTCTTATGTTACTATAGTTCTATGAATTATTTCATAACATACATGTTCAATATAACTATTCAAATACTACCACAAAAAAAGGAAATGGAGTTATCTATAAAAACATAAAATAAGGAAATTCTTCCATCCAAAGTATATAAAATCTCACATGTCTAGATTTTTTCGATGATCTTCCCAATTAACATTATGATACACCATTTATTGGAATATAATGTTTTTCCATGATTGGATGAGATATCATTATATATTGAACACATAAATTGTTGAGAAAATGATATAACCCTTTATATCATGAATCATTCTCCAATTCATGAAAATTTTAAGAAGAAGGATGAATCCCTATTAGAGTCATCATCTCAAACATTAATGTTATAACATTGTGGGAAAGTGTATCAATCTCAAATGATTTTTTATATGTTAAAGATCATCCTTGATGAACATAATATTATAGGAAAATATTATGTTGTGTTTTATAAAGAATTTTTTTTTCTTACTCATAACAAATGCACTGAGTTATTAATAATAATTGTACCCAGATATTTTTTAATATCCAATACTTCACATAGAATGTAAAATATTGAAATTATATTACTGAAGACCAAAATATAAGAGAGTTTGGATAAAGGGTTCATACACCCAACTCATTCACTGTGGATTGCACCGGTCCTTTTATAAATAAGAAGGATTGTTCAAAGTGCCATTACATTGATTATTGTGAGTCCATAAAGATAAAAATAAGCACAATTATCCTCTACCATAGATTGATGAATCTTCTGATCGGCTGTGTGGAGCCCAATAAATTTATAAGGTGGATCATCAGTTAAGATATTATCAAGTAATAGTGAAGAATGATCATATACATAGATATACCATTAGATCAAGGTTTGAGAACTATGAGTTCCTAGTGATTACATTAGGACTCATTAATTCTCTAGCTATCTTCACGGATGTAATGAGTAGAGTATTTGATTATTACGTCAAAAAAATTTTGAAAGTATTTATAGAAAAATTACTTCTCTACTCTAAAAGCATGGTGGAACATGAGGATCATTTGAATACTATACTTAAGACCATGATAATGGAAAATTTATATGAAAAGTATAAAATTTTGAGTTTTATATAGAGAAATTAACATTTTGGGTCATGTTATCATCAACAAAATGGATATTTGTAGATCCTTAAGAAATAGAATCCATTGAAGGATAGACCAGACCAACATCTATGACGGACATACATAGTTTACATGGATTAGATGGGTACTATGATTATTTATTGAGAAACATATCACTATTATTAGGCCCATTAACAATGATAACTCAGAAGGGGTAAAGTGTTTATGGACTAATGAATATATGGAGATCATTAAAGAGTTACAAAGAGGATAATCAAGGTACCTGTTCTCATATTACCAAAAAATGGGGTATTATTTAAAATTTATAGTGATACATCAAAAATTGTACTTTTTTATATACTAAAGAAAGATGAAAAAGGGATAACCTATACCTCATTCTAATTAAAGACCCATAAGAAGAACTACAAAAATATATGAAATTAGATTCATTGCAGTGATCTTTGATTTGATGATTTGGTAGAATTATCTATATGGGGATAAGTGTAACATATATGCAGATCATAATATCATCAAGTATGTATTCACACCAAAAAGATAAATATGTATTAATGAATGTAGTTTGTGCTAATCAAGGATTAATATTGTTCAATCCATTACCATCATATGAGTATACCCAATGTTTCTATAGTTTCACATTATATGTCTAATAGTTTTAGAATTATCATCTATGGGTATATTTTAGATGATGTAAATTATTAGAAATGGAAAATATTAGTGATTGATAGTTTTATCATCCATTCATGAACATAAAATTTCTTATTTTACTATAGTTCTATGAATTATTTCATATCATACATGTTCAATATAACTATTCAAATACTACCACAAATAAATGAAGTGGAGTTATCTATGAAATCATAAAATAAGGAAATTCTCCCATCCTCTGTATATAAATTCTCACATGTCCATATTTGTTGGATAATCATCCCAATTAACATTATGATACACCATTTATTTGACTATAATGTTCTCCCATGTTTCGATGAGATTTCATTATATATTGAATACATTAATTGTTGAGAAAATGATATAACCATTCATATCATGAACCATTCTCCAATTCAAGAAAAGTGTAAGAAAAAGGTTGAATCTCTGTTAGAGTCATCATCTCAAACATTGATATTATAACATTGTGGGAAAGTGTATCTATCTCAAATGATTTTTTATATATAAATCATCATCCTTGATGAACTTACTATTATAAGAAAATATTATGTTGTGTTTTCTAAAGAATTTTTTTGCCTTCCTCATAACAAATACATTGAGTTATCAATAATAATTGAACCCAGATATTTTATAATATCCAATAATTCACATAGAATGTCAAATATTGAAATTATACTACTGAAGACCAAAATATAAGAGAGTTTTGATAAAGGGTTCATACACCCAACTCATTCACTGTGGATTTCACCGGTCCTTTTATGAATAATAAGGATTGTTCAAAGTGACATTTCATTGATTATTGTGAGTTCAAAAAGATAAAAATAAGAACAATTATCCTCTACCATAGATTGATGAATCATCTAATCGACTATGTGGAGCCCAATAATTTTCTATGGTGTATCATCAGTTTAGATATTATCATGTAATAGTGAAAAATGACCATATACATAGATATACCATTAGGTCAAGGTTTGAGAACTATGAGTTCATAGTGATTACATTAGGACTCATTAATTCTCTTTCTATCTTCAAGGATGTAATGAGTGGAGTATTTTATTATTACGTCAAACAATTTTTGGAAGTCTTTATAGATTAATTACTTATCTACTCTAAAAGCATGGTGGAACATGAGGATCATTTGAATACTATAATGAAGACCATGATAATTGAAAATTTATACGAAAAGTATAAAAATTTGGAGTTTTAGATAGAGCAATTATCATTTTGTGGAATGTTATCATAAAAAAAAGGGAGATTTGTAGATCCTTAAGAAATAGAAGCAATTGAAGGATAGACCATACCAACATCTATGATGGACATCCATAGTTTACTTGCATTAGATTGGTACTATGATTATTTTTTGAGAAACATATCACTATTATTAGGCCCATTAACAATGATAACTTAGAAGGGGTAATGTTTTTACAGACTGATGAATATATGGAGGTCAACAAGGAGTTACAAAGAGGCAATCAATGTACCTATTCTCACATTACCAAAAAATGGCTTATTATTTAAAATTTATATTGATTCATCAAAAAATTGTACTTTTTTATGTACTAATGAACGATTAAAAAGAGATAACCTATACCTCATTCTAATTAAGGACCCATAAGAAGAACTACAGAATAAATGAAATAAGATTCATTGTAGTGATCTTTGATTTGATGATTTTGTAGAATTATCTATATGGGGATAAGTGTAACATATATATAGATCATAAAATCATCAAGTATTTATTCACACCAAAAAGATAAATATGTACTAATGAATTTGGTTTGTGCTGATCAAGGATTAATAATGTTTAATCCATTATCAACATAGGAAGTACAAAAATGTGTAATATTCTTCGAGTAGAACGGATAATGTAATCCTATAAATGTATGTATTTAAATAGATCAAATATTCATTGAAATGAAAAAGGATCAAGGTGGCCTAAAATTCTGGTGGGATAACATGAAGGGGGAGATTTTGGATCTACGTTCATTATACTTATAAAATACTGCCAAACCATCCTTTATTTAGAGGATCAAGGTGTCCTAAAAATGATAAAGAACTATAATGACAGGTATAAAATTTTCTAGAGTTAAAATTCTCTTTGGAGAAAGTTATACGGTTCCAAACCAAGATATTTGACCCATTGAAATCAAAAATTAAGATGCAACTTTTGGACAATCTGCATAGCTCATACTCTTCTATTTATATAAGAAACACTATAATGAACGTAGATCAAAAGTAAAAATTCTAGTGGGATAACATGAAGGGGGAAATTTTATAATTTATATATCAATTTTTGGTATGTCAATAATTCCAGGATTATTGAACAAATTCTAGGGGTATCATGAAATCATTGAACATACCAAAATCGAAATGGGAAAACATAACCATGGACTTCATTATAGGACTCACCATCAAATCTAAATATAATAACCCCATTTTGGTGGTATTTTATCACAATAAAAAGTAGTTTATTTCATTTATATAATGTAATATATATCTCGTGACCAAATCAATAATATATACATAAGGAAAGTGTTAAGAGTGCAAAGAGTACTATTCTATATAGTATCTAATGAAGATCTGAGGTTTACCTCTTGGTTTTAGAGAAACATTCCACATGCAATGGACATAGAGTTAAGTTTTATTAATAACTATCACTTATAGATTTATGTTTAGTGTTATAGGACCATTTAAAATCAATAGGATATGACGATATTATGTTCAAACTATTTCATGTATGTGGTGATGATCACCTTACCCTGGAAAAGTTCTCATATAAAAATAGTTTCCATTCTAGCATTCAAATGGATTATTATAATTATTTGTATGGGAAGAGGATTCAGAATCTAATATGTTGGGATGAAGTTGGATAGTAGAATCTTATGGGACATGATATATTCAATGATATAGTAGAGAAGGTTCAAACCATTTAATGTCATGTGAAATCCAAAAAATGTCAACCAATAATCTATGTAAAAATCTTAAAAAAGATGTGAAGTTTGAGATTAGAGATAAGGTTTTCCATCATATATCACAGTGGAAGAATTTCACATGATTTGGGAAAAGGGAAAAATTATTCATAGATACATTATCCCATTTGATATACTTTATCCCATCAGATATGTGTCTTATAAACTATATTTTCCACCAAAACTATCTTAAGAACATGATGTATTAAATATATACCTCTTGAAGATATACATACCAAACCACGCAAAATTTATAAATCTAGTGGTGGTACCCCTGTAGAATGATCTTTCATATGATAAGAATTAGGCAATGATCTTAGATCGTATAAACAAGTTTCTATAAAACATGTAAACAAACCTGATTTATTTATTTTGGTGGAGCACAAGTTTGAGGGGGAAACATGGGAACTATAATATGTGATGAAAAAGTACCATCATCACGTATTGTTTTCAAAATGAAATTTTAAGGCTTAAATTTCATAAGGGAGGAATAATGTAATGACCCCAAATTATAAAAATGAAATTCTATTTTAGAATGAATAATTTCATAATTATTTAATGTAGTCATAAAAACGAAATTTACTACATCCATTATTTTGGACCATTATAAAATATATCAAGTCAGATTTGAAAGACCACTAATAACCATAACCATTGATAATATACTCATTTTAATTTTTCTATTTATATTTTTGTATATTTACCGTTATGATAAATTCCAATTGAAACTGGTGAAAGAAGGGATGACATCTACTAGTAGAAATATACACAATAAACACTATTTTTTGGATCTTCCAAGGGTGGTGGAATCATTAGGATTTTCCCATAACCAATACCAAGCTTATATTCAACATCTAATGCTCGAGCACAATCATTTATAGGAGAAGTTAAATCTTATTGATATCATTTTCACTGAACCACCCTATGGAAGCACCACCATCACACACCTTACCTGTAGGTTGTACACTGGTTTAATAAGGGGTTACAAATTTGTATATTTTATTTTTAATAAAATAATGCTTATATTTATCCCTTTTTATTATATACTTATAAATTCTTATATAACTTATTTTATAAAAATTATATTTTAATATGATGAAATCAAAACATTATTTTTAGAAAATATATTTCTTCAATTAAGACATTATTTTGGTAAATTCAATAATTTCTTAAATAAATATTTTTTGATAAAATAGTCTTACTAAATAAGATTTATTTTAAAAAAATGAAAACATAATTTAAATAATTATAATGAATATTTTATAATGGTTAAAAAATTAATATAATAAATATTAGTATCTTATTGAACATAAAGACTTTTAATTAATATTTTAAATTCTCATCATTAGAAAATTTTATTGGAAAAATATATCATACTTTAAAATCATCATGAAAAAATAATCCAATGGTGAATATTTCATAATTTTTTGAGATAATCTAAAATTTTGGTGAGAATAAAATACAGTGTAAATATATTGTTCAAATTATGAAATCATAATATCCCCAAAATATTTTTAATAAATTATTTAAATGGAATCCAAAATAAAATAAAAATTTTCCCATTAGAAAAATGGGTTTTTGAATTTAATTTATTAATTTTTAAACCATCAATGAATACTACAAAATCTAAATTATATTTTTCGTTTTTAAAATCAATTGTTTATGAACATTAATCAATTTAACATCATCGATGGTGTTATTTTAAAATTTTTGGTACAAAACCATATAAATTATTTAAAACCACTCATATTTGTTTTAAACCATTATGAGGATTCGTAATCGGTGTATGTGATGAAATTTCCTGAGGCATAATACCCAACATATAATAAAAATTAGAGGAGATGTGTTGATTCCTGAAATCTACCTTGATATTTTTTTGGATGTGTAGATGGTGTGGTGATTAGGCCAAGTGTATATGGGAATGCATTGTGGTTCACGAGGTGCATGATTTATTACTTACTAGGTTTCATTTGGCGAGCCTTTTTGGAGAGAGATTCTTGGGACGTGTGATGTTGGTGCAGAGTGGAAATATAGTGGTGAAGTAGTTACGGAGTACCCTTGATATTCAAATTTATATTATATACTATTATATGCAATACCTGGTGAGAGTACCCATGTTGAGGATGGGGATGTAGTTTACATGATTGGGTGATGAGTTAGTTTCACATTTTATTCATTTTACATTAGCAAGATATCATTACTTTTTAATGAGATTCTGGTGGGACGATCATACAGGGTATTATATTATAATAAAATTATGTTTATATAAAAAAAATTATGTCACATGGAGCAGGTTGGACATCAAGCTGGTTACTAATAACATGGGGTTACATGAGCTGTTCGGGCTTCATGGTATCTACTTCTTTTAATTTATTTTGGTACATGATCATTCCTATCGTAGTTATAGTAGTTTTTTATGAAATAACATATGTTCACTTCAGATTTATTTTGTATTATATTATTAGTGGGATTTGGTTGGTTTATGTCTTAACTCTATCTTCCGCACGTGTTCTCTTAGAGGGAAATTCCTCCCATTTTTGTGTTTATTATACCCTCGATGATAGTCACCAACCCAGGTCCTGCAGGATATGGGACTCAGGGGTCACTATCTCCCTTCTCACATTGCCAGCCAAGGAGGGTTACACCTTATGATGAGGTGTCGTGATAAAAGGTGTCATGAAATCAACTATAAAAATACAATTGACCCACACCATGAACATTTTTGATATTTTAAACCATATTCCCCTTACTTGGAGAAATATAATGTGAAAAACCATTACCTTATTAGCAGAAGAACTTTTCACTCCCCTTCTATATCGGTTCATATCAAACCATTCATGGACGAATAGTGATTTCCATGAAAAATGGATCTAATTCATGGGAATCAATGATTTTTTGAATTGATGGAGTATGCATATAAATGTGATAAAAATAATTGTAGGTCTTCATGATGTTGTTTTGATAATTACTATAAAAAATATACCAGGTACTACTTAATGTAATATATTATACTATAAGAATCATTTACGGCATTAATGTGTCACAAGTAATGAGCAATTAATCAATTTAAAACACAATAATATTTCAATCTATACGATTCCTTTTAATTATGTAATTTTCATTTACATAATATGATCATCATTTACATCAAAAAATTATCATCTTGGATTGTAACCATAGGTGATGTGTTTTTTAGCATACTTATGTACGGGGGTTCATACACCGCAAGGTGTTGTTTATGCCATAAATACCATAGCCCTGATGGTTAAGACACCGAGTGTGTGTTATGTTTTCATTATATGTGAAGTATTGTTCATAAAACCCTAATATAATTCTATATTTAATTTGGATTCCTCCACTTCTATCAGATTGCATCATTGGATGCTGGATCTATATGCTAGTTCCGCTATGTCTCTCAAATGTTAGTGTTATTTCATTATCTCTTCCATTGATTGATGTAGATACATTTTTCAATGTTTATGGATCCATTGGTCTATGGTTAGGTTCTTCTAAATCCATTCTATATCTATTATGTTATATTTTACTAGTGGATGACAATTATTTTGGATGTGATGAGGTGTGAGATTTACTTGTTATGTGTTTCGTTAATATTATCCATACACTCCCTCACTTATTGAAGTGATTAAATTGTATGAAAAGTAGTTCTAGGGCCTCTGATATTGTCCTAGAAACCTTATTTCTTGTTGTATTTCTGTTTCATGTGTGTGTCACCGGATTTGAGGTAGATGGTTAGGTCTCTGGCCGGTGTCGGATGAACCACAATTTATATAGATTAATATTATGTTCTTTAAATAAAATTACATTTTTGATTGATTAATTTTTTTCTGTGTAGAAATGGGTTTTTAGAACATTTAGATTTCCCATGTTTTATTAAAAGAAAACTGTATTTTCGAAGTATGGAGAAATGGATTTATGAAATTATTTGAAAACGGTTATGATGAAATGATTTAGAAAACATATCCCTTGAGATACCTTGGGTACTTATGTGGATGTAATTTTGATAAGACTTATTCATTGATTCTATAAGGTGGTGGGGAACTAATGGGTTGTTTTACTAATCTCTAGTCCTATTTTTCATGTTAAATGATTGAAACTATTAGGTGGGTTCACTTTCATGCGTGTTTTCCTTCTTATAAGATTTCATTCATATGTGTTGGGGCTCGATGCACTCCATTGTCCAAATCTCGGTACTACTGTTCTTTCGATCATGTATGATAGTGATCCTTATAGTTATGTTTTCAATGCTTATGGTTTGTACTAACTTGAATGTGATATGATATATGGTACCTAGTTTTAAATACATAGATATTTTTAATATTCTATGAAACTATTTTATATATAATATTTAGAACATTGAAAAATAGTTAAATGTATTACAATGATTTTGATATAAAATATAATTTACGTAATTATCAAAAAAAATTATGTATAGTTAATAACATTCGCACTGTTAATTAGATAACATTATTGAACACTTTTGTGTGATCCTATTGTTCTTGTTATCTCACACCGTACACAACTGTTTGGTAGCGTTATAAAATGTTATTTATTTTTATGGAGGAAAAATTCTGTCATTGTAGTGCGGTAGTGTGGTTTCTATCTACTATGTTTGGAATGAAAATGGTGAGATTGAGGGACCTTGCCTAAGGTATCACATGGAGTAAATTTGTGTCATTTTACTTTTTTAAACTATTGTTGGATTTTACCGTGGAATTTGTTAATATTCTTTGGAGTTGTAACTTTAATGCTTTATTATTTTAGTTATGAAATATATTTTATAATAATCTATTAAATTATTTCTATCTACTTGATATATATATATATATATATGACAATTTATTTTCTTCAGTTGGGGAGAAATTGTTCTCATTATGTCTTGTTAATGGTTGAGTTCTATTTGAAAGCCCAAGGGGATCAAGAATTACCATCATGTATGTTATGTGTCTGGTAGGGTATTTGTTTTTGAGGGTATATCGATCATTTCATTATAGTTTTTATCAGATAATTGTTATGATAAGTCATTAAATTTTAGTATATTGGATATATTATTTTAATGACTTGATATGTAGGTTGTAGTGAGATTATATGAATCTCTTTTCATAATGAGACTTATGTTATCCTGGGATGTTTGGTTGTCTGTTTCATATTTTGTTTCTTGACCTCAATATAATTTTTATAGTTTTATTTTTTGAACATACGTTTTTATAGCCATCTAATCAATTCATTGACTTTTGGTGAGAAATGATATTCCTATGAGAAATCTTACATAGGGTATATAGAAGGGAGCATATAATTCTCCACAATATAATCTACTATTGGATTAGAATCTTATATAGTATATTGTGCGAGAAATTCAACCCTAAGAAAAATTATAATCCAAGTCCAATATGTATTATTTGACTTATATCTTGGATTTTGAGGATAAATGGATAAATATCGGGTGTACTTACTTGATAACCCACTATCCTTTAAGGGAATTAATGATCTCAAAGGGGTAGAGTACTTAATGGAAAAGATATATCATATCTTGAACATCTTGGATACACCATATAATATCAACAAAAAGGAAAAAGAGTTTAGACTCAAGGTTACAAATAAGAGACGGTGGGATTCCATGATACAAAATGATAATCGTATGGTATTATATTTGAAGGGTTTAAAGAACATCTTCTTTGACCAGTTCTACTCAGACTCTCTGATGATGGAAAATTATATAGTGTCTCTATCATTGCATGAGGGAGAGAGAATTGTGTTGGTATACACAAATTTATTTTCGGATCTAATTTTTTTCTAAGGTAGTGAATATATATAATCTGATGGCTCATAAGTAATGTCATGGATTATGATCGGATATCAGATTGTAGTTATTGATTATGAAACATTATTACAATGTAATTATATACTAAAGGAAATAAGGGAAGAGTACGATATAATATTAAGGGTTATCTCATCCTTCACTCTTCTTCCACCTACACGTTGCTTTAGTGATGAACATGTGAAGAAGTGGAAGTGGAATGGTTATTATTAGGGTGGTGGAGTTATTTTTTAGCAACATGCATCCTATAGATCATCACATAAATCCTATACTATTACCATGGCATTATACCATTGTAGAATGATATGGAACATGTGGAATTATTTATTCACACCTACAAAAATGTAATATGTTTTTGGACACTTTAAACATTTTAGAGGTTCTACCATGTGATGTGTACACCTAGTTATAGATAGGTATTTTTATATTCAATGGTTACTGCTGTGTAGTTAGATTATTCAATGAAAACAAGGCTCTATCCATAGGCCTACAGAGTAAATCAACATCATGTTGTTGATGCATTTTTGATGGAGGTTGATGTGGGTATAACGATAGTGAGAGGTACCATATTTATTTCATCTTCTACAATAATTACTTTATTTGATACTATTACCTCCAACACATTTATATTTACATTTATATTGAAATTAGGAAATTTACAAAGGATTTAATTTCCTTTATTATTGATTTAGTGACACCACATGTGAAGAGGAAAGATTAGGGGTTCGAGTTTTCTCCTTGTTAACTGTCAATAGCTGATGCAGATTTAGAAAGGGATTTCCTTATTCTCAAATTGTATTTTTATGTCAAATCAATATGGATTTCCTTATACATAATTGTATTTAGGTTTATTTTTATCCTCACCATCTCTAAATCCACTATTCTTATGGGATCCATTATTTTCTTTACAAACAGTTGTATCCATGTTCTGGTCATTCATGTCTTTTCTTCTCACAACTCAATGGGTTATTGTGTATATTTTTAGTTGATCCCAAAGTTATTTTTTATCATGTTGATATTCCCATTTTTTTGGTAGTATCATGATTTCTCCTAGATGACATATCTAGTCTACCGCCTGAGAATAAATGAAGTTTATAATTGATCAATTGTATGGTATAAATATAGTCTCGATAAATTCTTATTGTATGGTTCCAGTGACGTTGACTGATATCATGATTCAGTTAGATGATCTATTAGAAAAAGTATTAATTCTCCCCAGGGTATTTCCATGGGAAAAAGCTTTTCTATATCCCATGAAGGCATATGGAGATCTTTGATTATTCATTTACTTTAAAATCATGAACTTGGAGAAGGTTAAAAATAATTATCCTATAGTCCATGTGGATGACTTATTTGATAAGATTAATGGAGAATTTTTTATTTCAATTATTGATCTCTTATTGGTTTATCATCTGATCAGGGTTTGTGAGTCTGATTTTTTGAAGATGGAATTTGTAGTATGTTTGACCATGATGAATATCATGTGATTTATTTTGGTCTCAATAAGGAACATATATTTTTTTAGGGTTGTGAAATACTAAATATTCAACTAGTGTCATGAAAATTATATGGTTGTGTCCATAAAAGATATTTTTGTTTTTTTATCTAAGAATGAGAACATGCAACATATATGTTTGGTTTATGAATTCCTAATTAGTCTCCATTTTTATTAAAATCATTATAAATGTATCATCTTGATTCTAGAAGTGGTGTTCTTATGGAACTTATTATCTAAGAGTGGTTTATCAATTTATCCTAATAAGGTGAACAATATAATCCCATGGGAGTTCATATGAAATGTCAATGAGATTTAGAACTTCATCGGACTTTATAGATGCTATCAAGGTTCATCATTTATTTATCAAAGATGGAATAACCAATGAATTATTTAACAAATAAATTATTTATATTTACATGGGATGAAAAATGTATGTTTTCTTTTGAAGAAATGAAAGGAATTCAGACAAAAACTCATATTCTGATCTTAATTGAGTTTGGTAAGTGGTGTGTGGAGAACTATGATGGTTCGAATTCATATTTAGAATTCAAAAATATGAAGGATGATAATTTTTTACAACGGTTATTTTCATCTTTGACCGCATGATATTAATTACTACACTTTTTATTTGGTACATTCCATAGTTTTTCATTCTATTAAATTTGGGAGATATTATCTCTTTCGTCATAAATTCATCATATATTATATGCATAAGAGTATAATATGTATCATTTAATATAATTAATTGAATATCATAAAGAGGGAGTGGATTGAATAACTTCAAAAATATTACATTTACTTCATCTACACCCTAGAGAAGGGGAATGACATCAGAAAAACTCATAGAAAAAATGTACCATCACAAGAAATTTCAGAAAAAATGATGTGTTATATTTTTTTCACCTCATTTCCCAGATACATTTTGATGCTCATGAGGTTGTTTTAAGAATGGTTCTAACTATTTCATAGTTATCATCATCTCTCTTTTAGCCTCATCTATGGGTTTAGAAGTAAGATGATGATTTTTTTGGAATTTTTGAAACCCTATATGACGTGGAGACAATTTTTTGATATTCTGAAACTTTAGATGATATTCCCCACTTTCGGAATCTATTTTATCACAATCATAGATCTGCAAGGGTCATTCATCCGAGAAAAATGAACAACTATTATGAAATGATATGAAAATTATGGTGACTGGGTGTGAAGCATGAAATTGAAGAATATTTGTCACCTGTTAAACCTACCAATAGATAATGGAAGAGATAATGAATCCTTCTAGAATATTCTGGCTAGTTTTGATTCTTTTTTGGATATGGGATGAGGTTTCCATAAATAGAGTTCTTAGATAACCATTGAATCCTTAAGGGATAAATGAAATTTCTAGGGTGATTTAATTTTTGATAAAATAAGACCAGTTGTTTTTTATCAGATACAACATTAGAGATGAAGATCTAGGTAATGTGTATGTGCATGATATTTTGAGGGTTTATGGGGTTCCCTGTATCAATGTTTCATACATGGATTCTAGATTTACCAAAATGTTTTCCTGGAGTACATGGGAAGATATGGAGACCAGAATCTAGTGAAATACAATATACCATCCATAAATAGAACCTCACACTGCGTTTTATATTAATATCCTAGAGGATATGCTCCATGAAAATAAGTTAAATTATTGTTGATCATGTGATAGATATTTGGGAGAGGTTGATATTTCATAAAATAATAATTTTCATTGATTGATAAAAAAGGATCCCTTCAAGGATACTTATAGTCACTCGTATATGTCACCTTTATATTGTGCATAAGATTATGAGACCACTCTTATTAGACCAAGTATCATTAAGGTGACATTGGTAATGATTTGGGATACACATTAGCATCAAGTTAGTGATCACAGAGTGAAAAAATATTATGTTGATTGTTCATTTAATCCTACGTATTTTTTCATAGGTGACTCAGTATTCTTGATAGTTTCTACTTTGATGGGTCATCATAGGATTGAAAATAGGGAATGTTTGCTCCAATATAAACTATGCCATTTGAAGTCACTACATCTCATGGGAAGGTTTCTTATCCATTGGAAGTATCAAATTTGTGGAAAAGTATTTAGGATGTTCTCCACATATATAAGCTCAGGAAGTACCATCTTGATCTATCTCATGTTTAATGTTAGAAAGTGATTGAGTTAGATCCAAATTATTACATTATATAGTACCAAGTGGAGATCATTCATTCTCATGTGAATGTTTTAAAAGGGAAGTATATCCCATTGGTTAGTGTAATAAGGTGACAAGGAAAGAATTTTAAAGATACATGTGAGTATAAAATGTTAGTGAGAGACCAGTGAACTCACCAATTTACAAAGGATATCTCTTCTATAAAATTTCCCCAAGATGAAATGGGTTATGGTTAGGTGATTTTTACATAATATTACATGACTATAAGTACATTATATCTACCTAGTTTCGGCCGAGTGTGTTTCCTACATTTTGATGATGGAGAGAGTATTCAAGAAAAATAGAATAAAAATGTGGTGATGTAATTTTTTTAAATTTTAGGGGTTTAAGTATATATTTCCTAAAATAATTATAGTACACCATGATACTATTTTTGGTTTTTTCACAACATTCAGATTTGGAACTACCTATTGGAAATTCATTCACAATAATATAAATTTATAGTGAAAATTTTTCATTGGAAAAAATTTGTGAAACTAGATTATGACATAAGAATCCATAAAAAATGAAAATTCATTTTAACACCTACAATTTATTTTATGTCTTCAGATCATGTTTTACACTATAATATAATTAGTATGTATTTTAACATCAGGAGACATACTTCTCAGTTTCTACTAGTATCAGTGTTCTAACACCAAAAACGAGGGTTTCATATCGTAAATACTTCATCCAAGCCGGTTAAACCATGGAGTTTCACATAATATTTTCATTCGATGTGAAAGTTTATCTCTTGAAATATTACAAATTACATGTGTAATTTTGGATACTAATGATCTTTTTGGATAAGATCATCTACACTTGATCGTTACGGTGGATTCGTTGTGTCTTTATAGGTAAGAGATATTTCATATTCCTTATTTACAATGCCCATGATAGTTTTATTTCACTATTATTTTTGATATGTTAGGTTATAGTGATATTCTTATTGATCCATTCTAGATCACTAGTATGATATTCACATGGAGGATGACCCTTATGTTAGTTGTGGTGCAGAATGATGGTTCCTTGGTGTATGTTTCATTTATCATTTACATTGACCATTATCTTGTAAAATTGAATACAATTTATGGGAATTGGTTATAGGGACTCTGTTGTCTCCATTCATTTGTTCATTGTTGATAGTTTCCCATTTTGTTCATTTGAATGTGGTGATGTGGGGGGGTCCTTCTATAGACTATGTTGGATGATATTTGACTGATCTCGTTTTTTTATTTGTTTTAAAAAATTAAATGAAAATATTGATTGATTTATGTGGGGGTGAAAATTTATTTTTGAGAATATATTGTTTCACATTTGTTTTGATAAAGAAAAGGATATTTTGAAAGCATTGTGAAATGGATTAATTAAATTCAATTAAAAGTATTGGTTTCATGAAGTTATTTGGATAAATTTTAACATGGGAAGATTTGGATACTGAGGTTGAAGGTTTAGTAATATGTATCATCTATTGATAATATAAAAGGTATGGGCTCCACTAATGGGGTTTATATATTCTTTATAGTCCCATTTTTCTATGTACATGACTTAAACTAATAAAGTCTTAACTGTTAGGGATGCTCCTATACTACAGAGATTTGGTGCATATGTCAAGGGGATTCATTCATGCGATTTTCAATGTTTGGGTATGAATATTCTTGGTGGTCCGACCTCTATTAATCCTTGACTTGATGATTCCCATGGTATTAGTTTGAAATTATTATAAATTTTCGAATGTTTTGATATGAATACTATTTATCTGATTATTATTCCTTATTTCAATAATTATGAGATTCTTTTGTTTGATATATATAGGCTTGTTATGGAACACCTGGGTGGGATCCTTCTAAGAATGTTATCTCACACCCTCTGACTCTCATCAGTGGTGTATATATTTTTTATAACATTTGATTTAGGGAATTAAATGGAACTTAAGTGAGGTGGTAAGGATTCCATCAACTATTCCAGATTAGTTGGTGGTGAGATGGTGGGAATTGTCCCATGTTATCAGACAGAGTAGTTGTTTCTTGTTTTGGTTTTATCCTATTCTATTATTCATAAACATCAGATTTTGATTAGCTACTTTTTAGTGGTATAATTTCATATATATTAATTCAATCCTGCAATATATTTTCCTATTTTATCTTCTATTGTTTCTCCCAGGTGTATATATATGTGTTATGTTGTCTCCTTCAGGTTGGAAAAAATTATCCCATATGGTTCTTTTTGATGCTTGGATTATATTTTCTAGGTAATGGTGTTCGGTAGCACCCTTTTAGTATTTGAAATATTTGAAAAGGTAACTATTTTTAGGGTATCATGGTCATATCAACACATTTGATTTTTTTATGAATTTGCAATCATTTTCTAAAAAATTATTTATTATAAAATATCATTAATTATTTTTTTAACAATTCATTTAATTTGACTTTGAAATAAACAAGACATCATAGAAATTAAAATATATTTCATTCCCACATCCATAATATTAAATAATATTGTAAAAAATTCACTTAATATAATAATTATTTATATTTTATATTTTTTTAATATATTATTTAAAATTATTTTAATTGAATAAATATTGTATTAGTGTGGGAAATGAATTTTATGTAATTATTTCAACTCTAATAATATTAAAAAAATTACCATGATCCAAAAAATTATTTATCCTCCTTATAAAAATTTAAAATGTAAAATTTTATTTTTATCCCTATCATGGTATATATTTTAAATTAAAAAAATAGTAACATTTTTTACATTATCCTTTAGTAAAATTTCATTATAGTATAAATCAAGGAAAAATGGAAAAAGGTTGTATTTTTTAATTTAGGAAACTTAAATAAAATTGAATCATCTAATGAAAAAATCCTATGTTTGGCTCATTTTTTAGTGGTAATCATGTAAAGAATAACCTTTATTACCAAATAAACCCTTAGCACATTGATAAAAATTGACTATGGAAACTATTCAAAATGACTAAAAATAAAAGAGAACTGATTATAATGATTGGACCACCTAATTCTAAATATGAAATTAAATTTTCCTGATTAAATTCATAGAATTTTTGAAATATAATTTTATATTGAACTAATAAAACAATATGAGGAGCAGCTGTTGTGAAAAATTCTATTTCATGTATAATTTTTTTAAAAAAAATATAATGAATAAAATGTATTCAAAGGACTATAATTATGTTTATTAATAAAAATGAAAAAAATTAAATAAAAATTGTAATGGAAAATAGAGTATCTATTTTTATAGATATTAAAATAATATACAAATTTAAATAAAAGTAAATATTTTTCCTAATTCATTGACAAAATAATATTATATGAAAATGCTAGAAATTTCATTGGATGTAATTTTTTGCGTGATGAAAATAAAAATGATTTTCATGTTTTCTGATTAAAATTTAAATTTGGGGAATTATGATTTTAAATAAAATCATATAATACATGGAACTCCAATTTGTTAAAAAATAAAGATCTTAGATTTTTTAATTAATCATAACCTCCAATTCATATAACAATTAAATCATCGTAAATTTTTTTTAATGAAATGTAATAATAGGATATAATCAGTTATCATTACCTCAAATGGTATATTAAAAATCATCTATAAATATATCCATGCAAGTATAATGAAATATTGAAAAAACACTCTCCACACATACCTGGTAGGTATCAACATCATTAAAAAATAAAAATGGCATCATTCATTAATAAAAATTACTGAATGGACAAGTGGATATTGGATTATCTAGATTTTTTGAGGAAATTGGATCCTGTAAATATCCAATAAATCCATCATGAAGTTTTAGATTATAGTACCATCATGTCCCTCCATCATTTGTCTAACAAATGAGAGGATGATAAAGTACTTGATATTGGATTTATTTATATTCACATCATCATGAAATACACACAAAATGTTATATACCCTAGTCTGAACTGACTACTCCTCCTCCACATTCATAAAAATAATAAAAAAAGTTTTCTTAGGTACAAACTGAAAATGACATTCCCAATGAGAATCCGTCATTTTTTAAATGATATATTCCATGATAAAAAAATTTGTAATATTTTTTATCACCACCAAAAAGTGAGGGGCAATGACATCTTTTTATCATTCCTGACATAATTTTCACCAATCGTCAAAAGAATCATATGTGGTCACATGGATGTTCAACTACATCATTTTTCATCCATGATCCTATTAATTCCTTAATTTTTCCATAAAAAATAAATGATATTTTTTCATGTTCACAAGCGAGATTTATATAAATTATAACATCCAATCATTCACCACTCAACTAGTATGAAATTTTTTTTAAAGGGATTACGTTACAATATGGGGGTTATGTGGGATGAGCACATCTATGGAACTAAAATATGTTTACTCTGAACGTAAATATATGACATAAAATATTCAAAATTAGAGAATATTGCATAAAATACATCTTTATATTCAATAAACATGTCATAATTATAATGAACGAGATCAGAATCATAATATTAATACATAAAAAATCAGAACTAGGAGAGTTTTTCTCCAGAAAAAATGTTTTGAAAATACCATTAGACAACAAACTATACCCAATTATCATAATATATTATAGTATATAACTATCATAATAAAAGTCATTTTACAAGATGATTAAATGTGATAGAAAAAAATATAGAATGATCCTATGAAGGGTACTTTATAGAGTCCTTAACATTATATATCCTATCATCTTCAAAAAACATATCATTTGTACCCTTAGAAACATTTATGACTTCTTTGGTCATTTAGAGCATGGTCTTTCCAAAAGTAACTGCTATATGAAAATTTAAACGATCACTCTCCATGCTATTCTTGTGGAAATTGTTAGGAATTATCATGTCTCTTACCTGAAGAAGTAAACCATAACGAAATACAACTTGATTTGTGGTATCTCTATTTTTTAATTTCAACACCACCCTTATTAGAATTAACTCTCTAACGTGTAACTAAGAAATTATACAGTGATTTATTAAATTTTTTAAAAGATATCAAATCACATATAGAACAAAACAGTGTGATTACCATACTATCAAAGGAATGGTTAATTTCCTAGGTTCCTTTCACTTCATTGGAATCCCTTGAGTTTTTAATGAGTATTGACACATTCTTTAAAATATTTATCCCCTCATTTCCCATGATACCCATTATAATTTTCTAAAGTAAATTTATGAATTTAAGTAAACAAGGATATTCTTTTGACCTCCATAAGTGTGATGTTCTTATCTTCTCTATTGAATGTTACCAACACTAAATTTTTTAATCACTATTCCATCAATATTCATGCTTTTAAACCACTATTTATATGTAGATAGAGTTTAAGAGGGAAAAAATTAATCATATCATTCCATTTTCATTCTCCGTTGGTAACACATCATATTGAAGTGATGGTGAAATCTCCAAAGGTGTGTTCAATCATAGTAGACTTATGACAATATTTTTTTTCTCCTATAAATTAATGATACCAAATTTAATGGTACAAACATTACCCTAAGGATTTAGAGTGGGTTATGAGGTAAGATGTCAGAATATTATATTCATAACTTTTTATGGGGTTAATATATGTCATCTTCATCTTTATCACCCTAAATATCATTCCACGACTATTAATCTCATTATCTTGATGATGAATAATTTTTTTCAAAATGTCAAAAATGATAAAATCTATTTTTTGGAAGTGAATTACATTATTTAAGACATATTTATTCTTATCATTCAATTATTTTTGGTAGTTTGGGAAATCCCATAAAATAACCAGATGTTTTATGATATATTTATTTTCAAATAAATGTAACCATTTCGATACCATGTTGTGCATGAAACCCAGAGTATAATGAATAGCAATATGGTTTACCATAATAACTTATCCGTTAAATTTACAGTTATAAATAGAATTAACTAATTTATTAAAAATTAATGTTATATACATCGGTATGACAATTTATTGGGTTTTTAATTTTTTAATTATAAGATTTATATTATTTAAAAATAAAATATTTTTTCTTGTAAATTAATTATTTTTTGGGAAAATAAGTATTTTTAACTTATAATTTTAATTAAACACTATTTGTGAATTTTTTAATTTAATATATAATATTTATTTAATATAATGTTTTAAAATTGTTCTAATATTTTTAATATGCATGAGATTATTACAAATTCTTCAATGTGCTTAAAAATGAATTTTTTAAGTGGTTTTAGTCATTGTTTGTAATTTAATTTTATAAATAATTTTTGAAAATTAATTTTATTCAATTTGGTAAAAATAATTTTATAATTTTATTTAATGGTTCAAATTTTGTAAATACATCCCTTTTATTTACCTGAATTTTCAATATTAACTATGGTAAAATTTATCACCACAGTAAATGTAAATCGATTTTATCATGGTTATAAATTAGAAATAACGCCACTATTTTTTGTATATATTATTAATGGATGATATGTATTAAAACCACATCACCCTAGGATAAAAATAAATTTTTTTAAGTGTCAATTAAAAATAACCTTTCTTATAAAATATTTACTAAAAATAAATTTTAAAAATGTCACTCTGTTTGATTTAAAAATATTTTATGTATTCACAGATTTAAAAAATATTATTATATAATAATATTAAAAAAATTATTCATAATGAAATTATATTCATAAATGTAATTTATTTCAATGTTTTTCTAATTAAATAATTTCCTTTAATTACATCACAATGTCAGTACAATATTTATTTTAGTAACAAAAAATGTCAATAATTTTAAAAAGAGTAGATGTTTTATTATTTGAAAAAGTTATAATGTTCTATGATTTTTTTAAAATATTTGTAATGTATTAGAGATTTATAAAAGGATTATATTAAATGTTTCTCATTTTTTTGTAGTATTTTAAGTCAAATTAAATAAATAATTATGGAATTTATATTAATTATATTTTGTAGAAAAACATCTTAATTAATTATATAAAATTCATATATAATATTATTTTATATCATGGGAATGTAATATGGTCCATCACGTAATCCATTGTCTATTTTTTATTCACTTTAAAATTTATGGTAACATTTATAACCCCTTATAATTAAAATATTTATTATAATGGTTAAGTAAAAAATAAGTATCAATTTGATTAATAAAAAAGATAATGATAGAAATGAAACCAAAACATTTATAAATATTATTAGATGATTTTATATCAACTCTATAAAACATTTCACCAAATTCATCTACATATTAAGGATTTTATCATGAGAATGATGTTGTAATAATTTAATCATTTAAAAAATTCCACCTGTGTTCTCTTATTCCCGTATAAAAGGACACCCCTCCTCATAAAAGTTACAAAAATATTGGCCATATATCTCAAAATTACAATAAATTTATCCATTAAAAATTTAATAATTCACATTATAGTGGTGTTGACTTACGCAAAAATACGACACTTGTATTTTTAGGAGGAGATCTGAAGGATTTCTTTCAATGTAGTGGTAATCAGCTTAACTGATAACAATCTTACTTTTACTTTTTTCATTACCTCATCGAAATGTATTGTATTTAACATAAATTATTAACATAATTTGACAAAATATAATTAATATTTTATTATTATGAACTCCCCATTGTTGACCATATTTCCCATCAAATGGTAATTGAATACACCACTCATGAATATATATGACTTACTATCCCCACGTAGAGATAAAATTTTATTTTATACCAATATATTTCACGGACGGTTATTATAATGGTTATAATATTTATAAAATATAATTTTGACATAATTATATTTACCTAGTTCTGATATCACATCTACCTTCCTAACATTGAATTCATTGGAAAACAATGACACCACATGTGTGTATGTGGGTACTACCACCTCCATGAAGCAATGTGATTTGATTTTAATTTATGTTTTACCTATATGGAAATAATGATAGATTTAAGGAATGTAAATCATAGATATATATAATAATTATTTTTTAATGGTCAATTATTATTAACAATTCATTCATTTAATTGTTTAAAAAATGAAAATAGTTTTCATGTGTATATACGGCCTATAGTCTCCAAAAATGGTATAATTTATTTTTCTTGTATTATCATTTTCGGATGAATGTAAATATGTATGAAATTAATATATATTTTATTTATATCATTATTAAAATTATGTAGAAGATTGGGTCCTGATTAATGTACATGGATGGAAACTATCGAACTGAAATATATTTGATTAATGAAGTAGTTATTACCTGACACAATGATTTTAACAAAGAATTATTAATATGTAGGTGATAAAATAATATATGTAAATAATATATGGTATCATATGTGTGAGTATTGTTCTGAAATATACATATAAAATAAATCTATATATACTATAATGTAATTTTGGAAAAAAATTTAATTTAAACCTTATGTATAGTCTTAGAAACAGTATGTTTTCATAGGCAATTGTCATTAATCGAAATTTCCGGTTTTCACTTCATTTTATACTCCATAAGGAATCATGAGACCATATAAATTATTTTTTAAATTATGTGAAATATTTGTACCCAAATGGTTTTGAATATTAGTATTCCATATTCATATTTTTCATTAATTTCAATTAATAAATATTTTACTATTCACCACTTATTTACTAAAGTGATTATTCCCCATTTTTACTTTTAATAAAAATGGGTAAAAATGAATTCTATTTTCATATTTTGAACAAGATAATTTTGTAACTTTTTAATAGACGTTTAAATGGAATTTTATTTTCATATACGTAATGGAAATCATTATATTCTGCAATGGCCTTTTAATGTTTTGATGTTTATTTAGATGTGTAGTGATTATTTAATGAAAAAAACATTCTTTAATATATTGGAAATAATTAATTAAAAGAAAAGGGATATTATCCTTAAAAAATAATCCAATGATATTTTTAAAGTATATTCATTTAGGTTAAAATTTATTTTTAATTATTTTAATTTTCTCGAGATGTAGTACTTTGATAAAATTAACAATATTAATCTATATAATTTATGATTATGTTTTTTAATAAGGGGGAAATATAAATATTTTATACAATTGTTTTTTAATATGAATTCTTACATTCATTATGTCTCACCAATTTCATATGAAAAATTCAATAGACATATTAAAAGACGAGTAGTTCCAACCATTTCACTCAATGCTTTGGAAGGTCTCATGAGACAAACTATTTTTCAGAATTTCCTGTACAACATACTTCTTTATGTATATTATCTCGGAAAAACAACTTGGATGTATGATTAAGACGTAAAAGGTTTTACATTTAATCATTATTAATTTATTTATTTTTATCCAATTACTTTTTATGATGTTATTTTAACCATGTATTAAACAAAAAAATTTATTGTATTATATATATATATAATATTTTATTATGATTTATCCAAACCATATTATTCGTGTTTTATTTTCTATGTACTTGATTCTTGATTACTAATACCCTTAATGAGAATCTATGATCACCCAAGTCTTATGTATCATTTTTATGAGGGTTTAGGAAATGTATTATTATTGATATATATGGATACTTTATAGGGAATAATTGTTTTATAATATAAAATACCTATTATTATTTTATTTTTACAAATGTAATGCTAGATTAATGTATGGATATTGTTTTTTAAGACTACTAAACTACTAGATCCATTGGGATGCGACTGGGTTTTCCATATACTAGTGAAAAAAAGGTGCTGGAAAACCTAATTTAATAGGGTTTGGTTTTTATAGTTATTATTAATGAAATATTACAATAAAAATTGGGAATAGGATTAAAGAAAACATATATTATTTTGCATCACCCTATGAAATACATGGACAATATTTCTAAAGGAACCAATTTTATTATTTTTAAATTACATGTACATATATTTTCTATTTATTTTAGTTATTTTAATATTCCTAAAATTATACATTATGATTCATATTGTTATGATGGAATCCATTGAATGCAATTTTTTGAAATGGTACAGTTTAAGGAACAGAAATTGTACCAATGTGCATCATACATGTAGGGATTTCACACTTGGGAATGATAAAGAAGTTTGAGTGGGACATGATGATAGAAAAAAAAAATTATAACAATTTTCTGGTAGATGACTTTGGTTATGGATAATAACATGACTCATATGGATCAACCTCCAAATAAATAAATGTGGATGCAAACACCATGGATCATGATTTTGTGGAATTAAAGTTTTCTTTAAGATTACAGATAAATGAATTTTGGAATATGAATATTGGGTATCGAAAGAAACATCTAATTTTCAATTATATTACTATAATGGGATGCAACACTATCAAAATGATATCCCCAAGTGTCAATAAAATATTACCCTATAAATGTTGAGTGGGAAAGGCTATGATTATATGATCATAATAGATGAGTTTGATGTTTCTAAAGATGGTGTGGATGGTCCTTTAAGGAAATACTAAAATATAGATAATTATTTATTCTATTTTTGATATTCCCACTCTTTTATATCTTCCTTTTTTCCGTGAAAAGTATATATTTCACTAGAACCATTTGAAGATAGATATTAGACAAGAATTTGGGAGAATGTATGACCCCAAAAAGGATGTACCAGAATGATCCCATTATAGAAGATAAATGTTTTATATTTTATTAATTTATTAGTTTACATATGTTTTTTTAAATAAATCATGTTTTGTATTTTCATTCAATATATTATGAAATAATTTATTCCAAATAAAATAAAATTACTATTCATGATGAAGATATGGAATTCTTTATCTTTAGAGGAGAGAATTAATCATAAAATTCATATTTAGATCCACCAGTAGTAGCTATTATAAATGTGATTCTTGGTTAATATGTGTACACATCATATGTATAGAATGGTATTTTTTACATTAATAATGTTCCTATTTAATATAAACACATTGATGTCTTTCTTGAGGAATTTAGTTTTCAACAACCAAAGTGTTATGTTGAGTATTTATTTTGATTCAATACCTTGTTCAAGACCTAAATTTATGGATTCATATAAAATATACACTATGAAATTAGTGTATATGAACAAACAATAAGATAAGTTCCAAAGGAAATTATATCTCCTCATGTTTCAATGTGATTATTCCCTTTTCACCTCATTATTAATATAGATGAATATATGAGGGTTTTCATTGCTTATAGGGGAAATTAATTATATTAAAATAATTAAATATTATAATTTTTTTCATATTTATGGATTATTCAATTAAATGACAAGTGATTAATATACTTCAAAGATTGATCTTAATATTGGATATCATCAATTATGAGTAAATAGTGATGATATTTCAATGATAAAATTTCAAATAAGCTATGGACAATATCAATTTACAATGATGATATTTAGTTTGACTAATTATCCCCATATTTTTATAGATTTAATTACTATATTATTCAAGTAATATATTGAATTATATTTCCTATTTATTATTGATATATTGTTGTACTATAGGATCTATGAGGACCATGAGAATCACCTGTTTATCATTCATGAGTCTCTTAGGAAAAAATATTTTTATAAACAATTTACCATAATTGATTTTTAGAATTAGAATGATTCTATTCTAGGACATATTGTCTCTATATATGGATTCCCAGTTTATAATGTGAGGAAAATTGTATTTCAAGAATGGACTACACAACCAAACATAACCACAATACAAAATTTTATTTTTTTAAAGTTCACCATAGGATATTCATAATTTTGTTTCTAAACTATATAACGTGTTAACCATGAATACCAGAGATGTGTTTATGATCATGTATAAATATAAATGAAATAATTTTGATTCAATTATTGATGAAAATATTGATAAATTATACAATTATAACACTATATTCATGAAATGATGGATTTTTTATACATGGTTATGCATTGAATGTGACATGGTTTTGTCCTTATATAGGGTGATAATGTTATTTACAATTCAAAATTGTAGTTAAATAATAATGGTTTTGTTACAACTCATGATCTTGAGTTGGAAGTTGTAATATTTAAACGAATTATATAAATACATTATCTATACATTAAAAGATATGAGATATACATGGATGAAAAGAGTTTAAATAAATAATTTCATTGAAATAGCTCAGTATGAGACCATGGAAATGGAAAAGCCATTCAAGGATTATTATTTGTCAATAAAATACCACCTAGATAAGTAAAATTGATAATGTATGCATTTATCTAGAATAATCATGGACTATTGATCAAAAAGTTGAATCAAATTCATCCCCTGTTCATAGATTTTGTAAATATATATATGTGAATTATTAAATAATATGAAACATTACCAATATTTCAAATTATTTCCAAACCACCTTTGATAGAATAAATATATTGTTCACATCTAGATGAAGAGAATTATCATAATATAAATAAGGGACTGAATGATGAGAAATTGAAAAAATTCAAATATGAAGATGGTGTTCTAAAATATTGAAGGATAATATGTGTTATATCGATTCCTAATCTAAACAGGAATTATAGGATGACTCTTAAATCTCTAACTTCTCAAGACACCCATGAGGCATAACGATGTATGGATTTTTGATGGATTTTTATAAAGATAATATGGATTGTGTAATTGATTATTATGTATCCTGATAATTGATTTTTTCTATAAGTTACTTTTGGGGGCCAACATAGTAGATGATCCATGAAACCACCACCTATTAATAAATGGAAAATCGATGGAATTAATTTGGAATTTATAACAACATTACTGAATAATATTTGATTTAATATTAAAATATGGGTTATTAATGATTAACATAACTAATATACACATTTCGTTGGTATAATAGAACATTAACCTCTATAGGCCCTTGAAAAATATCTATTAGTTATGTTCAAATTTATTATGGAACACCACTTTTAACATCATCTAATCATTATCCAAGATTTACATAAAAATTTGGAACATTATTGGAAAGACTCTTCATTCTGAGCGTCATTTGAGCACTGCATATCATCCTCCATCTACTATGAAGTCCAAATTGATACAAAAAAATTAGAAGACTTGTTAAATTCAAGTTTAGATGATTTTTATGGTATGATGGATAAATATTTATCTTTTATAGATTTTTCATTTAATAATATATTCTATTAATGTATTCAAATTGCACAGTCTAATGCATTATTATGAAAAATATGTTATACTCTATGCTATTGGGATGTATTTGTGGAAATAAATCTATAAAGTTAAAATGTTTTTGAGGAAAAAATGATCAAATTATACACCATTAGGACTCGTATTAAAGTATCTAAAACATGGAAAAAATATTTATGCAATAAAGAGGTGAAATATTTAAAATTTCATAAATGATATCTATTTTTATTGAAATTATATCAATGAAAATCTTTTATAAGATTTTTCATGAACAGAAAACAATTTAGGATGCAAATTAGACATTTCGAAATTCATGAAATAATTATAGCTCTAGATTAATATATAGGAATTCCACATAGCCTCTTTAAAGTACATGATGTGTTCCTAATAATTTTTTCAGAAAATACACAATAAATTAAATGCTTGTGATCACTGATGAGAAAATATAATTGGAATGTAATTTATCTTACTAGAGAGAGACTATCCATAATTTTTACACTATGGAACAACTGTTGATTAATCATAAAACTCTAATCATATAGGTACTTTTGACATATAATAATATAGAATACGTGATATGGGATATTGAATAAATTATGATAAGAATATAAACAAATATATTCATGAAGTGAAATTATAAAACATTTAAGGATGTACTTTTTTGAAGTATGGAATAATGTAACGGTCACGATACCCTCCCTATAATGTGTACCCCTCCTAGGCCGAAAATGTGAGAAGGGAGATAATGACCCTGAGTCCCGCCACTGGTAGGCCCCATGTTGGAGACTAGCACCGACGGTATAGTAAAAACACAAATGTGAGGCATTACCCTTTAAGAGAACACATGCGGAAGAGAGAGATAATATAGACAAAACCAATTTTAACTCAGAAATGAAATATAAAAGAAATCCCAAGTGAAAATATGTAATGTCATGAAAAAGTACGACAACTGGAAGTGGAAAACCACAAGTACCCAAAACAATGTAAAAAACAACAGTAGCCACAAGCCCAAACAGCTCCTAAAACCCAAGCTCATAAAAACAAGCTTGATCTCCAACCGGATCTAAGTGGCCTGAAAAATAGTTTGTATATACATTGGGTGAGTATAACAGTATACTCAGTAGGATCTTCCATGAAGCCTCTCATGCAAATGTAAAGAAACCATATTGAAGCACATTGAACAATAAGTGAAACTAACTCGTTACCTAACCAGGGATACTAATTTCCCAACCTCACTATGGATACATTAACCAAGTAACACATAGAAGAATGTATAATATATTAATTAATATCAAGGTTACCCTACTACAACTTCCCCACTGGTTTGCCGCTTTTCCCCAACGTCACACGTCCTGAGTCTCTCTCTCCAAGAAGGCTTTCCCACAGACACCTGGGCGAAGCACCACAACATGATCCTTGTGCCACAAAACCACCATGTCCACGTAAGCAATGTAACCAGGTAGTTTTTAAGAGCCACCATAGCTCGCATAATGTGTATCATACATCGGGTATAATACCTCAAGCCATTATAGCCTATACACTAAGTAATGTTCCTCAAGCCATCAAAGACTATACACATTACACCTATAGTAGTCTATATGATACTATATCCAGAATATATGTGTGTGAATAACCACAAGAAATTACAGCCCTCTACACACATATACGGGGAAAACTAACCAATGTGCCTGCCAGCACAAGTAACTACCAAGAGAAGAGAGTGGGGCCAAAGGGGGTAGTCAGCCATCTATCCTCCCACCGGAATGTTGGGGAAAACACCCCTAGGGATCATAATCCCTGGGGTTTCAGTTTCCCTTACTGATAGGGTGGAGTATCATATAGAAAAAAAAATGTACAGAATATACTATATATCACACCCACACTATGGGAATAACCTATTCTTAGACACAACCACTGCTAACGTCTCTCAGACTCCGACCTTCTACTTCTATGACATGGTATCTTATAAGCACACAACCACTTAAAGAGCATTAATAAATTATTTCAATACCATTTTATTAGTTTCACTTTACGATAATCTATTTTTTAAACATTAATTAACCATGGACAATTACACATTAAATTTAATTAGCATCACACCCAAATTCATTTGTCTCTTTAAAATTACAACCTCATCTATATGTTCCAGTAATCTCCAACCCCAGTGTTAACACTATTTATTCAATTAATCATTATAAAATTACTTTCCCACATTCCCAAGCATTCTAGAAAAAATTATATGCCCCGAAACTCAAGGGGGCTCAACAAAGTGAGTAGATGTACTACCCATCGAGTCTTTGCCACCAATAGCAAGAGAGTAGACCCGTCCTCCCATTGGGAAGCTAAACATGGAAAGAATGTGGCATACCCCATGTGTCATCACCTCTTTCGGAATAAGGGTAAGCAAGACCATCTATCATGAGCTGTGGGGAAAAGTAAAGAAGATAATAAAGCAGTAAGGATCATCACGCATCCAACAATAACATCCATCCCATTCCATCATCCCTTGTGTCCTCCCGGACACCCTCTTGCATAAACTGATGCATCTCGCCACTCTAGGCATCATCTGCTGCCACAACCAAATGTCTCCATTCCCCCACATACATAACAGCCATCCGGTCCCTCATCAAAAAACAAGCATCAGGAAAAAAATCATCACATCAATTGGGCTGTTGGACCTTTTAAAATCAAGATAGTAACTCAAAACCCTTCAAGGAATTATCAATCAATCTTTTATTTAATCCATCTTGAATTGATAGATTTATTATTCAAAGGTTCCAAAATTAAGGAAACCAAATCAGTAAGATACCAAAAATAATTAAACATGCTTACTGCAGTAATTTGATTAACATAAAATTAAAAAAAAAGAACTAGATTCATTTACATTCCTCTTTATCCATACCCAACATTTATCCATTAATTTTGGTTTAAGTTATTTTCCAATTTTCATCAAGAACGAATAGCTAAACGAATCAATAAAGGATATTACACTATCTAGAAAACAATGTGCAATAACATACGGCTGATAAGAATTTATTTATCCAAGTTAAAATTTTTTATTTTAAATTCCATTGTGGTCCAGTGGGATATAAAATTCTAACAATATGTTTTCACATAAAAGAAAAGAGAAACAAAAAATTGACTACCTTTAATAGTTCTTGATGTTCTTTATCCACCCAATGGGTCACGATCCTCCTTTTGCATCAACTGCATTCACCTGAGGATGCCATGGTACAACCACACTAACCGAAACCAAAGAAACCCCCAATAGAACAGATATTAAATTCTATAACATATAATGGAGAAACAAGAGAAGATGAACCCCAAAAGAACGATGATAAAACATACCTTATATCGAATATTGATCGATATAGCTTGGTTTCATCAAAATAGAGCAGAACCAATCTGAGGTGAAAACATTGATTATGAAAGTCATATGGAATAAAATGGAAGGTTTTAGCATCTTATAACAATGAATAAATAAGAAGAATTATGGAGGAAGATATCTCTCCCCTTTAAAAGATTTAATGGAGTGATAGTTTAAGATACACTTAAATTCCCATTAAAATAAATATCACACTAAACCACACATTTTGACCAAGTAAATACTTCCTGAGCATTATGAATAATTAATATAGGAGTTATGGCCTCTTAATCGGCCTTAGAGTCCTTAAATTGAGGGTTTAAATGCATTTTTTGTCCAAGGAAAACGCTAAAGGGGCGAAACTGTAGGAAGTTGGAAACACTGTTCACGAACTCAAATTTTGGCAAAGGAAAAACATTGTTCATGGATCCCACCATTAGGAACTATTCATGAACCCCACCATTAGAAACTATTCATGAACCTCACCATTGAACACTATTCATGAACCTCACTATTAGACACTTTTCATGAACCTCACCTTTAGACACTGTTCATGATCCTCACCGTTAGATATGTTCATAAACCTCGCTGTTAGACACTATTCATGTACCTCACTGTTAGACACTATTCATAAACCCCACTTTTAGAAACTATTGATGAGCCCCTCCATTAGAAGGTCTCCATTCTAGAAACACTATGCAAAAACTCAATATTTGGAAAAGGAATGAAAAGGTCACCATTCATGAAACACTATTAACAGAACTCAAAATATGGAAAAGGAAATAATAGGTGACCGTTAGAAGGTCATAGATAGGGAAACACTATTCACATAACTCAAAAATTTTCAAATGAAAGAAAATGTCACCAATAGAAGGTCACTGTTATGGAAGCACTGTTCACAGAACTCCAAATTTGGTAATGGAAATAGAGGTTACTGATAGATGGTACCGATAGATGCTACCATTAGAGGTTACCGTTAGACATCACCAGTAGAACTGTTCACCGATGGAACTGTTCAAAGAAATGGAAATTTGGAAATGGAAATAGAGTTTACCATTTGAGGTTACTGATAGAACTTTTCACTGATGGAACCTTTCATAGAAGTTTACCGATGACACTATTCACAGAAAGTTACCGTTGCACTGTTCAGAACTGTCTATCATTGGAACTGTTCACCAAACTGGAAAATTGGAAAAGTATTGGTGGTAAGTCACCTTGAACTCCCGGAACACCTCAAGCACTATATTTTTACAATGGAATGTACCAGAGAGGTCTGGGACATTATATCAGATACCTCCCAAAACCTTATCGTCCCTGAAAATTCAAAACCCCCCTAAACTGAAAACGAAAAGGTGTCCGAACAACCACCCATCAAGATACCTCCAAAAAGGGAGCAAGCCACGAAATCATAAAAACGAATCCATATCATAAACTTGAATGGTTTATAACCACAAGGGCCACATTGACACATCAAAAGAGTTAAACGTCGAAAAACTCTTGGTACTGAGCACGTATCTGTGACCCATATTCCCAGGTACTCTCCTCCATGCATCTATATCGCCACAAGACACAATCCAAGGGGATAGAATGCTCACCCAACACCTTATCATTATGGTCTTGGATCATCACAGGTCGATCCTCAAAGATTTCATCATCATGAACACCGATATCTCCCCAATAGATGATGTGAGAGTCATCATGGAGATAACGATGGAGCTATGATACATGGAAAACATCATGTATCTGACTCATCTGCGGGGGAAGCGTTACTCAATATTCCAGATCAACAAAATGATCTAACACCTCAAAAGTCCCAACAGTGTAGGGAGACAGCATACTCCCATGACAAAACCTTCGCTGGACAGCATGCAGAGTCACCTTCAGAAACACATGATCCCCAACATTAAACTCTAAGGGTATACTTCTTTGATCAACATATGATTTATGATGATCATTAACTTTCTTCATCGTCTCATGAATCACTTGAACCCTCTCTGTTGTATTTTTCACTAGTTCTGGTCTGAGAATTACTGACTCTTCATCCCCATCCCAACACAACAGAGAACAGTCTGGTCGGCCATACAAGGCTTCAAACGGTGCCATACTGATGGTGGAGTGAAAGCTATTATTGTAAGCGAACTCCAGCAAGGGTAAGTGATTCATCCGTGAACATCCAGAATTGAGGACACAAGAGCGTAACATGTCTTCAATTTTTTGGATGATTTACTCTATTTGACCATCCGTTTGTTGGTGAAAAGCAGTGCTAAGGCATAGTTGAGAACCAAAATATTTTTGGAGCCCTCTCCACTCCTTGGAGGTAAAAACAGGGTCTTGATAAGAAATTATCACCCTTGGGACTCCACGTAGTGTCACCACCTCCTCTAGATACCGCCTTGACAAAACATCCACTGATCTTAACACCTTGATTGCTATAAAGTGGGCAAATTTTGTTAAACAATCCACTACAACCCAATAAGCTTCATGTCCACCCAGAACATGAGGTAAACCAACAAAAAAGTACATTGAGATGTCCTCCCACTTCCACCGAGGAATCCTTAATGGCTGGAGAAGTCCACCAGGAACATGGTGTTTGACCTTCACCTTCTGGAAGACAAAACATCGTGACGTAAACTTAGCAACTGCACGCTTCAGCCCCAGCCACCAAAACTAGCACCCCAAGGCTCAGTACATCATTTTTACAACAGGATGCACTACTAAAGGCGAACTATGGAATTCTATGAGAACTGTCTCATGCATAATCAATGGAAAAAATCCTCCCATGATACAACACTCAGTGTTGTTCATCCTCATTCTAACCTTTAGGGCCTCACCACAATCTACTCGTTCTATCTAAACCTCCACCTCAAATCCCCCAACTGGGACTCTTCCACCTTCTTCATCGGGGATTGTTATACCATTATCTGAAAAATACAACCTCTTCCCCCAACATCTCTCATATAAAGTTGTAATGCCGAAAGCGCATCCATTACTCTCTAGGAATCATCATATTCATGCACAGCATCACTACGTGACTTTTGACTTGGTGAATCATCTACAATATTCCCTATTATAGGTGTATATGATATCTCAAATTGATATTCATTTAATATCTCCATCCATCGATGTCGTCGTAAGTTCAAGTCGTTCTAGGAGAAAACATACCTCAAACTCTTATGATCGGTGAAAACCACAATGCTCTCATCAATGAGTTAATGTCTCCACAACTTTAGAGGAAACACCACGACTACCAACTCAAGATCATGAGTTACATTGTTACATTCATGGGGACATAAGTACCGAGACCCTTAAGAAACAGCTGACCTCTACTGCATGAGAAAACAGCCTAACTCCAAATGCAAAGCGTCGTAGAAAACATCAAACTGAACTCCCTGTGCTATAAGGCAAAGAACTAGATCACATACTAACTTATGCTTTAAATACATGAAAGATGACTGACACAGATCAGTCTATATGAATGCCTAATCCTTCCTAGTCATAGCTATCATAGGAGTCACAACTCGTGAGAAATTGGCTACGATCCTCCTGTAGTGGCCTGTGAGACCAAGGAAACATTGCACCTCTGACATTATCTCAGGGGTCTCCCCAAGACACAACTGTTTCTATCATCAATGGATCCAAAACTACTTCCTGTTGGGACACAACATGCCCCATGAAATAGTATTCTCGAGCCCAAAACACACCATTCGACAGCTTTCCAAATAGCTAATATTGACTAAGATCTCCCAAAATGGCTTGTAGATGCTCTGCATGCTCCTCCTTATATGTAGAGTACACAAGGATTTCATCCTGAAAAACTGCCACAAACATGTCCAGGAACTCACAGAACACAACATTAATCAATCCCATGAATATGGCTATGGAATTCATCACACCAAACTACATTACCATGAACTCATAATGATCATGACGACAACCGAATGCAGTATTCAGGATATCCTCATCCTTCACACGCATCTGATGATATGCTGACCTTAATTAGATCTCTGAGAACCAAATTTCACCAATCATTTGATCTAATAAATCATCAACCCGCAAAAGATGATATCGATTCTTTGTTGTCACTTTGTTTATGCAATGATAATCGACACACAACCACAAACTGCCGTCATCCTTCTTCACGAACAAAACTGGTTCACCCCACCACGACACACTTGGATGAACAAAACCACACTATAAAATAACTTCAAGCTGTATAAATAGCTCCAGTAACTCAAAATGGTCCATCCTATATGGAGACATAGAGATAAGATATTCTTTTAGTTGTAGCTCAATCCCATACTCAATATCTCATCGAGGGGGTAATGCTACAACCTATTCTGGGAAGACAGCAGGGTACTCTTCTACGATCTTAGGAAACACACACTTCTGAAACTCTAAAGAACTAAACATCATCTTATCCATCATGGATGATAATGACGGAACATGCCTATGAACCATCTGAGGATCTTGCTCCCCAACTAGCACCACTGACTCTCCATCCGCACCATTGATAATGACCTTCTTCTAGAATCAATCCATGATAGCCTACACCGAATACAACCAATCCATGCTAATGAGGACATCATGTGCTTGTATTCGAAAAAATAGGAAATCTACCAAAGAACAGTGTTTCCCAAAAACTAGATCATAGTCTAAACATACTTCAAAGAAGCCAGGTCAACCTTCAACTAGCCTAGTCAATGCTAAGGGCACTGAAAGCCTCTCTACCTCAAGTCCATGTGCTTGGAAAAAGGTAGGTGATATGAAGGAGTGTGTCACTCCTGAATCAAATAAGGAATACACCATGGTAGAAAACAAGCGAAGGGTATCTCGAACAACATCTGGCTCACCTGGTGCTGGCAACGCTTGAGCATGAAGTTGACCACGACCTCCTCCATGTCCTCTCTAACCCGGATGATGACCACCACTATAGCTGCCCACTTCTCTCAGAGGACGAGGTGCATCATGGGGCTATCCCTTGCCTTCCCGATCTACCCTCTGTTGATCTAATGTTGGTGCAACCTGCTGCTACTGCCTCGGCTGGAACTGCCGCAACAGATGAACCTGGAGCATTGCACCTGGTGCACATTGACCGCTCTAAAAGGTCGGGCACTCTAGCTGCAGATGACCACAACCACCACAAGAAAAAAAGATCCAGATCCCATGGAATTGGAATGAGAGTTTCTACCATTGGAGAAATGAGATGTGAAGGGATGGGACCTAAAACAGGCTGAACGGAAACTATCCTGACCTAAAAACTAGGAACCCTGAACCACAACTCTACTTCCTAAGGAATCAGGACGATTCCCCTCTCATAATGATCCGGTCATGGACAAAGTCCTCTCGACAACCAATTCCCTGTCCAGCACCTCATGATATGTCATTACCATAAATGGGGTAACATGGCGTAGGATCTCTAAATGCAAAGCTTCCTCAAAATGCCTTTCCCTAGCCTCCCCATCTGGTAACAGGTCCTAAGCATATCATAAAAGTTTTCTGAAATGGATTGGAAACTATCGAACACTGGTGCTCCCCTATCATTGGGTAAGAAGCTCCTGGTGACTGGATTCGTTTGCATTCAAAGAATGGAACATGACTGTGAACCTGTCTGGGAACTCCTCCCATGAGATCGCTAACTCCTTACAATCCTCGAGTAAAAAGAACCACCTCTTACTCACTGCTCTTTGTAGCATCGTCACAACCATGTACACCCAATGCTCCTTATAATCACAGATCGAATAGATTCCTATCTCGGACTCCGTCAACCAGTCTTCCGTAACTGAATCTGAAACAGATCCTTCATACTTCGGTAGACTCTGGCGCTGATACTCTCAGAGCTTCTTCCTCGAAGTGTCTTCATCTTGAACCTCTACCCTTCGGTGATCTGCTTGAACAACCTGCTGGAAAAGTAATATATTTAAAAATGTTTTTGAATTACATTTTTAAAATAATATTTATATACCAAATAATCAATATTATGATTTATTTTCGAATATTTATTAAGAGAATTCATTTATTTATATTTATCAACAGATATCAATCCAAAAAGTTTACATTGTTGAGGCCAAATTTTCCGATATTGTTTGAAGACGTACTAAAATCCATTTTTCATTCCCTTGGTTTATTATGATGTGATAATGATTATTTTAGAAGTGGAGCCATATGTATATATGATTTATGGGTGGGGTTATATATATCCCTACTTATCATTGGTAAATTTAATATATCATGATCACAAAATTGTAAATGGGAGGATTTAACTAATGCGAATGCATAAATGCAAGGATTACTCTCATGACAATGGGTGAGTAGTTTGATTTATTGAATGTAAAAGGGTAAATAGGTAGTATTATCCAATGAAATCTCTTAAACATGATGATATATCGCATGATAATTGTTAAAAATAGAGATTTATCCCAATAAAAACCATATATGGGATGCTTTAAAACATGTAAAATTGTAAATATGATGATTTATACCACGAAAATGGGTCTATACGATGATTTATCCAAAGAAAATGTTTATAATAAAAGAATTTATCCCATGAACAAGGGTACACATGAGGATATATCCCAGTAAAAGGGGTACATTAATGGTTTTACCCCAAGACTATGTGCACTTGATAGGATTAACACATGCCCAAGAATGTGCTGGGGTGTTAAACCCATGCCTAATATTTGACGAATGACATTGTGGGTAACATTGAAATATGGTCTTTATATTTTTTTGTTTATAAGACATTATATTGTCCTATCCTTGTTCCTAGGATTAGTATAATAGAATTTAGTTTAATGTCTCATGATTACACATAATTTTTCAATGGTATATCTTTGTTTATATTATAAAACATACCCATCAATTATTTTTATGTATAATTATTTTTAATCCATGCTCTTTAAATACAATATTTATTCTCTTCTCATGTTTTATTATATTATTAAGATCTAACCCTTGATGATATGTTGATAAATTTTTCCTTACTAATCATTTTATCTCATACCATTCTTATCTATCCCTAACCTAGATTATAAATATGATTAAAACATATGAGATGATTATAATGTAGTATAGTGTGGTTCAATTACAGGGAAATATTCATATTTGTTTCTTATGTATCTAGTCCCCAAGTAAATTTAACCATTGTTTATCTGTTTTTATTTACAATGTGTGAGATACATTGACTAGTCATGTAAAATAATGAAATAAATGTATATGGGTATATTGAGTATATTTACATACATCGCGTCAAAGTGATATATCCTTCCTTGGTTTAATATTATTGTGATGGAATCACAATTATTTATTAGGGGTTCGTTTTTTATACTAAATTACTATCCCTAAAAATACACTGATATAATTGAATAAAACAATTTTTTCTATGGTATAGTAAATTATAAATGATATAAATCGTTTTTTTGTGTATTGATATGATTCTTTTTCCAATTCTATCTATCTCACCATAGTGGTGAATTCATTAAACATGGTATCAATAAATTGACCTTCTTGGGTAGAAGGAAATACCTGATGTAGTCTACTTATAGAAATTTCACCTCAATAAATTAATTATTCAGTGTTTTTTCGTCTTTTTGATCACTTCACAAGAAGCAATGGGTATTTTTTCTATAAATCTATGCCCTTCCGTAACATCTTACTTTATAATATCTATATGACTAAGACATTCATAAATTTAATTAGAGATGATTTTATAAATAATTTTTTTATGTGGGATGCATTCACATAACATCTTGAACCACTCCCTAAACACATACAACGACTTCAATTCAACATTCTTGATTCTTAATATCAATTTCATAATTATTGTAGTTCTTGTTAATAGAAATAATATATATAAGAAAATATGATTCAAATAAGTCAAATAATGAACATCCATAGGTTGTATGTTATAAATGAAATATATATTACTTCCATTTATTAAATATAATAATTATCTTAATTTTATTTTATATTTAATGAAATTTGGTAGATTATTGGTTTATCAAACAATAATGGATTATTTTATGTGTTAGTAGGATACACAATAAATAGTATATAAAGATTTAGAAATATCTGAATTAGCCCACATTTGAGTTAGGTGTCTTATGCAAGAGTTATATCTGGAATGAATATTTTTTAATAATTACAATAAAGTAAAAATGACTCTAAAATGATAATTTTAGGTTCAATTTTGTCTTCATCCATTATGTGGAAATCAAATATTGTTTGAAATGAACTATAAGGATCACAAATATCTGATTGAGGAAAACATTTATTTAGTTTAGTTTTTACACCTCTTGAATTTTCATATAATTTTAGTATATCCATAAATATTGATATAAATTTATGGGGTAGTTCCAACATAACACCGTGGATAGAGAATTTCATAATTAGTTATATAATATGAAAATAATAATAGACAATAATATAATAAAAGTATGATTAAATGAGGGTCCATAAAATATTATGTGGTGAAAGAAAAAGATATAATAAATTACAGAAGATGAGAAAAAAATAAGAATGAAAAAAAGAAAATGTTACTTAAAATAGGATGAATAAAAAACTATCTTACATAGTAACAGTTCCAATTAGATGTTCATTTCTTCTTGCACTCTCAATATATTGTTGATAATCCACTAATTTCATCATCTGGGATAACCTTTTTAGTTCTATTTATGAGGATGTGAATTAGACAACCCATATTATGGATAAAAATAATATAAAAAAATGAAAATGGGAAAAATATGCGTGAGTATTATTTATTGATTTTTGAACAAAATAAAGAAAATATAAAAAACATTCCTTGAAAAAATAAATATAATAATAGAAAATAGACCTCATATAACTATTCACCATTCATTAATAATTATCTATTATGATTAAAATTTATTTAATTATAATCCTAAAAACTTATAAAACCTCATCTTAGATGGAAATTTACATGTCTACAATTAATGGATGTTATGGACCTTAGTTTATCCATATGATAATAAATCGAAAGAACCTTCATTGATTTTGACATAAAAGATAGATTAATCACAATAAAAAATTAGAGATGAATATACTGTCATTTAGATGAGAATTAATGGGATTAAAAAAGTAATTTTATCCTTATAATTCATTCCCAATTTTATTAGATCTACGTTTTAATGTTTTCTCTCACGGTTCACAAAAATATTTTCTCACAGTTTATGTGAAAATCGATCAAGAATCAAAATTATTAAATGTGAAATAATTCTTCACAATTTAGGAATTATTGGGTTGTCAACAGTTTCAAACAATGCTTTAATAAATTAGGAATTAGATTTACTGCGAAGGGGAATTTCTCATGCATGGAAAGATATTCTTTTGTGATGATGATTATCATAAGAAAGGGACTGAACATGTATACCCCAATCTCACATCCACCTATTAATACTAGAACCATGAAAAAGAAATAAATATTCTGAAATATAGTAACATAAATTTGATTAATGATTAAAATTTATAAAAAACACAAAAAACAAAATAAAATGTAAATGATGGATAGTAAATGCATCTTGGAAGATATATTTTTAATATGAATTACTTCATTCAAATGGAATAAAATGTGTAATGAACCAACCCATGTTCCAAACAATCAAAAATTCCTAAACAAACCTCCCATTATTTGAATATATAATTTACATTCATTTTGATAGAGTTAGTGGATGAAATATCTATAGGGGAATTTGATGAAATCTCTATCAAAAATTTATTCCGCATTGGGATTAAATATTTAAAAAATTTCCTACTGATCCTTATATACCTACCTTTTATTAGAATACTAAAATTTTATTTCTCAAACATGTGATAAATTTTAATCCACTTCGAAACATAGATAAAAGTATTTTCTTTCTAAAATGTTGAATCAAGGTCCAATATATCATTTGAAATCTATCCCCATATTAATTTTTAACATTCCACAAATTTCTGAATACTACATAAAAGTACTAAATGAATTATAAAAATTATTGGATAAATTTTCCATAAAATTTCATGTTATAATATAGATTACTAAATATTTAATATAATTTTATTAGTGTCAAATTCAATGGTTAAAATAGTATTTTTAAGATTTTACCAATACAATATCAAAATAAAAATTCCTTATAACTCATAATAAAATATCAATGTGTGGAAATTAAATCAATTATGTTCAAAAAAATTTCTATAAAAAACATGTTTTATAAACCAAAATTAATATAAATTTAGTTAACTAAAATATATTATGAAATAAAAAAATAAAATTTTCTAATATTAAATTTACACATGTGTAATTGGATTATTTTGGAATCTTGTACATAATACAATGTATTCAATGACTTTATTGAGTCCAAATAGTGTGTTTTAACTATTTTTAATGTATCTAAATTGTTATAGAGTCTCTTTGACTATATTATGATGATGATGATTTAGGATGAAATATATTCATAAAATTATGGTTTGATTTTTCTTATAATTTTATATATTAAAAATTTATTTGATGATTTTATTATATTTTAGATGATTTAATTAGGTTAAATATTTGTATTATGTAGATAATTTACAATGATATTCCTATTATATCCATGATGAAGGAATTTTTGGTAGCTATATATTTTTTGTCATAATTCCAAAGAAAATTTTTAATGATGTTGTTAACATGGATGAATAATGAGACTAAAATGAATATTAAATAAGAGGATGAAGTGAAGGAGGATCTAATATTGTAAACATGATTATTTGTGTTATAATTTTTTGGATACAATAATTTGTCAAATGAATTTTGTATGAGTGTATATGATATGCATATGATTATTTGTTATCATTTTCAAGGAGGTAATTTCAAAAATATTGGAATGATATATAATAATGATTTATTCTAAACATATCAAAAAATAAGGGTTACTTATGGATAGTTATGAAACATGAGAAGCCAAACTATCTCATTCAATTAACTAAGATTAATGGTGATTCAAAAGTTATGTAGAATAGAAGAGGCAGATACCCTTCATGGTATAGCATACGAGTATTAGAAAAATAAATACATTAAGAGGATCAATGACCCACCATTGTGGGGTGGAACCATAGGTATTTTATTCCCAATCCATTGAGTACTTATATTGATATAATATATTCCATCCCAATTATATATCTATTTGGTACCAACTCATATGATACATTATTAATCATTTTAAAACTTATGAAAATTGGTGATATTTAAATAAAACTATATTTTTTTCTCAAATTATCTATAATATTTAACCACACCACTAAGTTTAATACCATGTGGTCAATATCATTAGAAGATGTGCTCCACAAAATATGGTGCTGCAAGAACCTAGGTAGTGATCCCAAAATGGGTGTTCATGTGTGAGCATCATTTGATTATCATTCCTGAATAATGATGTGATTTAATATTAAATGTTCATATTGGCTAAATATTGACTGATTGGATTAATGGAACTCTGTATAAATATATAGCATCTGAATTTGGCTATATGAAATTAATATTTTTAATTTTAGGTTAACTACATTATTTTAATGTCATTTTAATTACACATATGATTTTTACATCACATATAACATTGATTACCTTGTGAAAAATATCTAAATAGCATAAAACACATCTTGATACAAAATAATGAGGTCCTCGTAACTATGAAGGAATCTCATAAATTCCAATGATATAGAACATAGAATTGTTTATTTGATTACACTAAAGAACGTGAGGTAATATAAAAAAAAGTCAATACATAGATTTCCATGATTTAGGTAGATAAAAGATAAGAATGAAGGAGATCTATGATATATTTTATTGTGAGGTAAATAGAATGTGCCCCATATGATTTTGATGAATCATTATAAAGATGCTGAATTTTATCATGAGGTAGTTTATATAGAGATAATTAATAAAATTAAACCTTGATTTTTCCATATATCATAATTGAGAAATAAGAAATAGATATGATTATTTAAGCTATTTGAAATGGATGGACTTATGAATTATTGTCTAATGATTATGGGAGTTTTAATTATAAATAAATTTTTAATTAAAATAATAATTTCACTTGGTGTAGTTAACATATAAATTGAAGAAAAAACAAATAGTTAAATATTTATTTACACACATAAATAGATTTTGTAGGTTAAAGTAGGTGTTTATGTAAATATTTTCATTCACAAAAAAATGATGTAGTTTTCATGTTGTAAAAATTAAAAATATTATCTAATGTGAAAATGTTTTAATTTACAAGATAATAATGTATATTGGGTGATGGTTTTTGGAATATTATAAGATGATATTTAGAAAGAGATATAATGTAGTCTAATTACTCTAATTAATAAAGAAGAATAAGAAGAAGGGGGAGAGGGAAGAATAGATGATTCTTTATTTAGTTTAGTTTCATAGGAAGAAGTAAAAGATGTAGTAATATAGTTTACAAATGTTATACGATGTAAGAAGGAAGAGACATCGAGTTATGAAAGGGAAGTATAATAATTTCCTATCTAGTTCACTACAAAAAATAAGTGAGAGGATAATTCTCTATTTTTACATCATATCTAAAAATTATTGAGATGTGTGAGAATTAGTGTTTGCATTGTTAATATATTAATTAGAAGTAATATACACCCTGATCAATTTGAATAATTGTAATGGTGTGTATGTTTATTATTTCTTTTAAAGTAGAGGATGATGAATAATGAGAATAATTATCAGTATAACGATAATGTGATTTCATAGAATGTGAAAGTATAATCTGTTGTTTCAATGAACATGATTAATTTTCATACAGTCAAGAGGGAAACCCATCTAGAGGGAGGAAAAATTTTGGTTAGCCTATCACCATCCAAATTAGTCTTATTTTTTCACCCACATTATGTTATATGGAAACAAAATTTAGTTTTAGGTAACTCCAATGTTGACCCACTGTAACGATTGTTTTAATATAGTGAATTACTATATTTTATAAACCCTCAAACCCAATTAGGGCTAACTACTCTAATTGTACAGTTATTATTTATACCATTTAGTAGAATATGTTCAACATTATTTATTACACATTTATGAAAAAGAGTCGATTCAATAATGATAAAACTATTTGAGATATTAACATATCATAACAATTTACGGGATAATAATTTTAAATTTTTTAATTATTACTTTAGAAATTATTCATTCATCCCCTCATATTGGTGAACACATTCTAATGTCATCCTATAATTTTTATATGTTCTTGGTCCATCTATTTTTATATTCTATTGGGTTATTTTGTTTATAAATACAAGTGTATCCTTTAATAATAATTTTTTAGTGTAGTTTTGGGGAAGATATATTTATCTGAAATAACAAATCTCTCTATACAATGATCATGATGAATCAGAAGAAGAAAGAGAATAAAAGGTTAAGTATGGAATCTATTTTTTTAAAGATCAAATTTTTGTTTTTACATTCAATAATGATGAAGTATATAGATGTGAATTTAATGCAGAACAACACTTATATTAGTCTAAAACTAATGGTATGCAACCATTTTCCATCTAAATTTATTTAGTCAGCTCTGTTCATATGATATAATTATTACAAAAAACATTCCACTCAAATAATAAATCCCATGTGCAAGTGATAACATGTATATGGATTAATATAAAATATTAGTGATTGGATTATAATTCATTATATATTTATTTATTAAATAATTTTTTTAATAATTTTATAAATATAGTATAATTTATCACAATGTAGGTTGAAAAATTCCTAAAGGAGATATGTTATTAGATTAATGATTTCTTAAATATTTATGTCTTTATTGATTGGATTTTATTGTAGAACCATGAATTTGAAGATTATTTTTTATTTAATAATAAAAAGATAAATGTTAAAGAAAATTAAATCCATGAAGCTACAACTATATTATATGAAAAATTAGGAGTACATGATAATGTATTTGAAAAGGATAATTACTATGATTTAAAAAACATTAAGTTGAAGAATAATTTGTCAATATGATATTCCTTAAACAAGATTTCAAAATATAAAATCATGTATCTGTTATAGTAATTCCTTCAAAAGGTGTTTTTTGGTACGATTTACATCCACATATGTTCGAAAGAGTGATTCCTATAATAAAAAACATCCAATTATAGTATAAAACAACATGATGTCAATTTTTAATATAAATGTCTCCAAAGAAGTTTAATCATTCCATATTTAATTACCATGATTATACTAAATCTATTTTCGTTGATATTGAAGGTTTACATATTGAAACAATATTAAAATAGATGATGAAAACGTTGTATTAAGACTACCACTATATCCATGGTTGATAATAAGAGTATGTGCATTGGTTCCCTGTAAGGATTCAAATTAGCAGTGAAGTAATTCGCAAAAATAGAATACTACCAAATCAGAAATGTATGAAAATAGTAGTTTATCAAGGAAAATAATTGTATGTGGTCATTTTTTTATGTTTTTGTGTGTTTCGGAGTAGTCCATTTGGTTTATTGGCATGATATAATTGTTTCAAAAGATAAGTGAAAATCTAAAGTGCGGGGGGATAGCCTTACAAATGAAATATCTACAGATAATGAAGATAATTGGTATACAATAATAATTTATCATATTTCAAAAAATATTTGGGATTTTTCAATATTTTATCTCAGGGATAATCATATTTATCTGAAGATGTTTTTTAAAAAAAGAAATAAAAAACAATATAAGATAAATATGGAAGAAAATATATCTATAATTGAGAATCTAAATAATATTCTAAATGTTGGTAATACCATGAACATTTCAATTATTGATAATAGATCTAGGTTTGGTAAAAAAATTATTAGATCAAAATAAGATCTATATAATAAATAAAATTATACTTAAATTTTTAAAAAAGTATATATACTATGGAAACATACAATTAAGATGTGGATGTGGAATTTGTGGAACATAGTAGAAGAAAAGTAGAAAATCAGTCCATGAAAAACATGAAGAAAATTTTTATGTCCAAAGAACATAAAAATCCATTTTAATACTCCAAGAAGTCTTACTATTCACCAAATTATAGATTAATAATTTTTTAAAATATTTCATAAATCATGGGATACGGTGGAGAAACCTAAAATATATAGAGCTAATAGGAGAGAGAAAATTCCACAAATATATCTCAAATTTCAAGAGTGGTTATCAATAAATAAAAAATAATGTGTAAATGAAGAATTTTTTTTAGGTATGAAAGAAGTCCTTTCATAGATAAAATATTTTTTTGACGATAATTCTAATATAATAAGTTGTATTATGTTCATTATGACTATGCTATTCATGAATGATATTTCAATGAAAATTTTTATACACCATGATGTTGAAGCTGTGAAGATGGGAATGATTCCTAATGATAAGTTGGATTGAAAAACCATATTTTATACCATAATGATAGGTCAACATGATTGAAAAGAACTCATAAACATATTGTATACATTAAATAAGAAGAAGCTACACTTCAGTATATATCACTTGTGTTATGTTTGTGTGATAACCATGGAAGAAATTAATGGTGAATATTTTTCACCACGGTATAACTATACTTGATGTCAAGCCTCAAAAAATTAGAACACTAAATAGGAAAGAAACCAACCAATATTTAATTCTCAAATTTTATTTCAAATAAAATTTTGAGTGTGGATAATATTTGATGAAGATATGGTATTTTGTACAATCTAGACCAATTTTTGAAAATATTAATTTTATTACATTCTATACTTGGGACATCATGATATCTACCAATAGAAGAGATCCACCATTTTTAATGCCATGATATTTCACTTATGGGGATGACTTTTGGAGAATGATTAAATAATATTCAAAAGCTGTTGACCTTATTCAAATATGAATTTTTTTAATTTTAGTATAAAATGTTTTTATAACGTGGTATTTTTTCCAATCTATCATTGTTGTATATTAAACAAATAATTAAACAGTAATGGAAAAAAAATTATTAATTGTACAGTGTTTTAATTTCAAGAAGGATCAGTGATAATTTAAGAGATGTATCCCTACCATCCATACTTGAATATTTTAATGTGTTTTTTGAAGTGATTGAAATTAATCAAATTGAAATATTTTATAAGAATAGATATATAAAATTTTATTGATTTTATTTCTCCATATTATAATCATTTATAGAACTATTATAAACATATTAGAGTTAGTAAAATTGTTAATTAATTTTTTATCAAATTAAATTGATTATGGTAAATGTTTTCCTATAAATGAAGCATTCATATTTTATGCAGTATGTTCAGGTCATGTCATCATATAATGGAAGGGTTGATGGAATATTTATTGAGTATGAAAAAATAACACTATATCATGTTAATTTTATTTCTTTTAAATAACTGGGAGATAATGTGAAATGAAATTTTGTTAAGAATTGGAGGGGGAGGAAAGATAAATAAGTTAGACATTGTTTTTTAAATTTTTTAAAATTGTATTATATGTTATTAAAAACAAATATCCCAATTTATATTATGGTGTTCATTTATAGGAATAATATTTGTTGTTAATGGACATAAATATTCATGGATTATCTATGTCCATATGTAAAAGAATGTTATTTAAGATCATTGATTCTCTTAGAAGATGGTTGGAAATTTATTAATATTTTCTATTTGTAAAAAAGAAAAGAGTTTTCATTTCATGACATCAAGAATAATTTATATAAAATATTTATATTCCTTGTTTAATTTATTATGATAAATAGATTTCCAAAATGATTAAATTATTTTAGGGATCTGAATACCTTGGGATACATTTGTGATGAAAATTATTTATGATAGAAATAACATAGATAAATCCTAAAGATAAAATATAATGAAAATATAAAGAATAAGATGAGGTTACTGGAATATTAGACGATGGATTTCTTGTATTTGGATATAATATATATTTTAGTTTTCAAAATATACTAAATATGTGTTCATATAATGTGTTTATGAGTGTTTTGGGTCTATTTCTGATGTGGTATTTTTTCAGAGGAGTGAATGTCTGTAAGGGTGATTTATTAACAACATATGAAAACTAGGCCATAAAAGGGATGGTGGGACACATATGATTCAAGGTCATCTTATGGGGACCATTGGATGATCCCATATGTGGGAAACGACTCATACACTTTAAAGGAATCATAGGCCCTATTTTTGGAGGTTCTCGAGAAAGAGGACGACACACAAGTGGGGTGCCCTATGAAAAAATTGGTCATGGTGGATCCTAATGGATTTTCTGTCTAGTTTTAGTAACAAATATATTAATATATCATCCTACATCATAGTGAGAAATAAATGTGTTACTTGTGAATTTGTTACACAATGATGTTTTTTTAAAAATGGAATGGTCTGAAATTTAAAAAAAGTGACAACATTTTTTCCTACCATACTCAATCATTTTTCATGCAATTGAAATTTATACATTAAGCTACAAATAATCAGTATTACTATTCAACTATATAATACATATAAGAACATGAGTAATGACCACATAATAGATTTGTAATCTGGGGTATTATTAAAAGGTCATGCATGCAAAAAAATGTAATTGAATATAGAAGTTCGTTATTACTAATGACTGAATACTTATGTCCCTAGACTTGTACATAAAGAATTGACACATATAAAATTATTCCAATGTCATTTGGCATCATAAATTCATGGATCATCATATGAATTTTATTTTATATGAATATTTTATATGCCTTTCATTTAATGTATAGTATTGAATTATTATGTTCATAAGTTCATACAACAAGACACCAATCATGGGACAATGGCATGAAGTTATAATATCTGCATAAGGATATCTTAATGTCTCATGATATTGAACAAATAATTAATTTCTAAATATAATTTTTTTTAACAATATATATCTTAAATGAATAATCAAATCTGTATACCTTTAATAAATAATCCTCTAGATGATTGAGAATATAGAATGAAATATGGGATCTTTGTTCGATACCAAAAGGAGTGAGTGATGAATTTTATTTTAATTAATTTTGATATATATGTCTATTGTCTTAATGAATATATTTTTTAGGATAATTAAAAATAATTCCATAATATTTGTCCATATACCATGATGGAAAATTATGAATGAGGTCCAAGTCATTATGTGATTTTAAATGGGATAATATGTGAATTGTTGTCCAAAAAATATGGTAGTTTATATAACACTGATTTTTTGTAATTAAAAGTAAAAAAATTCATGTTGTGTAGTGAATGTATAAAATGAATAAGAAATAAACTACTATAATCATTTTCACATGCACACAAATATATATAGATATATATTTTGTAGGTCTAAGAAGGTTATGTTATCAACATATTCATTCTAAAAACTAAAATATTTGTGTGTCCAGTGGTAATAACATATGCTATTTTATAATATATAAATAAATTGAGTATTAAAGATAATATAAAATATACAATGATGTTGTTATTCCATAGAGAACCATATTGAGGAAACATGAACTAAATTAATAAGAAGAAGATGTATATGGATAAAGATAAAGGGTTTTAGGAAATTTGGTTGCATAATAAGATGTATATGAAGTTTATATCCAGTTTTATGTAGTTTTAATAACTATGATGTAATTTTTTTACTTCTTATAGAGAATAATAATAACTAGATATCTATTTTTATACTATAAACATATGGGGAAGAAGTAACCATTTTAATATCAAATATTAAAGGAAGTAGATAATGTGGGAACAACTTCATGCGATGTGAGTGCATAAGGAATATGGTACATTCCCCTATGAAAGAATAGTAAATACAAATATGTGTACTTACATTTTTCTATGAATGAAGAGGATAGAAGTGAATTTGAATAATAATTAATTTGATGATAAAGTAATTCCCCAACTGGTCAGAGAATTATCATCTTTTGTAATTTACTTGAATAATATTATTACTATTATAATTTCGTATAAAAATCCATTGGGTGGTTGTATTTGGGTTAAACTGTCACTAGCCCATGGTATTATTGATTATTTTGTTTTCCCATTTAAATATAGGGAATACAACATTAGGTTTGGGTTACTAATTTTCTATACACATCTAATATATTTTCCATTTTAGTGGGAATATGTGAATCAAATACTATTGGACACAAAAGTTAATATTAAAAATTGTTGAACAACATAAATTGTAAAAATATTATGTTCCATTATTTACATTACTACATCATATTTCATAATAAAAGGGACGTAAAAAATGATTGAGATAATAAATATTTATTCTTATTATAAGATATAAAGGGATAGTAAATATAAATTGAAAAAAACCCATCAACAATAATTTACCCCTCTACTCTCAATTTTGAAAACATCAAAAAATGATCCAAAAAACTCATGAAAATGAGAATATCTTTCTATAATAATTCATTCAAATTTAAAATCAATATTTACAGACATATTTATTTACATTATATATTACCTTTAATTTTTTTATAAATATGTTCCATATTCATTATTTATCAATTTTATTTATTTTACACTTATTTTCATTCCTTCATAGTTACCTTTATATTACATTCATTAAATGAAACACCAAAATTGTTACTTTTCTATTTATTTTTACATTTCACATATTAAAATTATAAAGACTATTTTATTACTTGATTATTGAAAAATAATTATCTTAACATAATATATAGAGTTTTGTTTTTTGTTTTGGGTAAATAATTTTATTGAAGCACGTTAATTTTTTATTTTACTGGAATATTAAAATTTTTAAAAAGGGAAACACTTCCATAACATAATTGTCATCATTACTTATGATTTTTTATTTAAAAAAATTTCATTATTAAAATCATCTTACTATTTATTAAAATAAAAATTTAAAATGTGTTATAATATATTCCTTTCTATGGAACATTCATGATATCTCAATGGATTCTGGTTTGTGACATTATTATATAACCCAATTATTTTTTCATGGGTTTAATTCACACTTATTGTTGTTTTATGATTTCATTTATATTTGGAAATAATAAGAATGAAATATCGTAATAGGAATAATGTTACAAGAATTATATTTCCATTAAGAAATTATGTATGTTTTATATGTCAATAGATACTATGTATATTTTATAGGCAATGAACATGGTGAATTATGCTATGATTTATTGGTACACATTCTTAACTTATGTTTTAAATGAAATGTTTTAGTATTTTCTAAAACCATAGTATTTATATGTTTTTATGATATCATTACTGTTTTAAAATTTTTATACTTGATATATTATGGGTTTCATCTATTTTGATTCTATGTTATGACTATTGACTATTGAGATATATCACACTCATTTTTTATATTATCACCCAACTAATATTATCAACATATAAAATTTTAATTAAATTTTCAATGGTAAATCTTCAATTTATAAGATCATGATGATTTATATGAGTTTATATTAATGTTGGAAATAATATATTAAATAGTTTATTTATAAATATTTTATTGTTTATCTTGTATCCTAATGAAAATAGAACAATATATTTCTAGATGTGATTTAATACATGAGATTCATGTATAAGATAGATTATTTTACATTATGTTTATAAATTGTTGGTAATTGTTGAAATAATTACAAGTGAATTTAAAAATTGAGGATATACATATGTTACAAAATTCATATCAAAAAAACTAAATCCTGGAAAATGGTTCAAAATTTAATATAAAATATATGAATGTATTCATGGATAAATTCATAACCTTTAGGAATGAACTTGGTATCAATATAAATTGTTTGTTTTCAAAATAAATCAATTTATATTTAGAAATCAATACATATTTTTTCTCATAAAAATGTTGATTAAATGATAAAAACTATGAAAATTATATTTTGTCTGCACCGAAAGTTTAGATAATGATAATGGAATTATTTTTATCATTTAGTATTATGTTGAGAAAAAATTCATCTTAAGGTATGAAAAAATAACGAACATTTAATTTTATGATAAAATAATTTTTCATATTATAAATATCTGTTAAAAATTCATAAACATTAAAACGAACATGTATTGTCATTATAATTATGGAATTTGATAAATAATAAATTCTAAAGTAATAAAATGTGATTAATGTAATGAAAATAATATTGTATTTATAGTTTATAAAATTTCTTTTTTATAATTTTAACAATAATATTTTTTAAAATCATGTTTCATATGATTGATCCTGAGAAAATAATGATGGATTTACATGAATATATAAGAAATTATTTATAGATTGTTTTGGGAACTAGAATAATGTATAATATATAAATTCCAAAACCAATGTGCTTGAAATTTTTATATGTTAAATTATATATTCAACAATATTTTCTTATCAAAAAAAAATCATTATACAATTAAAATAATGAAAATATGTTTAGATTTTCATAAATATTTATAAAATTATTACTATTTAAATTTCAACCCTTAGATATAATCCTAAAAAATATATGATATGAGGTATTTTTTGACGAATAAAAATGTATTTGATGATTTTCATATGATTCTGTATGTAAATGTTTTCTCATATGCATGAATTTGATAAAATAAGAACAAATTTTCCAAAAATTACATGACAATTATTTTAAGTAAACGATGATGTGAAAGAACAATACAAATAATAATAAGGGGTACATTAGTATTTTAATGGTTAAAAATTTATTTTTAGATTTAAAAACTAATTTATTAAAACAACAAAGAAATGAATTGAAGAAATAAACCAGTCTTCAATTCTCCCAGAAATCAAGGACAATAACTTCTATACAATTTATGACGTTTATAAATGAAAATAAAAAATTTCTAATGTGAAATATAGTTGTAATGTGTGTATTTTTTTCAATTTACATTTCAATTTCAAACACATCTATTAAATAATTAAAATATATAAAATCAATTTTTATTTTAATTAAAATCCAGGAAAGTAATATAAAATTATTTTTGACCTATAAGAAAAATTTAATATATATCCATCATACGATGTGGTCAAAATTATAGAATTGGTTTTTTAGAAAGAAATCTATTTTCAATGTTAAAAATAATCTCAAATAATTCATTTCTAGAAAATGATCCAAAATAATAGTGATAATTAAAAAAATTGGCCAACCATTATTTTTTTTCTATAAAAAATGAGATATGAATCGAATAAATTTGTGTTCAGTCTAAATTTAATAAATGTATCTTAATATAATTAAAATAACTAAAAAATTACAAATTTTTCATCAAATAATTGAAATAAAATAGTATTATTTTTTATAAAAATATAAATCAGATATCATAGATTTTTCATCAACCAATATGAAAAAAATTAAATATAATGCGGGATGTGTTTCGAGTGAAAAAATTAATTTTATGAAAATAAGTTGCATTTTGAAATATAAATTTTTTCATAAATGATAAATATCAAAAATCACATTTTTTGAAACTCTTTGAAAATATTATTGGATTAATTTTTAACGTATATGAATGAATCAAAATTAAAAAAAAATATATATATAAATAATATATATAATAATTATTTAGTGATATAAATATATTCTAAGATACAAATATATATATAATTATGAAAACATATAAAATGATCTTGGATTCTTATAAAATATCTAAAAATTATCATCAATTAATTTGTGGAATGTAGGAAAAAAATTAAATTTCAATCTAGTAAGAAGTAGGATCTGAATGACCAAAAGTGTATTTTTAAAAGAAATATATTTTTAACTTAAAAATATGAATCAAATTATAAAAACATATTAAATAATATTTGATTATTTAAAATGTTCTATAAAATTATTATTGATGTATTATTGAAATGAATGAATAAATCGAACATTAACGGAATTTCTTAGTGACATGTACTTTTGAATTACATGCTAATATAACATCTAATGTGTATGAAAAGATACAATTTTTTGTAGAATTATATTAGTAATTCTATATTCAAATGAATTATATTTTTTTTAATTAGTTGTAATTTTATATTATACTAAATTTTATTTTGAAACTATTCATATAATAAAATAATAGTATAATTATATATAGTTGATTAAGTAGTATAAATATTACTTATTAATTTATTTATAATTTTTTAATGTTGTTTTATTATTTATAATTTCTAAATATTTTTAAATATCAAGTATGTTTTTTAAATGTTATCTTAATATCATTCATATGATTGAATTACTTTACACATTTTCTAACGTTCACTCATCAATATAAATTGGAATAAACTATAGGGTCTCATAATGTATATGAGACCCAAAAATATCTATTTATGAAATCCAAAATTGAGTTTATTTATACAGGATATTGATAATTAACAAAAAAATAGTAATAGAATAAAAAACTACAAAATATATTTTCATAAACACCATATTTCCACCGCACTAATATTTATCAATTCACTGCATGAGTTTTTATTTATATATAATTAAATTATAAGATAATATATTATAGGGTGATGGAATCCAATGGAAATTAATAGTCCCATGGAATATTTTTTAAAATTAATGATATAATTCTCGTGGAGATGTTATAGATTTTAATACCACAATTATAGTTATCCATATCTTATTACATACATCGGAATGTCTATACTATATGAATATATTTGATTTAAAATGTCATTCATGAAAAATCCTTACTGGATACCATTAATTAAGAGGAATGTTCAGAATATTAATATTTCCACATAAATAAGTGAGAACCCAAATATGATGCAACCAATTTCAATGAACAAGATTCCTAAAAAATTGATTTCATAAGATCCACTATAAAAACATATTTATTGTTTTATTATACATTTTTTTCAAATGTCAATGTCGGTATTTTAAATAGATAATTATTCCAAAAAACAAAGACAGAATTATACATTACGAGGATATTACTGATGTAGTGATAAATTATTTATTAATTATATTATGTATAATATTATTTCTATATTTCATGTTTATGGACTACATATTATAATTCACATGATGTTTAATTTTGATTTAACCAAAATTAAAACTATATATATATATTTAAAATTGTATCATCTATTTCTAAAATTACTAAATTATTTAATGAGGTAGAAGTTGTTGTTTATTGCAATTTTTTCTTTGAGATAATTGTATAACCATGTGTAAAATATTATTTTTCTATGACCAAGCTTCTGTAGGAATAGAAATATTTTATTCACAAATACATCTTGAAATATTGAATTTAACCCTCTAAGATAATATCATATCATATTATATATTCCACAAAATTATAAATGTATATTTTTTTATCTGATTCCTATTTGTTTGATGAGTAATAAAACTGTACTTCATTAATAAATTTATCGAAATAAATTTTATTTTTTTATTAATTTTGAACAAAATAAAAGGACTCTTATAATGAAAAGATATTGTAGATTGTGTCAAAGAATAATTTCATCTTTTATTGTGAATGAATTAATTAATTAAGTATATATTGATCAATTATAAATTTGAGAACTTAAGGGATATTATTTATTCATATTGATGATTAAAATAATTAATCCATATTGATTATTGATGGAAAATAATACATCTAGTCATATTTAGCACTTTTTAACCCAAAATAAAATTTTTCTTCAAAACAAATTTTCATCTAATTTAACTTTATTGGATATAATACTACTAGAATGATTCATATTGAATCCAATGTATAATTATTTCCTGAAAATATATTTAATTATAAAAAAACTCATTTATTTTCATAATGAGAGCACATGTTTACATAAAATCATTAAAAATATTTCTATAATATTTAAACGTACATAAATATATTGGAAACAAAATGATAGGTAGATATATAAATATATATTAGGTTTATTAAAAATATTTCATTATCTAACTTCAAATAACTATAGGGTTTTCATATATATATATATATACATATATATCCAATTATCCATAATAATATGTTACAACATTCATCCAAAAAAATATTAGTCTTTTTTTAGAAGTTATATATAAAAAATCATTAAGGAGAAACATTCATGAATTCAGAATTGTTTTATTTTATAATATATTTTCATTTTTTCTGAGAAACCATATGAAATCACACATGAATTATATTTGAAAAAGTAATTCAACTCACTTCCCTTTTTAATGAGCCCATGTAATTTAATTGTATTCACATTAATAAATGTGACATATTTTTAGATTAATTTCATATATATTTCATTAAAAATGATTTAAGACAACATTAATTAATTTTATTTAGATACGAAAAACAAAATCATCATATTTTCTGTATGATGATTTACATCTATAATAAAGGTCTTCTCAAATAGTACTTCTATTAGGCTTACACAAAATAAACTATACATCGTAACCTAGGGAAGGAAAGATAAGAAAGTGTGATCATAAAATATTAAAAAGTTTAAATATATGACATAGGAGTATAAGATCATATGAATGTATAATATAATTTTATGTGATAATGAACATACCTTACAGACTTTATACCCAACTATTCATAGATTATAAACATTTTTCAAGGAATAAAAAATTAGCATTTTTTAAACCATGGCCCAAAATGGTGATAAATACATATAAATCATTGAAGAACCATAAACTAATGTCATAAAAATTTGGCACCATCATTAATATAGGAAACCATTTCATATTTCAAGGATTACTACCAAAACCATAAACATATTTGATAATTAATTATCACATTTTTTACATTGTGGATTAGGACACACTTGTATCCCACAGTATACAAATAAAAACCTATTTTCAATAGTAGTATAGTAATCACCTCTTTTAAAAAGTAGATTAGGATTCACCTATTTCACAAATAAGATTAGGATGCATCTGTTTCCCATATTGGGACCGATCCCTTCTACATTTTCCCACTATTATATCATCAGATATTACACATTTCCGAATGCATCGAAGGGAGACATAGGTACCAGAAAAAAAAGATAATAAAACCACATATATATATATATGTATTAAAATATAAAAAAATCATCATTATATATCAAATTATATGAAATTTATTTCATATACATGGAATCAATGTTTAAACCGTGGAGAAGGGTGTGGTTTTTACCCAAATATTTTAAATATAAACATAAACCATCCAGTGAAAGAATAATAAATTTATACATATATCATATACCCATTAAATCTTATGTAACATAGAAGGATGTCATCTTACATGGAAAATGCTTTTGAATGTTTACATTTCATAATTATTATGTAAAAACCTATACAGCCTGAAATCGATAATTTTTTTAAAGTGTCTCCCAAATAATAGAAGACATGTTCACTAATAATTATATCATAAACATTAAAAGTTTTGTTAAAATAATTGATGTGTCATGACAGTGTAGAATCTTTCCATACTATATAATTTATAAAAAAATTCCATCAATATTATTTTCATAAAATTAATAAATAACTTTTTTTTGGAAAAATAAAAAGAATCTACTTTCAAACAATTTTAAAAAATGAAAAACAGTAGAAAAAGTGACAATAAATAATTCTTGTAATATAGTGAAATACATTTTTTATTTTATAATTAAAAAAAGACATTTGATTAAAATGTTCCCCAATAGATACATAAATGTAAATAATCCTTAATAATGATGAGATAATGAAATAAAACCTTACTTTAAGTATACCTTTTTCTTATTCACATATAAAAATCCAATATATTTAATGGGGATTTATTTTAAATTTATTACCTTACCACATATCAATAATTTTATTCATTATTTACATATAATATCTTATCTCCCAATCAATAATTTTATTTTAATAAAATAACTGTTCTAGGTGTTGAATTATTATTTTTCCAAGAATGTTTTGGTTTTGAAGTCATAGTCCTTATACATTGATCATAGTCCCATAATTTCTTGAATTTTAATAATTTTATAAAATTATTATATATTAAATTAATAAATATTTATAATCATCCATTCAAATTAGATATATAAAATTGAATTACAATATTTATAGTGATGGTGGGCCATACATACATATGACCGTTGTTTACATTTTTCAATTGATGGATTGAAATATTTGTAATGAATAAAAATACATCTAAGAATTAGTATTATATCATATTAATCATATATATTCATCAAATATATACTTATTACTATCCATGTTAAAAATAAAAGAAAATTAATCAAATCGCATCATGGAGATGGTAATACATTCTTATGCACAAGGATTGTTATTATTTCCAGAAAGATTGGATGAAAAAATTGCAGACATGATATTACAATTACAAATTACAAAATAATAATAAATATCATATATAAACATCAAATCCATCATTATATTCATTTATAAAATTTTGTGATGATAAATTAATAGTACCTCTATATAGAGATGGTAAGCCGTACGTACAAACGAAAAATACATTCACATATAATTTTATTGGGAATGAAGTTTATAATGTTATTTTAGTAATAATAATAATAAAATTTCAGAATATTTTGCGTAACTATGTTCTTAATTTTAGTTTAATATCATATATTAATATTAGGTAAATAAGAGTAGAAAAATAAAGTGATTATTTAGAGTAGTTAACTCTTAATCGAAAGAACACCATTAGATATCCTTTAAGAGAATCATGTGTTGCTATTTTGGGAAGACCATCACCTATATAATCTCAATTGAAATGTTTATAAGTCAATTTGGTAGAATATGTTGAATATAAAAGGCTCGTGTTTGTTCAATGAAGCGAGGGAGGAGGTGTCCCTCTATTATGGAGGTGTGGGGAACTTTTAGAATTTCTCAAAATATTAATATCTTATAATACTATTATAGATGAATATTCAATAAAATGTATAATGAATGCATATGGGGTGAAATTATAGACCAAAACATCTTCCCTTTTAGATTATTTATCATAATTATTATTATTTGTAAATATTCTTATAAAATATAAATTCCAAAAGTTGTCATTATTTACAATTTTGATATATTACTATAACCCTAAAAACATAAAAAAAACAAGTAAAATTAGAAAAAAAAAATATATTTTAATATATTTAAACTTGTCATTTTAATCTAATGAAAATTTAAATCATGATAATTATTACAAATAATGTTACATTTAATCTTTTCAAAATCATTTATTTGATTATGGCATTAATTAAATATTTATTGCATCTGTATTGGGTATGAATTTAAGGTAATTATTAAATTCATAAAAATTGTAAATAAATTAAAATAATTAATTGAATTTATTCTCATAAAAATTTATTAATAATAATCATTTATAACTAATTTTTTTCTCTGTTAATACATAAACGGTCTTTAAAATTAAGAGAGTGACAAATTTTCTCTTCCTTTGTTTTAGATGATATATAAGACATTGTAATAGATTAATAACTATAAAATAACATAATTTAAAACCTTAGGTGTAAACAGTCGATATTAATTGAGAAAATAATAATTATGTTGATAAATGATATCATTAGGAATTATTTTAATTCAAAATTATCCAGATTTATAGTGTAAAAATGTGATAAATATTACGACTACTACCATTCATAATGTCCAAAAATAAATGGGGCATAATTAATATATTTTAACATTTTGAATATATATATAATTAATTTTATCTTCTTCAATACATATAAATGGAATAAATTAATTTTATATTATGTGATAAAAATGTGACAGAAACATATATTTTGGGAAAATACATTATGATTCCAAAACTATGGATTTTGTGTTTTCATATTCTTAGAAATTTATTTTTAGAATATTTAAAACATGGGACCGACTAAATATAATATATTTTATTTTAAAATAATTCACCAATATGATTGAATTTAATAGATATATATATAATTCATTATATGTATAAAACATTTTTTTTAAAACATCTCATTTATTATAAAATATATTTTGTTTTTAATTATAATCATTTTATATCTAATTAAACAATTTTATAAATGTATTGAAGGTATTATTTTAAAAATTTATTGATTACTTCTCGTACTGATCAATCTAATTGCTAAGAGATAATAAAAATATGATATTTTAATAATGTTACTCGTTTCATTTAAACTAAATGTTGCATGTAATATAAGCTATCAATGAAATAAAATTATTTAAGGAGAAGTATATCATAAAAATAATATTGTGATACATTCAAAACCCCTTAAATTTAATTCCATCCATGGAAAATTTCTCTCATATAAAAATAGATAAGGATACATCTACCCCATTACATCCTCAATTCCACATGTTGATTCTTCAAATTGGTGGTTTCCCCAAAAACGATAACAATAATATAGGTCTTGGATCCTAAAATTTTCTAATTTATATAAAAGATATATAATGGTTTTTCATTATATGTATGATCATTCTCAATTTTTATTACATCCTAAATTAGTGTATTTTAGTTATCATGTGTGTACATCCTTAGGTTGGACAAATAGAATACACCATGAACATGAGAGTGGCACAGTGATTGAAAAAATGATAAACTACTATCCTTAAATGATTATGTTTTTCAAATGGAATGATATACCTTTGTATTAGTTTATCCTTCTTTTTTCCTTAGAGAAACTCATTTAAATGCGTACTTAATAACATAAAATTTGGTATCACATTTCCAGTTGTCAACAAAACATTCCTGTCAATACTATGATGCACTTATGAGTTGCTAAATAGACTTAACCTTCTCTTCCATATCCCCATCTTGCACAAATATCAATAGATTTATTTCAAAAAAATCATTCTAGTATTTTAGAGTTCTATACATCATTTAAAAAAGGGTTCCATAATTTCCCATCATAATGATGGGATGAGTGATATTAGTATAAGAAAATTCTTCAAAAGAAATGAATCTACAGAGAATGGTGTTGAATATGTTGTCTATAAAGAGTCAGGATTAAATATGTTTTCAATACGTGTATGGAAAGGTGATGATGGAAGTTGTTCCAATGATTTATGTGGTGAATTTATCAATTCATTTATGATCCCAAATTGATTATGTATTAAAATGGAGGAAAAAATTCTGATAATTGTTGAGATGGTCCAAAGTTCCAAATACTTGTATCGAATTGATATATTATTACACCATCATAAATAAGAGCATGAAAAAATAAAATGAATGAGGGGAGGGAAGATCCATCATATGGATTATAATTGGATGAAGGTTGTGAATAAAATTAGATGATTGTTGGAGCTAAACCAAAAATTCAAATATATGTGTTAATGGAGAACACATCCCTCACAACAAAAAGGTCATGCATCATGTTTTAATTCATGAGGAATGAAGAAATGATCTATGCATAATCCATGATTTTATTAAATTAATGTTGAAGATCATTAATTTTTTTTTCCAAAAAAATATAATGATGGTGTTTAAAGATGAAGTATAGAGGAGGAAGGGCTTAGTATGGAATCTACTATGTGTTATGTCAATGCGTAGTATTTGTAAGAAAAAAGGTGTCCATGATCTCTTTTACACCTGGTCTTTAACCAAGTAGGGCCTTATATAAAAAATATAAGCCAACCAAGGATTCCAACCTGGTACCTCATACTCAAGCACATGCAGGACCCAAGGGTCAGCCGTGCCTCAGGGAAGCCCTCAAGGCCAGCCCCACATGAGGAAGGAATGTGGGATGTTTATAAACCCCTTCATGTTTATGTGTGCTGATCAACCAGTGTCGACAAGGATTCATATTGGGATCTAGGATCATGCATGAGGAGTAGTGATTGGATTCCAAAGCGCGACCGCAAAACACCGGTGTGTGGAGTCACTAGGAGAGGGGGGAGTAGAATTCTGGTGATGTGCTGCAATGAACTAATATTTAAACCATGAGAACCTATGTGTTTTTTTCGATATGGGACAAACTAAAATCATTGGGATGTGATCTCAGTCATCTGATGCAATGTAGACACATGGTTCACTGTATGAACAATCATGTGATTGATCATGCATATCTCGGCCATCCAACTTATCACGTGCTTCGTGGATTCAACCAGTACCATCTGATCTCCCCAGCCGAGTTGCCTTCAACCTTTGGAAACCAGATCTTCTACCATGAAACATGTATGGAACCAGAAAAACCCAATCACCACACCAGTGTAATACCCAAAGCCTCCATGCCACAGTTCTCACTGAATAATTCAATAGCTTTCACTGTATGTAACATCGAGTTCAAGCACACCACAACCAATCAAACTAGACATTTTAAAACCTTTTATGAATAGTAATACCCAAATTTTGAAATATTATAAATTTTATTTTTCAATATGGAATTCATTTTTTGACTTGGAATATCAAAATTATCTTATTGATTTTTTTTTTTAATTTTATGAAAACATTTAATTTTTTATAAATAGTGAAAAATGCAACGTTATTATTTAAAACTGGCCTTTATTTCAATAATAATTTTTAGATTCTTATTTAGTTTAATTTAAAAATAGATTAATAATACCTATATTAGTTTGATCTAATTAATTGGAGTCATTTTATAATAGAAATAAATATAAATTTTTTATTGAACTATTTAACGCATTTTACCCACCTTCTATGCACATTTGCAAATTTGAATAAAATGTAATTTTACCAATTCTGTGAATTGAATTACAAAGATATGAATGACATGGTTGACATTATTATGTAAAATGTTGTTCTACAGGAAGCAAATAATTTTTGGTGAATATTATATTTTTAATTTAATTTACCATAGTTAAAATTAAATAGTGTAATTAAATGTAAAAATGATATTATAGATTCACTAGCTAATTTCATAATTCAATTAGATAAGTTTATTTCAACCAAAATAAAAATTTTTAATACAGTATTATCCTCTTTGATCAACTTAGAGTAGATTTGGAAATTTATTATTATTTTATTTAAAGAAGAGTGAAAAGAGTTCAATTCAATTTTTAATAACTAAACCATTTTTAATATAGGATTATAAATAAGATAAATTGGACTATAATTATTAATTACAAATATAAAATGATTTACAACATCTTGGTATTTTATTTATAATTTTTATGCATTAAATAATTTTATTTATTTATGACACAATGGTGATGCAATAATTACATTATTTATGAATGATTAATATAATTAATATTATAAATATATAGATAAATGTAAATAGAACTTTTTGATTCATTACTCTAATTTTATAGTTTAATATGAAATTTTAGGATCTCTGTAATGAATTTTTTTCGAACAAATCATGTTTTTTTTCACTTTCACAGAAACCAAATACTGAATAGTGTCAAAATTGATATAAATGTGTTTAAAAAAATACTATATTATAAAAGGATTTCTTATTCCTAAAAATATATTCTTCAGGTAAAGGACTTATATAATGATATATATGGAACTATTGAACCACTCTATGTTATCTTACAAAATTATAGTAAGTTGATTAATCATGTAACATAAAAATACAACACGACATTGTAAAAGTTAAGCTATTTAACAAAGAGTTAAATCTTAATGGTAAGGTTAATACGGTGACATAAACATGTATAAAACCTATGGGTTGATATTATTTCGTCTCATCCATACTTTAGCATCTCAATAAATCCATTAAGTTCCATAATAAACTGAAAATGATTTTATAATAAAATACAATTTCAAGATTTTCCAAAAGTGACCCTCACCTCCTTTATTAAAGGGTGCATCCCATTCTCTCAAAATCACACCTCCAAAGACATTGGAATCAACTAACCCCTGCTCAAATATATTCATAACTACCCTTAATTAAACATATAGACCATAATTTGATAAGAAAGGGAACCTATGGAAACCAATTTATAAGGCCCTGGCCTTGAACCTTACTTTATCTTGAGTTATTACAGGATTAGACATTGAGGATCATTTCAGGTTTAGAGTTTTAGAGAATTAGATCATAAAACATGCATTACATACCACATTTAAACAAACTGGTTATATAAAATATAGTACTCATTTTTTCCATCAGTGGAAACATATTTGATATAAATCATGGATTCTTTCTTGACACTTCTTTGACACTATCATCACATCATGTTCCTTTCCCTTGACCTGTGAAAAACATTTCAAAAACTTGGGATGAGCATAAAAATCTCAGTAAGGGATATAAAAGTATGAAATGAGAACATTATTCCATGTATGAAATCATACATTACTCATAAAACAAAATAATTTTAACATACCACATAAAATCATGAATAAATCATAGAAATCATAAGATATAAAGGTAACTTGAGGCATTCATAACATTCTTACATAGGGAGTAACCCTCATGGTTATGTTTGGAATACCCATCACAGTATATTCCCTAAATCTCTTCGAAGAAACCTTAAAGTTTAACTCCTTCACGTTACCCAATGCATTGGAGAGCTATATCGGGCTCACTCGCCCTTAGTTTATCACGGAACCACCCGTCTTCATAACAATCCCCAAAAACCATAACATAATCGTATCACATAAAACAGGCATAAAGGAAACATAACATTTCCACTTTTCAATCACAAGATATCAATAAAACACATTGATATAAAAACATTATGAAAACCATTTTCAATACCAAAATAAAAGAAAGGTAAAATAGGGTATTAATTTTTCTTTTTAAAAAAAGTATGGCTTATAGAGGAAGCCGAAACACAAATAATGGTCACGGCGGCAGAGAAGTCGTTGTCGCCACATACGTACGACAAAAACATTCCCTTTTGACGTTTATTAAAACTCTTCATATAAAAAAGATTCCCTTTTAGATAAATGTAAAAGTCAAAGGGGTTTATACACCGTATAAAAGAAGGTTTTTTATAAAACAAAATATCCCTCAATGAAAGGAGATTGAGACGAAGTCCCATACCTGGTATCCGACTTGAATTGATCATTCATTAATCTCCAGAATAATAAACTTGAGTTAATTTCTACTTGTTTAAGAACCTTTTTCATTTTCATTATTCCTTTTATATCACTTATTTCCATGTCATGAACACTTTGTAATTATTTAAGTTAATAAGGGTCATTTTAACGATCATTGGTACTTGAGTAAAAAATAAACCCTTTATAATTACAAGTTGTTCATGTATCCAGTATATCCAGAGTTATACTCATTATTTAGATATCATATATATCATATATATCCTGTATATACTTGCATTTATAATATTACATAACGTTTAGAGGTAAGAAATGTAATACACCTTTCATGTAGACGGTAAGCCGTACGTACGCATGAACGCTACTTTCATTTCAATTTCGTATTTTATGGAATGTAATCATAATGATACAAAGGTATATTATAATTCCAATATAATATTATATATAATACCATTAATTACATCCTTTATACATCCCACATATGGCATTAACGAATCAAATCACTTTGAGGGGGCGGTAGTCTGCACTTCTTAAAATGATGAAATCGCATTTACCCATAATGGAAACCATATAGGTATGCCATAAATGAAAAATACAGAAGCTTAAGTTAAACATAAACATATTATATATTATATATAAATATAGTGTCGTCTTAATGGCCACCTTTGAAGGTGTTAAAAGAATATTGAACAATCATCGTTTCGTGAGGCCGAAATTCGCCATCCACGGAAACAGTATGTTCTTTAACCATTAGATGTAGGTTTGTGTAAGTGTAGCTCGAATCCTTCTTATAAAAACATCCTTGTATATTGAAGATACTGGTTTTGTTATAGGAGAAATGAATAATAAGAGTTTAGAGTGTTGGAGAAGCAGAATAAAACATAAGAACACAAGACAAAACACTACCTTTAAAATGGGTAACTCTTTTTTATTTGAGCTCAAAGGATTCCTTGGGAAGACTTCTGCCCAAATTGAGGCTTCAAAGAGTAATAGAGGGATGTGTAGAGACAAAATGGGAAGGTTTTTTCCAACCCAAAGGCTTTGGAAGTATGGGTAAGGTGGTAGAGTTGGGGGCCTTTTATAAGAGGATAGGAGGGGCACTCTTGGAATGTAAAGAAATGTTACTTTATTTTAAAAAGCGTTTCTAATTTAAAAGGTCTCACATTGATATAATTCGAGTATAAGGTGATAAGGGTTCGACATATACCCAACCAATATGTTTTTGACAAGTGTAGGTCTTAGATTTTACATTATCTTATCATTTTATTTAAATCGTTAAATAATGAGGTAATCGATGCATCATCATGATGTCATAAATAATTTAATTTATTTAATGTCTAAAAATTATATAAAAAATACTATGATGTAGGAAATATATTTATCTTTCCAATTAATATTTATAGTAAAAAATAGGACTTGTATAACCCTACGTAAAAATTTATTTAGTAAAATAACTCATATTTGTGACATTTTTACTTTAACATTGAATTAAAAGATATTAATGTCATTTTACTTCCAATGTGGCTCCATGGGGTCCCCAAGTTGACCCATGGATTTTAGTTTTCGTCCATGACACATCCAATAAGGTTAGTACATGTTTCAAGCTTATCTCATATTATTATAACATTATTTTTACCTTAAACTACAATAATTACCTCTAATCGCGATTAAGAACTTAAAAGCTACTATTCACAAAAAAGTTATTTTAATCCCATTGAACCACATTTTACATCCTAATGACAACAATGTATGTCATATTTTTGAAATTCAAAACACAGAGGTGGTAAAATTTCATTTAAACGAAAAATCAGTTTTTATAAGTACCACTCAGTGGTTTCACTATTCATCGAAAATTGAAGTTTTTCAGAAAAATACAAAAACTTCACCCTAAGCTATATCTGATATTCCGAATTCAAAAATGATGTCTATTTTACAAAATTAAAGACATTTAAGTTACATTAATTAATTTAATAATTAATTCCCACTGTTAGAGCAAATAGCGTGTTTTTGTGAAACAATAAGTATCAAAAGATTGACAATAGTTTAAGTCAAATTTCAAGGTGAAATTAATTCCAATGAACACTATTGTATTAAATGGTAAAAATATATTCTAATTTCACTTTATAAACAATTAAAAATATAATCTAATCATATAAATAAATTATATTAAAAAGTGGTTTTGCATTAAAATACAAAAAAAAATCACTATTCATTAAAAAATGAACTTTATCGGAAAAATACCAATAAATCACACAAAGTAAATTTTGAGGTCCCTATTATAAAGAAGAATTTTATTTGGTCCAATAGAATTTATAAATGTTACCAAAACTATTTTTATAGACGGTTTTCCATCAACATGCAATAAGTCAACCTTTAGTGAATGTTGGAGTATATATATGCCTAAAATTGAATTCTTTTCATATTTTAAGCCTTTATCCTTTATTTGATAAATGTAAAAACATTTAACAAACATATATAATCATATTTTAGTTATTTATATTCATTCCTACCAATACAATGGCTACGTGTTAACTACCATTTAAAATAATATTATTTCATTACTAGTGTGCAACATAAGATTTCAAAGAAACTCTTTGTTGAGCATCGGGTACGCTATCGAACATTGAAACACCTTTAAAGTAAAATTAATATTTAATTAGAAATTATTAATAAATAAGAAAATGTATTATTCTTTATTTCCCTGGGATGTTACATCCTTCCCCCCTTTTTGGAATTGCGTCCTCGCAATTTTATTCACTTATCAAAATAAGTGGGGGTATTTATCCCTCGTAGTATTTTCAGATTCCCATGTTTCCTCTTCAACCATATGGTTTTTCCATAAAAAAATTACCTGGTGAATTACATTATTCCACAAAACGTTCTCTCTATGGTCAAGAATCTGGACTGGTTGTTCTTCAGAAGATAGATTCTCTTCCAGCTGAACAACCTCTGGACTCAAAACATGAGATGGATCTGGCATGTACTTTCTCAAAATCGAAACATAAAAACATTGTGTACCTGAGATAAACGTGGAGTTAAAGCCACTCGGTATGCAACTGATCCAACTTTCTCTAGAATTTCATATGGTCCAATGAACCTTGGACTCAACTTTCCTTTCTTACCAAATCACATCACACTTTTCCATGGAGAAACATTGAGAAAAACATGATCACCTACCTCGAAAGATAGATCCTTCCTCTAGTTATCCACATAACTCTTCTGCCTACTCTGAGCCATTATCATGTGTTTCTAAATCAACTGACCTTTTTCTGCCATCTCTTCTACCAATTCTTGTCCCATCAACTTCCTTTCACCGACTTCATCCCAGAAAGCTGGAGTTCGACACCGATTCCCATATAATGCCTCAAATGGTTCGATCTGTATACTGGAATTAAAACTGTTATTATAAGAAAACTAAAACAAAGAAAGATGTTGGTCCCAACTTCCCTGATAATCCATCGAACAAGAATGTAGCATATCCTCCAAAGTCTGAATTTTTCGTTTGGACTGCCCATCTGTTTGAGGATGAAAATATGTACTAAAATTTAATTCAGTACCCAACGACTTCTGAAGGCCTTTCCAAAAGTTAGATGTGAACCTCAATTCACGGTCAGATACAATGGAGAGAGGAACTCCATGTAACCCGACTATCTCTTTAAGATACAAACGGGAAAGTTGATCTAGGGAAAAAGTATCTCGTATGGAAAGGAAATGAGCAGATTTAGTCAAGAAATCAACAATAACACAAATTGCATTATTACCTCGAGGTGTCTTCGGAAAACCCACAACAAAGTTCATGGATATATTCTCCCATTTCCACTCTGGCACTGGTAAAGGCTGAAGCATCCCTTTCAGTAACTTCCTCTCTGCTTTAACCTTTTGACAAGTCAAACACTTCACAGTGTAATCAGTAATATCCCTTTTCATTTCATCCCACTAGTAATACTCTCGATGATTTATATACATCTTAGTACTACCACAATGGACTGAAAACGGAGAACTATGTGCTTCACATAACAAATCTCTCTTCAACTGTGAATCACACGACACACAAAATCTTTTCCCAAATCTCAAAACAAAATCATTATCAATATTGAATTCAGGCAACTTACCCTTCTAAACCAGCTCTAACCTTTTCTAAAACTCACTGTCCTGCTTCTGTGCTTTCTTAATTCTGTAGGATAGAGAAGATTTCACTGATACTTAAAACAAAACAGAAGGACATCCTGCACCAACAACTTCTATGCCAAAGTTCATCAAATCCTTAACCAAAGGATCACGTTCCAAATGCAACACTATTAACTAAGCAGTACTTTTTCGACTCAAAGCATCAGACACTTTATTTTATTTTCCCTGATGGTAATGAATTGTACAATCATAATCCTTGATTAATTCTAGCCATCTCCTCTGTCTCATGATCAATTCATTCTGACTAAATATATACTTTAAACTTTTGTGATCGTTATATATTTCACACTTTAATCTATACAAATGATGCCTCCAAATTTTTAAAGCGAAAACAACAGCAGCTAATTCCAAATCATGTGTAGGTTAATTTACCTCATCAGTTTTCAACTAACGTGAATCATAAGCAATTACCTGATCATTCTGCATTAGGACACAACCAAGTCCTTTCAATGAAGCATCACTGTAGATAACAAACTCCCCATTCCTGGAAGGTAGTGCAAAAACTGGATCATTCACCAATATTCTTTTCAGTTTCTGAAAACAATCATCAAATTCTTTTGTCCAGATAAACTTAACACCCTTCCGAGTTAGCTTATTCATTGGACTAGATAACCATGAAAAATTTCTAACAAACCTTTGGTAATATCCTGCCAAACCACAGAAGCTACGGATCTCAGATACATTTGTGGGTCTGGGAAATTCTTCCACAACATTTTTTTTACAGGATCAACAGTTATCCCATCTTTGGAAACAATATGACCAAGGAAAGAAATATGTTGCAACCAAAACTCACACTTTCTGAATTTCCCATACAATTTCTTTTCTTTTAAGGTTTTCAAAATAACTCTTAAATGTCTTTCATTCTCCTCTTTACTTTTAGAAAACACCAAAATATCATCAATGAAAACAACCACAAACTTATCCAAGAACTCATGGAAAATTCTATTCATTAAGTCCATGAATACAGCAGGTTCATTGGTTAGCCCAAAAGGCATTACTAAAAATTCATAATGGCCATATCATGTATGAAACACGGTCTTTAGAATATCTTCTTCATTTACCTTCAACTGATGGTACCCCGATCTCAGGTCAATCCTTGAGAAATACTAAGCTCCCTGGAGATAATCAAACAAATCATCGATATGAGACAAAGTATATTTGTTCTTAATAGTGATATTATTCAAGGCTCTATAATCAATGCAAAGTCTTGTAGAACCATATTTATTTTTAAAAAATAAAACAGGATCACCCCATTGTGATGTGCTAGGTTGAATGAAACCTTCCTCTAATAAATCTTGCAATTGCTCCTTCAACTCTAAAAGTTCAATTTGAGCCATTCGATAAGGGGGGTTTGAAATTGGCTTAGCATCAGGAACTAAGTCTAAAGTAAACTCAAATTCAGGATCTGGTATTATTTCAGGCAACTAATCAGGAAAAGCATCGGGATACTCATTTACCACTAGCACATCATTAATCTGAACAGTTCCCTTGTTTTCATCAATATGTTCAATGTAACATTCATTTCCATCTTTTACATGTTTCTAAGCCTCTTGATATGTTATCAATAGTAAGGGTTTATTCTTGTACACAAACTGAAATTCTTTATGAAAAGAAACTTCTTGATCTCTACAGTCAATCGTAGCATGGTAAATAGAGAGCCAATCCATACCAAGATAACATCAAACTCTACATGAGTTAAAAAAATAATTTTTCCAAGTAGGTTCTTTCCACAGATAAGGATAGGAAGATTCTTATAAATTATTTTTGCCTCAACATTTCTCCCAGGAGTTTTTACCAAAAGTTTAGGAGTGATTTCTTGAGATGGTATTCCCATTTTACTAGAAATGTTTTTAGAGGTGGACGAATGTGTAGACCCCGAATCAAACAACACACTGGCATAATCTGAAAAAACAAACAAAGTACTTGATACCACTTTATTTGATGGCCCAACATCTGCTAAAGTAGTTGAAAAGGATTTCACCACCCCTTTAATGATGTAGTCTAACTGCTTCCCATCACTCGAGCTCCTTGTCGGACACTCGTTTTCATAGTGACCCATCTCATTGCACTTAAAATATTTCACTAACTGTAAATCAAATTTGGTCTTACCATCACCCTGATCTTTTCCAGTTCAATCATGAGCCTTATGTCCCATATTAACGCATCAGTATCACTTTCCAGAATTCAGAAGACATTCCCCAACATGCCTTTTACCACATTTATCACAAACTGGAAACTTAGTTTTCTTACCGTCAGCCTTTTTTGAATAATTCTTTCATTTCTCCTTCCACCTCGGTCTCTTCTCTTGCTGGTTGTTATAGAACACTTGATCATTTTCAAACTCCATTTCCACCTTCTCAGCACATCGAACAAGCTTTTTATAACTTTTAAACTCACGAGAAGCCAATTCCCTTCGATATTTTGGCTTTAATCCTGAGTAAAAACGATCGATTTTACTATCAAGGTCTCGGATAAAATTTGGAGCACACCTTGCCAATCGAGTGATCCTCTCTTCATAGGAAGCCACTGATTTATCCTATTGCCTCAATTCCAAGAATTTTTTTTCCATCCTAAGTCGAACAGCCTAAGGAAAATACTTCTCAAGAAACATACCTTCGAATTCATCCCAGTCGAGAGCATCAATCTCATCAGCATCCCTGATATTCTTAACCATCGACCACCACTGATCTGCTTCACCCTCCAAATGGTAAGTAACAAAACTATCCTTTTGATTTCCTGAACACCTCATGACATTAAAAATCATATCCAGTGCTTTAATCCACCCTTCAGCTAGCACAGGTTTAGATGATCCTCTGAATGATGGGGGATGTTGCCTCATGAAATGTTCCACCACTGATATGTTCCTCTGCGGTTGATCTGGCTGATCTCATGCATGGATACCACCACCATTTATCATATGAGTCAACTGCGCCATTACTACAACAAACTGTTCAGTTCCAATTCCAACCATCTCAGGATCCTGATTCGTAAGGTTATGTCATTCTGTATGCCTTCCTAGCACTGCTTCCTTGTTTCCTCTACGGAAAACTATTCTGAACAAACATGTCTTAGATGAAGCAACATGGTAATATTCAAATTCTATATCATTTCAATTTGACCATAAAAAAATATATTTTCAGATAATCATTTAATATAATTCTAACTCCAAAAGTTATCTAAACCAACCTTTGATACCAACTATAAGGCCCCAGCCTTAAACCTTACATAATCATGATTTATTAAAAGATTACACATTGAGGATATTTTCAGGTTTAGATTTTTAAAGAATTAGATCATAAAACATGCATTACATACCACATTTAAACAAAGTGGTAACATAAAATATAGTACTCATTTTTCCCATTAGCAGAAACATATTTAAAACAAAACAGGTATTCTTTCTTGACACTTCATTGACACTATCATCACATCATGTACCTTTCCCTAGACCTGTGAAAAACATTTCAAAAACATGGGATGAGCATAAAAAGCTCAGTAAAGGATATAAAAGTATGAAATGAAAACATTAGTCCATGTATGAAATCATACTTTACTCATAAAACATTAGAACCTTAACATACCACATCAAATCATGAATAAATCATAGAAATCATATGACATAAAGGTAACTTGAGGCATTCATAACATTCTTACGTAGGGAGTAACCCTCTTGGTTACGTTTGGAATACCCATCACAGTATATTCCCTAAATATATTTGGATAAACCATAACGTTTAACTGCTTCGCGTTACCCAATGCATTGGAGAGCTATATCGGGCTCACCCACCCTTAGTTTATCATGGAACCACCCGTCTTCATAACAATGCCCAAGAACCATAACATAATCGTATTACATAAAACATGCATAAAGGAATCATAACATTTCCACTTTTCAATCACAAGATATCAATACAACACATTGATATAAAAACATTATGAAAACCATTTTCAATAACAAAATAAAAGAAAGGTAAAACAGAGTATTTATTTTTTTTTTTTAAATTATGGCTTGTAGAGGAAGCCGAAACTCAAATAATGGTCACAGCGGCAGAGAAGTCGTTGTCACCGCATAAGTACGACAAAAACATTCCTTTTTGTAGTTTATTAAAATACTTCATATAAAAAAGATTCCCTTATGGATAAACGTAAAATTCAAATGGGTTTATAAACCATATAAAAGAAGGTTGTGTATAAAACAAAATATGCCTCAATGAAAGGAGATTGAGACGATGTCCCATACCTCATATCCGACATGACTTGATCGTTCTTTAATCTCCTGAATAATAAACTTGAATTAATTTCTACTTGTTTATGAACCTTTTTCAAGTTCATTATTCTTTTTATATCACTTATTGCCATGTCATGAATAGTATGTAATTATTAATGTTAATAACAGTTGTTTTAACGATCATTGGTACTTGAGTAAAAAATAAACCCTTTATAATTACAAGTTGTTCATGTATCCGTTATATCCAGAGTTATAATCATGATGTAGATATCATAGATATCATATATATCTAGTACATACATGCATTTATAATATTACATAGCGTTTATAGGTAAGAAATGAAATGCACCATTCATGGAGACGGTAAGTCGTACGTACGCATGAACGCTACTTTCATTTCTATTTCATATTTTATGGAATGGAATCATAATGACACAAAGGTATATTATAATTCCATTATAATATCATATATAATACCATTAATTAAATACTTTATATGTCCCACATATGGCATTAACTAATCAAATCACTTTGAGGGGGCGGTAGTCCGCACTTCCTAAAATGAAGATATCGGGTTTACCCATAATGGAAACCATAAAGGTATTCCATAAATGAAAAATACAGAAGTTTATGTAAAACATAAACATATTATATATCATATATAAATATACTGTCATCTTAATGGCCACCTTTGAAGGTGATAAAAGAATATTGAACAATCATCGTTTTGTGAGGCAGAAATTCACCATCCACCGAAACAGTATGTTCTTTAACCATTAGATGTAGGTGTGTGTAAGGGTAGCTCTAATCCTTCTTATAACAACATCTAAGTATATTTAAGATACTGCATTTGTTACAAAATAAATGAATAATAAGAGTTTTGAGGGTTGGAGAAGAAAAATAAAATATAAGAACACAAGAGAAAACACTACCTTTAAAACGGGCAACTCTTTTTGATTTGATCTCAAAGGCTTCCTTGGGAACACTTCTACCCAAAGTGAGGCTTCAAATAGTAAGATAGGGATTTGGAGAGACAAAATTGGCAGGGTTTGTAGTAGAAAAAGGCTTTGGAAGTATGGGTATGGTGGTAGAGGTGGGGTCCTTTTATAAGAGGAGAGGAGGGGCACTCTTGGAAAGTAAAGAAATGTTACTTTATTTTAAAAAGAGTTTTGGATTTAAAAAGTACCACATTGATATAATTATAGTATAAGGTGATAAGGGTTAGAAATATACCACCCAATAGGTTTTTGACAAGTGTAGGTATTAGATGCGACATTATCTTTTCATTTTATTTAAATCGTTAAATAATGAGGTAATCGATGCATCATCATGATGTCATAAATAATTTAATTTATTTAATGTCTAAAAATTATATAAAAAAATACTATGATATTGGAAATATTTTTATCTTTCCAATTACTATTTATAGTCAAAATTCTTTCTTGTATAACCCCATGTAAAAATTGTTTTGGTAAAATGACTCATTTTTGTGACATTTTTACTTTAACATTGAATTAAAAGATATTAATGTCATTTTCCTTATAAAGTGGCTCCATGGGGTCCCCAAGTTGACCCATGGATTTTATTGGTCGGCCATGACACATGCAATAGGGGTAGAACATGTGTCAAGCTCATCTCATATTATTAAAACATTATTTTTACCTTAAACTACACTAATTACCTTTAATCGCGATTAATAACTTAAAAGTTACTATTCACCAAAAAATTATTTTAATCCCATTTAACCACATTTTACAACCTATTGAAAACCATGTATGTCGGATTTTTAAAATTCAAAACACAGAGGTGGTAATATTTCATTTAAACGAAAAATCAGTTTTTATAAGTACCACTTAGTAGTTTCACTATTCATCAAAAATTGAAGTTTTTCAGAAAAATACCAAAACTTCACCCTAAGCTATATTTGATATTCCAAATTCAAAATTGATGCCTATTTTAAAAAATTAAAAACATATAAGTTACATTAATGAATTTAATAATTAATTCCTGTTGTCAGAGCAAATAGCGTGTTTTTATGAAACAATAAGTATCAAAAGAATGACACTAGCTTAAGTCCAATTTCAAGGTGAAATTAATTCCAATGACCACTATTAGATTAAATGTTAAAAATATATTCTAATTGAACATTAAAACCAATTCAAAATATAATCTAATCATATAAATAAATTAGATTAAAAATAGTTTTTGAATTAAAATACAACATTTTTCACTATTCATTAAAAAATGAACTTTATCGAAAAAATACCAAAAATTCACAAACAGTAAATTTTGATTTCACTATTCTAAAGAAGAATTTTATTTGGTCCAATAGAATGTATAAGAGTGACCAAAAATATTTTTATATACAGTTCACCATCAACAGGCGATAAGTCGACCTTTAGTGAATGTTAGAGTATATATGCCTAAAATTGAATTATTTTCGTATTTTAAGCCTTTATCCTTTATTGGATAAATGGAATAAAATTTAACAAACATTTATAATAATATTTTAGTTATTTATATTCATTCCCGCCAATACAACGACTATGTGTTAACTAACATTTCAAATAATATTATTTTATTACTAGTGTGCAACGTAAGATTTCAAAGAAACTCTTTGTTGAGCATCGGGTACGCTATCAAACATAGAAACCCCTTTAAAGTAAAATTATATTTCATTCAAAAATATTAATAAATATTAAAATTTATTTTTCTTTATTTATCTAGGACGTTACACTTTTGATCAAATCATAAGGAAGCACCAGAAGAAGAGGTAATAATTTCATCACCTATTTCGAAGTTCTTTTCCTCTTCCACTCCTTCGTTCTTTATTTTTCCATAAAAAAGTAAAAAATAATGTACCTTATACAAACTGTGATGTTATTATAAATATTGTACAATAATATTCATCATTCAATCCATCCTATGAATGAAAAATTCACCATACATGTGTACGTACGGCTTTCCGTCTCCACATCATGGTGTAGTTTGTTATCCAACACTTCAATATTTTAATGGGTTTAATAATGAGTATAATATATGTAAATAATAAATGTAAAATTCTAATGATTATTTATATGTAATATACCATCCCATTACATATGATTTTACCATCAAAATAATGATATTGTCGCTCGTGCGTACGTACAGTTTACCGTTTCCATTAATGTGATGAGGTTAATTCCCCATCGTAACCATTAAATAATAACTTTCATTTTAGGAATTGAAATAATTTTTAATAACTTAATATTATTATAGATATGAATAAAATACATACTTTCCCTAAAAACATTACATACTTAACAAAACAAATAAATTAAAATGAATTAGTTAAGACCCGAAACAATGATAGTACTGCAAAATTATTAACAATAAAATATTTAAAGATCATATATGATATCATATTTATGTATGTGTTATTTTTATAATTTAATAACAATGATTTTACTTTTATATAGGATGTTAAATTAACATCGACTAAGGAAAATTACTAGGTAAGGGGTAATTATACAATCTCATTATTATCAGAAGTTGTTTTTCCGAAATTATCTACCTGGACATCATTATCATCCACATCTGTGTTTAAGAAAAATGTATTTCAAAACATTTTTACATTTTCCTATAATAAGTGTTAAATTCATTTATACCATTTTTTTTAACTTTTTATAAAAAATTTTGAAAGTAATATTTTTTTTGTTTTTCAAACTATGTATTTTATGACCTTTATGAAAAATTAAGGTAAGAATGATTTTTATCTTATACAGACGGAGCAGCTCTTTTCATCCATTATAACACCTTCAAAGCTTTTATTACAATCATTTATTACTATTTTCAAAATAATTGTTTTCTATTATAATTACATGAATTTTAAATGATTTCAAAATAGAAAGTGATATTTCTCTCAAATAGTTTTTATTTCATCTATGTCAACATCCTTTGATGGATTTTACACTTGTTTGAGGTTGATTTGTAATGATACATTATTTCCTACTGTATTGAAGGATTTTTGATATTATTGATTGTGGATGTGTTATTTTTATACATTTCATGGTTTCTGGTTATTGTATTAACATTTCATATGATAGTTTTAATATGAATGTTTATGTTATTTTTCAACCTTTTCATATGTGGAAGTCTTTGGATTTATTAACTGATGGGTGAATACCTCTATATCTCCTCAATGAATAGGTAGGTCTCATTAGACATACTAGTGTCTTGGCACAAGGTCTTGACAAAATCATATTTTTATTCATTTCATGAGTCCTTGACTCTTTCTTATGATGTCCGACATTATGCATTCCATCATTATTAAATTAGCTATTGACATTAATTGTGATTATTAGACTAGTAGAATACCAATGTGAAAAATTAAAGGGAATTATTTTCTTTATGTTTCCCATATTATACTAATGTTTAATTTTAAAATTCATATTTTTTAGTCTTATACATTTCTTTAAATATTGATTTTTATTTATGAATATTTCATCTATATTGTTATCCTTATTGAGCATCTGAGCTCACCCCTTTCATATGTTTTCTATTTACTAGGTTGTGAAAAAGTTTATTATGATTAATATTTAGGGATTAAAAAAAGGATATGAGTGTGATCAAAGGTTACACAATGTTGGTTTTTTATTTCATTATGTTATGTAAAACTTATTTATGTATCTAGTAATTCTAAGGCTACTAATCTAATTGGTTATTAAGGAAATGATCTATTTTGATCATGAAAATGTTATGTAATAATGAACTAACACTAGGTATCTAGGGTTGGGGCATTATAGTTGGTATTAGAAAACATTTAGTACAAACCCCATATACTAGATTTAGAAAAAAACTATTAAGAGAAAATTACTATAATATAGACTTTTGGGTTAGTATGGAATAAAAACATAGATTTCTGTTAATGTAGAGATTTTTTAAATTTTCCAAGAACAACACCCCAACCTGTATAAGAGTAGTTATAGGTGGATGTGGTGTAGATGTATCTAGGGGTAAACCCCGAAAATAATGCTTTGAGTTAGACTCAAATGGGAATTGGTGCACAATAGCTGGCCTTACTTCACTCTTTGATACGACACTCTCGAGGGATATGCTAAGGATAAGTGACATTTTAATTAAAAACCACTATGATGGATATATAAGTAAATACATCCTCAAATAAAATATATTTTTTATCTATATGTATTATAAGCATTAACTGTTCAATTTTTGTTAGGTATTTGACTGATTTTTAATTATGTATTGCAATTTATAAACGAATCTAGTGTATGTAATTGTTTAGAAATGGAACCCAGTGGAAGGAATTGAAATCATATCAATGTATGTAATCCATGAAGGGATTTACCTCTTACTCAAGATAATTATTGTGGATCTAGTGATGCAACTAGTGCCGAATAGCTTATAAACATATTTGGACTACATACTCAGGTTATAAAAAATAACCTTACCCGTAAGGAGCACCCTGATCCACAACATGGAGGATCAATATTAGACCACTTCATGAGGAAACAATGACCAATATTCAATGGGACTAAATTCAATTTTAGCTGAGAATTGGATCAGTTCCTTAGAAAAAATATTTCATTCATCGTGGAGTAGTGAAAGGTAAAAAGTCGTCATGGCAGTTTATCGGCTCACAAGAGATGAAGATCAATGATGGTCATTAATTCAAAATAAAAACGAGGATGAATAAAAATAAAATATTGAATGGAATTGGTTAAAATATCTTTTATTAGAAAAAAAATTCCTTGGGACCATCGAGAAGATATGGAATGACAATTTCTGAGTCTTTGGAAAAAGGAGGATAAGAATATGCAATGTATGAGACTCAATTTACAAGGTTATCAAGGGATGTTTTAGATTATATTCATAACACATGTGGTATGATTGATTGAAATTTCGATGGGTTAAAACCATTTCACCATTAAGGGTTAGTTTCATAGACCTTCTCATCATATGAATATATTATCTCTTGTGCTATCAAGAGAGAAAATGAATTCTCTAGGTCTTACAAATTTATATAAATACAAGAGACAGTGAGATCTACTGAACACTGTGAAAATGGAAATAAAGGGAGGAAGTGAAATGAATAATTTCCATCTTATTGTAAATGTGGGATGATAAACCACAATACTTTACCTAAGGGAATGGGAGTCTGTTACAAGTGTGGTGAAAAAGGCCACTAAGCTCATGATTTCAAAGAGAAGAATGATGTTATCAATGTAGAATGATTCCGTTCCCATGAAATGTGGAATTATAAAAATGAATGTCCTAACCATCAAGGAAACACACCTTATTAAAGGCCTAGGGTTCCAGGCTAAGAATATGTGATCACAACTAGTGAGGTTGAGGTTACAAACGATGTGGTGGAAGGTACCTTAAGCATTTCCTCACATTTAACAAATTCTTTATTTGATTCTAGGTCATAAAATTATTTTATGTCTTCCTAGTTTACCAAGAAAATTAGATATTTCAAATTTGATTTAATAGTGGAGTTGATATTCAATGGTACTTAGGAAATTATCATTACAATAAAGATTTGTGAACCATATTCCATTATGGCATATAAACGTCTTTTATCTACTAATCTCATTGTCATACCCATGATTGAATTTGATATAATAATATGTAAGGATTGTCTTTCGGACCATGATGTGAATATTTATCATAAGAGAAAATAGTTTAATATTTTTTATGAAGATAATGAATACCTTATCATTAGTGCATAAATGTCGCCATCTGATTCTTATCTAGATCAAACTCCATTAGCTCTACTAAATTATATTTTTGGTATGTAATAGAGTGAAATAACTATGGGTGAAGAATGGAATGTTAAAATAGAGGATGTAGCTATTGTTAGTTAATATTTTTATGTGTTTATAGAGGATTTACCTAGGTATCCTCCATAAAGAGAAAATGAGTTTTCCATTGATTTAATTCTAGGTTCAAGGCCTATATCAAAGACCCCTTATATAATGGCCATTATGGAATTTGTTGAATTAAAGAAAAAACTAGAGTAATTTAGTAATAAAGGATATATTTGGCTTAATGTTTCCCTATGGAGATCATCAGTTAATTTTTGTTTATAATAATGGTGGATCTATGAGGATGTGCATTGACTACAAGGAGATCAATGATATAACAATAATGAAAAAGTATCCACTACCTTCCATTGAATGTTTATTTGATAATCATCATGGAGCTCAATATTTTTCAAATATAGACCTTCGATCTGGATATCATCAATTGTGTGTGAAGAAGGTAGACATTATGAAAATAGCTTTTCAAACCAGGTACCAGCATTACATATTTACAGTAATTCCTTTTTGACTGACTAATTGCACCTCTATTTTCATGGATCTAATGAATATAGTTTTCAAAGAATATCATGATGACTTTTTAGTGGTATTTATTGATGATATATTGGTATAATAAAAAAGATATGAATATTATCAAAATACCTTGTGCACTATTCTTAAAACCATATGATGAAATAAATTATTTGGGATGTTTATAATGATTGTATTCCCGCTTCAAGAAATTAATTTTCTTGTCCATATTGTCTCTATATATGGAATCTATATATATATTAAAAAGACCAATGAAATCTATGAATGGCCAACACCGACAAGTATAACTGAGGTACAAAGTTTTATTTATTTAGTAGGTTATTAATACTGTTTCGTCTATAATTTTCCCCGATTTTCTAACCCATTATCCATACTCAAATGTAATGTGGCAATATTTTTTCAAACTACAATGTGTGAAAATGTTCTTAATGGATTTAATAAAATATTAGTCAATCCTCATATCTTGACTCTACCATAATGGAATCATGGGTTTGTTATTTATAGTGATGCTTCAAAGAAAGTACATAGCTGTGTCCTTATGCAGAATGATAGAGTTATTTCCTATGATTCATGACAGCCGAAAATTCATGAACAAAACAATCCCACTCACGATCATGAGTCATCATCTATAATCGTTGCTATGTTGATATGGAGACACTATATATATAGTGTAAAATGTGTGATATATAATGATCACAGGATTCTGAAGTATATTTTCTCATAGAAAGAACTCAATACGAGGCAATGAAGATGTCGTGAACAACACTAGGATTATAATTGCACTATACACTAACACGCGAGGAAGGAAAATAAGGTGGAATATTCTTTGAGCAGAAAGGATCACAGAATTATGAACATGATGGGAGTAGAAAGGGATCCTATGTTCAAGGATCTAGAAAATATTGATATGGGAATAACAACGGAAGGTGAAGCATCAATACTTTTTTAAAGGATTTCCAAAAAATCATTACTAGAACCGATATAAATTTCTAAAACTGATGATGAGGAGTTTCAAAAGTAAATTAATATTGTGAATGATGGGATATTGATTAACATCATATATGAAGATGGAATTTTAATATTTTGGAAGAGACTTTGTGTTCCTGATATACCATGTCTATAAAGGGAATTGATGTATGATGATCAAAGCTCCAATTTCATTATACACCCGTTTAGCTCTATGATGTATCGATATTTGAAGGAACCATTTTTTACGAAAAAACGATAAGGGATATTTCTGATTATGTGTCAAGATATTTGGTTTGTCAAAAGGGTAATGTTGGAAGACAATATCCTGGAAGGGTCACGCAACCTCTTCCCATACCTAAGTAGAAATTGGATGATATTATGACTGACAATGTCATGGGCCTACCAATGACTCCTAGAACGAATGACGCAATATGGGTCATTATTGATCATCTTACAAAGTCAGAACATTTTCTTACGATGAAAGAAGATTTACCACTAGAATGTTTTACAAGAGTATATATTAATGAGGTTGTAATACATCATAGTGTGCCCCTATATATGTTTTCTAATCGTGATCCTCATTTTACATCATGATACATGAATAGTAATCAGAAACCCTTAATACTAAACTTTGTTTGAGAAAAGCCTTCAACCGTCAAACTAATGGTCAATCGGGAAGTACTATTCATACCATAGATGACATGTTGATATATTTCACACTAGTATTTAAAGTAATGTGGTATCCATATTTACCTAAAGGATAACTTTCCTATAACAATAGATTCCATTCAGTTATTCAAATGGCCCCATATGAAGAGTTATATGGAAGAGATGTCACACAATAATATTTTTGGATGGTGTTGGTGAGAGGAAATCGTAGGGTCATAACATGTTGAGGAATCAATGGAAAAGGTGAATATTATTCACACCCACATCATAGTCGCTCAATGAAGGAAAATGATCTATGCCGATGACCAAAGGAACAATTTCAGATTTCATGTAGGAGATCATATTTCATTGAAGTTATCTCCATGGATGGGTGTTATACGATTTGGTAAGAAGATTAAATTATGGCATAGGTACATCAGACCTTTCTAAATTCTATAATTAATTGGATTTGTTTCTTACCGTTTTTCAATGAATCTATGTCTCTCTAGAGTTCATGATGTGTTCCACATATCACTGTTTAGAAAATACATTCCTGGCCCAATGCATGTACCCACCTATAATGAAATTGAATTTCACACAATTTATCGTATTATGAGGATCCAATCAGTATTCTTGATTCTAGAGAAAAAGGGTTGATAAACCGGACAACTAGTCTGGTAAAAGTTATATAGAGTAACCTTAAGATGCAAGAGGGAACATCGGAACCCGAGAAAGTTATGATGAAGAACCACGTGAATATTTTTATGTAGTAATATTTTATAAATTTCATGGATGAAATTATTTGATGGAGGGATCAATGTAACATCGCAGGCTACCATAGTATGCTTATGTTTGAATAATGCAGATGCTTGCACTTTTCGCAACATCAATTTCTAAAAGACTATGAATAATCAAACTGGACATTCAAAAAGTAGTTATGAATAGTAATATCAACTTTTTGAAACTTTATAAATTTTATTTCTCAAAATGGACAGAATTTTTGGATCCAGAATATCGTATTTAACTTAGTGAAAATTTTAGGTATTTTTCTGAAAAAAATCAATTTTTTGATAATAGTGAAAAAGACTGAGTTGTTATTTAAAACTGATTTTTATTTAAATAATAATTATTTTTATTTCAATTTTTTTAATGTAAAAATAGGTACATAGTACCTATATTAGTTCAATGTAATTAAATGATTTCATTTTATAATAATATTGGATATATGAAATTTTATTGATCTATTTAACGTCTTTTACCCTCCCAATAAGCACATTTGAAAATTTTCATAAAATGTACCTTTACAACTTTTTTTAATCGAACATCAAAAATCTAAGAGACATGGTTGACATAAGTAATTAAAATGTTGTTAAATTGGAATAAAATAATTTTTGGTGAATAGTAACATTTGAATTTTATGTACCATGATTAAAAGTAAATAGGATAATTCAAATTAAAAATGATATTATAATTATCATAAAACATGTGCTAATTCTATTGTATATGTTTATTTAGAGAAAAATAAGCCATAGCAATAAAATATTATCCACTTTGATCAAGTTTTATTGGATTAAGACATTTATTATTATTTTATTTAAATAAGTGTGAAATGTGTTAAATTCAAATTTTAATAACTAAACCATTATTAATATTGGGGAATACATAAGATATATTTACAATTAATATTAATTATAATGAAAAAAATATTTCCAAGGTCATTGTAATCTATTTATTATATTTAGAATTTAAATATTTAAATTTATTTGTGACAGAATGATGATGCAATAATTATTGTATTAATTAAATATTAAAATAGTTGACATTATAAATATCCAAATAAATGTAAATTGAGACTTATGATACATTAAAATAATTTTATAGGTTTATATGACATATTAACATTTAGTTAATGTATTTTTTCAATGTAATCATGTTATTAACTTTCACAAAATCAAAATACTAAATAGTGTCAAAATTGACATAAATTTGGATTTAAAACAAATACTATATTATTAAATGATATAATTTTTCAAATAAACTAAGGATTGTAAATGGGACTTATATAATGATAGATATGTTATTAATGAACCAATTGGGGTTCAAATGGAATTTTATAGTATGTTCATTATCCATGCAATATACAAATTCATAAGACATTGTGAAAGTAAAACTATTTAATTAAGAGTTAAATCGAAATGATATGGTTAATATGGTGACCTAAACATGTATAAAACCTTTTGGATGAGATTATTTAGACCTATAAATACCTTATAATATAAATAAATCTATATGAATAAATTATAAACAGATAATTATTTTATAATAAATTAAAATTTAATGATTTTTCAAAAGTTACAAGTACCTCTCTTATAAAAGGGTACTTCCCCTTCACTAAAAATCACACATCCAAAGACATTTGCCTTACCAAAACCCTGCTAAAATATCCTCCAAACTACCCTAACATAATAATAGTGGCCTTAATATAATTAATAATCCCTCTTAAGGGGACCTTCTGATAAAATAAAAAATAATCACTCGAAGAAGATGTAATAATTCCATTACCTCTTTCAAAGTACATTTCATCTTCCACTTCTTCTTTCATTGTATTTTCCATAAGAAAATAATATTTCCAATAAATTCTATATATTGTGAACTTATTATAAATATTATAAACCTTTATTCAATATTCTATAAATCCTATTAATGACAATGTAACCATGCCTGCACATGTACGACTTGCTATCTAAATATCGTTGTGTAGTTTGTTATTCAACACATCATTATTTGGATGGGTATAATAACCAGTATAATTGTTGTAAATAATAAATATAAAATTTTAATGACTCTTTATTTTTAATATACCATATAATTAATTACTGTTTCACCATCAAAAAAAAATAATATTGTCACTCGTGTGTACATATGGATTACCGTCTCCACAAACGCGATGAGATTCATTCCCAATCGTAACGATTCAAGAATAATATTCATTTAATGATTTAAAATAATTTTTAAGAACCTAATATCATTCTGGATATTAATATAATACATTCTATCCATAACACACATGACTTATGTAAAAATACATATAATGGAAAAATAATTACATAAAAACTGTAACAATGATACTATTGTAATTTTATTAACAAATAAATATTAAAATATCTTATATGATAGTTTATTTACATATGGGGTTATTTTATAATTTAATAAAAATTATTTAACTATTATAAAATAGGTTAACATACCCTCTACTAATGAAATGTACAAGTTAAAGTTTAATTTTAAAATGTCATTATTATGTGAGGTTGTTTATACGAAAGATTCAACTCCGACTTCCTTATCATCTACATCCGTGATTCTTAAAAATGAATTTCAAATTTTTTTAATAATTTCCTAGAATATGGGTTAAAGTCATTTATACCCTTTTTTACTTTTTTTAAAATGTTTTTAAAGAATAATTTAGTCGTTTTCTAAACATGGTAAATTATGACCTTTTTGAAAAATTATGGTAAGAATGTTTTTTTAACATATATAGTGGAAGTGGTTAATTCATGCCTTTATAACACCTTCAAAGCCTCCATTAAAATCTTATAAGAATATTTTCAAAATAATTTTTTTCATTTATAATTATGTGACTTAAAAATTATTTCAAAATAGAATGATATATTTCTCTCAAATTGTTTGGATTTCATATATGTCAACATCCTTTGATGGAATTTAGACTTTTTTTTAAGTTGATTTATTATGATACAATATTTGATACTGTATTGAACGTTTTGTGATATGATTGACTATTGATGTGTTATATTTATATCATAATATTCTATGGTTAATCTATTAGCATTTTTTATGCTACTTTTAATACAAATGTTTATGTTATGTTACAACCATTTAATTCGAGGAATGCATTAGAATTAGTATATGATGAGTGGAGCCCGCTATAGCTCCTTAAAACATCGATAGTTCTAATTTGAAAAACAACTGTCTTGGCATAAGGCCTTGAAAAAAACTAATTTGTAGTCTGGGAACAAGTCCTTGATTATGTGCTTATGATGTGCTTATGAATGTTTTCGCTATATTGTTATCCTTTTTATGAATATAATCTCACCCCTTTATTATGTTTTCTGTTTCCCATAATGTGAAGAAGTATATTATTATTAACCCTTATAGATAAGCCAAAGGATATGGGTGTGTTCAAAGGGGACACAATGTGTTTTTAATTAATGATGTAATGTAATACTTATATATGTATATAGTACTTATTAGCATAATAAACTAATCAGTATTTCGAGACCCGATCTCCTGTGATTATGGCAATGATATTTAATAATTCATCAACATTGGGTAACCCGGGTTGTGGGGTTACATCTGATAATCGTTTGAGCCCCTGTGGAGCTCGTCTGGATCGTCTGAGCATAATCAAGTCCATACATGCAATTCCATTTTCATGCATGCATGTAACTGAATATCATGCATGGACAAAGAAACTGATGGTGTGAGGCCACATCATGCCACTCAAGCCCTCAATTATAAGCTTGGAATTCATTCTTAAACTCATGCACAATAGGAATATATCAATGATAATAAGTGCATGTTCAATATAATATCCCATATTTATCGGATTATCCTTGATCTGCAGATTCTAAATGATGAATCCATAGATCTTAGGAATTCAATTCCTCAATATTGGTGATTATATATGTGGAGTTGAATGTGGATATACACATTATTCCAAACCTATATAGAGAGATACCTCGACCGAGGCACGAGTGTTGAAAATATTGAGAAAGATCTGATTTTCTAAAAAAACAGAGCACTAAAAGGATCCAAAAAGCCTTGATATGTGATGTAGAAGAAACACATAGGAGTTCACAAAGTTTTACACACTCTTGAACCCTTTTTGTGAAGAATAACAACGCTCATTTGCAATGAAACTGTGAGAACGTGATAGGTTCTGTCAAACCCTCATTATGTCTTTATGTGGATAATCTCGTTTGGACGAAATATATGAAATTTCACCATTTATAAACATGATGAATTTCATATCAATGAACCTAATTGATTCTGTGAAGATGAATCACATGAACTCCTTGGGTGAAGAAGAAGACTCCATGATTCCTATTTTTCATGAAGAAGAAGAAGTTACAACTCCCACCTATTTGCATGATCCATCAATGAACCCAAACACATTTTTATTATACCCATTGTGGTTGTCTGTTTATGAAGAATAACGGAGTGTGTATGAATTAAGAATTAAGACTAAAGTACACTAATACACACATTTTAACCTGAGGCTTGGTGTTTTTAGAAAAAATAGCACATGCATGGGGCTGAGGCTTGGATAATCTCTTCAGACAGTGTGTGTGCATGTGAAGAAAAAAGGATAAACAATCCAATGATATACTCCCAATCGGGTTTGAATAATAACACAAATAAAACATAAAGTAACCTGAACATTGTTCATGATAATAGAAAGAAATAAAAAAATGTAAAGAAGAGATAGTGTGGTGCACCATAATTGGATTACGTGATCATACATAACACACATTGAAGCCAAATTAAAAGATCACGTGTGTGTATGATAAAAAATAAGGGATTTTGTGAATATTTGGAAAGAATAAATTTTGTGGTATGTTTATGTTTAATTTCATGACACACACACATTTAACCTAACATAATGATTCAAGAGAATAGTGTGTGGTCAGGTTTACAATAAACACACCATGCATGTATGAATACATACATAAATACATGCACATGTGAAAATAATTGAGTTACAAAAAACAAGTGGTGATGAATTCCATGAATCCCATGCATGAAGAGAATGAGAACTGATAATGAAACTAGATATATATAAAGATGATCATATATATGAGTTGACAGTGTTTGACAATCCATGTAGACAGACAGTGATGATAGTGTGCAAGATCACACTACATAATAATTTTCATGATGAGGTTGTGTGCACCAATGGAAATCATCATTGAGAGTTTATGTTATCATTCAAATACGATATAATTTACCAACCATTATTGAGATGAGTACTCATATGAGAAGTGAATATAATAATTTAGCAAGAACATAGACCTTATCAAAGGCTGTTGAAGGATCAGTAAGAGATACCCAGGAAAGTGTGATTCTGAAAGCATGTTCAGAGAGAGAAGAAGATCATCTATAGTGAATTAATAAAGAACATAAATATGGAAGGTCCTTTTGTCACTCGGGAGGTAAAATAACCTTGTGTGGTTTATGGAGGTGAAGAATACTTCAATGTGACTCTGATGCAGGCTAGTGGACACTGGTATCACTATGGGATGCAGTATAATGACCCTCATGTGGGACTCATGAGATATGTAGTGGGACTCTATATCGACCATAGTAATTTATAACAAGAATATAGTGGAGAATATGTGTTGGGGGAATAACCAACACAGGAATGAGAAGGTCTTTGAAGCGTACCTTGTAAATACTTGTGTTTAGTGCCATTACATTTACTACACCATTCGAGGAAAGGCTGAGAGACACAAGAAGAGTGGATTGAGGCATTAACCAACCAAAAAGGATTAATTGAAAATAATATATTAGTAAAATGATTTAAAGGGATCCATGATTCATCCTCTTCCCCTCATAGCTATTCACAATAATATGGGCACTTCAGTTGGTTTTTAGTGAGGTTACCTATAAAAGATCCAAGGTAGTCTTTATGATGTGTCGATTTGAGAATATTAGTGACCAACCTTAAATAGAGATATATTACATCACTCATAAGAAAAAAGGGAATAAATATGAATGGATAATGGAGAAGAAGAATACTACTAATGGTGAGATACCTTCTACTTAAGGTAATGGGAAAAGTACAACATGTGATAATACTTATTGTTCTTTTGATAATGCCTACCCAATCTGTGATGATGATAGATCAATTACTAATCTTCAGACCGCATTCAAAGATCATCCTATGAAAGTCCATAGAAAAGTGGGAAGACACATTTCCACAAGTATTAGTACTCTTCATGATAAAAATTATAGCTGGAAGAATAATTTGATTCCATGGAAGAGGCATTGGCTAAAAGGGTTGGCATATCTAACACTCTCAGAAATCTAATGAAGGAATTGGAAGAAAAAAATCTTCTATGTAAAGAAATGGATGATCTAGTTACCAAAAAAAATTTCAGAAGTATTTGTGAGAATGAATTATTTGAAATAGTGTTTATATAATATTTTTATTCATTTGAAAATCTATAGAAATTCTCTATGGTTCTCATAAATGTCTTACTAAAGCTCATAGATAACAAAGTAAAGTAGAATTACATCTCTTTGAATCAATTTGATAATATTCATGAATAATAAATGATAAATCTAAAAATAATTGTGAAATCAAGGTAAGATAAGTTTATTTTTAGAATAAATCCCTCAACATGAAGTGTTTATAGCTGTAGGTGAAATTAAAGAATTAAAAATCACTCAAAGATGAAACATCTCATATAGATGAAATAATAGACGATTTAACTCATGTTTGTATTGAGGAATATGATCCCAAACTGATGATCAAATCATCCAATAATCCAATGGAAACATCTTCCATGAAAAAGGTATCCCATAACCAAATTATTTATATTTTTACTAATGTAGTTGAATCTACAATTATTGGTTCAGTGCTAGTAGATAGGAAGATGTGGATTGATTATGATTTTGATACTTCCATTAAAATTTCCAGGATGGATTTTAGGATGACTAATAAGAAAAACTACCAAATGGATCCTCCAAATAAAGAAATAGAATTCCTGAAACAACAAAGCACTGAATCTAGCCAGACTGATACAATAATAAATACGAAGATATTTATTGGCTAATGTTGGTGTTGCTGGAAGTTTGGGCATCAGTATGATAATTGAAGTAATAAAATTTAATCATAAGAAAATTATGAATGACCTACATTAAACACAATATAGATATGTTGAATAGAAAAAAACTGAAAAGTCGAATGAGAATTTAGAGGTATAGAAGAATTTATATATCAAGAATATATTTTAATAACTTGATTAATTTTGACGTAATTGCAACAAAATTGGTCATAGTTTTGATGATTTCTCATTTACTCCATCCATGCCTCATGCATATTATAATAAGAATTATAGACCAAAAAAGCTATCATAAATAAAAAATTGTTGAAAAGTATTTCATTGGGAATATAAAAAAAATGATGTCATGAAAACAATGAATGAAATTATTCCGAAGGAGAAGTTCATGATGGATTCCCAGAATTTCAAATCAAACATGAAAAAATGATTATACTATTGAAATAATATCCAAACCATGGATCACTGGAAAAATTCCATGGAAATAAATGGAAGAAATATAAATAGAAATTATATTCAATCCCTAATATGTAACACCCCAGATAAATAAAGAATATGACATTTTTATATTTATCCTTATTTATGAATAAAATATTAATATGACTTTAAAGGGGATGCTATGCTCGATGGCGTACCCAACACGCAACAACGAGTTTCTTGGGAATGTTACGTTGCACATTAATAATAAAGTAATATTATATGATTATATATGTTTTTTAATGTTTTTACATTTATCCAATAAAAGATAAAGGCATAAAATATGGAAATAATTCAATTTTAGGCGTATATGACCTAGTTTTCACTAAAGGTTCACTTATCACCTTTTGATGGAGAACCATCATTAAATATAGTTTTGTTCAATCTTATACATTCTATTGGACCAAAAAGAACTCTTATTATGAATCGGGACATCAAAATTTACTTTGTGTATATTTTTGGTATCTTTCGGATAAAGTTCATTTTTTAATGAATAGTGTAAAATGTTGTATTTTAATTCAAAACCTCTTTTTAATATAATTTATTTATATGATTAGATTATTTTTTGAATTGGTTTTAAATTTAAATTAGAATATATTTTTACCATTAAATCTAATAGTGTTCGTTGGAATTAACTTCACATTGAAATCAAACTTAAACTAGTGTCAATCTTTTGATACTTATTATTTTATAAAAACACGCCATTTGCTCTGACAGCAGGAATTAATTATTAAATTAATTAATGTGACTTATATGTTTTGAATTTTTTAAAATAGACTTAATTTTTGAATTTGGAATATCAAATATAGCTTAGGGTGAATTTTTGGTAATTTTCTGAAAAACTCCAATTTTTGATGAATAGTGAAACCACTAAGTTGTAATCAAGAAAACTGATTTTTCAGTTAAATGAATGTTTAACACTAATGTGTATTGAATTTTGAAAATCCTACATACATGGTTGTCATTATTATGTAAAATGTGGTTCAATGGGATGAAAATAATTTTTTTGGTGAATAGTAACTTTTTTTCATTAATCGCGATAAGAGGTAATTAGTGTAATTTACGGTAAAAATGATATTATAAAAATATGAAAACACCATGAAACATGTCCTACCCCTATTGTATGAGTCATGGACGACCAGTACAACCCATGGGTCAACTTGGGGACCCCATGGAGCCACTTTGGTTGGAAAATGACATTAATATATATTTATTTAATGTTAAAATTAAATTGACACAAACATGAGTTTTTTTTACTAAAACAGTTTTTAAGTGGGGTTAAACAAGTCCAAATTTTGACTATAAATATTCATTAGAAATCTAAAACGATTTCCTACATCATAGTATTTTTTTAATTTTTAGATATTAAATATATTAATTTAATTACGACATCATGATGATGCAAAGATGACAACATTAATGAACAGTTTAAATAAAATGAAATGATAATATAAATCTAAGACCTACACTTGTCCAGAAACTATTGGATGGGAATATTTCAAAGCCTTATAATCTTATCTTATAAATATATCAATGTGGGACCTTATAAATTTGAAACACTTTTGAAAATAAAATAATAGTTTCATGATTTCCAAAAGTGCCCCTCCTCTCCTCTTATAAAAGGCCCCCACCTCTACATCATTTCACACACTCCTCAAGCCTTTTTCTCGGCCATACCCTACCCATTTACTCTCTAAACATCCCTCTACTCGTCCTAGAGGATTCCCATTGGGCATAATCCTTTCAAAGGAAGCCTTTAGGCTCAAATCAAAAGGAGTTACACTTTTAAAGGTAATTCATTCTCTCATGTTCATTTGTTTTATTTTTCTTCTCCAACCCCCTAAACTCTTTTTGTTTACATATTTTGTAACAACACCAGTATCTTCAATATACTAGGATGTTTTTATAAGATTTATTCAAGATACACTTTCACGAAACTACATCAAATGGTTAAAGAACATACGGTTTCCGTGGATGGAAAAATTCTGCCTCCCGAAACGATGATTGTTCAATACTCATTTAACACCTTCAAAGGTGGCCATTATGATGTCACTATTTTTATATATGATATATAATATATTTATTCTTTCCTTAAGCTTCTTCATTTTTCATTTATCGCATACCATTATTGTTTCCATTATGGGTAAACACGATATCTTCATTTTAGGAAGTGCGGACTACCGCCTCCTGAAAGTGATTTGATTCGTTAATACCATATATGGGATGTGTAAAGGATAAAGTTAATGATATTATATACTTTATTATACTGGAATTATAATATACTCTTATATCATTACGATTCCATTCCAGAAATACGAAATATAAATGGAAGTAGCGTTCATGCGTACGTACGGCTTACCGTCTCCATGAACGGTGCATTTCATTTCTTACCTCTAAATGTGATGTAATATTATAAATACATGTATATTCTGAATATATATGATATATATGTTATCCAAATAACTAATATCATTCTGGATATAACGATCCTTTTACCAAATTAACAACATGTAAGTGTAAGAAGTCTTTTTTTGAATTAAGAACCAAATACCGACAAAATGAACATTATTAACTTAAATGATTACATGATGTTCATAACATGGTATAAAAGGAATAATGAACTTGAAAAAGGTTCTTAATCAACTATAGATTAACTCATGTTTATTATTCAGGAGATTAAAGAACGGTCGGGTCAAGTCGGATACGAGGTGAGGGATCCTACACCTCTCTTTCTTTTAAAGTACACTCTTTTATGTCATTCATTTTAAGCTCATATTTCGTATGATTTGGATGTTATTTTACATTAATAATACTGTAATTATTATGTTCATATGATTAGATACCCTATTTCCTCTCATCAATCCATTTTGGAAGTTTTGAGTGGCGCCGTTAGGCAGCCGGGTTTTCGTAAGAGATTTTTCATCTCACTTTTATTCCCGTGAGATTTATGCAACATTTTCCACAATTTCCTTTGAGTGATTTCTGTACTGCCCATTATTACACTAATTTTGTAATATAATTCCATTTATGGGTATTTACATATTCATTGTATGACACTTCTTCAATGGGGTGTACTTTTCTAAAGTTACCCAAGTCGGTAAGGGAACCTTTCACCCTCCTCATTTTAAAAGACTTCGTTTGTTATGTCTTTTAATTCACATAATATTATCTTGGGATATGTTCTTATATATCCTGATTGACTTAAATTTTATGTCCAAGTGATGAGATTCCCTTTTTATCTCTCATCAACTAATTTTTTGAATTTTTGAAGTGACGCCGTTAGGCTGTTGAATTTTACCAAGGGAACTTTTTAACCCAATTTCGATTTCTTTGGGTTCAACATGTAGTTATTGAATATGTCATCCTTTGAATATGTGTGAATTACCTTTTATTGGTTTACACTTAATATCCAATTATATTGGGTGTATTTATATTTGTCACACGTAATTTTGATATTGATTTATCCTTAATTTAAGGATACGTTCCTTGTAAGGGATTTCATCACATTTTACATCCCTATTGAGGCTTCATTGTTGTTATGAACCAATTCACTCTTATATGGTGTATATACTGTCCTTTGGAATATTATATCATGAATCCATTTATTCTCATGATATTATAAAGTTCTGATTAAATTTTATTCCTCAATTATTGTATTTATGTGTCTCTAATTTTGGTAAAAACCCTTTGACCAAAATATCGCTTTAAATGTTTAAATGACTTGTTCTTATTAATATCCCTGTTTTCAAAATGGTTTTAAGGATTTATTTATATGGATATTAATGGTTTAAAATGTTAAAAGATTCAAGGTGGTATGTGACACTTTGATTCAAAATTCTCCTTATTAAATGTTTTAAATGGTTTTGGAAATGTTTTCTTTTTGTATGGATTCATTATTTCAAAATTCTAAAATGTTATATTGTGATTGAAATATGGAAATGTTTTTTTTCCTTTATGCATGTTTTATGTGATACGTTTATGTTATGGTTCTTGGGAATTGTTATTAAAACATGTGGTTCCGTGATAAACTAAGGGCGGGTGAGCCCGATATATCTCTCCAATGCATTGGGTAACGCAAAGGAGTGAAACGTTATGGTTTCTACGAAGATATTTTAGGGAATATACTGTGATGGGTATTCCAAACGTAACCAAGAGGGTTACTCCCTACGTAAGAATGTTATGAATGCCTCAAGTTACCTTTTATGTCTTATTATTTCGATGATTTATTCTTGATTTGATGAGGTATGTTAAAGTGCATATGTTTTATGGGTAAAGTATGATTTCATTCTTATGTATATATGAACTCATGTTTCTTTTCCATATTTTTTATAACCCTTACTGAGCTTTTTATGCTCATCCCAAGTTTTTGAAATGTTTTTACAGGTCAAGGGAAAGGTACATGATGTAATGATAGTGTCAAGGATGTGTCAAGAAAGAATCCGTGTTTTATTTTCAATATATTACCGTTGATGGGAAGAATGAATATTGTCTTTTATGTAACCACTTTGTTTAAATGTGGAATGTAATGCAAGTTTCATGATCTAATTCTCTAAAACTATAAACCTGAAAAGATCCTCAATGTGTAATCTTGTAATAACTCAAGATTAAGTAAGGTTTAAGGTTGGGGCCTTATAGTTGGTATCAATGGTCGGTTTAGATAACTTTAGAGGTTAGGGTATTCTTTAAGCATAAGTGACATTACCATAATGGTTATGATTTCAGAAAGAGTCCTAGTTTTAGATAAATTGAATGAGTAAGTATATATTAGTGTTTACCTTCCACATTAGTACATGATGGTTTTTTTTTATATACTCACACTGACCTTTTTGGTTTTAGTAAATGGCTAGATCTAGCAGGCACCAATGTAACAGTGGATGTGAAGGAAACTGTGATAGTTTTTTTGAGAAAGCAACTGAATGATATGGGAGCTGCAATGAGAACTCTTGTGATTATCCTCAACCAACTATCTGGAGTCATGATTGACCACCTAAACCTTGGCGATTTCTCTTAGGCATCATAAATGCGAGAAACAAATCCCTACGGAAGTACAGGTAATAATCATAAAGGTAAGTGTGTTCAAAAACCTGTGTGTCAAAGATGTGGAAAGAAACACCTAGGAAAATGTTTCAAAGGGACAGGAATATGCTATAGATGTGGAAATGAAGGTTATAAAGCAAGAACCTGCAATGGAAAAAGGAAGCATCCAGTTGACTCGTGGAAAGGGAAAGAAGTTCTTTCTGAGGGATCAATTGAATGTTTTAAATGTGGTGTGCTTGGTCATTATGAAAACACATGTCCTATGAAGAATTTTCATGAATGGGATCACCAAGAGAATACAAATGTTCTTTTACCAATACCTAATGCCATTCCGATTGAGGATGAAGAAAGTGACAATGGCCAATCAAAGGTATGTATTATTTCATGACTATTGTTTTCCTATTTTGGAATCTTAGGATATGATTCATGATTTTGTTTGTAGGGAAGAGGTATTTCAGAATAAGTTGGAAAGGAATGGTTAATGGATCATGAAGAATGTTGAATGAGTAAGATGTCAACATATAAGGGATTCAAGAGTTATGGTGAAACTCTTAAGAGTATTAAGTCTCTTTTGATGATGGGGTTACATTAGAAGACTTTTTCTATTATGTGTAACCCTGATGTTTAATATAGGAAAATTTTATTCAAGTAATAGTTATCATTTCTTTTGTGGACATAGTTATAAAGAACCATTTGGGTTTATATGATCCTTACTTTTGAGGTAATTATGGGTTAATATATGTTATGATGGAAAATGAAAGGCATGAGATATACTTGAGGTTAAAATATGTTATGTTCATCTTTGAAGATTTTATCTCATTTTGGGGAATGTTTTAAGAATTATATAGTTTTGGAAAAAGGACAACACGCAGACCGTGTGACTACCCGTCGCGTCGAACAAAGCTGGGGGAATCGAACCCACAACCAAAGTGTGACTGGTATTTATCGCCTACCACTGGACTACGTGAAGTCCCTGGTTAGTTTGACTGATTATTTCTAGTAATATGATTTTATCAATTAAGAGTAAGTTGATTTTGGGTTATTTATGAAAATTATTAACCTATCATGGAGGATATGTGATTAGGTTAATTACTTTTCAATACGAGACTTTAGGAGCAACTGATGTTGTTTGGAGATAAATGTTACGATTTAACTTGGAAGACTATGTGACTAATTCCTTTAAATATTTGGGTTTCAATCTTAGTTTGGTTTACTTTGAATAATTTTATGGACAAATTGATTATAGAATGGTCCTCGTTCAACTTTGGGTTTTGTTGGACAAATTTTGGAGATTAAGCATAGGTTTTCTTTTTAGTGGGTTATCCTTTTCTGGATTATCTGACCTTGTACTATCCTTTTTTGTTTTGGTTCTGGTTAAAGTCTAAATACATGGGAAGTATATAGTTCTTTTTTTTGGATTAGGTGACTCTCTAGAAGTTGATTATAGTACTCTTAATGTGAACAAGTCTCCCTAAATACTCGTCTTTTGGAAAAAAAATATGAGTTTGATTAAGGAATCCAGTAAAGGTTGAAAGTCAACATGATAAGTGATAATGATTCCTTATGAATAAATTCCTCAATAAAAAGTAACTTAACACGAAAATGTTGTCTATTAGCTTTTCCTACTGGGGAATCGAATACCGTCTAACCCATCACAAGTTTGTGATTTTATCATTATTAACTTCCTCCTAGACATGTTTACTATCACTCTCCCTCAAGAACATGACCTTTTCTTTTTCTTCCATGTCCATGTTTTTCTACATGGAATCCTAGTATGGGTTAACTCGGGTGACCACTATACTTCTCTTTCTTTATTTTAAAGTGATTGTTTTACCGAATCTTGTTCCGATGTGGGATTTTCAAGGATGTTTCCAAGCGCAATTTTAAAAATTGAGAGGACGCAATTCCCAAAAGGGGGAAGGATATAACACCACAGGTAAATAAAGAATATGACATTTTTATATTTATCCATATTTATGAATAAAATATTAATATGACTTTAAAGGGGACGCTATGCTCGATGGCGTACCCAACACGCAACAACGAGTTTCTTGGGAATCTTATGTTGCACTTTAATAATAAAATAATATTATATGATTATATATGTTTTTTAATGTTTTTACATTTATCCAATAAAAGATAAAGGCATAAAATACAGAAATAATCCAATTTTAGGCGTATATGCCCTAGTTTTCACTAAAGGTTCACTTATCGCCTTTTGATGGAGAACCGCCATTAAATATAGTTTTGTTCACTCTTATACATTCTATTGGACCAAATAAAACTCTTCATAAGAATCGGGACATCAAAATTTACTTTGTGTAAATTTTTGGTATCTTTCCGATAAAGTTCATTTTTTAATGAATAATTTAAAATGTTGTATTTTAATTCAAAACCTCTTTTTAATCTAATTTATTTATATGATTATATTATCTTTTGAGTTGGTTTTAAAGTGAAATTAGAATATATTTTTACCATTAAACACAATAGTGGTCATTGGAATTAATTTCACTTTGATATCATACTTAAACTAATGTCAATCTTTTGATACTTATTGTTTTATAAAAACACGCTATTTGCTATGACAGCGGGAATTAATTATTAAATTAATTAATGTGACTTATATGTTTTGAATTTTGTAAAATAGAATTCATTTTTGAATTCGGAATATCAAATATAGCTTAGGGTGAATTGTTTGTAATTTTCTGAAAAACTCCAATTTTTGATAAATAGTGAAACCACTAAGTGGTAATCAAGCAAACTGATTTTTCAGTTAAATGAATGTTTACCACTAATGTGTATTGAATTTTGAAACTCTGACATACATGTTTGTCATTAGTATGTAAAATTTGGTTCAATGGGATGAAAATAATTTTTTGGTGAGTAGTAACTTTTTTTTCATTAATCGCGATTAGAGGTAATTAGTGTAATTTAAGTTAAAAATGATATTATAAAAATATGAAAACACCGTGACACTTGTGCTACCCCTATTTGATGAGTCATGGACGACCAAGACAACCCATGGGTCAACTTGGGGACCCCATGGAGCCACTTTGGTTGGAAAATGACATTAATATATAATTATTTAATGTTAAAATTAAATTGACACAAACATGAGTTGTTTTACTAAAACAGTTTTTAAGTGGGGTTACACAAGTCCATATTTTGACTATAAATATTCATTAGAAAGATAAAACTATTTCCTACATCATAGTAGTTTTTTTATAATTTTTAGATATTAAATAAATTAATTTAATTATGACACCATGATGATGCAACGATGAACTCATTAATGAACAGTTTAAATAAAATGAAACGATAATATACAATCTAAGACCTACACTTGTCGAAAAACTATTGGATGGGAATATTTCGAAGCCTTACCATCTTATATTATAAATATATCAATGTGGTACTTTAGAAATTCGAAACACTTTTTAAAATAAAATAATAGTTTCATGATTTCCAAAAGTGTCCCTCCTCTCCTCTTATAAAAGGCCCCCACCTCTACCTCATTTCACACACTCCTCAAGCCTTTGTCTCGACCATACCCTGCAAATTACTCTCTCCACATCCCTCTCCTAATCCTAGAGGATTCCCTTTGTGAAGAATCCTTTAAAAGGAAGCCTTTAGGCTCAAATCAAAAGGAGTTACACTTTTAAAGGTAATTCATTCTCTCATGTTCATTTTTTTTTATTTTGCTTCTCAAACCCACTAATCTCTTTTTATTTACATATTTTGTAACAACAACAGTATCTTCAATATACTAGGATGTTTTTATAATATTTATTCGAGCTACACTCTCACACAACTACATCAAATGGTTAATGAACATACGGTTTCCGTGGATGGTGAAATTCTGCCTCCCAAAACGATGATTGTTCAATACTTATTTAACACCTTCAAAGGTGGCCATTATGATGTCACTATTTATATATATCATATATAATATATTTATTCTTTATTTAAGTTTATGTATTTTTCATTTATGTCATACCATTATTGTTTCCATTATGGGTAAACATGATATCTTCATTTTAAGAAGTGCGGACTACCACCCCCTGAAAGTGATTTGATTAGTTAATACCATATGTGGGATGTGTAAAGGATAAAGTTGATGATATTATATATGTTATTATACTGGAATTATAATATACTCTTATATCATTATGATTCCATTCCAGAAATACGAAATAGAAATGGAAGTAGCGTTCATGCGTACGTACGGGTTACCGTCTCCATGAACGGTGCATTTCATTTCTTACCTCTAAATGTGATGTAATATTATAAATACATGTATATGAAGAATATATATGATATATATGTCATCCAAATCATTAATATCATTCTGGATATAACGAACCTTTGACCAAATTAACAACATGTAAGTTTAAGAAGTCTATTTTTGACTTAAGAACCAAATACCAACAAAATGAACATTATTAACCTAAATGATTACATGATGTTCATAACATGGTATAAAAGGAATAATGAACATGAAAAAGGTTCTTAAGAAAGTATATATTAACTCAAGTTTATTATTCAGGAGATTAAAGAATGGTCGGGTCAAGTCGTATACGAGGTGAGGGATCCTACACATCTCTTTCTTTTTAAGTACACTCTTTTATGTCATTCCTTTTAAGCTCATATTTCGTATGATTTGGATGTTATTTTATATTACTCCTACTTTAATTATGATGTTCATATGATGAGAGACCATATTTCCTCTCATCAATCCATTTTCGAAGTTTTGAGTGGCGCCGTTAGGCTACCGAGTTTTCGTAAGAGATTTTTCATCTCACTTTTATTCCCGTGAGATGTATTCAACATTTGCCACAATTTCCTTTGAGTGATTTATGTACTGCCCATTATTACACTCCTTTTGTAATATAATTCCATTTATGGGTATTTACATATTCATTGTATGACACTTATTCAATGGGGTGTACTTTTCGAAAGTTACCCAAGTCGGTAAGGGAACCTTTCACCCACCTCATTTTAAAAGACTTCGTTTGTTATGTGTCTTAATTCACATACTATTATGTTGGGATATGTTCTTATATATCCAGATTGAGGTAAATTTTATGTCCAAGTGATAAGATTCCATTTTTATCTCTCATCTACTCATTTTCTGAATTTTTGAAGTGACGCCGTTAGGCTGTCGAATTTTACCAAGGGAACTTTTTAACCCAATTTCGATTTATTTGGGTTCAACATGTAGTTATTGAATATGGAATCCTTTGAATATGTGTGAATGACCTTTTATTGTTTTACACTTAATATCCAATTATATTGGGTGTATTTTTATTTGTCACACATAATTTTGATATTGGTTTATCCTTAATTTAAGGATACCTTCCTAATAAGGGATTTCATCACATTTTACATCCCTATTGAGACTTCATTGTTGTTATGCACCAATTAACTCTTATATGGTGTATATACTGTCCTTTGGAATATTATACCATGAATCCATTTATTCTCATGATATTATAAAGTTCTGATTAAATGTTATTCCTCAATTATTGTATTCAAGTGTCTCTAATTTTGGTAAAAACCCTTTGACCAAAATATCGCTTTAAATGATTAAATGACTTGTTCTTATTAATATCCATGTTTTTAAAATGGTTTTAAGAATTTATTTATATGGATATTAATGGTTTAAAATGTTAAAATCTTCAAGGTGGTATAGGACACTTTGATTCAAAATTCTCCTTATTAAATGTTTTAAATGGTTTTGGAAATGGTTTCTTTTTATATGGATTCATTATTTAAAAATACAAAAAATGTTATATTGTGATTGAAATGTGGAAATGTTTTGTTTCCTTTATGAATTTTTTATGTGATACGTTTATGTTATGGTTCTTGGGCATTGTTATGAAAACGGGTGGTTCCGTGATAATCTAAGGGCGGGTGAGCCCGATATAGCTCTCCAATGCATTGGGTAACACGAAGGAGTGAAACGTTTAGGTTTCTCCGAAGAGATTTTAGGGAATATACTGTGATGGGTATTCCAAACGTAACCAAGAGGGTTACTCCCTACGTAAGAATGTTATGAATGCCTCAAGTTACCTTTTATGTCTTATGGTTTCGATGATTTATTCATGATTTGATGAGGTATGTTAAAGTGCCTATGTTTTATGGGTGAAGTATGATTTCATTATTATGAATATATGAACTCATGTTTCTTTTCCATATTTTTTATAACCCTAACTGAGCTTTTTATGCTCATCCATAGTTTTTGAAATGTTTTTCACAGGTCAAGGGAAAGGTACATGATGTGATGATAGTGTCAAGGATGTGTCAAGAAAGAATCCATGTTTTATTTTCAATATGTTACCATTTATGGAAAGAATGAATACTGTCTTTTATGTAACCACATTGTTTAAATGTGGAATTTAATGCATGTTTCATGATCTAATTCTCTAAAACTCTAAAACTGAAAAGATCCTCAATGTGTAATCTTGTAATAACTAAAGATTAAGTAAGGTTTAAGGCTGGGGCCTTATATAAGAAGATATGTTTAATTGAATACATTCTTGATGATAATTTTGATAAGCTTCATAATAAACGTAACTTGAAAACATTAAATAATCCATGTGGAAGTTAGAAGATAGAAAATGATGAGTTGTGTCTAGTAATATTGTCTAACCAATTTTAAATTGATAGAGAATTGAAAAGTGGTGAGGATGAAGTACTAGAAAAAGCTATGACAAAGGAGAAACATGTCATTCCACATGAAATAAAAATAGAATTTCATTAGGGGTTTTCAGTACATCAGAGACCAAGTGTCTCAGAACTACTTTGTAGAAGATGAATGATGACTGGACATTAGAAAAATGTGAATAACTATTTTACTATGCCAAATGGAGATTCTGAAAATTGAAGAACATGCACCAGTGTAAGCTACATCACTACTTGTATATAAAAGAAAAAATAATTCTCAAAGTTGAAGGTAAACGGAACTAAAGGGTGAATGATGAAATATAAATATCAACATTGAAAATGGAGAAGAAACACCTTCATTATGAGTAACATATAATTTATAGTTGAAGAGAAAAGATTTAGTAGGATGAGACAAAATTCTCAACCATATTACTTCTATTAAAAATCTCACAAATGTTCTATCTTATTACCTTATAATTTTTTGAATATGATTTATTTCATTATAGGGAATTAAATATGAAGGTAATTCTCATAATTAAAAATGAATTAAAAAAGTGGAGTACAACATTTTGGAATAATCATTCATTATTTGTTAATTACTTGTAGTGATCCACAATGGAAGATTATAAACATGCATATCATCAGGGTTATTTGATTATATTATATACCATCATAAATCAAAGGGTTTTCACCCCTTGAGAGGGTGAGAACATAAATGATATGATATCTAGTATTATGTCTAGGCAAACCATGACATTAACACATCTCAAGAAGTTGAATCTTGAGGTATTCCAATCACACTTTCATCAATTTTTAATTGAATTTAACATTTAAATTAAGGTGGAGTTCTTGATTGGTGAAAAGATGTGGTGAAAAGGGGATATTTATCTTTTAAATTGATCTTTTTAATATGTTAGGGTATGAATAAACAGGGTTTAGAATTTCATTGATAGATCTGCATATTTTCAACCGCTGGGATAAGAGTTGATACATTCTGAGCGTGATTTCACATGTATAGTTTTTTTATGGATTGAATTGAAATCCAATATCATATTTCTCCTGTTTTCGACTCCTCGTGAGCCCAAAGTAGACATAGAGTATATTTACTAATAGATGTTTTATATGTGAACCATGTGAAATCATCCATCACTTAGAAATATTATAGATTATATTATTCAAAGGTAGGAGAAAATGTTTTTGAACAGACCCCACTACACCATTGCATTTTTTTCCAATAAGGGGGAGAAATTATTGGCAGACATAATCTCCTAGTCAATGTGTTTTATGTAATATTGAAAAAAAATACATAGTGGGAGATTTTAGTGCATGGGGATTAATTTTATTTCAATAAGGACTTAGGTTCATAAAATTTGTCAATACGTGTATGGAAAGGTGATGATGTCAGTTGTGCTAATGACTTAAGAGGTGAGGTTATTAATTCATTGAAGATCCCCGTTTTATTATGGATTAATATTGAGGAATTTTTTTGATTATTTGGAGCTATTTCATAGTTCCGAAGACTTGTATCAAAATGATACATGTTAACATAATCATTAATAGGTCCATGAAATACACAATTACATTAGGAGAATGAAGATACATCAAATATGTTTTAAGTGGATGAAGGTTGTGAATAAAATTAGATGATATTTTGAGATGAACCTCAATGTCCAAGAGATGTTATAATTGAGAAAACATCCCTCAAAACAATAATGTCTTGAATTATAATTCAATGTCTGAGGAATGATGAATTGATCCATGCATCATCCATTATTGGATTAAAGTAATGTAAAATATCATTTATTTGTTATTTAAAAAAGAAAATAAGGATTTGGTTTTATGATGATGATGAGAGGATGAAGTGATTTGTATGGAATCTACTAAGTGAAACGCCCATGTATGTGCTTAGTAAGATAAAGGTGTCCATTCCCCGTTTTTACAATTGGTCTTAAACCAAGTAAAAACATAAATAAAAAATATATGATAACCATGTAGGCCAGTCGAGGACCTCATCTTCATGAACATGCAGGGCTCGAGTGTCATCCAAAATTGAGGGAAGCCACCAAGGCCAGCCCCTCATGATGTAATAGCACAGGTCATGTATAAGCCTTCACAGGAGCATGCAAGATGATCAAATTATGTGTGAATGTATGCATTGTTGGTGCTAGGAGAGTAACTGAGGAGTAGAGAGTGTGCGCAAATGTGTGCCTTCATAACACTGGTGTAGGGAGGCACTGGGAGACGGGGGTGGAAAATTTTGGTGATGTGCTGCCACGACCTGACATTTAAACCACCATAACCCATGTGTTTTGTTCTATGTGGGATGACCAAAAATCCTTGGGATTTTATCTCAGTCATCCGGTGCATCAAAGACATGCGGTACACCATCCAATCGATCATCAGATCGGTCACACGTATCTAGGTCATCCATCTGATCATACACTTTGTAGATTCAACCAGGGAAAACCTATCTATTCGGCCACGTTGTCTTCAACCTCTGGACACCCTATATTCTTCGAGAACCATGGATCAACCTAGAAAACCCAACTAAACACTCCATCCATTGTTTGAGCTGCTGAGGAGATCATATGGATTGTCGGAGAAATAAAATTTCCCTGAATGCAATTCTATTTTCATTAATCCGTGAAACTCAAGATCTTGTGTGGCCAGAGAAACCATCTGTGTGAGGCCACAACATGCCACTTGATACCTAAAAAAGAATCCTTGTATGCATTAATAAACACACACACATGAGGAATATATCACAGAGAATATGGCTGCATTCAAAATAATATCATAGGTTTATCGGCCTATACTTGACCCTCAGATTTCAAATTTTGAATCCATAGATATCAGAATTCAAAGCCCTGTTCTTTTTGATTAGATACACATATTTTAACAGATAGATAAATTTTTTATTCACCTACAACGGGATATACCTCTACCGAGTTTTGGTTGTTGAAAATATTGAAAAGGCTCCAGGTTTTCGAAAAACAAAGCACCGAGAGGATCCACACAGACTTTCTATGCATATGAGAAGTGACTCGAAGGAGTTTCATAGGTGATATGCACTCTTAAACCCTTCATGAAAAGTAGAACCATACCCCTATGTGATGAGACCCTTGAGAACATAACAAGTTCTTTTAAACCATCATTGTGTCTTTGTGATAGGAATATCATGTTCACTCAACTTCTATACCTGCACCCTTTTTGTACCCTGTGAAGATCGAACCCACAAACCATCTTAGTTATGTGACGGGAAACCAATTTCATTCCTTGTGCTATGAAGAAGACTCTATGAATACTATTTTTAACAAAAAATAATAGGTTAGAACACATGCCAATTTTCACGATCCATTTGAGAACCCACACACATAATTGTTATACCCATTTTGGTTGTGTGGGGAAGAAGGAGTAGAAGGGATCATATATTCATTACAAATCAAGAAGAAATTATTCAAATACAGACATGTGTACATGAGGCCTCACTTTTTCAAAAATATAAACACATTCATGAGGGTGAGGCTTGGATATTCTCTTGAGACTGTGTGTGCACATGGGAATAAAGGAGGAGAAACAATCCAATGGAACACAACCATTAATGTTTGAATAAGAACACACATAAAACATAAAGTGACGAGAACCATGTGCATGATAAGAGAGAAGAAGATAAAAAGATAAAGAAGAGATAGTGAGGTGAATCAAGATGGGAATACATGCAATTACGTAACACAAAGGGAAGCCATATTAAAAGAACAAAGTGTGTGGGCACAAAACTTTAATGAATTGTGTGAATATTGAGAAATAAGAATTTGAGTGGTATGTGCATGTTTAATTACATGACCCACACACATTAAACCTAACAAATTTATACATGATAATGGTGTATGATCCAGATAATAATAAACAAAACATACATGCATGTATAAATACATGCATGTGTGAAGAGAATTGAGACACCCAAAAAAGTGGTATTGAATTCCATTCAACCCAAGAAAGAATAAAATTAGAACTGAGACTAAAGCCATACATAATTAAAGATGATCTTATATATGAGTTGACAGTGTTTGAGAATCAATGAAGACAAATAGTGCTGATAGTGTGAAAGATCACTATTGCATATTAATACTCTTAATGTGGTTGTGTGAACCAGTAGAACACATATTAGTGAGGTCGGTTCTTCATCAAAAGAATAATGAATTTCCCGAACATTATTGATTTACGCATTGATCAGAGAAGTGATCATAATTATTGTGCAAGGCCAAAATTCATTATCAAATGCCATCGTATATTCTTTATGATATACACATGCTAGTGTGATTCAGATAGCCTGTGTGGAGAGGGAAAAATATCATCTACAATTAATCAATAAAAACATAAAGAAGGATGCTTCCTATTTGACTCGACATCTAGGACAACCATTAGAGATTTGGGGAGGAGAAGAAGACATTAATGGGACTCTGATGTAGGACAGTGGAATCTGGAAACAATGTGGGATGTATTATAAAGACACTATTATGGGAATTATGAGAGATACAATGGGATTTTGTATCGACCATTGTAATTGATTTCATTATTATAGTAGAAAATCTGTGTGGGGGGGGGATAACCAAGACATTAAGGAGTATGTAATTGAACTGAACCTTATATGTATTGTGCTAAAGACCATTATATTTAATACACCATTAGAGGGAAGGCTCAGAGAAAAAATAATATTTAATTAGGGATCTAACCATCCATTGAGGTAAAATTAAAAATAATCAATTAGTAAAAATATTTTAAGGGATCACTAATTCACCCCCTCTTAGTGATTCACAGAAATCGAGGCTCTTCATAATTGAACCTAATGACCATATAAACTAATATTAAAATATCTCAACATGCTTTCTAGTGTTTTAATAGTCCTCTTATTGAGACCTTATGTCATATAATGATATGTAGTGTTGAAACATAACTATATATCCATATCCATCTTATTTCAATACAATAAAAAAATGCTAAAATTAAAATTCAATTGAAATAAAATTGAATGTTGTGCCCCATCCAACCATACCAATTTCATAATGTGTATTCTATAATTTTTATTTAGAGATTAATCATATATAATAGAAATATATTTTTCATACGTCATAATGTTATCAACTACTACCCATAATTACCTCAACATAAAAAATATGATTAACAATAATGGTTATTGGTGTTGTTAATCGTATGTTCAAAAAGGGTAAATTCATTTATCCTTAAATAAAGTTTTCAATAAAACATATACAAAACCAAATAGTTTAATTTCCCTTAATGTATCTTAAATTATCCTAAATCATGATAAAATACCATCACATTAAACCTCAAAATGGGTGTTAATAAAATTAACTATTTAAAAATGTTAAAATGCTAAACCCATGATAGTATTAATAAATCATAATTTAATGGATGCATATACACTTAAAATAATTATTTCACCCTTTATTACTTATGTAAGCTCTTATATTATAAAAATCATTTTCATGTGATGCTTGGGTTCATCGATTTCTTCATAGAATAGCATATATAATTTTTTTAATTTATAATCCCTGTAGTGGGACATAATCATATAAAATTTCACTAAATGAAGAATAGTAATATTTTCATATGGCCAATTCATAGAAAATAAAACATAAAACTCCCAACTAAAGAGGAGAGGATCTGTAATCATTAATCATTAGGAATCACTTAAAAAATTTTGATTACGTATGATTTTATTTTTTCGAATTTCCTTATATGTTGTTTTGGAATATCATTTGCATTATCACTTGGATCTGATCATTAATTTCCATAATAGAAAAATCGCATTTTAATTGAAACAGTGTTGTATGAGTGGGTCATTATTTTTCATCATATTATTCCCCATTAAATTAAATAGACAATAAATATAATTTCATCATTCATAAGTTATATAATACACCTTTAACTCTTAAAATAACCTACAATTTATATTCAGTAAATCACCATGATGCTTCTTCCAACATTTCTATCTTGATGACAGTTAGATTTTTTTCACTTTTTTAGTTTTTATGATAATGTATCATCCATTTAATATATAAACCATTGGAATTTTTAGAATAAAAAATTTACATTTTTACAATCATTTAATGTTCAAAAAATTATTCAATGATATTAATGTCTCTTAATGAGATGTCCATTAGAATACATGGTTTTATTCCACCATGTAGTCAATAAATATTTATTCCAGGGATTTTGATTAATCGAGAAGCATACCTTCCGTGTCTTGTAAAAATATCTTTATATGAACCAATAGATTCATAATTGTTTCTCTTAAGATTAAGGAATTCCTTATATATATTTTTTATAAATTATGAGGGAAGTAGTTATTGGGAAATATCCCACTAAAATATTCACATTACATTAATTAGATTCATTCTTATTCCCTTTTATTTTGAATACGATTCAAATATAAATCATGTTCTACTAATATATGAAAAATATATAGGATTAAATTTTCTTTTCATGACCAATGAAGAATAGAAAATATTTTCTCAATGAGGTTTATCCAGCACATAGAGACTTATAGAAAATAAAATCCATCAGAATAAGCTAAATGTTTCCTCATATATGATTCAGTGGTATATAGTTCCCCACTTTAGTCAGTTGGAAACTCCCCATGATTCACATCTTGATAAAGTAACATGTGAATAATAATAAGATTATTCATTCCAATTCATATAACCCATGGTTTCTCAGGAGTAAAATCTTCTAATTTTCTATCATCATAGACATAACATGGTTAATTTAGTTTCTATAATTTATGTAAGACCAAAAAGTGTAGTTTGATAAAAATTATTCATATTGGAAAACTACATAAAAATGAAAAATCATTTATATGATTCGTAAATATTGAAACTTATTTAATATTTATTACACCCAAGGGTTATCCTATATCATTCACAATCCTAATTTAATTCATTCATGGTGTTTCATATTTTCCTTGTGAATATCTATAGAATATCACCCATGAGTGTCAAACCTGGTGTCATATAGGGCCCATATTTATTCACGATGATATGAATTATCCGAGCTCGATGTTCCCTTTATAGAATTTTTACCCAAATGTACCTCTCTCATAAAGCAACATCCACATGTATTATATAGATAATGATTTAATTTTCTGGAAACCCCTTTCTCTATCCTTTAACAAAATTTGTGGATATTTTCTATTACTTATAAGTATCCTTATACTTATCATTAGATATATCCATACACTTATCTATAGGAATATTCATATATATATATCCTTAGGGATCCACCTAAAATTTTGTAATCATAATATCCAAATATTGACTAATTTTTTTTTATTACCAAATTTAATGACCTAATATTTTCATAAAAATATTTAACATCTTTTAAGATGAATATTCAATACATATCATGAACACATTCCTATAGACATATTAATTGAGTTTCATTGGAGACTAGATAAAAAATATTCTTATTTAGTGAATTGTCTCTATTATCTCCCATTTATATATTCTATCATAGTAATTTTCATAGGAATACCCTACCTAAACTGTCCCTCACAAACTAGGTAACAAAACATTATAAAAAGAGATCTTAAATATTCATTATTGATAATAACATGGTATATAAGTCTATGATCCTATGAACGAATAAGATGAGTATAATGGTATTTGATCATGAACACAACTAGTAGAGCTCATAATCAAATTAACATAAATCATAAACCTAATTTGTGTAATAAAACATTATTATTTCATTATAAAATGGGTAAAAGAGTGAAAATCTTTTATAAATAAATCATAAACCGTAAAATCATGTCATAAAAGTCTGTCTCCATAATAAATATACAAAACATATTCTTATTTCAATGTTAATAACTATTCCCATAAATATAGTAGATTAGGATTTATCACCTTTTTATCATTTTGGTTTAAGAAACATCTGTTTCTAATATTGTATAATAACTCACCTATTTTATATAGTACAATTGGATGTACTTTTTTTCTACAGTATATCATGACACACCTTTTTCCTTTATATATCGAGACACACTTATTTCCCATTGTGGTCTCAATCCCATCAACATGTTTCGAATAATTATCACATGATATTTTAAGATTTCTTGAATGCACTTGAGGGAGATATAGGTCCCACCCATCATATAAATATAAGAATAAATATGAATACCTCAAAATCATATATCATTCATCATAAAAAGACACATGAAATAAAACGCGTTTCATAAAAATTTCTTCAAAATTTAAATATTTGTAAGGGTTTCTGTTTTTACCAACATCTTATCATCAAATACATAAACCATCCATAGAAATAATTAGGATTGTATCATATGATCAAATCCCTAGTATATATTATATAGTATCAAATAATGTTATATGATATGGAAAATTATTTTTAAAAATAACATGGAATAATTCTTGTGGGAGAGAACATTCCATTGTTAAAGAAAATATATTTTAAAAAAGATGAAATATTATTAATTAATTTTTTATTAATTTATAATAAACACAAAAAATTGTAAAGGATTATTCAAATAATTATGGATTAATGATGTATGTAAAGGACTCTCTTGTTTTATAAGTTAAAATATTAACTTCCCTTCTATATATTTTTTTGAATTGTAAAAACCACATCTTTTGGAAAATAGAAAAAAGTTATTTTAATCCATTTTTTAAAATGTATATCATTGGTAAAAATTTATTTATAAATTTTTTGGAAAATATCGAAATTCATTTTTAGAAAAATTTTACAAAACATGGACATGTAAGAGAAATATTACCCATTAGAGATATGAAAATAAACAATCCTAAATATTGCTGAGGTTAGAATATTTATTCATGTTAAAAAATCATGTATAATAAATATAGATTTATTATACATGTACTACATAACCATATCATTATGATACCATGTATGATTCATTTATAATGTATTATCACCATTTTATTTATATTGTTTTTTTGAAATCACTATTATGGGTGATGACTACTTTAATTTTAAATATTGTTTTGAATTAGAAATCATGATACTTATCATTTGATCATAATACGTTAAATTTAATTTTTTAATCATTGTAAAAATATAATTATATATATATATATATATATATATATTTTCAATCATCCATAAAATAAAGAGATAAAAAAATGAATTACACAGTTCATGGAGATGGTATATAGTATATACACATGAACAATATTTCCTTTTTTCGATAGATGTAATTGAGGAATAGAAAATAATAATTAGCCATTAAATATTTATAATTATGTCATATATATCATATATATATATACAAATTTAATCCTAATTTCCCTCGATGTAAATTATAAATTAAAAAATATCATCTCATCATAGAGATAGTAATCTATATGCACGCATGATTGATGTTATCATTTTCCAAAATACTAGATGATCAAAATGTAAATAAGATATTATAAATCAATAAGTTTAATAATATTATAAATATAAAATATAAACATTAAAATAATCATAATTTAATTCCATATATGATAATAATGATAAATTAATTGTGTTCCTACATGGAGACTGTATCTCTTACGCTCACAGGTGTGATACTTTCCATTATTATTTAATGGGAAACATGGTGTTTAATGGTTATTCCATAATCAAAAAAACATTTAAGTATATTTATTGTAAAAATTTACTATTTTTTGATTAATATCATATATTTATATAAGGTGAATAATAATAGAAAATTATTTTATTTGTTCGATTGATTTACCCCATCAACCAGATTTATTTATTTTCTAGTAAGAGAGAAAAATCTAAATGAAAAAAATTAACATAGAATAGGGAAACAAAGGTGAATCCGAAATATCATAGGGGTTTATGGAATGAATATTTAGGGTATTCAATTAGATGACGTAGACCCCCTCTAGAGGGAATTTCCTAAGATAAGAGTACCAAGATAACTATAAACCTTGAGTCTCCATGGAAGATAGAATGTCATTAAAATAATTTACACCATTAAAAGAATGATATAAATCCATGAAGTTATTTTCTAGGAAATCAAACCTCTTAATAGTTTACAAAATTTACCTGGATATATGTCTAGTTCCACACAAATCATTTAACACTAAAAAAGTATGTTTTCACACCCACAAGGTTGAAATTTCCCTATCTGTGCAGAAATTTACCCGTGAGAAGTACCTGTGCCTCTAACTAATGAGAATATCTTCTACCAGAATAACCAATAAAATATATTACCACTGATACCTTTATATCCTTAACCACCCCACCTCAATTAATTATTCATGTAATTATAGATCCATCTTAATTCACCTTGTAACCCCCCTGATGAGAGACCCAACAGATCCATCTAACTTGAATAATGATACGAGAGTTACTGTTGAATTGGATTTTATTGAAGATATAGTTTTATAAAATTTTATATCTCACATTATTTAATTATGTTAATTAAATATACCCGAAAAATAATTGTTTTAAATATGATACCAATTCTTGTACTTGGAATTCCCCTGTGTTGGACACCCTTTCACTCATTCTTGATAAACTAAAACCCTACCTATAGGATGAGATCTCACACCGCTTTCTCTAGAATATGACACCCTACCCATAAGAACCACTGATTAAATTGGGATAAAATATGTTCCTTATGAGTTTATCAGTCAATAATACTACAAAAAGCATGCCACAACCAACACTCCCATTCACATCAATAAAATAGATGATCAGTGTCTTCTATTTTCTGTAAACTACAACAACGGAACTTGGAGGCAAGGATTACCTAAAAACACATCATGTTTTATTCAATAAGTTGTACATTGTTTTGAACCATTAATACATAAAAAATTAATCTTCATTGGGATCTATATACCCATAGAACATCACCCCATTAATCATTGTAATTATTCTGTATTTTTATTTTATAAAAAAAAATTGTTGGGAAGGAACTTCAGGAGCATCCAATGAATATATATATGTATGGATCTGAGGTGAGAACTATTTTATCATAGATGATTAGTTTTTTCTTGAATATAGTTTTTGTGATGAACCTCAGATGATAAATTTCTTGCATTGTGGATATATTTAGAGCAGGAAATCCAGGTAATCAATGCCTTTATACCACCCAATTAAGATTCCAGAGGTTAATTGCCCCTCTATCTATAAAAAATAGTTTTTTAGTTGGAGATCCAATATATTATTTTGGATCATGATACTCACCAAAGAGGGTCATTATATCTAACAACCTAAGCTGAACCAATGCATTTCCAATATAATATCTCCACATAGAGACTTCCCCTAAAGAACCTCCTAGGCCTATTTATCATAGAGGCCCTATATAGTTTCTTAACACTACTAATTCCAATCCCCCCTAAAAATTATGGTCATTCTAACGTATCCCAATCCTCTATGTGGTGATTACCTTAAAATTGGGTTGACCAAAAGAAATGTTGTCAAATTCAACATATATATTTTATTATATCCTAAGCATGTCATGTTCTTCTTGATAATTTAGGTATATTAATAAACATATTATATTATATTTCATTATATAATTATTAATTTCATTTATTTGAATATTTTATTAATTTAATAATCACTAATAATATAATGTTTATTTATTTATGATAATTATATAGTTCATCAAAATTTTAATTAAATTACCATCATGAATATAATTTAATTAAGAACAAATTTACTAATATATCCGTCAAAAAAAATTGTGTCCCTATATGAACACATAAATCATATTTAAAACTAATAGATTGGAATATTGTCACTTCTATTTTTTTATATATTATATAATTGATTTTCATGGGCATGTGTTAATTAAATAAATATATTTTTAACCTCTCGTGTTTATGGTCAATTTATATTTTACCAAAAAGAGTACGGATGATAGATTATGGCCATAACAATTAAATTTGATCATGTTTAACATGATTTAACCGTTAATGAGATAATAAAATTTAATATGGTTTCTAATTATATTTATCAAAAATTAAAGGGGCCTAATTATAAAAACATTCAATAAAGGAAGATTAACCTGACATAAAGTAGGTGTGAAGAATGTAACAATGAATTCTTTTGAATATAATTACATTTCAATCATTAAAATTGATTTATTGTTATCCAATTTAGAAAAAAATTATATGAAAAGATAAAAATATTATCATGTAAATAATATATACATTTCTTCACATTTCTTCACTAATAGTGATGAATTTAATGTGTTGATATAAAATTCACTATATACATAAAAAAAAATTTCTACTCTAAAATTAATCTTTTATATTTTAATTGTTTTAACAGTAATAATTTGATAATTAATGATTTCAATTTATAAATTTATAGACCATAAATTTTTTATAATTTATTTGGTACTTGTCATACACTATCAATCAAATAGTATTGTGTTATTGAACAAATATCATTTTTGTAATATTATTTATTATAATTTAGCAAGGTGTTTCATAGAAAACTAACTATCTAGGAAATAAAATTATTTATAGGTTTGTATTTTAAAAACAATATCTAGGTGTTATTGGCCTGTTCATTTTTTTAGATTAATTTTCTTATGTGTTGGAATGATATAGAGGAAAATTTTTATTTTAATAATTATTCTAATTCAAAATTTATTTAGAAAGTCAAATACAATGACTATATTGTCTCTAGATTCCATATCTGTACTAATCTGTTATTATTTCAACACAATATTAAAATTTATAATTTAAATATAATTTTCTTCTTAAAACTCATAATATAATTTTTTAGGTAAATAGTTTCATAATATTTTTTAATTACTCCCCACACTATATTACATAAAAGAGTTTCTAGAATATTTACCAAATTTTGTTATTTGTGTTCTTTCCCAATAGTTTTGAATGAGAGGTTATTTCTATTAGACTATGGTAGCTACTACTAATATATTAATATGTAACTGGTTAGTGTATTCACATTTAGTGCAGAAAATATACCATAGTTTCATGAGTTTTTATACTTCTTGTTTCAATAAATTAATGATTATTAAAGGTTCACATATGCCTAATCATTTTGGTTAATTTAACATTGTTCAATTTTCTTGATCATTGTTTCCACAATACTATAAAAATATTTTTTTAATTTCTAATTTATATTTCATAATTTTTAATTTTTTTAATTTGGTAGTTTTTATACAGTGAATTTTTTATAATTTTTTAAAAAATAGAATTTATATTATAATGACCTATAATATACAACTTGGAAATTTTCTAAATTGTAATATTATAAAAAAAATTACATTATATTCTAGAATAATGTAACTATGTAATAAAATATATATTGACAAATATTTGAATAAGAAATAAACTTCATCTCTATCTCAATCAAGAAATATTATTATCTATTGTGTCGTAATTTCCCAATTTTTTTTTGTAGGACTTTGAAATATATCGGGCATAATTTTTGGATCTAGGCATAATGAAAATGTGAGATTACGAGTCTCAGTGTGAATGGAATAAAATTTTAAATGTATTTAAAATATTAATATCATGCATGTAATGTTTTAATGAAAAAGGGGTAAAATATTGAATGGGGGCATGTATTAAAAGTTGTAGGGAACCATTGAGTTTAGAACATGGGTTATACCCTATGAATGAACATGTACATATTGAGCATTTCTAATTAGTGAGCCAAAGATAATTGATGATATCACTAATGAAAATTTCATCGAATTTTTTTCATTAGTGGTCTACCCATATAAATTTAGGAATATTTGTTTATGGAATTAACCACGTTTTCTTATCATATGAATAACATGAATCAATCCTCTAATGAATTGATTCTAGGATCCATCATTTTTTTGGAAAGGTTTTATTTTCAGGATTTGGATATCAATATTTTTTATTTGTTCATTGAATGTTAAACCTATTTATTTTTTTACAATAAATATGGATTAAGGAAAAAAATGAACAATTGATGAGTTTCATTTTTCATGATTATTTTTTATTGTATAATCTCCTTATTCCACACATGTTCATCAATGGAATTGTTATTAGGATTATGATTCAATGAATACTTGGTAAATGATCCTTGTGTATTTGATCATTGAAACAATGGATATATACTGCATGAATATTATGATGATTTGATGAATGGATTATAGTACTTGACTATGATGGTAGGTCTAATGATGGATCCTGAGTTTTTCTTTTCAGATTTGGTGTCAATCAAAGATGCGGCAAGGAATTGGATGTCTTCAAAGCACCAAATAAGGTTGAATTCATGACATTGATAGAGAAAATGATTTATCAACCTCATATCAAGGAAATAAAACATGATTTAGGATAGATTCATCATTTTTGGGGTCATGAATAAAGACACAGGAATTATTTTTTCGCATTCAATTAGAAACCCAACTATTCAGTGTGTAGTCTGAAAGAAAATTTTTCTATAGTCTGTTTCATTTGGGAATTTGGTTTTCCATTTATAGATAGGGATGAAATGCTACAAGAAACATTTAACACAACATGTGACCCTTAGCCAAGCATATTGGCATGAAAACGTGGCACACTGCTCGGAGGCCATATAGTATTGCACACTATGTTTTCTTAGTCAAATGCATTATAACATGTGGATGATGGATTGGTGTGTACATGGTGTACATTCCTAGGTGGCCAGGTGTCCCCGCAAATAATGTACTTTGGATGTATGTGGGTAGACCCGAGTACACGGTAGTATGTATATAATCAGACATGAATGAGTACTCGGACATAGTCCATTATATATGGGAATGGGGAGACTAAAATGTTCAGTTCAAGATTTACATTTACACATAATAAACCATTGGAACATGCTGTTTTTTTTAGAATAGTGAGTTTCATATAGGAATGAGACATCAGTATTGAGAGACACTGATAAACTCATCATGTACATATAGGGACATGATGTGTCTTGCATTGAGTAAAGATAAACAACCTATTTCTTTTTTTATAAGAATCATTATAAGCCTATGTGAGATTCCCTTTACAAGTGTTTATTGAGTTTGTTCCCTTGTTTTATTCCTATGAGGTTCTCTTGTGATATCACATTCCCATCACAGAGAGTGTCCTTACTGAAGATACCCAATTTTAAGTGATGTTATGATGATATTTCATCATTCTCTGTGAGTTATATCATTCTATTTCAACAGATATCATAGAATCATCAAGAATGTATCCCTATGAGAGTCCTGAATCGATCTTCATTTTTTCATGTTTCCACAGATTGGATTTAATTGAATTGGTTTGACCAAAATTTACATTTCCATCAATCCTATATCTTAGTTGATGTTTCATGTAGGGTCTGGTATCACCACAATGATCCATGGGTGTTAAACCACAATCTGTGTATCAGGATATGTCCATTATTATGGGGTATTAGTTCGATGGGGTATGTATCTTGTATGAAAACTCTTAGTTTTCTTGTGTAATTCCTTTTGAATTTCCCTAAGGAGTGTGACATCTGGGATGACTATCATCAGTAGATGTATTGATTGGGGAGGGGATTTCGTGAAAGAGAATTATCGTGAATCCTCAACGTGGAACTATGTATAACATTGGATGACACAATTGAGACCAAGTGTCTTTGATGAGTATATATGGTATTTTAGCTTATTCTAAAATTATAAATCACATATCCTTTGATGTGTGAAATCCTGTTGATGCATTGTGTTTAGTGGTTTTGGGGTCTTCTATTGGGTATCGTTATACTCACCTCTTAATTGGATTCTCCTGCATATTCCCTATCTTATATATATGAAAGATTTTTTTCAGAGCCCTTGGTGGTATAGTAGATGGTGGAGTTATAATGGGATAGAATGATCGAGGGGTATAACAATGATTCATCTGCCAATAGTCCCCTCATTCAGATAATATCATCCATTATTTACAGTTTTGATTGGGATTGAATTTGGACCCTTTTTATGCCTTCCAGTGCATTTTTTCCATACTCTAATATTTGGATTATACATGTATTTATGCATTGTTATTATCTATTTATAATTTTATTATTTTATGGGATTTGAGAAAAGTTTTTACGTATATGTACTTTAGGATAATGCCACAAATGTGTGTGATACACAATCATCACTGAAGTAGTTAGTCTAAAACCTATATCTAGTGGGCTTGTGGTGGTTTCAAGTTAGGCCTCATCATGACAGGTCATGAAATGAGTGTATTAAATTGATACCCATCCTAAATACTTATCAAAATTCCTCGATTTAGGAGCATTGATTGGAGTTTTAATTTTTCTAGAAATGAGGATTGGTTTGGGAACTAGGGAAACCTCATTAAATTTTTTTGAGATCATATTTCCGGGTAGTGTGTACAGTGTGGTTGTGGTGGATGACATATCTATTCACAAGGATCCTCATAACGATATTGTTGAATTAGTATATGTTGACACATATTATTGGGAATTTTTTTTATATACATTAAATAAGAATGAGTTTTGGTTTCAATTTCCTTTTTGAGTAAGCTACCATGATATATTACATGACCATGGAATGCCTTGATAATATTGAATATTACACTATATTGGAAACAATCCATTATTACGATATAGTTTCCTAATGATGACCTCGTGACTAATGTGGTTTTAGTTTAGGGACCCATTCAAGTGGAGTTTTTGTTGTGTTGGAACCAAGTAACACTACCCCCTCTTGAGTAGCACATAGATCCTTTTGTGAATATGGAAAATGATCATCCACATTCTAAGGATTAGATGGATCTAGAAGGATATGATGATGCCATACATAGAGAAGGAATTTTATGACGGTTCTAGTCTGGTTAATTGATGGGGTTCTGGGATCAGATTGACCCTCAGGCAGTAGTGGTTTTACACAAGGTGGTGGTACATGATTTTAGAGTTAAAAATCTAAAAATATCAAATGGTAGGGATGGAGACCCTTTTTATTTGTAGGGTAGTAGTGTCTCTAGTGGTACCATAAAATAACACACATATTATGAGTGTGAATTGTGATTCACCTAGTTATAGATTGACTAGGTTACATGAGGGTTAGACCCCTTTTTTGTGGGGAATAGGGTTGGAATGATCTAGCATTGTGAATTTCCCACTTGGATGAGACCAATATCTAATAATGGTGTAGAGTTGATACTTATCCATGATGACATGGGGAATCAATAGAGCCTTGATTTGGTAATGATTCTCACTAAATTGTGTATTTGAGGATGTTTTTTTCTTATGGTGTTGGAACAATCCATAGTATTTGTAAATATGTGGTTATAAGTAAGTTTGATTTCCAATATGTAAGAGCACATAGTGGTTTCAGGTGTAGTCCAACATACTACATGTGTCCTCAATGCCCCAGTTTCAGTTATTATATGGGTTGATGTTCTAATAATTGTTGAGTGTATCCCATGTTCTTGACCAAGAGATATTAGTGGAATCTTTATTGCTCGCCCCTTGTGTTTGAGGCTCATATAGTGGGGATCATTGATTACATGCTTCAACTTACAGGATGGCCATAATGGGGGTGGAGAGAGAGAGAGAGATACTCCTTTAGAATCTCTTTGTAAATTCGGTGGTACCCAATGATGATTTCCTCAGTATGGTCTAGATTCTTATAATCCATTTTGTTTGGTGGAAACTAATGAGTGTAGACTTTATTCAATTTATTAGGAAGAGATTTTCTTCCAATTATAAGGAGTGATCCCATGAAGAGTTGGATGAGATCATGTACATGTGGTTACAGTGACCTTTTTTATTGTTTTCCAGTGATAGATTAGGAATAGCTGATACTTTGATTTTTCTGTTCCCTTTGATGGTGGAGGACTATAATGGTGCCCCCCATAAGAACATATTAGGTATTCCTTCCTGTCAAGTGTTTTTTTTTCTATGTGGAATTTCACAATGGACAACCCAATATATGAACTAGTACATATGATGAAGCTAATATCTATAAGGGAGAGAGGTGTGGTTAGAATAATCTATAGAGTAGTGGATTTTTATGACATATAGTGTTTTTGTAGGAATCCCTATGATGTTTTTCCCATGAGGTGAATGATTTCTTTCGATTGAAAGTGGACAAGTGTCACTGGGATCAGGTGACATGATATAAAATATCAACCCTAAGAATCAATGGATTCCTAAAATAGTGATTTAGGGTGAAGTGTTTGTGAGAGGGTATACATGAGACATTATATCACCAGCACTAGTTTTGGATTGAGATATAATAGATATGAGATTACTTATATGAAATGGTTGTTTTGAGTTAGTGGTGATATGATTGGAGAGTTTCATGGACCATAAGAATGGGGAGTCTTATAAACCATATCCTTAAACGTCTTTCATCAGTTCACTTAATACTTCATCAGTGGTATCCATGTGTCCTCATTGTCATGTTTGAGAAAACAAGACACATGAGGATGCTGTGTTTTACCTCTAGTCGATAAGAGTCAACATGAGTTATGATAAAATCCTTGGGGTATGATTCAAGGATATTGATTGTGAGACTTTTCTTCATAAAATATCAACTAGATAAATTCATTTTGGAATCATTAGAGAATGGAATAGGGTTATCATCCTAGAAAGATATATATTGGTTCCAGTAATGACGTGATGGGTGGTTTTTTGGGAGTTTGTTTTCCAATTGAAGAACATTAAGTAAAGGTAAGGATGATCCATGATATAATTGGATCAGTTGGATATCCAAGGGATTTTTAGTGAGTTTTCATGTTAAAAATTCTGTTTTCTCACTTATATGTGGGTGATTAACAAAAAAATTATTATAAAGAGTTTCACACACCTGTGGATGTAAAAGGTAGTCAAAATTCATGAGAGTCCCTTGAAAATCATCGAATATTATGATGTTTAACACATGGAACTATTTTTATGATGATGTGTGAATCCTTTGGGGGCTCAGTTGGATTTTGGCGTAGTGTTTTACCCTATCAAACTGACTTGGTTGATTTGACAATTCAGGTTCGAGTGACAATTCTTTTTGTTTTTCATTCCTATTTGGAAAAACAGTTGAGGGGATCATCTAATATATGTGGGGTTGGATTATCATAATTATTTAACACCCCACCATCCGAGTATCACCTTTTCAATTCCATATAGTGGGAATATTATATGATAATATTTCATGGATCTGAGCCAGTGGTCAAAAATTATTGGGTCATATTTATAGTGATAGTAATGTTTTTAAGGGTTGTTGTTCATATATGGGAGGATGAGGACTTCTTGAAAATAGTCAAGTGTAAACAGGGGAATAATGGAAATGGTCATAGGATTTAGAGAGTAAGTATGTCATAAAAATGGAGTAATATTTGTGAACCATTAGTTTAGGGTTTCTTAGTATTCTCCACATGTCACAAAAATGGAGTAATATTTGTGAACCATTATATGTTATCAGCCTAGAATGTCATGAGACCAGAGTTTAAATATTCAAGGATACGGTGATGTTCAGTATTGATAAGGGAAACTCCTTTTATGGGAATGTTTTTTCATTGTGTGTGTGTTTATTGATAACACATGGATCTGCCACGAGAGCTCGAGGGAGTGGAAGACATAATAGAGAGATTATTATCCCTACATTTTTATTATTTTTATTAATTTTAGGGATAAAAATACATGATTGATAGAATAATTTAATGTCCAAATTTTTTACACATAAGAATGTGGAAAATTTATACGAATGTTTCTTCAGCCATGTGTTATGCCATAGTGATATTCATGGGCTTGGTGTAATAAGAAATACATTTTGAAATTTATTAAACTTATTAACATTATAAGAAGATAATTTGCTGGAAAAGGTGGTATAATCTAGAATTTTGACACATATAAGAAATCTGGGGCACCGTTGAGTTTAGAACATGGATTTTAACATAAGAGCAACATAACCTATGTCGGTGTCATGCATCTATGGATATGATGTAATTGGTTTATAAATAAATAAATTTATTATAATTTGATGATCTAGATACCAAATAAACAACTTAATAAACTAAATAATAACAAAATATCAGGTTTGGACTCACAACCTTTGAATTTGAGGTAGGAGATGGTGGAGTGGATTCTATGGCAGAACACAGATGGACTGGGATTTTGTGATCTACTTTACAATGAAAATAATGAAACTCGCCAAAAATAATGATTTGGATGGTTTCTTCATCACAGATTTATAAAAATTGATCTATGAAATTTAATTTTTGCACATATCCCCATTATTTTATACCATGATTTATAAAAATGAATCAAATGATGGATTGGTTCATAAAATTATAGTTTTCAGTGTATGGGTTTCTTTTCTAGTTTTAGGGATGATTATTGTTTTTATTTTTAATTGAATACTATATCACATTATGTTTCTATCATATTACAACATATTAATGATAAAAATAAACTGAGTCCATGATTTTTACAAATGTTTAGGTTTTATTGTTTTATCTCCCTATTCAACTTGTGTTCAACATTGATGTTTATATTTGGCATAATATTCAATGAATTATTAGTGAATGATTATTTTGAATTTGATCCTTCATCCATAGGATCTCTATCATGATTATGGGAAAGATATTAGAAAACATGATCTTGGTGTGTGATTATGGATGAAAATCCATAGATGGATAATGAGTCCTTTTTTATGGTTTGGGCTTGAGACATGGTCAAGGCACAATTGTTGGTGTTTTTTGATCCTTGGATATGAATAGATTCAAATTATGCATAGAACTAAGGCTTGGTCAACCAATAATATATGATACATGGTGTGCTTTAGGGTATAATTGGATGATCTGGGGTTGTGGATGATGACGTGGGAAATCATTTGGTCGGTTCTATAAGATATATGACTATATATCATGTAGTCTAGAAGAATGAATTCATTTTAGTCCATTTTTTTGTGATTATATGGTTTTAAAAAAAGAGATATGGATGACCCACTATGTGAAATGTCTCACATACCATGTGAACCTTATCCGATGGACCTGGCATGTACGTTCAGAATACACCTATGTGGATATATTTTATTTCACACATTGTGTTATAAGTTATATTACATGAAACTAGTGGTAGAAAACTAAACATTTATAGGTGGTACACTTCTTGGCCCCACATGGCACTATGCATTGTGTACTTGGGAATTTCATGGGTAGAATAGAGTATATTGGAATAACAGTGTACTCAGACATAACGATGTACCTGGACAAGGTCCTATGTTCACATGGACATACAAAATGGTATTATATATTCTAGTGGGACATGTACATGACATGTACCTTAGGTATTAACATTATGTTATGGAAAATTGCATGTTCTTCAAGAAATTTATATTATTAGTTCCACACTTTGTGAGATATGACATTTACCTATAAGGATACACCTTGTACACATTTTAGGAAAGGTCATAATCATCTTTCTTCATAGATCAACTTTGAGGAAATCTTGTGTGAGATTCACTGTAGAAGTATTAGTTGAGTGTGTTCTCCTGTTCCATTACAAAGAGGTTTTGATAAAGAATAACATTCCTTTCATAGAGGGTAACCTCGCAATAGATTCCCAATTATCAGTATATAGAGGGAAATATCCCTTCATTTGAAGTGAGTCGTCTCCGTCCACATTAATATATATATATTAGGTTCTTAGAGTGTTTATCACTATCAGAGGCCCAGAGTGATCCTCATGTCCATTGTGTTTCATTATATATGGATTATCATAATTAGTTAGAAAACAATTTACATATGCCTCAATCCCTTATTTAGGTGGATGTTTCTGTTAAGCTCCTATGTCACCCAATTGATCAACGTGTGTTGAAACCCTATCTAGGTATCAAGATATGATATTTTTAATGGGGTATTAGTATGATGGTGTGTGTATCATAGATGAAAACTCTCAGTTTTCTATAATTATGATATTCTCTATACCGGATTTTTTTGGCCTTTGGGATGAGTGTCCTTAGTAGCCGTATAACTGAGGGATAATTTCTTCCCAAAAAATATTTATCATGAAACATCACTATAGAACTATGGTCGGAAATGGTTAAAATTATTATCACTCAGAGTGTTTTATTTGAAAATCTAGATTTTTTATTTTATGTATCACATTGTGATTTAAATATCATATGATGATCTAACTCATCTTGAAACATTGTGTTTGTGGATTTCAGGTTCTCCTACATGATATTTTTTTACTCACCACAGTATTGGCTCTACCTGCACTTGTTCTGTTTTTGGAAGATGATGGACCTTTTCAGAGAGTACTTGATAGAAAAGGTCTTGTTGAGTCTATATATTCATATATAGAATGATGTGTATACTAGTGTCTCATTGGATATAAGTACCTTTATATGAAGTATGACACATTTTATTTCCTGATTTAGATGTGATTATATTTTACTTATTTATTCTTGCTAGTACTTTTTTTGTACTCTAATTATGAGATTATATTTGTATGTATGAATTATTATTAGTTTTTTTACATTTTAGGATTTTAGGGGATTATATATGTGTGCATTAAAATATTTAATTAATGTTAATGCCTCTCATGTGTGTGATTTTTCTTTTTGGATCCAGTTGCTACCCCATGACATATATGTGGTAGGATTTAGTTAGTTTTATCACAGGACCCATTGGGTTGGGTCATGAAAAATGTTTTTAGTGAGTGTATTTTATATTATTATTTTTGGTTTAAAATTCAATCTTTTTAATTTAGTTATTTCTAAATTCGTTACCTTCATGAGAATAATATAAAAATAACAATGGGGTTTGAGCAGTAAACTCATCCCATGATACTAGAATTACTAAAACTATTTGGTCTATCATCGAAATGACCATTTTATTTGTGAATTATATAATCTATTATATATGAAGGCCAAGAAATCAATTTAATGTTTTTTATTCTTGAAAAAAAATATTTATAATGGAAAATCCTGTTAAATATATGTACAGAAAACATAATCATTAACATATGGGTCGAAATCGAATATAAGTACAATATGATAAAGATTCCAAGATGGAAACATTGTTATAATTATATTAATTTTAGTAATCAAATTTATAATTCAATTATTGATATTATGTATTCCATAAGTGAATATTAGATCAATGTTTTTTTATCTATGTTATATTCACACAAAATTTTTGGATCATTTTCATCTTATCAAAAATAAATAAACTATCTCAATGAAATTAATTTAAATACATATAATAATATGTATGTTACCAATTAAATTAAGGATGATTGGATTATATATATAATATATTAAAATTTTATATAGATAATCATATCTAAGAAATGTAGGGGGAATTTGATACTTGAAGAACATATTTTTTGGCAACTAAATATTTTGAAATCAAAATATATAATCACATTAAAAAATAATTACATGAAATTTATAATTTTTTGGGGATGTTATTAGTTAATATAGAAATGATTTAAATATAATATATCATATCAATAAAACCAAAAATAGGGATGAATGACATATGAATAAAATTTCTTTTGGAACCTAAAAAAATATAAACAATATCATATTTATGATAATATATTGGGATACACAAGAGTGGTTAATTTTTTCCATTAATGAAAAAATTTGATAATTTAATATTGAACCCATTTTTATTTGAAAGTTGATACTATTCTCTTTTCTTCATGATTATTATGAAAAATTAAGAATAAATAAAAGAGAGAAACAATGTTTATAGTTGTTTAGGAACTATGGTACCCTGGTCGAATCCAGAAACACTGACTTTTTGATATTACTGATTTTAATTTGAAAATAACATTCCAATGTATATTGATAGTTGATTTTATGATATTAAAAGTTCTTATAAATATTATTCAAGGCGTCAAATAAGGAAAACAAAATTCTTCAAAACACTCCATAGAAGAGTGCTTAGAAACAACTTGAAACAGTTTTTATTGAATAAAATATCATTGAAATCATTCAAATATAGATGTTACAACTACTAAATGATGCTATATTTAGAGTAATATTAGAAATAATTTATTGGGAAATTCTTCTAAATAAAATAATATTTTTAGTAAAAAATGTGTAGATTACAGAGTAATACTAGAAATATCATATCGATAGAAATAAAGATAAATATCTTCCAATTATAAAATTTATGAATGAGTAGTGTATTCCTAATTAATTACATAGAAAATAAATACTATATGTTGAGGAGATTGATGATGTATAAGAAATAATATTCTCAAAATGTGAAGATAAAATTATGAAGTAATTTTTCTTGCAAACCATCTTAGATGATGTGATTTGTTAAAAAAATATTAGACTCATAGTATATTACAGATTGCAACGATATAAATATATTGAGAATAAATAAAAAAATTCAATTTGATTCTGATCAATCATATTTCAAAAATAACACTTGATAAATAATCATTTTAAAGAAAATCAACGCATTCAGAACATGAATTTAATTGGAAACTGAAACCAATACCATATATTAGAAATATTAATGACTGAATTATTTCTCTGATTTAATTTAAAAAATACATTGGATAGATTTTAATAAGATATATACTATAGACCATCTATAATTGAAATCGAAAAAAATATCTAAAATTAAAGTCTCACAGAGGACTAATACAACATTGGGTGTCTCTGTGTGAGAATGACTCTGAAATTAAAGATAAAAATGTATAATTGATTCCAAATGTTAGGTTAACTAACCAAATGTAAGATACTCAAATACAAGGTTCTTATAAAAATATTATTCCCTAACTTTATATTCAGTTTAAATATGTGATTCCAATCGTGACATTCATTATCAATAGTTATATTTAAAAACATATTATTTGTCTTAAAATTTGGGTTAGAAAATATCATTTGATAGTAAAAATACATTATAAACATTGATTCTAAAAAAATAAATATTTATAGAATTAAATAATGAATAAATCCATGGAAATTTTTTATTATATAACATCCATAATTATATGGAAAATATAGTAAATATTCCATAAAATATAATCATAAAATACAGTTAATGTACCATCATTCATTAATCAAATTAGATTCATTTGAGAATAAAAATTTATGAGAAATTAATGAAATTATTGGACCAACATTCATATTACATTAATATCTCATGTTTTAATGATGAAAAATTCCATATAAATATTGGAAAAAGAATATAGGGTAATTTTTTTAATGAAACAAATTGTTATATATTAATTAAAATTTGTGAATTTTGTGTTTATCTTGATTTCCCCACATTTTAGTACAATCAAATAGAATGTATATAAATTGATTAAAACACGTGTATTATAGAACATAACAATATGTATATAATATTTATGTAAAATTAAATTTTACTATGAATATTGATAGTCTATGAAACATAAAAAACAATAAATATAATATAAAGAGAAAAACTAATAATAAAAGATAAATTTTGTTAATCATTCTAGATAATAATGAGTACTGAGTAAAGGGTTAACATGTTAAGGTGGAATATGATATTAAGGTTTAGGCTCTAGAAACTTAGTGGAAAAGGATTATATGGTTATGTAATCAATGAGTGTTTAATGAAAAAACTTCATCTCTTCCAAAAACATTGTGAAATTCTTGTTTGTGAGACTGGACTAATCATTCCTCAGAAACCATGATTAGTGAATGATTATAAGTACTTCGATGCGATTCACATTTATAAAACTACGAAAAGTATTATATGACTGAAGGGAACTATAAATCATATCACCAAACTACATAAATTGTTTTATTACTCTAGGATCTAATTAAGTAAAATGATTTTTAGAACATTTCATATTTTCCAATAGTGTGTGTAGGGGAATACTATCACAGAAAAAAAAATTGATTTTTTCATCAAATTTTATAAGATCACTAGTTAAATTTTATGATATTATAAAATTATCTTAAGGACATACTCTTATCATAATAGATTTATTTTCTTGTCTTTATATATAGTATTTTCTATTTTAAAACTAATGTTCTAAGTATATATTCGAAATATAAAAATATTATCTATAAAACTCATCTATTTGAAAATAGGATGAACATGGATGTGATATTTTTTTCATAAACAATTAAAATATCATTTAGGAACTCAATTTGGTTTCAAATATTGTTAATGAATTAGAAAATATTAAAAAACTATTCTTAAAAATGATTTACTTCTTAAATATTCATATGATGCATGTGAAGACTCATTTTTTTCAAAAGGCTTAGAACAACATTCACAAATATTTCAGTGTTATATATAATGAAATTATATTTTTTTAATATGAAAATCAAAATTGGGTTATATGTAGATTTCAAATTTATTTCCTTAACCGTTTAACGGGATTCTATGACCATAACGAACTGATGTGATTGAAATTCAATATAATCATCATAATAAAAAATTAATTCTCCAAGAACATTTATAGCTTTATTATTATCTTTAATAATTAAATCCATACAATTATAAAATGATTAAATGAATTGACTCGTGATAAAATTATTTATTGAATAAAATTGTTTACATGCATGATTTGGAGAAAGAGCTTCCCTAAACTAATTTTCTTCAGTTTATTGAGAACTATGAGAATGAAACTGTTTTAACTATGGTTTTATACAATAAAAAACATGATCAAATATTTCTTAAAATGTATAAGGCTTTTTTACATCCTCCCTAGAATAAGAATCAAAAAATTCCTCTATTTTTGAAATATCCTCTCTTATTCGATGTCATTGAACACACACAATCTAAAAATCATCCTTGTATGATAGTTATTCATAATAAATGGGAAGATGAAGTAATCCTATCACTCTAGAAGGACTATATTCCTTTATTACATGCCTTATTCTTGGAATTAAAAAGAATAATTACAATACTAAATGATGAATCTTATAATAATCTATACACCTAAGGTGATCCAACTCCCCCATCCGCTCAAGATTCTCAAATTTATTCTATAAGATTCATTGTTGATCCAACATAATGGAATCGTATATGATTCCTCTAACCTTTTTTACCTAATCATTATTCCTCCACAACTCCGATGGAATCGTCATGTCTCTTGTATGACACTAAAATAATCCAAACTTTCGGAGTATCCCAACACACAAGACATTTTTATTATGAAAATTTCATCAAGTCATTATATCAATAATCAATCAGTTATTAATAATAAAAAGGAATATCAATATTCTATAGAGATATAATTTTATCATGTATTATTTTTTAATAAAAATAGTTATATTCCAAAACACGTACTAGATGATATTTATCATAATATCACTAAAAATTGAAAAAATATATATTCTTTTTTGGAAAAAATAATTTTCTCACATTTAGAAAATCATAGTGTCACTTCCCATTGAATGAAATTTACATAAACATTCTAATATTCCTGTTGATCATTCCCATATCTAATTTTTAACAGTTTTGTTCCCAACGGGAAGTACATGGATTTCCTAGAGTTGTGGACACTAGCCCAAAAATATTGTATAACTAAATAAAAATCTCCTTCATGGGGACACATAATGATTGTTTCTATATGTATTTTCTGAATAGAAAACTCATTTCCATTCATACTCAAGAAGATGATATCATCTCTATCACCAAAATTTTTCTTTGTATTATATTAATATTATTTTACCCCATTTCATTAGACATACTTGTAATTTCATCCAAAAAATGTATTCTATGGCTTGAAAACTAAATTCTTAAATTAGAATCAGATTAGATTGCTAATATATAATAGAATTGATATCATTTTCATTTTGTAATTTTTGATCAGAACTAGAGGGCCTCTTCCTCATCAATTTCTTAAGAATGCCCACATATTTTAAATTAGTATTCATTATCATTGGAATGAGAAGGTTTATAGTTCTTAAAAACTAATCCATGAGATATAAATATCTTTGAATATTGAAATATTTCATATTTGAAGGTAATATATATTTACTGTTTAAATATTATTTTTTTAGATAATTGGTTGGTTTCTAAAGAAAATATTACACTGTAATAATTCTGGATTTTTAAAATTAATATAATCTTTTTGAATATAAATAAAAAAAATTTATAAAAAAAATTAAAAAATCAAAAATAAAAAATAAATAAATAAAATATAGAAAATAATTAATAATGACACAAAATATTATATGTTGTAGTGATTAGAAAAATATTTATGTATTAAATAAATTCAATAAACCAAAATCTTCTTTAATTAAAGAAAAACATGAAATGGGAAGTGGGTTAGTGGAAATATCTACAAGTTGATACTTAGAGTTATCAAATTCTGAAGATATATGACCTTTTATAAATGATCCCTTATAAAATGATGCCTTATATCAATATACATAGTCTCAATCAGACACAAGAATATTTATTAATTATTTATTATTTTGGTTTTGTAACCTTAAATATGACTGTGACTAAAAATAAATCCAATGTCCAGAAGTTTGTGTTTCATCCATAATACATGTTCAAAGAATATTTTAGCAGATATGGATTCTTCCATAGGAGTTTACAATGAAATTAATTGTTGTATCATATTAGACCACACGACTAGAGGAATTTTAAAAAAGTGACATTTTCCAATATTGTTTTTTCAATCTAATATAAAACTTCTAAAATTAGTATCTAATTATTAAATTTAACAAATAATATAGGTTTTAAGATATAACGGATATTAAAAAATAAATATATTCAAATATAAAAAAATACTTTTAGTAGAAATAAGGTTAGATTGTTTTATATTTGTATTGAAATATTTCACAATGGAAAAAATGTGATATCTACTCTATTAGCACTAACATTTTGAAAACTACTTAACATACCTCTATATGAAAAAATATTAACATATTTTTTACTTTAAAAAATCATGTTTTACATTACTCCACATGTGTGTTTTATAATAAATACTTTGTTAATGTGCAACATTTTTTAAAAAAAGTAATAAATTTACATTCATATAACTCATTTCGAAAAACATTTGTCTAATTTGGAAATCCAAAAAAGATATTTAAATCACCCATCATACCATTTTCAAATGATTTTTTATTCAAAACAAATATTATCATTAGTTGAATAAGAACTGACATTATTAACATAAATTTGTACTCATAAAATATTTTAACAGTAGATTTTCCTAACATGAATTAGATCAAGGTATCATAATAAAATGATATTTTTTAAATTAAATGAACAAAATTTTCCATACAATTCACAAATTTCGTATTTAAGGATGAATGAGTTTTAGTATCATTAAAAATAGAATTTGGTAGATTGGGATTTTCAAAACCGAGATTTTGATAAAAATTGTCCTCCACTAAATAATAATTTTATAATGTATATTGGACATCAATATATTATATTTTATAATTAAAATTGTAGTACATTCACATTCCCTATTAAATTAGTATTTATAAAATATAAAATTTCATTGGAAATGTTTTCAATGAGTGTTAATCATTTTTTATGTCACTAAACATAAAACATTCATGGAACAAAAACTATCATGAAGTGTTATCTAAGTTGTGGAACTCAATACTTTTATGAATCCTAAAATCTATATTCGAGAAAAATTCTTGTTGTCCCCAAAATTCAATTTAATGATACTCGTAGAATGTCATTAATAATGATAAATCATTAAAAAATCCCCCTGATCTGATCGACACAAATCCATTAGTTGATGAACGAATGTTATTATGAATTATTAATGTAAGAAAAAAACAATTATGAAATTAATTAGTAAATTTATAGCCTTTATATATTCATGGAGTCAGGATTTCTCAAATGAGTATCGTAATATAATTTAATTAGATGTTTTCACCACTATAAGAAAATTTAATTTATGCCCCTGAATTTTTCAAATCGCTTAATTATATTTTACATACCTCTATTTATTTGTGTAATTTTTAGAAAACACAATCACTTACATTTTCATCTAAAAAACATGGCTTCTTAGAATATGTTTTCCCCATTATGAAACATAAATCCATTAAAAAAATTATTTTAAAAAATAACCACTATTTTTAAAATTTATTATGATTTCTATATTTTCATGTCGTGACCTTATGTATTCAAATTTGAAAAACAGTGTTCTTGTTCTCACAAATTTCATCTTTATGAAAATATTTGATGGACATCATCACTATTTTATTTTATGATGATCCCATATCAAATATTTATTTCCACACAACATCAGGAAACTCTTTCTTCCTTTGGAATAACATTTCCACTTGCAGAAAAATTATTCCTTTTAAATTTTTCATGAAGTACCTTGGAATCACCATGTTAGAATAATATGTGATTTTCCTTATTATTATTCATTTACTGTATTATCTTATTCCAAATTCCTTCACACATAAACACTTACATAAATGTTTATTCCTAAATATATCAAGGTATTCAGTATCAAAGTTTCTCCGTTAACTATTAATAATTCATCCCTATCACGGTGGTATACATTCTCAAATGGCTTCAACACATATCTCAATATTATCATGACTTACATATCGGAATCTAACATTTTTTCCTACAATCCACCATATTTCCTTTATTGGGAAAACTATATTATCATGAAAATGATCCCTCATTCCCATTACCATCATTTCCTAATATAGTATTCAAATTTACCAATAATCGGAGCAATATACTCATATGAAATAGTTGATGTGGTTAATATAAAATCCAATATTTTCAACCAAACCATTTCAATGTAAGCACAACATCCAACACTACAGCACACGTGGGTTAATAGTGATAGGGATTACATTGATTCCAATACAATACCCTTGGAAACCATAATTCTCTACAGTTTCCAAAAATCAACCCCATTATATTTTCATACAAGAAATTCATGAATCATTTTACTCTATATTGATTCCACTTAATAAATCTTTTTTCATTCTAACTAACTATGAATTACAATGAAATTTGGTAATTATTTTTGGTGATCAATATAAAATGTTTTAGAATGTATGACACCTAAGAAAATCACTCCTTCAACCTTATTGGGAAACAAATTTCAACATAAACACCTTTCATAATTTAGTTTCATAGAAATCACATCTTCCACATCATCAAGATTATGGCCTTCACTTTCTACTCCCATTATGAATAGTTTTGTAGGAACACATAGAGAATCATGAACCATTATTTGTTGAATAGAAACTATATATAGATTCATGACTCATTCTTCACTGCGTATATTAATAATAATAATCCCCCAATTAAATCATATAAAAATTATAAATATTATTGTATATACTGAATATTTATACAATGTAAACTTATACATTGGGAAAAAGGGTTTTAGTTATTGAATTTTCATTATTATCTAACTATCTTATAGATTTTATAAAAAAAGAATTTGATATTTTATTCAATTGACTCCATTCATTTTTTTCATTTAATTTTTTTTCCATTATCAATTATGTGCATGGGGTATTTCTTATGCACAATTTTCTAGAAATTTACATGAATCTTATAACAATAAAAAATAACCCTGTTAAGATATGAAATTCCTCTTCTTGTTTGGCCCTCTATTCGTATCCAAAAAATAACTTCTTCCCCTACACCATTCATACACATGGGTATGTAGGTTTGATAAATATATCCTAATAGAAACCCATATTTTATTCTAACTACATTCAATATGATTTTTAGATGGTGAACGTAACACTAACCAAATAGACATCATCAAAACCTCTAAGCCTAAAAAGACAATACTTGGTGTAGTACTGAAAAAATATATTTAATATCATCTTGCCTATACATTGTAGTCACTGAAATCCCTACATCTATAAAAATCATTGAACATTAGTTTCTTTCGATGACTTTTTCGAGGTTTCTTCTTTATCTCTAGATAACAATATGATAAAAATTATTTAAATTTATACCTATTATAAAAGATAATAGTATGGTGGATGATTCTAATAATTGCATATTTATCAATACCAAATCTTAAAATTATAAATTATTTGTTACTTAGAGTTCACTTCCTAAAATGTACACAGAAACCGAAATATTCTCTTATCCATAGTGTTACATTACTTATTTTTGGTGAATCATTAAATAAAATTTTCATATCAAGACTCACCATAAATCTCTCATCTTTTCAACTAATTTAAAATTTAAATTTATCATGAGATTTATTTATCCATAGAAGTATCTACTATGTAGAAAAAAATCGTATGATTTAAATATTTTTATTTCAAATATTTAAAATACGATATCCTAATTATTTATTTCTCTCAGTTTTTATATCTTTAAGGTATGATGTAAATATTGTTATGTTCTATTGACATTAATGCTTCAAGGATCATGTAACCAATTTAATGTAATAGAAACATAAACATTCAACTCATGATTCCAATAATTGTGGATCTTTATTAATTATATGATTCTTTTTTTTATCATATTGTAATTATAGATTCTTAAAAATTTCCTTATATTGATATGAAAAAATTTGAATTCTAGGGTATATAAAATGACTAATTTTATTCTCTTGATGCACCTTCCCATTAATTATATCTACCCTAAATCCAAAATAAATCGAAAGTAATTAATATCATTCTACTAAATGGGGTTATGGGATGTATTACTTCATCTAGTAGAGGAATGAGTCTTTTCTAGGTTGGCCACCACCTTTAGTATCACACATTCCTTTTCACCTTTTTTGATTCAAGGGAATGGAATTCCACAACAACAACAACCTCTTATTTTTCTTAATCGTTCTTTATTTAATGAATACTTTGTGCCTTGTAAGTTGTTATCCATTGAGTTATTACACTAATACAAACATTATTTCTTTTTTTAATTTATAGTTACCATTTATTGGATCATCCATTTCCTTTTCTTCATAACTCTACTCAAAAAATCTTCTTCCATGAGAAATATTAACATTAAGGATCTCCTCACATGTAATAGAATTGATTTTTTCTCTATGCCATCTTACCGATAAATTTATCCCTTTTGGATTTATCAGGATTCATGATTGATGGCTTGTTTTTAGATGTATATATCTCATGAGTTTCTTTTGGACTACTTTTAATTTTCAAAATATAATTCTATTCTATAAAAAAAACAATTTTATTCATTTTATGATTTTGAACACCTATTCAATATAATCTATTATAATTGCATGTGGAGAATCACATTTCTGTTATGTACTTTTCTCAGGGTACATTTTTTTATCCCACATTGGAAGGCCACACATACACCCTCTTTAACAAGAAATTGAATCTCCTAATATGTATTCTTCTGTAGTAGATCATTACTTGTGAAATTATCCTCTATTATCATAGTTTCACTATCTTTTTTCCCTCAATAATTTATTCTTACGTCATATGTGACAAACTATGTGTAAAAAGATATTGGATCTTAACACACCTTTTCTGAGGTCTTTTATTCTTTTCTAGAGCGGTAATTATATTCACCATTTTAACAGAAATTAATTTAGTGAAAAAATTATTCAATTTACTCACAATAATATTGAATTTACGTCTAAAAATTTTATTACCCTTTATATGGAAATTCAGAGAGATTTGACTGTGGTTAGGTAAAATAAGGTATATCTACTAAAATAAATAACATGTATTATAATTATAGAGATTATATGTAGTTTTCAGATATTTTATTCAATCACTGGCCCCTTGGTGTTCTAGGAAAAATACGCATATAATGTCCACTGATTCCACAATAGAAAAATAAAGTAGGTGCCTTCTTCTCATAGTCATCTATTTATAGTTTGGAAAGGTGTTTTAGCTTACTTAAGGATTCCGTATTTTCATATTTTTTAATCCACTTGGTGATTCTCCCATGGGAGGGATCATTGTCTACTCATTTTAATTTTTCACCTCTATATGAGATCTTTAATCTCACCATCCTTATCCCTCAGTTGGATTGTCTTCTTCCTCAAACTTGAACTTATATCTATTATGAATTTTAACCATAATTCCAGATGTGTTTTGGGAGGGATAATTTTCACTTTCAGTTCTTTCTGCATATCCAATTTTTCTTTCACTTCATTGGAATGCTCTCCACATAAGTCACATTAACTCTTTATTTTCCACCATCTTCACAATTTCATCATTGAAGTCCAGATTCACATATTTAGGCCATTTATTATCATTTTATAACTCAAATATATGTTCACCCAATTTATCCTTCTCGGCCCATATATTTCAAACCTAATTTGACTCAAGACTCTATTAGTTTGAACCATACTTATACACTTTTACATTGGATGACATATCCTCCAATTCCATGGCCTGAGTGTATTTTTTCTCCATTATAATTGTGTCCACATTACTTACTCTTTAAACTAGGATTTATAGTTTATTGATCATTATTTTTAGTTCCCCATCATGGATCTGATGATATAAATTGTTCATTCTTATATCAATATTCTCTTACATCATTCCCTTATAAATAAACCCTGATAGGTGAATTGATTCCACATTTGGATCTTATGATATCTCATATTCATTAGAAATTCCAACATCACTTCAAATATATGGATCCTTTGCTAGAACAATAACATAATTGTTTGACTATGTAGATTCCCAATCAAATAATTCCATATATTTTTTTGTTGGATGATGGGATCATTTAGATCAATCACACACTATTGAAATATTGTTCCATTTTAATGAATTATTTAGAAGTTATTCTTCTTATAATAATTATTTCCATTAACCCACATCATATAAAAAAATTAATTTAAAATTCAAAAATGTGAATAATCATTTATTTTCAAATAAAATCCAAGAAGAGAAATATTCGCTTTCATACCAACTATTAGACAAACATGGGACTTTAATGATAGTTACCATAAGGGGGTGAATGAATGTTTTAAACTCATTAAAATTTCCCCATCTACCTAGGAAACACTCACTATTTTTACCAATCATGACCTCACATATTAGATGGACCACTCTTGTGTTCACCTATAATGTGATGATATGATTATATATTACACTAGTATTAAACTTATTCAACTAAGATAGGGGATCATTCAATCCTCCGGCACAAATTATCATCTTTAAGAACATATAAAAATAAATTCCAAAAAGATACAAGAAATTTTTTTGGTTCACCCACACTGCTCTATATCTAAGGATCACATCATAATATTATTTTTTTTGAGCTAAAATTAAATAATATTCTCTAGTCATGTGAATATAATGATTTAGTTATAATTAATTTATATCAAGATCACTACCATCAAAAGATGTAGGTATTGAATCAATGACACCAATGGGTCACTCCCATTGTCCTCTATCTTGGATAAATATTTCAAGAGGGAATAGTTTTTCACTCAAAGACCAATTCACTACTTCACAGTTAAATTGAAAATACACTAATTAGTTATTTCTAACCATCACACATAAACTTTTAAAAATGTTTGTGACCATCACCATACTAGTATCTTCAAATTCCTTTTTGAACTAATCGTTATGGAATCGTAAATTATTTTATCATGGGTTTTAATGTCAATTAATTATTTTCTATGTTTATAAGCTTAAGGATTAGTTATAAATTAACACTTTCTGAAAACATCAATTGCGTCACGAAACGAAAAAATATTTTACAACATTTTTACTACATTTGTTAATATATTTTAATTTTCATGAAACATTGCACATTAATGAGATAAATAACTATTAATAAACCATTGTAAACATTTAAAAACAACCTTGTCATATTTACAGAAGTCCTTTTATTACGGAGATGATTCTATTATGAATTTTTCTCATATGAAAAACAATTAGGTAATTATTTCATTAATTCAGAGCCATAGGATCTTCAATGAGTCAGGATTTCACAAATAAGGGGGTTACTAGACTATTAATAGATGCCTCCACTAATTTTGAATTCTTTATAACTCACCATAAAATTTAAAAAAATACCTCGATTTGTTTTTATATCAACATTTCATTGTGGAAATTTCAGGAAAAATAACCCTAGGGATATGATATAGAAAAACATGGAATCTTCATATAAATTTATTATTTGGATAAAAATACCCCAATAGAAAAAATTATTTCAAAAAACCCTATATTTCATGAATTTTATTAATTTTCAATATTTTCATGAGTGACCTTGAATCCTAAAAATTTGAAAAACAATATATTTGTTTGGAAATATTTTCATGTTCATGAAACACTTGTACAGACATCATGAATCCAAATTTTGATGTGTCCATCTCAAATATTAAATCTTGAGAAACATTGGGAAACAACATATATCATACATGTAACGATTACACTGAAATGAAAATACTTCCTTTTATTTTTTTATTGAGTTTTCCCAGAATCTCCTTGTTCGTACAACATCTAATTTTCATGATTCTTTCTCCATTACAATGTTTTCAGGTGCTATATTTCCAATCAAACTCAAAAACCTAAAAATTCACTAATTAAAAAATATTCCAAGGTATTTATGGTCATGGAACTTCTCTAGTAACTTTTAATGTTGAAACCCTATCCTGTTTCACCTTAATGATGGATATCTACAACTCATCTTTCAGTATTATTATGATAGACATTCTAGTGTCATAAATTACTTCATATAATTTTTTACATTCCCTTTATTAAGTACACTATGTTCTAATACACTTTTCGACAAATTTTTCTTATAGACATTGTTTAATATAATCTTTCGCTATCCCTTTGATGGGAGAAAAATCTTCTCATGAATATATTGACATAGTGAAAAATGAAACCAATGTTCTTTACCACACTACATAAATTGAAATAATGGATTCAACACAACAACACACCAATGATGAATGTGATAGTGTTAAAAAGAAAACCAACACAAAACACAAAGAAATACCATTTCTCATAGGAGTCAAAAATAATAGTTTACATTATAGAATTAAAATATCCCCATATGAGGATCTATTTGGGAGGATCTATAAAACTGCAATAAATTGGAAGAATGTTGGAAAGAATATCATAATGTGATTGTATGATGCATGATAAATTGAAATTTGTATTAAAACCATTCTACGACATAATAAAACTATATATAGTCAAAATAAGAGCTATTTTGATAGTCATCGATGATATTAAGAGTTTGAAATTACAAAATAGATAATCCTTAAAATACTATAATAGAATAAAATTATGATATTTGTATAAAATGGGATGATAATACCAATATACAAAGGGACATTCAAAATCCATGATTGTGGAGGGATGGAATCTTATCATCTTAGAATCTGTCAAGCCTATCTGAAATATATGATTTTATCCTTATGTAACATTTTTAGAAGTTGATACATTAGAATCCATATATACTAAAATGAGATCTATTGCAACTGGAACATGATCTCTCTTTTGAGGAGTAATCAGTTTATATCATGGATATTCGAGACAATATAATATGAACATGTCTATAAAACCTAGTTAAATTCTTATGGATAAATCATTTGTTTTAGGATGAAAAATGGGAACCTTAAGTTGTAATGTGGAAGAAGTGGTCTCATTTTCTCATTAGTGTATTGAATTTTTTAAGGGAATATTATTTTAATATGGGTAGAGTGTAACCCCTTGATTTTATATAGTTTTTCCATTGTAAATAAATAACCAAGAAGAATATGTGTTTTTATTGGTAACATTGAACTAAAATGAACTACGATGCATTTTAATGAGATAAAATATTATAATCTAAGATAATAACTGATACATTATGCTTATGTATTATGAAAATCATTATGAAAATTCCATGATGAATAAAATTTCATGTAATTAAAAATAATGCAAGCATAATATCATTATCCTATTGGTTTCCCATGAATACCATCTCATCGATTAAAAATATATATAGAAGATAATTAATTATAAACATAATTTACATGTTTAAAGATAAGTAAATGAATAAGGTAAAGTATTCTATTAATTTATTTCGATATATAAGAACTCTATATAGAAATTATATATATTTTTAGTGAGAATATATCCAATGAATATATGGCAATGTAAATATGTTTAGAATATATTTGGCTATTGGGTATAAAATTTTGTATGTTTCTTCATTGAAAATAATTCATTATATTTGGAATAAAAAAATAATATTTAATTAAATTATTTTATTAATGAATCATATTTATTATAAAATTATTTAATTATTATTTTGTTAAAAAACTCTTTTTTTGTATTTATGAAATTAAAAATAAATATTTCAAATCCATCTTGATGATGAAATTAAATATTTATAAGATGAATATATATTTTTTATATGGAGAGGATAAAATTATTAAATGTTAATTGTGATATTTTTCAAAAAAAAACTAGTTTTTTAAGTATTCTATAAATTATTACATTTATATGAACAATAAAATGTATTTTTTTAATGTATAAAAAATGGATAACGGTTTAATAGTAAATAATGAAAAATAATATAATGAAGACTTAATGTTTGTAATATTAATATTTCTATAAATATTGGTTTATATATATATATATATATATATTATTTTCATACAAAATATAATTTTATCAAACATATAAGTTGAATTATATTAAATGGATTATAATGTTGTAATTAGTATTAGAAAATTAGCCTAGTATGTCAATTTTATTTTTGTGAATAAAAAAATTTATAGAAGGTAAATATTTTACATTAGTAATGTTATATTTTGTAAAATGTGTCTCAAACTAAATGGTAATGATTAAAATATAGTGAATACTTATAAATATATTGTTTTCCATTGGGTATCAAAGATCCATGTCCCTAATTTTATACTTTTAGTCCACTTTATTTTTTAAATTAATACCTTATACGTCAAGGAAAGCATATTAGTGGAAATACAACTTGCAATGAACCTATAAAAGCAACCATCAAATACCCCTCCCAAAATAATATTAAAATTATTATTTATTGAATGCATACCCATTTAACCTCTACCCAAACCTTAATAAAAATTTATTGTTTTTTTATAAAATGAATCCGAAAATGTTCATTCCAACGGAACTCGTGAAAAGAATATTAAAATTCATCCAAAATATATTTTCCTTTCAAACCCTTTTAATTACATTACAATATACTATAAATATAGAACTCATATTCTATTATATTTATTTTTAATTGACATAATTATGAATCTAATAAAATGATTCTACTATTTTATAACAATAATTTAAACTCAATCACTAGCATAACTTTTTCATGACTTTGTTTTTCTGCAAAGTATGTGAATAATGTTATACCAAAACAATCATTATCATAAGGAATAAATATAAATGAATTAAAAAAATTGATATATGAAATTAAATATTAATGTATTTCATAAATCAATTTTTAAATGATGACACAAGAATTAATAACCAATATTATCTAACCCAACAATATTATTAAGTTACCTGGAAAAATGTTCATCAATGATTCCATTATCATAAACCATACCAATAATATCAATCAAATTATCATGGAAATACATAAATAATTGGACCATAATTGTTACACCACATTTAGTAATCCATGACTTATAAACATTGTATCATTTAATGAAGTTGTTCATCGCCATTATGAATCATATACAAAATAATCAATGTCACTAACCCTTTATAATGAATATATACTATAAATAAATGGTATATATGTAATTAATGATTAAATTTGAAATTTATAAAAGAAATAATATATGAATAAGGTTATAAATTTAGTGATTAACATTATTATTTATATTATAAATGTGGTCAAATCACATTCATGGATGTTGGGAGTAACGGTATGTGTATCATGTCTCAATTATCATTTCATTTAGACAAGTTCCATTTTCACCACATATCATCTTTTTTATAAAATATATAAATAACATGGATATATTTTCTCATATGTTTTATTTAATTCATGTGATTTATAAATCTAAATATATTTATCCTTTTCAATGTATTTTTATTCAAATGTAACCAAATTCATAAGGGTTGTATACCAATAACATTTTAAAATATTAATGATTTATATCTAAAAATCAATATCGGTAAATCATCGGTTCTTCCTTAAAAACCAATATATAATCTTATCCAATAGTAATTAAATTTTATAAAAATTGTTCAGACCTTTTATTAACGCTTTTTTAAAACAATTTAATCAAATGTATATTTATTTGTATAAAATACCTTATCTCTTTTTATTTGTCAAGAACCATTCTCCTCTAAGTTCATATTCTATATTTTTTGAATGTATTTCCTTATCAAATATTACAAAATTTAGTAAGGCATTTAAAAATTTACATTACCATAAATATAAATGATTCTTCTTATTATATTTTTGATATGATTGTTTTCCTGCACGTTGGTATCTCTTTACAGAAGTATTGAAAGTATCTTCATTTATTATCAATTTGTACATGAACTTATTTTACCATATATATATGTATAGTTTTAATAAGAAATATTATTTCCTTTTTTTATTGTTTTTTATAGTAATATCTATTTCCACTATTTTTTATTCATTTATTTTAACAAAGTGGTTGTTAAAAAAATGCATTTTTATTTTTATTTTTTCATGAAATTTTTAATTCACAAATAAATGGGTTTTTAACCAGTGTAGACATGATTTAATGTTTCTTTCGGTTCACTGGGGATATTCTTTAATGATATCATCCATTATTTTCTACAGACTGTTCATTATTATGTTATGTGGATTTTTCATGTAACCCTTTTCTTTTATCATTTTTATCTAGATATAAATGAAATATATATGTATTAATAATCTTCTAGATCATATATGAGTTTCTATTAATTATGTGATATGCGGTGAAAGAATCACAGAGCCGTAAAATGAATATTTTTAAAATGTTTATTTCTCTGTAAATGAGAAGTATAAGATTGGTGAGTGAACCCAATAAATAATGGGAATCATTCCAATATCTGTATGTGATTGGTATGTGATCTTACATCACAATGGGGATATTTAAATTATGAAATGATATTCATAGCTATTCTCCTTAACATGAAATGCAGTTTTTCATGCTTATTTAGGTGCCACATTACTATTCATGTGATATGTTTTTACTGAGCCCGAATTCTGTATCATGTTTCTATGCACACAAATTACATTTCATAAGATACACCAAAGTCTTTATTTCAAGAATCGATATTTATTATCTATGTTTTTTGGGGAATGATTATATGATGTTTACATCATGTACGTTAATTATTTTCACAAACTCGCATTTTTATCAAATGTTTACTTCTAAACATTGTATGAAATATCTTATGTGTACCCTTATTGAGTATATGATATTACCCTTTTATATATTTCCATTACCCATGTTATGATGAAGTTTATTATATATGATGTTTCAAAAGGGTTTTCATCTCTGAAAATTGTTCATGGGAGATTTTGAAGATATAATAAAAAAATTGTTTATGTATATAATACCAAATACATAAAATTTTTTGGTTGAGGGTCTTATCTAATTTGAGAATTAATGAATATTAATATAAAACTATGTAATATTTATGTATGTGGTGTGTGGGTTTCCTTACACTTATTATTGTTTTTTCATCAATTATGTAGGTAAAGGATTATTTTCCATCATAATGTATCAATGAAATGGTAAAGAAACTATCATTGAAAAAATTACCAATGACAAAAAACCCAATTTTTATATTGTTGTACCATATGAATCTATTTTATGTAATAATCTAGTCTGCATTTTTCAATCGATGAATGCTATAATTGGACTACCACATTCTTGGAGTGCATTCCTAATCCCTAAGAGAACGAAACTAGTTCATAGGAATCATATAAACAGAATTAGGAATGGTTTATCCAAATAATGTATGTAAATCCAACAACATCAATATAATAAAAATCCATCATGACGCCTCTATTCAATAGACATCCTTATCAAAACAAAAATAAATTGTACAATAGAAAATTATCAAAACCAGGAAAATATTGAAATGGTATTGAGCCTAGAAAACCTAACTCACCACTGAGAAACTTATCTGATAAGGAATATATTCTTCCATCCAATAGATATTCATCTCCCATCATCAAATATAGTTATCATAGATCCATATAATGTACTAAAATCTGAATTGAAAAATGTGTTAAAATAAATTTAAAAAAAAATAAAAATAAAAAATACTCTTTGACTTGTGATTATATGAGTCACCTAACAATAACCAAAAACCACAACACCCAATGGGAAATAATAAAGGATTGTTTTAACCTTAACTAAATATGATAATATCTATGTGTGTGTGTGTGTGTCTAGAATCACTTAGTATGTTATCACTACCTTTTTAATGTTAGGAAATTCCTTAGTGAAATAGTTTATTTAATGACAGTTTGAACATAAAGTATAAAATAGATTTTCACAAGCATTGTAAAAGAAAATCACAAGAACATATTAAAACAACATCCCCGTTCATAATAAAAAAACTATCATAGGTAAACATTTTAAATTAATATCACAAAAGGGGGATATCATTCAAATAAACATTACACATTGATTACAAAATGTACTAGGAAAATATCATTTTCCTAAACCATTCCATGGAAAATTTGATTTCATTAATTCTCTCAAATAAATACCCAAAAAATTACTTTTCAAATATCACATTAAAGTCATTGAAAAAATTATCATTTCAAATTTAATCCAAGAAACCACATGTGGATTCCATACATATCATAAGAAATTATAATACCAACAAATGTATAATCATGTAATATCAAATAACAATCTTAAAGTATCCAATGTGTTGACACAAAATCATCATAAAAATAATAGAATGACATGATCAATATAAAATTTGGATGGTATAAGATAACATAAATATTAGGATATGACACTAGAGGACCTAAAGGAATATGTAAAAGATGCGCAAAGTGGTCCCACTAAATGAAGATTAAAGGCCACATGTTCATTAACCAATCAATCTCACCTAGTGTCATCAGTGAAACCTTCCATGATAGGTATTATGTAAATATAGGTTTGATTCATCAATTCATAATATCAACTTTCATATACATGTACCCATCAATTTCACTTACTAGCCTAGGGTCCCTCATTGAATAATAAAAAGGATGTGGCCCAAAATAAATATATGTTTTATCTCATGATATTAAAAAATACAAAAGGATAACACAACAATCACATCATCCCACCTCCCATGATACCCTTAGAATGATCCTCAATTTATAAGAAAAATATGAATCACATATTTAATGTCCCTTACAAGGATACACATAACCCTCATAAAAAATTGGTGGCACGTCAAGGGAACAAATAAATCCAATCATTATTCCTAGGAAAGTTTTCAAGTAAAGATTCCATTTAAGACACCTGTTATATAAATTTCAAAATCCCTTTACATATCCATTTCAAGTACACATACATTGAAAAAGGGATGTTCCAAGAACACCAAGACACAACCATAACCTAATAAAATATCAAAAACATTTAGAAATATCATCCATTTTATAAATCATCAAAACGCCATAAACCAAAATGAGAGTCCCAGAATAAAAATCACAATTGGATTAAAATCTAATGAACAAGTGTTTTACTTTGTTAAAATCATCCTTTGTATTTTGGTTAAACATGAATAAGGAGTAAAATGTCGCTTTTCATCAATTCCATATTTTTTTATAAAATTCCACGCACATTAATAATGGAAGCGACATTAAATATGATTTTAGAAATATTAAAATCACATTTTGAAAAGAAAAACAGTGATTTTAAGAAAATATAGAATAAAAACAATGTCTATGACAATCCATAATAACATTTAAATGTTTATAAATATAATCAAAATAGTTCTGGTGATTTAAAAACCCAATAAAAAATAAAAACCACATTAAACAATTTTTATAGGAATCAACGGAATATCCAAAAACTATTAAAATATGGACTAAGCCCATGCTAAGATTTATACACCACTTAATCCTACTAATCCGTATAAAAATAAAAAAAATTTCATTAAAATATATTTAAAAACCCATGAAATATTTAATATTTAATTAAATTGGGTTCAATAGAAACCCCATCAAAAAATGATAGTGGGAGTGTCAAAATTGTATGAGTCGCTTATCCTTATGTGGTGGATGTCGAAACACACACAATTCATACCTTGGAGACCCATATTATTCTGTATAAATGAATAATTTAGAAAACCAGGTTCAACCACATATCCTAGGGTATGTCTGACCAAACTGATTAATTGGGAGATGAAAAAAATTCACAAAAATGGTGGAAGTGGAATGTGGAGGCCTTAGTTTCGAGAATTGGTCCTAAATCTGAATGAATTTTGGTGTGAATAGTGAGTGGATTGGTGTCTAAGAGGGGGAAAGGTTACCCCGAACTAGAGGAAGATAGAGAGTGTAACGTAAATCCTAGGATAATGGATTAGGGATATTAAATAAATATGTGGTGAAAAGGAAAAAATAAATACAAATAATTTTAAAAAAAATATAGACTTTATGTGCAGTTTACCAAACAATGTCTAAATTGTGAATCCTAGACTTGATTAGAAGAAATATCTTACATGGTTATCCCTAAAAAATTGTACTATTTTTCTATCTATGATCATGCCCAAAAAATTGACACTTTTTAATTGAAATACCCACACACATGATTGATTTAATGTTACTCCAAATGTTGTGCAAACCATGAATTGCACCAAAATACTTAACAATTGTTTTTAAAAAAAACTACAATTATTGAGAACAAAAAATGGATCAAAATTAAGAATAATAATATATTAATTAATTACACCCATGACTTAACAAGTGTCACAAAAATCATATAATAAAACATTATCCCCCTAAAAAATCAAATCTATGTAGAGGTCAAAAGAGGGAAAGATTTATAAGGAAACATCCCAAAAACAGAACACCACAAGAAACAACAATTCCTAAAACAAACTGAAACAACCCCAAAACAGGTAATAAAACATATGGTAATTAATATCTATTATAATTATTTATTCTATTTATAATAAATAAGAAATGGATGAATAACTGAAAACATGTTTTCTCTAAATAAAGGAATGTCATCGAGCAAAAAAATTCCAAAATCTCTCATGAGAATCACAAACATCATTGGCTAGATCCAACGAAACCATGACACCCGAAATAGGAGCATAAAAAACAAATAAACATTTCATAACAAGAAAATAAAATTCTCTATCATAGGGTTCACATTTGACATATGAGTTTGTATTAAATTCCACTCATCGATATACCATAACTTGGTAACTCTTATAGAAATAACAACCCAGTAGAATCCCAACCCCAACTAATAGTAAAACTATACCTCATGTATCCATACATTCACCCATGGATCATTCTCTATCGTAGGAAACGATCTTTAAAATTCAAAAAGGAACCAGCCCAAAGAATATACCATATAAGGGAATGAATAATTTCTGGAAACAAGTGCATGTAAAAATTCAAAAAGGAACACCAACCATAACAGAAACCATTGAAAACGTGATAGAAGGATTCCACAAGCAACACCACTCAAAACACAATGAGTATAAATCCCTGAAATGGATTATAATTTTAAAAGATGAAACCAACAACATGAAGGTTACATCAATTGATTTCCACTCAACAATTAATCCTCAATCATTTGTAAATATAACAAATGAAACATTCTAAACCAACACACACCTAATTATACACAAGAAAAAATGACTCTTAGTGATCCACTAATGAAGCCAAAACATAAAAGTGTAATGTAATAGAACCCTAAATATCTAAATATGATAATAATGACAAAATTATTCCATTAAATACAATGAAAAACACTCCATGATATAAGAAAACATGTCACTCCGATCAAATTTTTGGTTATGATAAACAAAAAGTGGAATATACCATATGATGAACACTCTACATTGTCACTTGAACTATATGAGATAGTTTTCTAATAACATCAAGAAACATGAGATGTAGACCTTTTCTTTGTAAATACCCCAAAACCATACCATGTTTTCCCAGACACACAAGTGATAAAAAATAACAAAAATTTGTGAAACAAACACTGATTTCTCTAAATTACAGTTTTTAAGACCAAAGATTCGTTTATATTGGGCCTTGTTTTGTTGGAATCCAAATGGAAAAATTTTAAAAAATTAAACACCACATCCATACATAAATTCTAATTCATAAAAAAATTCCAAAACTAAATTCAAAACCAAAACTCTTTTTTAAAACCAAAATACATTTTTATGTTTCAAAAGTGAACACACACATTCCATTTTAAGTAGTTTTAGAATCACTTTCCCATTAAAAATACACAAAAGGGTAATAATACATTTTTTAAAACAATAAATTCAATTAAAATATGAAATATATCCTTAAAAACACAATATATTTGACTAGAAAATGAAATCACACATAAATAATTTTAAAAAAATTATAAAACTTAAACTATTTCAAATAATTTTTTGAAACCAGGATTTTTTAACAAAAAAATACAAAAGTCTTATTTAATTATCATAAAACATTTCTCATGAAATCCATTTGTTACAAAAAAAATAAATGATTTCCACATCACAAGGATCATATTATAAACAAATTTATAACATGAGCCACAATCAAAACCAAATCCAAAGATCCCAACATATTTCAATACCAACCCTAACTCGTATCCTACTTCCTATAACTCCATGTAAATATAAAAAACAATATTTGTATTTTACAAAAGAAAAAAACATGGATAACGATACCAAATAATCCCATTAGTTTAATAGTCACCATCCAATCATAAATTTGTTCCTTATGATTTTCTATAATCATGTTCTTAGTTGTCGAATAGTTTTTTAGGCCCTAAAAACAACTCTCATGACTTTAATTCCTTCTTTATCACCATCCCAAGACATCACATACAAACCCCATGAATAATAATTGTTATGGTGTGAAACAAAACACCACCTACATAGGTGTCAAACTAGAATCCAAAAATGTTAGTATTCAAAAAAATTCTCAATTCCTAATAAATATTTAGGTACAAGGTAGGAAAGATATAGTTAGAGTCTCTGTAAACCTACATTTCGACTTCCAATGGATATCTTTTACTCGATCTTACCATAAAAAATAAATGAAAAGAGGGAGATCCAAAGGCTTATCCATTAATTTGAAATAAATATCCTAGGATTTGGTACAAAATTATTAATGAATCAGTCTAGTTTTCTTTTACAAAAAATCCAAAAATGGACCTCCACATTCATGAATTATTTATGATCCCCCTGGGATAGAAACTATTTATTGGGAATCACATGAACACACATTTGAAAATTTAATCCTCATAATCATATTAATATAATATATAAAAATATAATTATAAATTATAATAAAAAATCCGTACTACATACATCTACAAAAAAAAATTAATAGCGTGAAAAACTAATATAAAAACTCGGAAAACAGTAAAAACATAGTGAGCACTAAAATAATCCCTCACACTAAAAACTAAATCTCTTATATATAAAATATTTCAACCTATAAATGATCTACTTCACCAATACGAAATTTTATTTACCCTCCACATGTATAAATTAATAAAAGACAATTTATAAAATGAAATAAAAGATACTGAAATAAAAAATTAATACAAAACATACCTACCCAATATCACTATATGTGTCACCTAAAAAAATAAAGTACAAAAAACCCCACTGGTTAGAATAAAGGATAGAATGAGCCCAAAAATCATAAATATAGTATTACTGCGAGAACAAAAAAACTCATTTGGCCACCACTATTTTCCAAATCTATGAAAATCTTATTGTGAAACAGCTTATGAAATTCTAGTTTGAATTTAAAGTATAAAATAAGTTTTAATATTATTTGAAAACACAAATAACAAGAACACTTTAAAAAAATATTTCTTATAAATCAAAACAAGGTTATTTAATCATTTCAAATTAATCATTTAAAATGAGGAGAAAATGGAAAACACATTTCCCTTTTTTCCAAACACTACCATGAAAATCATATTTCCATGAAAATTTCATGGAAAATACCATTTCACTAAATCTATTAAAGAAACACCCAAAAAAATTCTATTTAAAATCATCAAATCCAAAAATTACCAAAATAATTCATTTTCAATGTAATCAAACACCCATATCTTAATTATAAAACCCACAAAAATTGACAATTCTTATATAAACAATGTTATGTAAAGTCAAATATCATTCATTAATTATCCATCATGTAAAAAATGCACAACACAAATTTTCCGAACCTTATATTCTCAAAATAATATAATAAAGGCATAACATACCATACAAATCATGAGACGACATCATAGTGACTAATGGGACAAGTACAATATTTTCAATGTATACCTACAACTGATAGCTTAATTGCTACACATCTATCAACATAATCACTCTCACCTAACCTAATTAGTCATAACCCACCGACCTAGTATTATGTAAAAATATGGGTGAGTCGTCAATGTGTAATGTCAACTCTCATAGACACATACCCTGACCACCCACTTATTATACTAGGATTCCACATGAAATAATAGAAAATAGGTGGGTAAAATTAAATATAAGTGTTATATGATGATAGAAAAAAATATTTGAGGCTAAAACCACAATCACAACATTACTCCTCCAAAAAATCATTATAAATATCCCCAATTCAAAATCACCACATGAAAAACATATCTAAAAATTATCACATGGATACACATAACCTTCATCTACAAAAGATGCAGCTCAAGATGGGTTGAATAAATCAACCAATCGATATCACTGGGAAATAAACTGACCAAGCCTTCTCTTTATTACATATAGCATATAATTTGGTAAATCCCTTTCAACAACCATTTTAGAATGCAAATAAAATTCTAAATGGATGTCAAAACCATACAAAAATATAATAAACACCCCATTAATGCACAATTATATTTATAAAAACATATTAAAGTATTTAAATCTAAAAACCCCATTAAAATAAATATGGAATCCAACATTAATAGACCATTTTTTTCATAAAACTCAATAAACATATTTTTTTCATAGATAAAATCATCCTTGAATTTATATCAAACGTGAAGTGTTTATAAAATATTTATTATCATAAAATCGTTTTTTTAATTCCACTAACATTTAAAATTCAACAATATTTAAATAATCATTTAGAAATATTATAATATCATTTTTAACGCCAAATAGGAATTTAAAGAACACATGGATTGTGACCTAAGTATATCATAATTCATTAAATCATTTTAAATACTAAAAAAACAAAAATATGGTGAAAATATGTGAAAACTCAATAATAAGATTATATTCGAATTTAATTAATCACTATGGGCCACACATGATTTTTTACAAGCTATTAGCATAAAGCCTAAGACATGCCAATATTTATAAATCAAATAAGACAAATACATTATAAAAAACTAATTAAAATGTTTCCAAAATAAGTTAACCCACATGAATAAATCTATAAAATGTTAATCTAGGGAGTTCTATAAAGTCACCACTCTTAAATAGAGATAGGAAGAAGAAATATTCCAAATGACTTGTCTATTGGTGGGGAATGTAAAAACACATAAGAACATAACCTAATAATCCAATTTAATTCCCGTGAAATTATTTAAATACATATATTTTGTCATCCCTTTAAGATAGGGTTAACCAAATTGAAACAGGTTGCAAGGAGAATAGATATATTTTACAAAAGGACTTAGGATTCGTGTAGAGGATTTACCTTATAGAATTGAGCCTAAATATAGAACAAATATTATGGAAATGGTGAAATGAGTGTTGTAAAATAAGAGGATAGTTTAAGGCATTATAGATAGGGTTGAGGCTAGTTATGTGACCCCAAAGAAAAGGGATAGGGGAAACTAAAATAAATATGTGAGAAAAAAAAAGAAAAAAAGAAAAACATTTAAAAAAATTTCTTGTAACATAATTTCGGTATACATTTTTCCAAAATATGCACTAACTATGTTTTCCATACTAAAAAACCATAATGTAGTCTCATGGTTACACCAAATAAAGTCACCCTTCTATTCTAACCATCCTCAAGTAATGTGAATCAACATTATCCCTTTTAGAGACTCCCATGAAATGTTAGTGCATCATTAAACCAAGCCAGGTGGTGTACCAAAACACATAAAACATTTAGAAAAAAATCTCGTCCTAAAATTATAATCAACTAAAAAATAATAAAAACTACATTGATTAATTATTTAATTAAATTAACATTGGTATGGTGGGTTTCATAGTATATACATGGTTTTTGTGAGACTGTAGATATTTTTCCATCATAATGCTCCATAATTACAATAGTATTGATGTACTATGATTTCATTTTAGTTAGAGATTATTTACTTTTTACAATACATTTAATATAATGGAGGTGGGTTTTAAAAATTTTGGTGGAGTGGGAATCAATTCTAACCACTCATGTGATGGTTTTCTCACCATCATCATCAAAATCTATTCCCCTCTATAGCCTCCATTTGAGTTGCAAGGTACTTTATATATTCGTGAACTTCTAGTGACAATGTCTCAAATGATAACTCTAAAATGGATGTGGTGGGAGATACCAAATAGGGTAATATAATTTGTTCCTATTTTATATATCCATCATGAGTGAGCTCGGGATACCTTGATTAAAATTTTGTTTTTTAGTGCCCAATTATTTGAAATCCATGATATTTCATAGATATCATGATTAAATAAAATAGATTTATCAGCAATGGGTTGGTTGGATTTATGAAGGATATATATTATCCTCGACTAGTGTCTTACACTCAATGATGACAATCTATCTTTGAAGTTCATCACTGAATCAACTTCCCTCTTCCAACTAGATTTAATATTAAACAAATTCCACCTCTATAGGGAGAAGATAAGCTTATTCAGGTGGAAGGTTGTTTTGGAATATAACAAAAAAATATACATTTTCATTAGCTAAACCTCCACAAATTGGGAGTTCCTGGAGGTTCAAATTATCTACCAAGTCATAATTCTACCTCTAATGTTTTTCTCACACACCTTTTTCATATATTTTATAGTGGGACTGATTTTGAAAGGATGAATCCCCATTATTCTTCTCTCTATCTGTTGTATACTCCATTTCATATGTGGGACCAAAAATATAAAAATTCATTGATTCATATCATTTAGTTGGAATAAATTACTCATTAATTCCATTGTATTATGTGGGTTTTTTGTCCATTGAATATCTATAATGTGAAGAATCATAATCTTCCAGGATATTTTTCCTTATCGAAGACTATTTTTTATGGACCATATTTGTTATTTCGTATTTCCCCATTACATCATTGGATGTATTTTAGACAATTTAATTCGAATTGATTCTCTAATATAATTATCTAGACATGCATCAAGATTACAGACTATTCACTAAGTGAAAGAAATGGAATGGTTTATTCTTTTTATTTTTTCCCCAAGTATAGAAAATACATACATTCTAATAAGAGGGTTATGTAATATTCACCCAAAACCTATGGGCTAGAGTTATTTTTTCAAGATCACTATTATTACCTTATCCCACTGTAAATTTAATGATTTTTAGGTGATTTCATGGGAAAAATTTCATAGTCCCTTTGGTTTGTTGATTCCCATATACCTTGATTAATGATGTTTTTGTATCATTCTTGGACACATGGGCTTCTATAACAGCAAGAGTTTGGTATATAATAATTCTAGTATGATATCTTATTTCTATTAAGGTTTACTTCTTTATTTAATGGTTTTCTCATCAAATAATTGTCCACCTAGACCAATTTTGTAGCTTAATACATGATTCAATCATCGTCCCATTATAGAAGTGCATATCTTCTTGTGGACTTACAAATGGTCAGAATTCATGGAATGGAACAACTAATATTTTGTGACCCAAGTACGAATTTTTTTCCTGAACCTTATTAAATGTAATTTTCCCCAAATTAACATTGTTTTCAATATAGGAAGGAAATTTATACATATTCGTATTCACCCATCCTCTTATTCACACGATTGGTTTGGTATGAGTTTCTATTTAGAATAGTGAATTAATATTGATGAGGAAAGCATATTGGAGTAACTTTCATATTTTTTATTTAGGGTATAAGTACACTAAAAATTTGAAAAATATTACATATAATATGGGTTTTAGGTCTTAAGATAACATAGGGTATCCCACAATATGGGATTAAATTAGGATATGAATTCGTTTTTCAATTCATCTAGAAATTTTTAATGGGACGTGGAAATGATAAAGAATACGTCTAATATTCTATTCCGATGTAATTCATTCCACATTACCTTATATTTCTCTATGTTTGCTGGGAAGGGTTTATTGATTTGATATAACCAAAAGGATCATTTTCCCATTTTAGTTTATTGAAGAGTGGTGTCATTTAGAATCACCTTGGTTATATTAAATTTTTAATATTCATGGGTTTGCATAGATGACTATGGTTTTCAATGATATTATTTTATTTCGGATAGTTTATCATTAATAGATGAAAATACTCTTAATATTGTTAATATTGATTTATATATTGACTTTTTATATAAGTCTGACATCATAGTAGAATTGATATGGGGGGAACCATTATTCTAAAAATATAAATAGATTCATGGAAGGCCTTTTCATTGGTTATCAGGGATATGAAATTAATGGTTCATCCCTAATTCACTTTTAAGAGGAGAAACTCTATTCTAGCATAATTATTTATCATAGGGAGGACCTCTATAACTTATAATCATAAGAGGACTTTTAGAGTAATTAGCTTGGATTAAATGGGGGTAACTTGATTTTTACATTTGAATTGGTCTCCTTCGTAGAAAAAAACCATCATTTTGGTTGTTTTATTTATCATAGAATTAAAAATTTACAATGCACACAAAATGGATGACCACCGTAGATATTGTTCGGTCATCTTGTAGGAGCAACATCTTGATCACAAATTTTTTATATTCATTAAATGGTAGGTCCTCCATTCAGATTAGTCTTTAAGCTTTGGGAGGACCTTCTAAACTATCATTATGTGAGTTTCCTTCATAAAAAAAATAACCATGAATTTTAGAGGATCATTATAGTGGGTACTCAATAATGCTCTCTAGAGTTATTGGATATGGTCCAAAGGGGATTACCTCCTAGATCATTGATTTCAATTTTGTATGAAATTCAAACACCAGTTTCTTGTTGATTATCAATTTATTTTGATGACCTATAAAACAAGTATCAAGATGAGGGATTTGTAACCAATCACCACATCAATGTAGGGAGGAACACCGTAGTGTGTACTCAAGGGATGACCTATAGATTTTTTGATCATCAAACAATTGCTATGATTGTTTTTATATAGCATCCCTCTCCCATTGATGAAGATTTAAAATATCCAATATCCACCATTGGATTATGTCAATGAGAATAAATATTGTCTATATCCTAAAGGGAATTGTTATACTTTTGTACAATATAATTAAATTAGTTATTTCACATTTTAAATATTCTCATCTAGGATGCGATGAATGAATTATTAGTCATAATAGGGATTATAGTCTATGGGATGTGAACCTCATGTATTGGATCCATTCAAGGATACACTATATTTATCTTGGGTATATGACATCGTGGTTTGGAGAAAGTATATTTTTCTTATCTAATGAATCAATTTTTAAATTCGAATGAACTTATATGGTGTTGATGGAAATTTGGATGATTATACTCATAATATTTTGTCAGAGTATACTGAAGGGAATCCACTATGTGGATATAAATCAATATCAGATCCAACACTTAGTTTTCTATTTGAATATGTTAATTATCTACCTATATTTGAGTGGGAATATGGATATTATCGTACATATGTGAAAGAATTATATTAATTCAATGGGATCTATAAGTATGATTCATAATTGGGATATGAGTCCACTCAAAATTTTATATTGATATATAACGATGATATCTATGACTATGTAAGGTAATTGGTATATGATACTTCACCTAAGTTATCATTAATATATGTTTTATTGATTTACAAGTTTATATAGAATCATGGATATAATCCTCATTATGTATTGTCAGATGAATATATTGATTTGATTCATGAGATTGATTGGAATAAGGATATGAAAATTCTCTAAAGTATTATTATGGTTATTGAAACTTGATTCATGGGTATTACTGAGAATATTTATATGTTCCTACAATTGTTATATCATTGATATATAAAAACGAGCATCATTGGTATGATTGGAAACATATATATTACTATTCTCCAAGGTTTTAGTTACAATAGGTCTATGAGATTCCTTAATTATAATAGGAAAAAATATATGATCACACTATTATATTTTTATTGGAATATATATATGAGATTCATGAGTTTGGATGGGAACTATGAATCATCCTACTCCAATGTTATCATAAAAATATTCCATTTATCATCATGATTGTTAATGGGAAATGGGATGTGACACTTCTTTTATGCTTCTATCAAATTATTCATAAGAATTTTCCATGTGTTAATAAAGAAATGAATATGATCATGTTCCATGTTTTTCATTAAAATATGACGTATATTATTATTTGGGCATTTGGGAATAGCAATATGAAATGTATCCTATGTTACCTTCAATATATACTATCTTACTTTATGCGTATGTGATAAAATAGCGATATGATCTTTCTACTATTATTGGATGGACATTTACTTATATAGGTCCTTCTACAACATTTAATGGTTATAACAATCATGGAATATACTTATCGTGTGATTTAATCGTAATATTCCATATAATATATATCCACATGGTGTTATAGATGGAAGTGACTAGTAGGATTCATCATAAGAAGATCTAGAGAATTAAAATGATTCATTCAATGTCATCCTCTAATGGTATATGGTAATATAGGTAAGGGTTTATATACACTAATGAGAGGTTCCTAAACTATTAGATGACTCCACATCAAACAATTTCTTACTCACAACCCATTATTGAATAGAAAAATTATATATGTTTGTCACCTATAGGTATTGATGATCCACCACCATTATTGGGATGAATCATTTAGGATGGATTCCCCTTCCCTATTAATTCATTATTTGACACTCGATTTAATAGTATAATGATAATTGATATATGGAATTGGGTGATGTGAACTTATTTACATAAAAGGAAAATGTCTATTATATTGGTTAGTGTGGTGAATAATTTTGAGGTTCCATTTAATTTTCATCTAGTAGGATCGGAATTTGAACTTTTAATGTTGCACTGGGTGACTCCATTTGGATTATTAGAGATATCTTTATGGTACTAAGAGAATAACAGAAACAAAACTCATCAAAAAAATATCCAAAGAAAATTATCATTGTAAGTTAATCTATGTCATGGTTTAAGGATTTCATATATCATTCACAATTATTTATCCACCGTCGACAACTATGTATTTTGAGTTATTTAATATGTGATTTACAATGTCATTCTATCCCTAGGATATAATAATCAAGAAATATATTATTTATTTTTTAAGAGTATAATATTTCATCATATACCTTATGTGGTATTATAGTATATTAGTGTATTATCCTATAAATATAAGAAAATTTTTGTAAATCCATCCCAGTAACTATACCAATTACCTAGGAAATGATAATGGTCAATTATTACCCTGAAATGATTTTGGATTTGTATGTATCAATGTTTTTCCATATGTCTTCTTTTTTTACTATTGTAAAAACTCTCTTGACTAGTAACTCAAAAATTTATCACCATCCAGGGATGAGGTAGGTGTTTTGATGTTGGGATTCATCCCATGAGAGGGGTTTCATATGTATCCCTATTAAAAATAACCCAAATCCACGTACATTGCTTATAGAAAATAGTAAATGTCATACCATTTAATATCATTTGACATAGACCATGGGGGTTTATTCCATGGTCATACATCCTTGACTAAATGACATATCATTTATATTTGTACATATGGGGCTGATTAAAAGCAGTTTAACATCATAAAAAGATACTATTTACTATAATACATAACTTTTTGAGCATATAATACTATATTAATGGAACCTTTAAATTGTTTAGATTGGAATTATACATGATTTTACTTTTTTTTATCATTTCTATTGGTAACTAGATAAAAGAGGGTATGGTTGTTTCTTATAATTGATAAGAGGCCCATGATCTTTTTGGAACAACAATGGGGAATTGGTATTAGATCATAAATGAGGGAATGATATGGGATTTCACCATATGAGAGGCCAAATAATATATGATTTTCCACATCCCATTGATAACTAGATGATGATAGAAGACCATGTTTATGGGCGATATAGCCCATTGAGTAAAGGTTCGGGCTTACAAAAAATCAAATACCCTCTTATAAATCAATTCATCATTAATTATTCAATGGAGGGATGATGAAGGTAATTATTGGGTGTGAGATGGTTATGGAAATCATGTAAAATTATATTATGATAGAGGTTGGGAAACCAGTCATATGAGTGACTCAACACAAGTATATCAAGATAAAACATGGTAGTTATTTGATTGGAAGTGGTTAAATGTGGTCATATCATATTTCTTATGATAAGTGTTCTAAGGAAGGAATAATTTCACCAGTTTCATAAGGTTAGGATCCATCATTATTTATGGAATACATGACTTATTATATCTTTAGTGTAATATTATTTAGGGAGGAAAACTTTCGGGAATATATTATCCTAGTTTTGATTTCTATAAACATATGAATACATGATTGAAGTGACACACTATATAATGAAGATACAAATAAATTATTTTAGTTATATATGGATATGGTCATGATTGAATTATATTTTTGGTGCTCTCCCCTTAGTTTATATAAGAAAATAAATTCATTTGGGTTGATTTAACCTAGTTAGGTGAACTTGGTAAAGTTAGGTATGTTGTGGAGGATGAAGAATTATCTTTTTTTGAAAATTTACAAATTGACCAACCAAAAGTTGGATCTTTTCTGGTGATATACCATTTAAATGGGGTTAAATTGTACAGAGGATGCCCAATTTTATAATGGTATTGGTTTTTTATATGAGAATGTTTAGATCACTAAATTTTTTGGTTTCTTGGATGCTAGCCAAAAAGTAAGTGTGTAAGGATCCTGCTGTCAAGGAGTGACATTGTAAAACCACTATATGGTATATTTTGTAAGATCTAGTGTGAGATTATTACATAGAGAAGGAATTTCCAGGAACATGTAACTTGGATCCTATCCCCATAGATCTATTTTATTTACTAATGTAACCAAATATAATGTTATGAAATCCTTAAAAAAATTGACAGTTTTCAGTTAGGGTGATTCTCCTATAAAAGATATTTGTTACAAGATAATTCTACTACCCATTTTTTGAAGTATGTCATTGGTACTTATTGGGTACTATTGTTACCCAGGGTTTTCATTAATAGATATTATATATTTTTTATCAATATTTAAAACATCACACAAATTCATACCTAGGTATTATAAAGTGATAGTGCCTTTGGAAACATAGAAACATAAACATCCATCTCATGAAATATTGTTTTCATATCCCAATTATTTCATCATAATAAAGAACCCTTTTTAAAAAATCATACAAAATATCATTATTCAAATATTGGGAAAGGAAACATAAGAATATAGTTATCTCAGATGATCTAAAATGGTAAAATTGTATATATCAATCATAGCATGATCGTGAGGGAATAAGTACCCGAACATAAAAATTAGAAATTGTATCATTTTAATCAATGATCATAATATCAATTCATTGAATACAGTTTTGTAGTTCATAATACATGAATCATAAAGTAACATGATCCATGAGAGAGAAATATTGGCATAAGACATGGAATTATGGAATATACCTAAAAATATAAAATCATTACCTTATTAGACAATGATATTTTTGAACACTATCATAGAATAATTGGATCACTCCCAAAACCATATTAATATTTATGCTTTACTCCAAGGACTATAATGGTGGACAAGATTCATACTAAACTGGGTTAATAACTCATTGCATTATGGATTATCTCATTAAATATCATTATTTACCTAATGAATTTGAGGGAGATATAGGTCAGACACATCAAATAAGGAAAATAATACATATGTGTGCAAAAATATCATAAATAATTCATCATATCATGACCCTTGAAAATAAATGGGTTTCATAAATCAATTATTATATCCTATGACGTGAAAAAAAAATCACAAGACGTTCGTAATACAAAAACTCATGAAAATAAATTCGTTTCATGTACATCATGCCATAAGAAAATAAAAAATAAAAAGAAATAATAATTATTGTATCATTGTATAATTTCTCTAGTAAATAATGGGTTACATCAAATTATTTCATCATTATAGTAAAATGAGTTTGAATGATCACTTGGAATTTATGTTTTTAAAAAACTAATCATTCTCTTTTAAAATAACTTTTTACTTTAAAATTTCACACTTATAAGTAAAAATATGATCTCAAAAAATAACCTTGTAAAATTTAAAAGGATGATTTTTATATTTGATAAATCCATAAAATGGGATTTTATTCACATATTGTATAAGTTAAAAAAACATTTATTCAGAATTGTTTTATTAAAATTAAAAAAGATCTTAATTTAGAAAACTAAAAAATGAATAATTTCAAACAACTTTTTAAAAATAAAAACATTGATAAAGGTGATAATTATTTATTAAATGAGAATATTAAAACCCTTTTTAAAAATAATTTTATAACTGATATACATATAATTAAAATATTCTACATTTGAGACTAAAACATAATCAATTTTTATTAATGATAAGATTGTGAAATAAAGTCTTACATCAAGTCTCTCAATTAAATGTTCATATTCAGAACTCTAATATAATACATATGAATTTATTATACATTAATTAAATAAATATATATATATATCTATCATACCATTTATTATTCATTTGTAACTTCTAATTAACTGTTAAATTAATAATTTTATATGAAATTCACTATTTTTTGTGATAACTACATCGTTTTCCAATCATATTTCAATTTTGAAGTCGTGGTTCTTATAAATTTACCGTGGTACCATCATACTAAGAATGATTGTAATGGTATAATAATAATATAAATTTATTGGGTATATATTTATTATAATTCATAATATTTAGAGGTAGAAAAACGAATTACAAAGTTCATAGAGATGGTAGGTCATACATATGCATGACCGATGTTTAAAATTATAATCTGATGGATTATAATAAATGCAAATAATAATAAATTTTTTGAATAAATATATAATTTAATATAAATATATTATATATTAATAAAATTTTCCTTTATTACCATCAATTTTAAATATATATGAAAAATGAATTGTGTTGCATTATGGAGATCGTAGTCCATACAAACGCATGAGTGACATTATCATTTCCCAATATATTGAATGATAAGAAGGTAGGCCTGATATAATAAATATATAGGTTAATTATAACATATGTATAATATAAAAAAATTAAACCTCACAAAATTCCCATCCATCAACGATGATGATGAAAAATGAATTGTATCACTATGTGGAGATGATAAGGCGTACATATGTAGAAGTGGTATACTTAGTTATTATTTAATTTAAAATATAGAATATGAAAGTTCCCTAATACTAATAATTCCATTTTATAATAGTCTATATAAATAATTATTTATTTATTTATTAATTTAGTAAATTTATTAGAGGATTAGTGGAGTAGAAAATACAGGTGATCAGTTAGAGCTATTACCAATAATTCAAATTGACGCCTTAAGATCTCCTCAAAAGGGATCTAGGACTGTCTTTTTATAAGACCATCACCTATAATATTTGGATAGAGAAGTTGGGAAAATTTTTCTGAATAATTTGGAAGAGATATAGGGCTCAATTTTATATCATTCAACAAAAGAATAAAGTTTCCTTTTATAATTTATGTGAGGACCACTTTTTGAAATTCTCAAAATATTAAAATATAATAAGAATATTCTAGATAAAAATGATTACAAACATCCTATAAATTAATTGGTTATTAAATAATTGAACATATATTATATCCTCTATAATTATTTAAAATTTATTGAATTTTAAAATAATTTAATGAAATATTAATCCCATCAAATATCCTTATTGACTATTTTGATACTATTAGTTATGTTAAATTTAATAACATAAAGGAAAAATATTAAATTGAGGAAAATATATTATTATATCCTAAAAAAGTTATGTTAATATATATATAATTCATTTATAACCTTAAATATGTCAAATAACGTAAATTTTAATATTTTTAATTTCATTCATTTAATTTTTATTTTAATTAAATAATTAATACACCAGTATTGTGTAAGTATTTAAGGTAATTATTTCATTCCTAAAAATTATAAATAAATCAAATTAATTAATATTATTTCATTAGGATCAAAATTTATTTTATTATTAATTCCCTAAAACAATCTTCCCCATGTCAACTCATATATGATATTAAAACTAATAGAGTGACATTTTCTCACTTCTTTTTGTCTAAATAATATATAGATCATTTTCTTGAAAACTATTAAATTAAATAAATAAATTTAAACCTATGGTATTATTGGTTGAATTTAATTCATCCAATAATAATTAAGATGAATAATTTTGTTTTTTAAGATAGTTTTATCCAGGATTAACCTGATTTACCATTTACAGAGATGATGAAATTTATCCAGGTTACTATACATATTGACCAAAAATAAAATGTGAATAATTACCAAATTTAAAAATAAAAAGTTAAAATATTTAATCCATTATATAATTCAATAACTATAAATTTGAAATATTAATTTTAACACAAGTGTGGAAAATGTGATAAAAACTTATTTTTAGGAGAAATTCAATTTGGAGCATAAAAATGGATTTTTATTATCTTTTTCTAAGAAAAATATTTTTAAATGTTTAAAAAGATTTATCAAGTAAAAAAATTACATTTAATTAAAAGTATTCATATATAAGGATTAATATAATATATTTATATAACTTTCATTATACTTGTAAAAATAATTTCTCATAAAAATTGTGAGTTTAATTTTAAAATAATTAATCCTTATTATTATAATCAGGAATTTAATTTACAAATGTATAAAACTTATATTTTTCATTTTTTATTTGTTACTAATCATTCCTAAAAATATAATGTTTATACTGTAACAAACATATCATATTTCAATAATGTGACATGGTTTATTTCAATATGTTGTTGCATGGAGGACAGTCTATCTAAAAATTAAAATTATTTAAAGATAAATATTTCATTAAGATAATGAGGTGTTAAATTATAACCCCAATAAAAAACATTATAAAATAAAAATAATCACTCATAGAAAAACATATGATGAGACATATCACCCTTCACATCACTAGGTTCCCACAAGACTTCTTCAAATTTAGTAGTTTCATCACAGAACCTTAGCCAATTGATCAATCTAATTTGATTGAAAATTATATCTGTGATCCATAATTTCTTCCTGTTTTCATATAAAAAAATATTGATTAATATATGTGACCTCTTATTTTGGTAATTTTGAAGGACCAAGAATGTACTTCTTTAATATAGATACAATGAAAACCTCAATAACTGAAGAGAGATTTAGTGGATGTTCCTATCGATAATCTACATTCCTAAAAAGATAATGAATTTAAAAAGGAAATATATATCTAGGGAAGAAATTTCCTGATTTTCCATGTGTCATCACTCTCTTCTAGGGAGAAGCTCAGTGGAATACCTTTTCAACCATATAAAACTCTTACTCATTTTGACTATTTCCCTCATATCGTTTTTGTGGACTCTGACCTATTGTTATTTGATGTTGAATTGATATAACCATATCTAAAATCTCCTCAACTAGATCAGGTTTCAATAGATACCCATCTCAATCATTATTCTAATGTGTGGATGTTATACGCTTCATACAATATAGTAAATCATGACAAGTTATCTGAATTAATGATATAAATTGATTGTTATACAAAATTTTTCTGAAAGGGAGGTATTGATCCCAAAAACCATTAAAATCCACTAAGAATGTGTCCACATGCCTTATAGATATTCTAGAAAAATTATCATGATAGAATGATTATTTGGTATAAATGATGTTTTTTACATTGAAGTTGATCTATTATAACCTATATTTTATTGTGGACTTTATATTTTTGTGGGAGTCAGATGAAAAATTATTATGTTATGTTTTAGCATTTCTATTCATGTATGGTTAATGATATAACATCCACATAGCCATCTATCTTGCATCCTTAACTTAATAAAATCCCAATTAACTAATAAAGAAACTCTATAAGATCATTCTTCAAGTCATTAAAATAGAAATAATCTTTTAGGTCTGTGTACCTCATTGTAATTTCTAGATGAATAGAGAATGCTAAGCTATGAACTTCTTATAATAGATCCTTCTTCCTGTATATTTTGTTAGGAACACATTTAAAGAACATGAACCTTATTGTTCAATAATAATAAATATGAACTTTGGAATATTAATCAACTTATTTTTCATCTCTAAATATTATTTCTACACCTCTTTAAAAATCAATTATAGAGATGGTTGTGCATTCATTTAGGCCAGATAGGATTTCCCCACATCCATAAATCTTTTAAGATCCTTACTCTGTAAATCCATAAATACTTTATATTTTTTATCCTTAAAATATAAAATATAGAATTTTTTAATTCATCTACAATAATATTAATGCTTTTCTGTTTCCTTGGGTAATAATATATTTAGCAGTCATAGTTGTTAATCATTTTTAACCATCTTCTTTTCCACATGCTTATCTACATTTGACTTAAAACATAACTTAATATTTTTTTTCAGTATATATGTCATACCATTTTGGATATAGAAAATGCCTCCTTATCATTAATTCAAAACATACCATAGTTAATTTAAAATCATGAGCTGGATGAAATTTCTCTTGAAACATCCATTGGAGTGAGGAATATGCTATCACAATATCATCTTACAAGAAATACATCATAGTCCCCAATTTGATGCATCACTATATATCAAAATCCATTCTCCACTATGGGGTTGTGTGGTTATTGGTTCACTAAAAACCATTTTTTCCATCTCCTTGAAATTATCTTTACATTTTTTAATATATATGAACATAATACGTTTATATGTCAATATATTGAGTAGATTAGATAATTGTGAGAAATCATTCACATAATGTCAATAATATCCATCCTACCCAAGATACATATAGATATAATTCTTTGCGGTCAATCTAAATAATTTCTCAATAACTTCTACCATTTATGGATCTACAAATATTCCCTCACTTGTTATTATATAACAAAATTCAGAAACATTATGAAAGAAAAATGTAAAACTTTGTAATTTTTTTGCATGTTTTCTATTTTCTTTGGTTCTTTAGTATTATCCTCAAGAAATCTATATTCTCCACCTTTGAACTTGAAAATAAATGAATATATACAATAAATACTACCTAAAATTTTTCATTAAAGTCCTTAGAGACCCTATTCATTATGTCAATAAAGATATCTTTGGAAGTAGTGACACCAGAAGGTACTACTATAAATTCATAGTGTCCATACCTTGATTGAATATCATCTAGCATATATTTACCTTCTTGGCCCTAAATTAATGAAATATAAAAAAATTTCAATCATTGATAAGTATTGTGCCCCAGGTAGTAAATAAAAAAATCATTAATATAGGCGAGAAGATTTGTGTTACTGAATGAAATTTTGTTAAGCTCTAAATAATCAATTCAATTATTAATTGACGAGTATTTCTCCTCAAAAAATAGAATAGGCACACCCCAAACTGACACATGAGGGTGTATGAATCCCTTATCGTGATTTCCCCAAAGTGTCTTAATCAATTATTGTAACTTAATTTGGGATATTCTACAAGGATACATTGAAATAGGTATAGCGCTATGAATGTGTTTTATTGAAAACTCAAATTCCATATTTAGTGGAAGACCTAAAAATTATTCATGAAATATTCCAATAAAACCCCATACAATAAGTGTATATTTATTGTTGAGTTTCTCCCTTACCATTTGTGATATATAACCTTCATATATATGAATTAAGACCCACATTATTTATCAATTTCCATTAGATGTCCATATTCATCCTCATATTGATAAATTATTATAGGTTCATTCATAATATGAAATGTTACTTCCCTTACCTCGAAATTAATATAATCTATATATAGGGAAATTAAACCCATTCCAAGAATTAAATAAAATTCATCTAACGGAATAATAAGATCATTTTCCAAAATAAATATTCCACATACTTCAATTAGAGAAGATCTATAAACTTGATATGAAGATTTTGAGACATTAGGAGGCACCATATCTTACTAAATATCTAATTATTACGGTGATATTGTGATATCCTTATAAAGTTAATTATTAATAAATGATTGGTTGGATTCAAAATCAAATTAGGCATTAACTACTATTGATTTTTTTAATAAGTGTACATTTCACAAAATCATTTTCATAATCTACTTCTGTAGTTATGATCACATGAGATTAAGATTTTAATTTGGGATTAAGTGGTTTTTTGATGATTATAATTATTAACATTCAGATGTGTGCATTGGTTTTCATAATTCTCGTACTCCATGAATTGGTAACATTATAGTGTGGGTAGTGTATTCTATATTGTGTTTTCAATATTTTCATATGTAGATAACTTCTTTCCATAATTTCACCATTTTCATTCCCAATGGCCTTCTATTATACTCATAGAATTTTTACCTGCCCCCATAATTAAATTTTAAAATGTTTCCCTCCACAAATCAAGCATAATTGATAACTTGTATTCATTTTTTGATTGTTTTTAGTATTATATTTTTATTTTTATTTTTTTAAAACAATGTGATTTATCTGTCACTCCAATATAAATTATAACATTAAATTCATGTCTAAAAATTCATTCATATATGTAGGAATCTCTTATAGATAATGATTTTTGGGTAGTTGGATTTATGGAACAAAAAAAAGATCAATATTACATTCATGGAAGATAATTAAACTATGGTAATTACTTGAAAATGTTGTAGAATTTTTCTCATATGAAACAATGGATTCATCAGACTTATATCTAATATTAATAAATTAATTATCCATATTTTTATGTATTAAATGAGGTATGTATTTGATGAGATATATCCCCATAAATTCATCACATTCTATGGTTTCAATTTCATCACATTCCCTCATAATATTGATTAGATTCCCCCATTGGCCTTTTTCTTCTTCCATGTAATAAATAGTTTAGGAATGTTTTTATTTTCACAAACATATAATAATTGAAAATATTTCCACAGTGGTGTTGATCCATTAATCATACACTAGTGATTTAGAATATCTCCTAAAATAAAGTGTATGTTTTAGCATGAATGATTCAAAAGTGCATTTTTTCTCCTTTGAACATTTGAAAACATAGCATGATTCATTCCCTAAGAAATATGTATGAGCATGGCATTATGATTATACATTCTACTACCAATAAAATATATATTCTCATGGAAATCATTTCATTATCAATTTCATTCATCATTAAGGTGATTCCGTTTGGATAATTACATTGACTATAACCAATAATATTTTTCTAAGCGACAATAATAAAATTTCAAAACCATATAATCATTAAAAATAATTTTTATGATGTCTAAATTGAAACACCTTCAATTATTACACATTAGTATTATATAATTGAATAAAAATTAATATTTTATCCTAGATTTATACTAATATCTAAATATTTCTCATCTAGGTTACCAATGGATGACTAAACCGATCCAATGATAGAAACTATAGTTACCCATGATTTTCATACGTGAATATTACATCTTATTTTATTAATATTCATTATATTACACAAACACATGCATGAGAATTATAATATTATAGTGTATTTAAAAACATTAATACATAAAAATAGTTAGTAATATATCTTCAATGTCCCCCAATAATTTATTCATACCAATAAATCATTATGAATAATCATACTGAATACCATTATTCCTATATTATATAAAGGAAACATAAGAATAAGGTGATCTCAGATGCTTAATAAGGTTAATAAATGGATATGAGAATCATAACATGAGTATAATTTAATAAGAACAAGTGCATAATATTAAAAATTATACCATTAATACCAAGGATCATAATATTGTTTCATTGCGTAAATATTGGTATTGTATAATATATCAATCATAAGTTAACATAATCTATGAGATAGTACAAATGAAAAAATTCATGGAATTGTGAAATATAAATAAGTATATAAAATCATTGCCATAGTAGTAGAGGATATTTTCCAAGACTATCTTATTGGAATTGGTTCACTCGCCAAACCCTTAGAGTATTCAAGGTTCACTCACAGAGTATCATGGTGAAAATGGTCCTTACTAAACTATGTTCACTCTCCATTCCATTCCTATTTAGGTCATGAGATATCATTTTATACCCAATACATTTGAGGGAGATATATGCCCCCACCAATCAGGTAATTAATGCGATACAAATATGGGACACATTATCATAAATAAAATATCATATCAAAACCCGTGAAATTATATGTCTTTCATAATGAAATCATCTTATCAGAGCCCATGAAAATAAATGTGTTTTGTAAAACATTCATCATAAAAACCTCATTAAAAAATTTCGGTAAAAATCAAGTTATTGTAAATATAAATCATCCACATAAATAATATTAATGGTATCCTTGAGTCATATCCCCATTAAATCTTTAGTAAATTCAAATAATTTAATCTGATAAGGAATGATATTTTATGATATCACTTGGAATAATTCTTGGGAAAAGAAACCATTCAATTATGAAATTACTTTTTAAAATGTTGTGAACTTATTAAGGGAAAACATTAATAGGGAATAATTTTAGAAAAATATAGAATATGATTCAAATCATTGAGTCATAATGGTGATGGTAATATAATCTCATGTTGTGTAAGTTAAAAAATCATTCCATTGGTATTTTTCGAAAATGAAATAAGGATCTTCATTTAGAAAACCTAAAAATAATTCATTTCAAACCAATATTTAAAAAATCAAATCATGGGTAAAAATTAATTAAAACAGCTGTAAGAGAATAATAAAAACATTTCTTTATTTTTTTAAACACAATGACATGTAATAGAAGTATTTCACAACATTGACTTAAACATAAACAATCTCAAATAATGATGGGATTTAGAAATAATCAATTACATAATGTTTTACCTTTCTTTATTCATGTTCAAACCTATTGTATAAAAATTTAGGATTTATAATACATGTATTACATGACCACAAATATATATAATAGAATTTATGATTTATTTATTACATCTTATAACCTATTTATTAATAATTTGTTATTAAATTTTCTATTCTGGGTGATAGGTGATTCTTTTTCCAAGAGTTCTTTGAGACGATAGCCCTGGTCCTTATACATTAATCATTTTAAAATAATTTACATAATTTTATTATCATAATTTATAATAATTATAAACATATTTATAATCATTCATAGGAATTATATATAGAAAAATGAAATACATTGTTCATGGATATATTATGTTGTTTATACACATGAACATCGTAACCATTTTTCATCAAATGCAATGAATGAAAGCTAAATAATAATACCTCTTTCTATAATGATAATTATTTTATATATATCATATAAATTCATAAAATTCTTCATTATTACCATCCGTGTGAAATGTAAATGGAAAAGGAATCACATTTCATTGTACATATGGTAGTCTATATATACACACAATCAACATTATCATTTCACAAAAGATTGAGTGTAAGAAGGAAGAAATTATATTTTTCTTACAAAAATATAATTATGAAAAATAATATATAAAAAATTACCCCATCATAATTTCTATCTATAAAATAAAGTGATGAAATTTGAATTTTATCGCTATGTGGAGATGGTAAGCATAAGTACACACAAGTGATACATTCACATCCTATTTGATGGGTAAGGTCATGTATAATGGTGTTTTCATAATCCTAAAAAAATTATATGTATTTTTTATACATAATTTATTATTTTATGATGAATATCATATATTCAGTGGTGGTAAAGAATAGAAAAAAAAGAAAGTAATTAGTTAGCATGAGTTCCACTTCTCTGAAATGACTCATTATGATATCCTCAAAATGGATCAAGGGTTGGTATTTTGGGAAGAAAAAAATCCTTTTGAATATGGATAGAGAATTTGGAAAATTAATTAAAAAAATTGACCAATAAGTGTCAAATGTTTTTGATTATGTGAAGGAGGAAGTTCCCTTTTATAATTGATGTGAGGGGCAATTTTGGAATTTCCCAAAATATTAAAATATAATAATATGATTATATAGATAAATGTTTTAAAATTCCATATAAAGTAACAGGGGATGATATTTAAAAGAATATTTTTAACAAATTAATAATATTTAATATTTTTATGATTTTAAAATTTTTTAATAAAATATTGATCCTATAAAATATCATTATTTCCAATTTTTATACTATTCATTACATTCACAATTAAAACATCAAGACATCAAGAAAAATTACAAAAAAATTATAATATCATAAATATTTCATTTTAATCAATATAATTCATTGATCAACTTAAATATGTCAAATTATGTTACCATTATTATTTTTAATATCATTTCCTCAATTCTACAATTAATTGAATAAATATTGAATTGACAATGTGTATGTATTTAATGTAAATATTTATTTAATAAAACTTATAAATAAAATAAAATTATTAATATAATATCATTATGCCTCTGGATTTGATGGTGAGTCATGTTTTTTATCAACGAAATCTTGATTGTGGTGTTGAGAAAGTGCCATCATTGGATGGTGATGGGGGAACTTGTCCTCTGGGGTCCGAATCTTTTTATGAGAATCATTTATACAGTGTTGTTTGTGAATATATCACAATCATCATAGATACTAAAGTCTCGGGTGGAGATTTAGACCATTTTTGTCGGGGCTCCTACTGATAACATTGGAAGCTTTATTGGGATGGAATAGAGGGAATTATAGGACAATCAGAAGCAGTTAGAGGTCAAGGTCTCTACTGTTAATCAATTTAAAGAATTGGAGCATGATGGGATACCCCATTTGAATGATGGTCATCATGTAAATCATGATTTGAGCATGTATCTGGAATCCACAACTCAGTAGGCAGTGATTACAGAGATGTAATGTGGAAGGATTCCCCTGATGTTCAAGACACTGAGGTGTATTCCCAATTTTTTACCCTGATTGATATTAACAGGCACTCCAAGCTAAAAATAGGATGGATACTATCTCCCTCAGAGGGTTCTATGTTGGTAGCTAATGGTGGATGAAATATTTATCACTCTGTTCATAACCCTAAAAAATGCAGAAATGTCTCTGATAGTGATAGATATTATTATAGCGGCATTCTCAGACCTTCCTATAGTGATATTATTCAAGGTGGAAATTGTAATATGTCTAAAAGTGAAGGATTTATGACTACTCTACCAAGGATAAGGCAGAGAAAAGATTAATCTAATCAATCAATGATTGTATCTACCAAGTATTCTTCTAATAAAGAAATGGAGTTTATCCCTGATCCTAAAAAGGGTTGTGTTGTTAACCAATACTATAAGGAGCATCACTCTTTGGATAAATTGAATCATATAAATAATTACATCATGCTTTTGATGTTTTATAAAATTCATTTAGAGTCACAATCATCTATTGTGGATAAAGCATCCTATTATGGATGTGGTGAGCGGTGTGAATTTTATGACATTCAGTTGTCTCAATATGGTTGGGATTGTGAGTTTGATATTGGAATTATTTCCACCCTCATTAATTTCCTTTCATTACTTTTCCATTCTATTTAATAAATATGTAGAGGTTTTTTTCTCTAACAGTACTTTCATGGGTAATATATATATATTTTCCATTAAATATTTTCATTAAAATACCCAATAAATAACCTTTCGTGTATAGGCTAAAATGTCAAGCATTCAATGGAAATTATGATGAATAATTGTGGCCTTATAACTTATTTTTAACCAATATTTTCTAGATTTACAATTTGTTGAGGTGATAAATATTACCATGGTTACTATTCATATTTTCTGAAAATAAATGGGATATAATTACCAAATTTGTAAAAAATATTCTGAACATGTAATTTATTATATCTAACTCAGTTTTAATAAATTTTAGAAATTAATTTTAATTTATGATTAGAAATGTGAAAAAAACTATTTTTTTGAAAAAAATATATTTAAGTATAATGTTGGATTTTTTCTTATGCTACGATTAGAAAAAAATATCGATTGTTTCAAATTTGTTAATAAGATAATAATATTTAGCTAAAATCATTCACCAATAAAGACTAATTTAATTTATTGTACTAAAATCCATTGTACACAAAAAATTGTTTTTCATAAAAAAATCATTATTATTTTAAAATAATGTCTTATTTTTTATTTATATCATGAATTTATAGATCAGAAAATTCTTATAATTTATTTATTAATATTTATACCTTAATTACTGATATCAAGGAGATAATGAACACATTATATTTAAATATTTCTATGTGGTTTTTTTGTACTAGTTATTGTGTGAAACACAAGATATCAATGAAATAAAATTATTTAAAAAGAAATATTTGATTACATACATGGGGTGTTATATGGAGTTTGATATCATGATTCCATTGAACTTCCTTAAAAAAAATCACCAATTAAGCATTCTATTTTATTAGAATTTTGATATGATGCCATAAATGAATTCTAGAGGGGAAGATGTTTGATTTCTATATAGGATCTTCATCATACTCCCACAAAGATATATAGGTCCATGAGGATGTTATAAAGTCGTGAGGGGTGGCCAAATAAATTCTAAAAATGGAATCTATTAGAAAAATTTTTATGTAGCATCAAATGATCGATTTCATGATGTTAAAATGACTAATTATTTTCTTTTATGACATCCCCAACATTTTTCAAATATCCCATAATTGATATTTGATATTTCATTATATACCTATGTCATTCCAAAACATACATAAATCTTACCCAATAAGACATGATTTACACTAGGATATATAATTCCCACCTCTATTCAACAAAATTATTTGATGTTCCTAATATGTTACAGAATTCTGAATGATTTAAACCATGACTTCAAAGATTGATTTCAATTACAACAATATATATTATGGGACTAAAACAAATTATTTATATTATTCCATAAATTACACATATAGAGAAAAATATTTTCAATACTTGATAAATTGTTTTTATTCATGGAAAATATCCATTTTCCATATTTTCTTACCTTTAGATCTACTTCAATGTTATTATTGGATATTTGGGCATGTTGACATTTTATCTAAACCAAAACTATGTGAAAATAAAAGGAAATAAAATATGTACCTGATATAGCTCATATCTAAAACTACAATAAACCAGGGTGGAATCCCAAGTCTAACATCAAAAGTTATGGTGAGAAAGGATTTTGGTTTTCCAATAAAAGCATGCATGTCTATATATTAATGTTGATTTTGTTACAGAATAGGTATACCTAAGAGTAATAAACAAAAAATTGTGTGTTTTTCATTAAACTAATCATCACCTAGTTCTCAAAAAAATTCATTATTTCACACATGGTATGCCACTCTTATCATTTTCTTTACGAACCATTATGAATTATTTGAATAGATGATGTCTTTGAATGACTTAGGTTAAACCAAAGGTGTCTTGTTTTGAAAATGTTTTGTCATGATCTAATCATATTATAATATGTTTTTATTAATATTTTGTCTCCCAATAGGATTATTATTGTTCATTCCATTCTTTAGTGTTTTACTTAATGGATAGAATGCAATGAATGTATGTTAATGCTAAATATGGTGGACAATGTAATAATGTGCCTCTTGGGAAACCAACTGTCTTGGGAATGGGAATGAAAAATATCATTGTTATTCCTACACAAATTTCGCAATCTATGAATCATAAAAAATATATAATGGGGAAAAGAAGTGAATAACGTCCTGTTGAGACCTTCATGAGGTAATGAAAATTGTCTTTTAGAGGGTATAATGATCCACTAGTTTCTAAGAAATGGAACAGTATAATTGAAAATATATTTTTCTTTCTTCAATGTTGGTATCATGAGAAATTAATTTAGGTTCCCTATTATATATAAGGATAAAGAGATGGATGGTAGAATATTTTTTAGAATATAAGGGAAAATGGATAAATTTAATACATATAGTGGGATGAGTTTAAAAAAATACATTACAATATGTAGATTACCCATATTCATCATATGAAAATAGAGATTTAATTATACTAGATTATGAATAAGGATGTGGAATTTTTGGTTACCTATGAGGAAACTTTTACAAAACGTCTAAGAAACACTATTGGAATTATCATCCAACCTAAATGTATGGTTTATAAATTTTTTTGGCTTAATACAAATTTCCCAAAGAGAATTCAATATATGAAGATTAAGTAGATATGAATAAAATATATTGTTTTGTTATTGTGGATGAAAAAGATATTGGACTTAACTATCTATCTCATGGTTTTGGGTAATGAAATGTGGAATTCAAAGGAAACTATAAACACCATGGAGAGGGGAAGATGAGCCTTTAATTATACTCTATCTGTGGAATAATTCATGTAGTAGATTAATTTAGAGTAACTAGTAATTTTTTTAGTTATTATTTGAATGTCAATGGGTAATCAAAAACGGAATTGATGAAAAACAATTAGATACTTATGTTTATAGATTAAAGGCTCTATATACGACATCATTATTACGCCAGAGTTATAAAAATAAGGTGTATATGTATTTTTTCAAACAATTATAATATAGTATTGTTAATGATTATAATTAATGTTTGGAACCAATTTAGTATAGATAGAAAGGTAATTATCATAAGATCGCTATTTATTATTAGGATTACAATAATGATATGGTGAAAGGTACACATACAATCCATTATTGAACTGCTATTGTCTTACATTATTCTAGATCAACCAACTCATTTATATCTTATGAGTTATATTAGGGGACAATAATGTCTCCCTAATGATTTGATATTGAATTATCAATTAAAATCTCTATTGGTGTGATGATAATATCCAATTTCTCTGATTATTCTTCAGTAGATGTTTGTGGGAATGTGCTTTTGGATAATATAATTCTTCTCCCAATAGTTGAATATGATGTTGTTTTATTAATGGATTGGGTTTAACTTTATAAATCCGATGTGAAATATTGAGTAAGGGCTATCATGTTTGATATTCGGAACCATCCATTGATCATCTATAAATATGATGATAAATATAAACTTTCATAAGATATCACAGAAATATTATTGGAATTTATGCCATTAAATAGTGGTGTTTATCTTATATAGTTGGGGGTATACTAAACATAAATTATATATATTTTCAGAAGGAGTTTTTCAATGTATTTATCGAATATTTTTATTGTATTCCCTCAACTCGTGATGTTTATTTCCTAATAGAAATATTACTTTGTGTTACACCTATTTCAATGATATGATATATAGTGACCCATATTGAGTTTTGAAATTTGATGAAACAACCCAGGGATAATCTTTACTTGGGATTCATTCAGCCAAGTTTTTGAACAGGGGGCAAACTAATTAATTCTGTTAACAGGAATGATGGGTAAATGTGAATATTCATTTAATATTAAGAACTAAACAATATTATAATTGATATAATGTATCCACTACCCCATATTGGTGACTTTTAAAATCAACTTCACATATCTTAATACTTCTCTAAGAATGATCTACATTATGGATATCATCAATTGAGGGTCAATATAGATGATATATGAATGTATATATTTTATACAATTCATTGACCTAGAATATATAGTCATTCCATTTGGTCTTACTAATTCCACCACTATCTTCATAGATTTAATGAATAAATTTTTAAATATTACCTTGATCAATTTTTTTTAGTTTTTATAGTTGATATTCATATATATTAATAGAGAAACAAAGATCATGGGGATCACCTAAGGATTTTATTGAACCCCTATTTAAGGAAATTCTTTATGATAATTTTACCATCTTTTATTTTTTGTTATAGAAACCAAAATTTTGGGATTATATATTATCACAAAAGGGTATTTTGTTGGATTCATCAATTTTGGTGTAATACCCCATGAGTTTATGAATTTGTTCTATGAAATCAAAATTATTTGATGGATTTTATTGCAAAATACACAATGTTGAGTTTATTTATTTGAAAATCTAATCTTATATTATGCTACACCCAACATTGATCTTAGATTTCGGAACATGAAACAATATTTCAGCATATGTTACACGTAATAAAATATTCCTTTAATATCATTTTTTACAAGAAAGACCGAGTTTTACTGAACTACAATATTCAATTATTATTATAACATCATCTAATAGTGGTCAACTAGCAATTAAAATGGATGGTATGAAATGGAATAACTAAGATTAGAAAAAACAAAATTATAGATTTTATTATAATTATTTTGTGTCAAATAAATTAGAACTATAAATCAGACACTTTTATGATAGAAGGAAATATTTTTTTATGAAAAGTATTTTATGTTCACAAGTGTGTTTTCTATAAATAAATTATCCAAATCTGTTTTTTAATGATTTTAATTAAATTAGTATATTATATATTTAATAAATATTTTGAAATTCATCTTATATAATTTCAAGAAAAGAGATAATAAAAAATCCAATTTTCCTATTAAAAGCTATATTTTTTAAAGGTAGTTTGTCACCTTTTTATGGCGCACGTATTTTAAAAATAAATCATTTAATTTTAAAAAATCGTAAAATAAAAATAATTTTTATATCATAATATAATAATTATATTATGGTCCATTTTTCATATTATTGGAGAAGTTTGATTTTTTTTATGAATAATGAATGGTATTAAAATTTAATTGAAAATAGCCTTTTTTAAAAATAATAATGATAAACTATATTTTGAATTGGTTTTAAAGTAAAAATACTTCAATTATACATTTAATAATTTAATTTTGGTTGTTTAAATAAATTTCATAATTAAATTGAGTATAAAATCTTTTTAAACATTTGACCTATTTTACTTTAAGAACATGTTTTCTCGACGCACCCCCAAGGTTATTTTTAATTTAATTTCTCAAAATTCAATATTTTTAATTTGAAAAAATGGATTCCATATTTAGAATAATAATAATAATAATATAGTATCTAAAAATTACATAAATTAATAATTTTCAAATTTTATTATAAAAAATAGTTAAAATCGAATACGGTGATGAGGGAAAAATAAGTTTACCAAGGGACTAAACCTTAAAATCATGGGTAATATGACCCGGAAACCTCAAAAACACCAATTTTATTTCAATATTTATTCCTTAAACCACTATTTATTTATATTTTACTATTATTGGAGAAATGTTACATTGAAAAAATGTGGGTTCAAATCAATTTTTTGAAAATATATTTGTTTTCCACTATGCTCACATATAAAAGGCCACCCCCACATCCCCTATCTTAACAAGATCATACCGAATTGGTTTAGACTAAACCTACAAAAATTTCTTCTAAATATGCCTACTATCATACCATAATACTTATATTGGGATTAAATGGAACCATGATAGGACTTTCATTCAATCCAGAAAGAGATACCTGAAAACGAGGAAATGTTCAATGATGAATGTTTTTTGTTTAATTTCTTACCCAAAACCCTTCAAATGTTTTACATAAGGATTATATATTAATATAATTATCTTAAAAAGATGTATATTTAGTTATGTTTTTGGTAATACATAAAAATACAATAATATCCATCAAATGGTTTATGAAATCATCGTTCTGGCGTACGGCGGACTACCGCCTCGAGTACTAATGTAATTCATTTTTTCATTACGACCATTAATGGTTTGGAATAATGATGTGAATAATTTTTATAAATTTGTTTATTAATATTAGGTTTTAATTATTATTTTAAAATTATTTTATTTTACACAAAATTATGCTTTCTATTTTGTGGGAATACAATAATTTCATTGGTCTGTACGTAAGACTACCACCTCGTAATGAAAAATGATTTGTTCATGATTTACCAAGAAAGTATTAATGATGGGATTTTTAAAAATTTGTGATATATATTATATTAAAAAATATAATTATAATATCTCATATATTCTTATTTCTTTAAATTTAATAAGAAATAGGAAACATTGTTTATGTGTATGTATTGAATATCATCTCCATGAATGGTGTATTTCATTTCAAATTTCAATAATTTATAGATAAATATAAATAAATCTATACTTAATATATATATCTTTTATATCTGTTTTATCATTATGGATATTTTGAACACATTATTACTGTAATATAACCAAAAATATGAAAAATAAAATCATATAGGAAAAATGATGTGGTTATTATCTGAACTAAACGTTAACATTGAATTGTTAATAACTGGGTAATAAATTTTCATAAAAATAATATATAATATTATATAAATTAATATTTTTTTTATTATAGTTATAATAAAATTATGTTTTTCTATAAAATAGGATTGACTGAGTAAAATGGATTTCAAGACTTAAAATAAGGGATTTCTCTCCCACTTTTATTTTCCATGAGGAACGAGACATGTTAAAAACCTATTGCATGTGTGTGGTATACATGTTGATAATGGATGTAATTTTTGAGTCATAAACTATGTTTTATGTAAATTTAATTTTCCATTTTTGGGTCTCACATTCATGGGGTTAACTTTTCAAATTTTTTCCAATCAGTAATGGATTTTTTTCTCCATTTTCATTCATTGTGACTAATGTCTTGATTTAAACCATTATTCTACCATGAATTGAATGTGTAGCCTCTTTGACATGTAATATAAATAATTATCATTTCATCATGATATTTTATGTGTTGTTTATTTTTAATCCTCAGTGATTATTCTGATTCAAGGTTACCAATGTGGTAATAATTTTATGATATAATGTCATCATTTATTAGGATTGTTTTGGTGTTTGATTCCAATGATAAAATATCACAATCCATCTCTTAAGAATTATAATTAATTTTATTACACAATAGTTATTAATTATATATTCTATTAATGGTACCATTTTTCAACACATTGATACATAAGATAATTAAGATACAAATTTAAGGGATCTTAAATTTATTTCTATCATTTTTTAAACATTTGTGTCCATTAAGAACAATGTTTTTTAAATATGTTTTAAAAATACTTTTAAATTATATTTTATGCTAATTCTCAAGGAAAACTCTTTTTTTATTTTTTTACATTTAGAATATTTTTAAAATGTTTTTTAATTTTTCATTCATATATTGTCAATGAATGTTTTAGATTAAAGGGTTTTCGAAATATATTTTTTATTAAAAACAATTAAAAAATGGAATTGATGTTTTCCTCAAAAAATGATTCAAATCATTTTCAAAATATTCATTATATTTTTAAGGTAATTTTGAATAAAAATGAATTTAATTATATCTCATATCTTAAAACAGATTTTAAAATAAATTAAATTTTCTTCTATGAAATTTCCACAATAGCCTTTATATATTTTTTTCCTTCAAAAAATAAATTCATTAAGGTTGCTTGTGACTTACGAGGGTTATTTTCCAAGGATATAAATCGTATTATTTTTATTATGAGTTTATTTTTTTGATGAAATATTTCATATGTAACTCATTTCTCTTCAATGGGTAATATCATGATAAAAGTTTTATGAAACCTACTAATTTTTACGAGCTATTTTGTGATGAAATGATTATGAAACTTGTATCTTTTCAATAGGGTATAATATTGTGATATTTTTATGATACACATTTCATTTCAAGGGTTATTTACAGATTAATTATAATGATATATTTTTGAAAATAAATATTTGTTTTATAAAGTGATGGGTGGAACCTATATCTCCATCCATTTCGCTGGGTTGATATAAATATTCTATAAGATCATAGAGTAAATGGGATATCATCCCAATCCCAAAGATAAAGGTATTTGGGTGGTCATCCCATGAACAAAGATGACGATAAATGGTATTTAGCCTAAGATTGAAATAAGAGGGAACTTTGGTGGTCAACTCAATCAAGAAACAAGAGGGTAACCAAGTGATCAGCCCCATCCTAAAACAAGACAGTACACATGGGGATATCCGATTACCAAAGTAGGTACATAATGATCATCCAAAAACTAGAATATTATGAATGTATTCATGGGTTGTGGTGATATAATATATTTTATTCTGGTGTGTATGCCACAGATTCCATTTCTTATTCCATGGTTATGCTATAATAGATTATGTTATTTTTTTAAATAATGATTCATTTCTTATTAAATTAAAATATATATACCCGACTCATGTTTATAATATATGATATGTTGGTTGTGAACCTCATATGTTATATTCATGATCACATACCATTTTTCTTATCATATTATTTAATATGATCAATGATTAATAAATATTATGTTTATCTTTATTGAGAAACTAATCTCACCCCTTCTTATGTTTCCCTTCCCACTATTAGGATTTTTTTTACGTTGGATTATTGAAGCGGGATATATTTAAAGGTGGGGTATTGATCTTTTATCATGATTGAATATTATTTTTCTATATTTTCAATGGAACTAAATGATTATGTCCATTTATGTTTTTATTGCTATAATATAAAGAATATCCATTAAAATGATGTAACATCCATTCATATTAAGCATGGGTCATTATAGTTGGTATCAAATTAAAGGTTTAGATAAACATTCAAAAAAATAATGAGAAAACTATAGTGACGTCCCTAAATATATTTACGAGAATATATCTAGCAATGTATCTCAGGATAAGTCTAAGGCTGAGTTATTGTTTAGGAAAATGGCCATCAATTTTGGTAATGGTTTAGAATAGAAGTTTTCATGAAATTATATATATATTTCTAGATTTTAAAGTGGACATAGACCTTTAATAGATGTACATAAGGTTAACAACTCTGAAATCAATCTGTTGGGAATGACTTGATCGATAACTAGTGTAAGAAAATGGGCCTTTCTTCACAACTAGTTTGAAACTCCTGGTGGATATAATTTCATAATTCATAAACTCCATATGAACCATCAAAAAGGATTTTAATTGAGTATTACTATGAATATATTATGAAAAACAAAAGATGTCATCGAATAAAAACAAAGTGTCATGATTTATAAAACCTATAACTTTTTTTCTAGACTATTTGGTTTTCCACAAGTATTATCATTGATCAGACTATGCTTTCTAGTCATAGTCAATAGTTAAAACCATAAGGAACCAGGTAAATGAGGAATGAAATGGAAAATACATTGAATGTCCTACCTTGCAAAAGAATAATGTGGGATATGGATTTCGAAACCAGGTTTCTATGACTATACAACTTCTTAAATTCATGACTAATGACAATATTTAATATTTAAAATAGATGGGAAAACATTTTCTTCAATCCTTCCTAATGAAAAATCAACCCTTAGTAAGTTGAATGATTGATCCACTTATTGCTGAGAAATGGATTGGTAATGCTGAACAGATATTTTATTATATCTATTTCTCCGAATATGAAAATTTTATTTTGGATACATATTATTTGGATAGTATTTCAAAAAAAATGATGGAAAATTACCATGAATACGAGGTGACATGATAAAAGGGTCTCAATATGTGGGTATTAGTTCAATAATATGTATTTATGTAAGTAACATCCCTATCTTCTTCATATGAAATGTTATATTGTACTTTTTCATTGATATCTTGTTTATTATAATTTATGAACTAATGAATTAAATAGAAACTGTAATGATTATAGGGAATAAGATTATTTTTAACTTATTATGAAAGTGTATAAGGTAAAATGGAGGAAACATTCTTAAGGATACTACTAAATTTTTTTGTGATGAATGAATTGTTATAGAGTGTATGGATTTTGAAATATTGTAAAGATCCACAGAATGATCCTATGAAACATCATTGATTCAATTTCAAGTAGTTTTGGAATTCTGCTAATAGGTTCCCAAATCCAAGGACTATTATGGATGATAATCCCAAACAAGCTCTGATGATATAAGAAAAAGTTAATTTTAATTACAATGGATTAAGTGAATCATTATAATTAAGGAACACTTATCATCCCACCCCTAGTTGGGAATTTAATGTTTAAATTGATATGATGTATCTCTGTAAAAGTATTTGACATTATCCTTTAGAGAAATTTCATGAAATTATATCCCTCTATATGTATTATAGATTAATATATTCAAATATGAAATTGTATCAGTATAAGGATGAACCCAATATTCAAATAAAATATTTTTTTATAATATAATATCATATTTAAGGAATAAATAGTGAATTTATTTTGGAATCATATATGTATTTAGGTATGATTAACATAAGAGCTATGGATTCTATAGTAGATTAAAAATTTATAGGTTCATCATAAGTTTACATGTCCTTATAGGGTTTTATGTGATGTATTTTTACCATGATTAGGGACATTTTAATAAAAAACTATCAAAATAAACCATTTATATATACATGTCCAGAGAAATTTATATGATGATTAATGAATTTACAACTTATGGATACATAATTAAGGGTTTCTCTATGATCATATGATTAGGATATAAAAGGTGGTTTGGGTCAAAAACTTCATCAATTTTTTATTTAGTACAATTATAGGTTTCAATTGATTATTCTGGTTGATCCTTATATATACCTAATGGAATAAATTGTACAACTCCGCCATACTAGAATGAAGTTGTAGAAAGAAATCTACAACGACCAGAGCATGATAATGATTTGGAAGAAATTGTTATAGCTATTAAGAAACCCAAAAAGATATAAATTTTTTTATATTAATGTTACAATGATAATCATAGTTGTGACCTTGAATTTAAATATGGTGAGAAGGTGTTTGTATGAATTTATTTCTGGAAAAAATAATGAAAAATTATTCCCTAGGTATATCTATCACATTAAAATACTTAATCTTATCAGGACAATAGAATATCTTTTTGTACTACCATAAAACCACTATATGTTTTATGATGTGTACCATATATCACTCATGATAAAGTTAACATCTAATCCATCACATGTAATAAAGTCAGAATTCATACCAATAGAGAATTATATTTCTTAATAAGAACAACTAGTGGAGATTTCAGATCGTACTATGAATTTTTTATGACATATAACCATACAATCGTCAATGTTTTATGGTGAAATAACATGTTTGAGGAAGCGACATAGAAACATGAGTATATGATGAGGCTAAGTATCCTAATTTTTATGAATCATAATGATTAATTTCATCGGTGAATTTCATTCTAATAGGGGTAGTATTGAACACATTGATTTTTTATTCAATTTTATCGATAAAATGAAAAATTTGTTAATGGATTGAATATTTCTATAATACTAGTAAATATTTATTTATTCGCTATGAATTTTTATGATTAACATATATTATAAATTTATATTATATTTTGGTACACAAAACACTATGTTGTCTTCTATTCCACATAATACTGAGTTCTGTTGAAATCATGAGTTACACACAAGAATGAGTTTTGCTAAACTACAATATATTATTTATATATTATTATTTAATATGATATTTACCCACTAGTAAATCAAATATAAGGTATTAAAAATATTAACTAAACTAGAAAAATATTATTCATATATTATTATATAATTATTTGGGGACCAATTAAGTATATATGAAACTAAAAACAATTCAAAGAGAAAAGGATTTTACTTTGTGAAAACAAAAATATTTTACGAACACTAGTGTGTTTATAAATATAAATTAACCAAATAAATTCTTTTTAACAATTTTAATGAAATTTATATATTATATATTCCATAAAAAGTTTATCATTAATCTTATATAGTTTCGAATATAATTTATAAGAATGAATCCAACTACATAATTCAATAGGGTATTTTTTGTTGTAGTTTTGTTTCCTCTTTATGATGATATTATTTTTTAAATAATATAATTATAGAAAATTAATTAAAAAAACTATACGTCATTTTATAAATTTTATTATATAAATTATGTTATTTTGAATTTTTTATTTATCAATGAAGATGGATTTTTTGATGAATATTAGAAAATATTGAATTTTATTTGAAAAATTCATTCTCTTTTTCATAATTTATAATTTTAAAATATACATTTTTTATTTTTTTAATATAAAAATTGTTACATAATACATATATTTATTTCATTTATGTCATTTGATTAAATTTTATTTTTTAATTTAATATAAGAGTTTTTAAAACATTTTACTATTTTCGATTTAATGAAATGATTTATTGAAATATCTACACGTTCATTTTGAACTATCTTTTTCAATTATATATTTTTATTTTAGAAAAATGGATTAAATTTTAGTAATCATCATAATTTATAATTTATAATAATTTTAAATTGTCGTTTTACCAAAGTGAATAGTGAAAATAGTTAAACTAAATCACTCATATTAAGAGAAAAATAAGTTCAGCATGGGAGTAATCTTTAAAATTAAGGGGAAACTAAAATAAAAACATATAAAACCCAATTTTTATCTATATTTAGACATTAAACATTACTTTATTGAAGTTTTTCATTTATTGGATCCATTTGATATAGAAAAGTCATGGGTAAAATTCATTCTTTAAAAAATTTACCATTTTTCCACTTACGTGCCTTATAAAAGTCTACCACCTATCACCCTCACTCTACACCATAAAATAAATTAGATCCAAAAGTTCATCACCAAATAAATTCTCCACTTCCCTACTCTCATCATATAATCCTTACTTTTCAAATTAATCCCTTAATGGAAGGCCTTAGATGCAAACAAATAAGAGATACTCAAATAAAAGATAACCAAATAAGAGGTAACACTCATAAATGAACGTTTTTTTATTCCGAAAACCCCTTAACTTATTTTTATATAATTATCTGTTGATAAAATTGTTACATTAAATATACCTATATTTTTTAAGTTAATTTTACGACCTAAAAATAAACATATTTCCATTAAAAGGATTATGAAGTCAGTGATCATCTATACATTGGACTACCACCTTAGGAACCAATATTGTTTGTTTTTTCATTGCTACAATCCATGGATGGGAATAAAAGTGTAAATACTTTTAATATTATATATTTATTAATTTTATAATTTTATTATGATATTTTAATTTTTATATCACACATACCTTTTTTTCCTTTCCAATTCATGGGAATATGATAATGTTGTTCGTGTGTATGGTGGACTAACACCTAACAAAGAGATGTGATTCATTCACAACTAACCTGGAATGTATTAAGAATGGGTTTAATAAAAATATGTGATATATATTACATAAAAATTATTCTATAATTTTAATATCTTATACACTTTTCTTTATTTCAATATGAGAAGAAACTACAATGATTTTTCATGAATACATATAACTTACTGTCCCCATGAAGAGTGGGTTTCATATCCATTTTCTACAATTTATATATTATTAGAAATACATATATACTGAACATATATTATATTTTTATCATTTCTATCACTAATGATTTTATGAAATCATTATTATTGTATAAAAACAAAAAAAACAAATCATATCATATATATATATAATAAAGTAGTTATTACCAAAACCAAATCTTTAAAATTGAATTATTTATAAATTTTTAAAAAAAATTCATAAAAAATATAATTCGTATGATATAAATTGTTATTTTAGTATAATATATTTTTAATAAAATTATTTTTATTATTCATGAGTATCTAAAGACTGTAATATTATTCAAGATATAGGGTAACATATTTCTACCTCTCTTTTATTTTCCATTAGACACATACCATGTTCACCACCAATTTCATATATGTCATGTGTATACGTCCCATGGATGTATTTTATACCTATTATATAGATAATTATTTTTATTTACTTATCAAATGTTGGATATAAATTTCATTTAGTTTATGGTAAAATAGTTTACAAATCAGTAAAAGAATTTTTTCTCAATTTTATTTATTTGAGACTAATGTCATGATAGGAACCTATATTCGTTCGTGAGTTGTATATACATCCCCTTTTATATTTAATATCATTAATTTACTAATCCCAATGGTATTTTATGTTCCATTACATTTTATTCATTTAAGGGGCTCATGATTCAAGGTTACCATACTGGTAATAATTTTATGTCATAATCTCATCATTTATCTTCATTGTTTATGATTATGAACACAGTGATAAAATATTTTTATCTATCATCCAAAAATTATCATCAATTTTCATCTCCATTGGATATTTGTGATATCTTTATTTTATGTCACCATTTTCACACATTGGTACTTAATATAATTAGTAAAATGTTTTTAAAGGAACCCATCATTATTTTTCTATTATATCAAATATTTTGGATCATTAAAAATAATGTTTTCTTAAAATTTTTTAAAATTATTTTCAAATTATCCAATAATCACGTTTTCATGGACATAGATTTTAAAAAAAAAAAAATTTCTAAAAAGTTTTGATTATTTTAAAGATTAAATTATATAATATTATATTTATTTTCAATGTAAATGGTTTTCATAATGTTTTTTGTTTTAAAAAATGTTTTTCAAAGACGAAAAGTTATTTTCATCAAAATAAAATAAAATGATTTCAATAATATTTCATTCTATTTTTGGAATGCTATTTTCAATGGAATATTTTTCCATTATGTTACATTCACGAGAAACATATTTTAAAATAAAAATATATTTTCTACTAATAAATCTCCCCATGAGCCTTGAAAAATTATTTTACATGTATGATGACATTATTTTAAGTTACATATAATTTTCTTTGGATATGAACCAAGGAAAAAATTATTAATATTTCTCTAAATGTTTTTTATAAAGAAAAGTTTTTTATGTAACCCATTGAACTTCCATGGGATATATGTAACATCCCTAAATGATACAGGTTTAAATGATTAAATGATATGACTCTTGCCAACAAGGTGTACCTTTTTTTTCGGGAGCCTTTCTGATTAGAAATCCACAGTTAAGCATGCTTGGTCCAGAGTAGTGATCAGGATGGGTGACATTCTGGGAAGTTTCACAGGGTGTGTGTGAGTGAGGACAAAGCACACTTGAAAGGACATGTGATGGCCTATGGGGAATGTTATTAGTCAGACGGCTCGTTCAAGCATGTGGGTGGACCCTAGGGTGGGCCCCACCTGTCTATAGGGCAACTGGTGGTACATGGTGGGTCAGGACCCGACGACCATGTAAAGGCAGGGTGGTTGTGTTGTCACCGAGACCCAGTTGTCATATATGGTATCAGAGGAGGAACCCAGCCTTATGTACAGTGCAATGCCTGGGTTGAGATGTAGGGCCCACAACGAGGACGTTGTGCTCTAAAGGGAGGGTTATTTTAACAACCCCAAATGATAAAGGCTTAAATGACTAAATGATATGACTCATGTCAATAAGGTGCACATTCATTTTCGGAAGACTGTCTGATTAGAACTCCACAGTTAAGCGTGCTTGGCCTGAAGTAGTGATCAGGATGGGTGACCTTCTGTGAAGTTTCCCAGGGTGTGTGTGAGTGAGGTAAAATCACACTAGAAAGGACATGTGTTGGCCTGTGGGGACTGTTATTAGTCAGATGACCCTTTCAGGCATGTGGGTGGACCCTAGGGTGGGCCCCATGAGTCTGCAGGGCAACTGGAGACTAGCACCAAAGGTGTAAATCCTGATAACTGGGAAGGCATTGCCTTTATAAAACATAACACATCCAACCAGAGTACAGGTGGAAGTAAAACACTGAGTACAAAAGAAAGTGCTGAAAAGTAAATGGGCTATAATTCTAACCCAACTGAGAAATATAGCTACAACTGAATGAAGTACAACAAAAAAGACAAACAGCTGGAAGAAAGAAGTAGCTCCTGGGGCGTCCACCTCAGATCCTACCAGAAGGGTAGATACATATAGCCTCCTCAACGCTCTCGCCCGCCAACCCTCTCCGAGTACCGTCTCATTATGAAGTCCGCCTCCGGGTACCGACTCCTCATGAGGTCCACCTCCGGGTACTGTCTCATCATTAGGTCCACCTCCGCGTACAATCTAGTCCTCGAACACTCGATCCTAGTCAGCATTGTCCGACGTCTGCATCCAATACAATGAGATACGGGCATGGCCCGTGCAGGGGTGAGTATATGATACTCAGTAGGGACCTTGAGACCCTCAAGGTGTCAATAAATCCTACAAGGATAAATACAAAGGAAGTTCTCAATGGATAACCCTTACTAATGTATATGTCCATACTTATACCTAAGTTATCATGTAACCCATATCAGCTACAAAGGTGTAAATCCCGATAACTAGGAAGGAATTGCCTTTATAAAACATAACACATCCAACCAGAGTACAAGCGGAAGTAAAACACTGAGTACAAAAGAAAGTGTTGAAAAGTAAATGGGCCAGAATACTAACCCAACTGAGAAATAAAACTACAACTGAACAAAGCACAATAGAAAAGACAAATAGCTGGAAGAAAGAAGTAGCTCCTGGGGCATCCACCTCAGATCCTACCTGAAGGATAGGTACAGATAGCCTCCTCAATGCTCTCGCCCACCAACCTTCTCCGAGTACCGTCTTGTCATGAAGTCCACTACCGGGTACCGACTCTTCATGAGGTCCACCTCCAGGTACTGTCTCGTCGTGAGGTCCACCTCCGGGTACCGTCCAGTCCTCGAACACTCAATCCCAGTCAGCGTAGTCTGACTTCTAGATCCAACACAACGAGGTGCGGGCATAGCTCGTGCAGGGGTCAGTATACGATACTCAATAGCGACCCAGAGACCCTCAATGTCTCACTAAACCCAACAATGTTAAATACAAAGGATGTTCTCAATGGATAACCCTTACTTATTTATAATTCCATACTTATACCTAAGTTATCAAGTAACCCATATCAGCTACAAGGTTTCACACAGATTAGAAGTCGACGGATAACCACTACTTAGGTATATGCCCAAACATATAAGTAATTTATCTAGTAACCCATTTCAATCATGAGGAAAACATAAAGGTCATTTACTCAACTCAAACCAGGATTTTCATTATCCAAACCGCAACTACTGAAGAGCTCCGTCTCTGATGAGTACAATGAACCTGTCATGACCCTGAGGCACTGCTCACTAACCTAAGACTGTTGAGACACTCCACCGGTCGTGTACTGTGGGTCAACCCCCCAAACACAGTAGTACTCCCCGTCGGGGTCTACCACCCCAACATTGTAGTGCACCCCCCCCCCCCTCGAATAGCCTGCAGAGGTACTCCTCCAGTCGAGTATTATGGGAATGCCACCCAAACACAGTAGTGCTCCCCGCTGTGGGTCTGCCACCCAAACACAGTAGTGCTCCCCACTGGGCTATACAAGTCACTCTGACTCGAATTGGACAACCACTCTCAGGTCTCAGCCAGCTACACGGTCTCCGTACTCCATACGCTCATCTCCGAGAGGGTCTGCTCAATGAGCTAAATGTTGATACTCCAAGTATTAAAAATTCTCACGAAGAAGTATCTAAAAGTACAGCCTCTTCATAGAGGTCACAACGCAACAGACGACGCCTAAATCGGACGCCCGGTCAGTGAGTTATTAGCCATTTTAGTCATGGGGGCTTGGTTGGTTTCGTGTACGAACCAACCTAGACATATCTCAAATGTACCCTGAACTCACATAGGGTATACTCAAAGGGACCGTTTCTCAATGAGATCACCAATGCCGCTGATGGTTCATCAAACGGACGTCTGGTCTGAAAGTTATCGGCCTTTCTGTTCCAGGGGCCCAGTTGGATTTCAGGTTCAATCCATCCTGACCATATTCCAACAGCGTCCAAACCTCAGGTGACGTATTCCAAAAGATCCGTCTCACTGAGCAGAATCCAACAAATTCGAAGGCACATTAATCGGACGTTCAGATCTCATGTTATAAGCTTTTCTGCTCCGAGGGCCCGGTTTGATTCGGGTTTGAACCAACCCGGTTGTACACAATGTTCTCCAAAACCTTGAGTGTAATATAAAAAAATGACTGTCTATATCCAAGGATCCCAGCGCAACTAACGGTGTGTCGATCAGAGGTATGTATCCCATGTTATGGTCGTTTGAACGAAACTTCCCGAAAACAGGGGGTTCGGGCCTGGTCAGACTCGGCCTGATACCCCTTGGGTCAGCCCGTACAGGGTAGACCCGACCCGGGTCCGGGTCTGGCCCGATAGGGCACGGCCCGGCCCGGCTGGTGTAGCCCGGCCCAGCCGGCACGACCCATCTCAGGAGGCGCGACCCGGCCCTGCGCTGGCAGCCCCGCGCAGGAGGCCCGGCCCGGCCAGTTGAGGCTCGGCCAGCGTGGCCGAGCGTACGCAGAGCGGGGGGCTCATCCCCTCGCCTCTAATTGGCACTGGCGGTGGTTTTTTCCGCCGCCATTATTTTGGGATCCCGCGCGTACGCGAGATCCGCCATGCTGCACAGCCGCAGCAAGCCGTGCCGGGATTTTCTCCAGCAGTGCGTAGGGGCGCCGCCGCCTCCTGGGGGCCGGACGGCTCCGGCCGCTGCCTCTGGTAACCGGAGGCGCCACTCCGGAGACACGCACCTCCAGGGGTTTCCACGGGCCACCGGATTTTCTCTGGTGGTCCGTTTTTAATTTCGCCGGTGCCGGTGTTCATCTCAGGTTCTGTACTTTACTAGGAAGGCCTCAAATCACTGTTTCGGTCCCTTTTCATCATCGCCATCAATCCGCACACCATCAACAATCTGTGGAGGGTTGTCGAGCCATGTTTGTTCGGCCTGCGCCCTCCGCGTTTGGTGTTATCAATTGGCAGAAGTTAAAACGCATGATTTTAATATTGACGAGGGTATAATTTATTCAAGCATAAATTATATTAACATAATACTAATAAATGCTCAAGCATGTGTGATAAAATCACTCAAAATAGAATTAAAAAACAATTCCCCTACCTCGTGACGTGATCCCTCGATGGATCTGCGGAGAGGTAGCGTTGTTCGTTGACGTCGGAAGGTGACATCGTTGTTTGCAGTTTCCCCACGGTGATGTCTCCTCATCTGATGGAGATTTGGGGATCTTTCTTCGTCGAAAGTCTTGGAAGGCCCGACGTCGCCAGATTGTACCTGAAGATGTGATGCCTCCCCTCTTGTCACGGAGAATGGAAGAAAGGGTACGTCATCGCTCTTTGTGGAGTCTGTGTTTTTTTCTATAGAATTGTCTTTCTTCGTTGAGGAGGCATCATTCTTCAACGAGGAAGAATTTTCTTCTTCTTCTTCTTCTCACAAGAACTCTCTCCAAATTCCCCAACACAAAGTGTGTCCCAAAATAAAATAATGGCTCATCCAATTATTTTTTTAACACATTCCATTTGAAATTCAAAACTCAGACACTAAATTATTTATTTGAGGACACTCAATACATTAAATAAAGTGTGTGTTGGCTTAAAAAGAATAAAGAGAGAGTGAAGAGGGGAATTTACAAATATTAAGAGGAGGTTACCAATTAATTCAAGAGGTGAATTAGCAAGAATTTATTAAAGATAGAATTATGTGAAGAGTCACATTTAATTAATGGAATGTTGTCTCATTAAAACCTAGGGGGTTTATGAGAGTTATAGGAATATGAATAGTTTGGGCTCGTGTGGGACCCACATCACAAAAATCTTAACATGAGTAGTTAGAAACATGTGGGTCCCACCCCAACATCCCATGTAGATTTAAACCACTTTAGATATAAGAATAAAATTGTCCCACAATTTTATTCACATCACATTTTATCTTCATATTATAAAAAACTTCCCCTGAGCTAACACATCATCAGTAAAGATCCACTTAGGCAATTACCGGTGTTGAGAGTTCATCGGTGCCCTCGGATATCAATTCTGAGCATCGGTTCAAATGATAGAAAAACCCACTCGTTCTTTCACTAAATGTAGCCGAGCAAATCTTCAGAAATTGACGTCATGCACATTGGGCCTCGGAATCAGGTGCCGTCAGAAGCCGCAAACTCGTAAAATTCCAACGAAATTATGAAATAAATTTCCATGAAATCTCCAGGTCTTTACATTAATCCCACTACAGTGATTTATGTCCCCGTAAAGCTATAAAACAAACTAGAGAAACAAAAGTGGTACTCAGCACGCATCTGAGCCTTCCACTCCTATGTGCTCTCCTAGAGGTTCTCGTGTTTCCTGTGAAAGAGCACCTTAGGAATCGACGTCCAACCCCATGTGGTTGACGATGTGTAAAGGATCATGCTCGTATCTCCTCTGCTGAGATACGTGGATGACATCATGCACCTGATGCAACTGAGGTGGAAAGGTCAAGTGGTAAACCACCTCACCTACCCTATTGAGGACCTAGAAAGGTCTGCTGAACCTCAGAGATAACTTTCCGCCTCGGCCACATCTCGGTAAACCCCGTCGAGGTGAGACTCGTATAAGGACGTGGTCTCTATCCACGAACTCTAGAGGCCTCCACTTTTTGATTATAATTGATACTAAAAACTCATGATGCCACGAGGGTATGGTTGACCGACTCAAGAGCGATCGGACGCACCCTCCTGTGCATGAGTTTATCCTATGCTTCCTAGGGTTTCCTTTTCACCGACCAAGGAAAACCAACCCCAACATTGTAGATAAAACACAACCATTTTTCCTAATACAGTAAATTTGGGTATGAACTATGATTCCAATCCATACCTAGACCAACATCGTAAGGCCTCGATGCTACCACCAATAGATTCGTACCAAAACTCTAGCCTTGAGGGTCAGATCACACTGTCGTTGTATGTGTGATTATCTAGTATCCTCTCTAAGGTATCTCCAGACGTGAGGGTCAAGTCTACGGCTTACTGGAAACTCTAGGTCAAGGAAAAGATTCGTGGAAGAAGGAATGATGCATATCAACGTCTGTTGCTACGGCAGCTAGTAGTGGACACAGACTGTCCCTCGAATCATTCTTAGAGCCATTGGGTCACACTCCTTGACCTCATACAACTACTCTTTTTCACTTCCCTCCAATTCCTTGAGCCTGGAGGGGTCAACAAAGGCAGGTGGTTGTAACATGTTGAATTATACACCACCTCATACTGCTATCCAAGCTCTGCCTCCATGTCTGCTGCTCTTCAGACTCATCTGTCCTTAACTCTTCTACTTCTTGAAACATTGTACACGCTCGAGTATCTGAGACTGGCGCCAGTTTTCTATTTCTTACTACGCTGTGTAGTCTTCATCCTCTCCTGGATGATATGCACCTTCTCCACCTATGATCTGTAAGAGCTGCTAAGATTTATCCTTTTCCAAGAGGAGAAACTTGGTCTCATCCCCTAGATGAACCACGCCCATTGCCTAAAACAGTCAATCCTAACATGAATGATGCATTCATGCCATGGACAATGTCGTAAGGCCTCGACGTTACTACCAAGAGATCCAACCGTCACTCTCGCCTCTAAGGGTCGAGTCACGCCGTCAGCATTAGTATGAGGTCACTGGGTCCCCTCCAGTAGACATCTCGAAAGTGAGGGTCAAGTCAATATTTTTAACAGGGACCTCTCAGTATCAACCGAGAAAATGGATAGAAAAGTAAACATCACAAAGATAAGTTTCTTTAATTACTAAACCTCGAAGTACAAAGACACAAATACAACAGCAACATGGTACAAGAAGTAATATGGAAAAAATTAATCCACTAGTTCCGCTCCTGCCCACCTACTTCCAGAGCTCCACTGCCTTGTCCACCGCTTGGCTCTTGCTCATGAACCCGCCACTGCTTTTGTCTTAGTGGCTCCTCCAATGCCTGCAGATCAACTATGCAGGGAGTCGGACAGTCACGTACCATGTGACCCTTCCTGTCGCATGAATAACCCTTCCTGATCCTCGAATGGTTAGCTCTGTTTCATGTGCCTCGCACAACCAAACCTGCATCCCGAGGTCTACCACCTGCTGGTCTAGTCCTCTTGGACCACTGCATCATCTGTCTACTACCTTCAGATGACTCAGCTACTGATGGAAAATACTACGGCAAAGGCAGCAGCTCCTGAACATGCTCGGGGTGTATATTCGCTGGTATAAACTCCACTCTGAAGAAGTTCTCGAAGTCTGCCCATGTAAAGGTCATCTCATCGCAAAACTGGAGCATTTGGCTCCACCATCTACCCACTGTTGCCTGAAAGAGGCTGACTGCAAAGATCGCCATGAAGTCCGCTGGTGTACCTACTATTATGAAGACTCTCACTACAGCCTCCAGCCAATCCTCAGCCGACTGTGGGTCCATATCTCCCCGGAACCTGGGTGGCCTCTGGCACTGGAACTCGTGCAAAGCGATCAAGCGACATGCATCGCCTGCTGCTGGGGCTGGTGGCATCGGTGGCCCAACGTATGGTAGTACCGTAGGTTCCTCTGCTAGTACCTCACCGAAAATAGGGTCTTGTACTGAGGCCTCATCGCTCGCCGGGCTGTCAGTATGTACATCTCTCGGGGCTCTAGCTGATCGTCCGTGGAAAGGCATCCTGAAAGAAATAGATGTGACACAGTCAAACGATTATACCTGGTGAGCTAACCTGGTTGGAGCTCTTTTAAGGGGAAAAACTTTGAAACACACACGCAATTAGAGTTTTTGTGCACTGAGTCGGAAATCAGAATTCAGGGTCATGGTGTATGGATACGTCGTCCCCCGCACAAACACTGGACATCCTGAACTAAAAACCACACTTGGTACCCTTAACACTATTGCTTCAGAGAAAAGGAATACCAGAGTTAAAAGTTCTGCGTTAGAACAGACTCCTCTGATACCAATTGTAACAACCGGGTCCCGGTGACAGCACAGACACCCCGCCTTAACATGGTCATCGGGTCCTGGCGTACCAAGTACCACCATTTTCCCCGCAGACATGTGGGACCCACCCCAGGGTCCACCCACATTCTGGAACGGGTCATCTGACTAATGATTGTCCCCATAGGCCAACACAATTCCTTTTCTATGTACTTTGTCCTCACTCACACACACCCTGAAAAACTTCCCAAAAGGTCACCCATCCAAATAACTACTCCAAGCCAAGCACGCTTAACTTTAGAGTTCTAATCTGACAGTCTCCCAAAAAGGAAGGTGCACTTTATTGATATGAGTCATATCATTTAGTCATTTAACCCTTCATCATTCCAGGGTGTTACAATCACCCCCCCTTGGAGCACAACGTCCTCGTTGTGGGACCTACATCTGAACCCAGGCAGCGTACCACACTTAAGGCTGGGTACCACCTCTGATTCCATTTGTCACGACCAACCTCCCCAGGACATGAACCTTGTCATATGACCCCAAGGTTCTCCTATAATACATTGGTTGCCTTCCCAGCACACCATAGGCTATTACTCACTAGGGTCGCTTATGAGACTAATGACTATCCCCACAGGCCAACACATGTTCTTTCGGTGTGTTTTGTCCTCACTCTCCATGAAGAATAGTTCTTCTCTTACGAAAAACATCGACCCCTCAATAGAGAACTACTCGACGAAGAATTCTCTACATTTTCTCTAATCCATTTTCTTTCTTAACGACATGGGAGGAGACACCACTGCGGGGAACGTCGCCATCAACGACTGCTTTTTATCCGACGTCATGGGAATCGGCACCGATCTTCCGCGACATCCGATCATCGCAACACTTGCCTCTTCCCACAGCTCGACGAACAACATGAGGTAGGGAATTAATTTGAGAATGATTTTTATCCCATAATTGTTTTCCTTCTAAAAACAAAGAACGCGGATCAACTCAATATGAAGTTGATCCGCGGAAGTATTTGTCTAAGGGTTGGGAATATTTGACTGTGGGGAAAACATCGGGGGTTTGATTTTAGAATGTTTATATTCTCGTGATTGTTTCCTTTTAAACAAGGAACGCAGATCAACTTTTTATCAAGTTGATCCGCAAATGTTATTATTTGCGGGATGTGAATATTTATTTATGGGTGTGTTGTTGGGAACTAGGTTCAATTTAATTTGACTAAAATTTTGTCTTGTTAAGTTGAGGAAATCATGTGTTGATTTTTTTGACAATTGATAACACCTAACGTGGAGGGCGCAGGCCAAAAAAATACGGCCCGACAACCCTCCGTAGATTGTTTGTTGATATGCGGATTGACGGGCGACGACGAAACGGGACGCAATAGAGATTTGAAGACTCCGCAGTGAAGTTTGGGTCCCGAAAGGACCTTAGGCATAGACGGCTGCCAAAACAGACCACCGGTGCGCGTTCGGTGGTCCGCGGAGAACGGCTGCGGCACGCCACCCCGGCGTGGCGGTGTTGGCGACCGGTGGCGGTGTCGCGCCACCGGAGAGGACCGTCGCGGCTAAGTTGTTCCGGGTTTTGGGGGGGGGACATTGAAGCCTCGCCGGTTCTCTGGTCAACCGGGGGGAACAACGCCCCCCCCCCCCCTCCATTCCGTCCAACTCGGCCACGTGCTGAGCCGCGGCCCACGCTACGCCGGACAGCCCACGTCGGGCCGGACCGCCCGCGCTGTGACGGGCCGCCCGCGTAGGGCCGGTCCGCCATGCTCAGATGGGCCGCACAGGCCGGGCTGGACCGCACCATCCAGGCCGGAACTAGATCTGGGTTCGGCCGACCTGGTTTGGGCTGACCCAGGGTGTACTGGGTCCGGTCGAACCGGGCCCAGACCCCCTTTCTTGGGGAAGTTTTGTTCAAATGCCCATAACATGGGCTACGGACCTCCGATCAACGTACCATCAGTTGTGTTGGGATCATTGAACTGAGACGGTCATTTCATTATATTACACTCAAGGGTTCCAAGAACATTGGGTATGGCCGGGCTGGTTCGAACCCGAAACCAACCGGGCCCTCGAAGCGGAAACGGTTATAATGTGAGCTCCAGATGTCCGATTGACGTGCCGTTGGCTTTGTTGGATTTCTCTTGGTGAGGAGGATCTTTTGAAATACTTCACATGAGGTTTTGACACCATTGGAATATGGCCAGGTTGGATTTGACCTGAAATCCACCTAGGCCCCTGGAACAGAAAATCCGATAACTTTCAGACCAGACGTCTGTTTGACGAACCGTCAATCGCATTAGTGATCACATTGAGAAATGGTCTATTTAAGAATACCCTATGAGATTTCGGGGTATAGTTGGGATATGTCCAGGTTGGTTTGTACATGAAACCAATCGGGACCCCAGGACTAAAAGGCTAATAATTCACATACCTGGTGTCCGATCGACGCCCCGTATGTTGCGTTGAGACCCCTAAGACGAGGCGGTCCTTTGATATAATTGTAGTATCAACTAGTAGATCATGGAGCGGACCCTCTCAGAGACAAGTGTACGGAGTACGGAGACCGTGTAGCCGGCTAAGACCTGCAGACTGCTTGTCCGATTCGAGTCGGAGTGACATGTATTGCCCAGTGGGGAGCACTACTGTGTTTGGGTGGCAAACCCATGGTGGGGAGCACTACTGTGTTTGGGTGGCAGAACCATGGTACTCAATGGGAGGAGTACCTCTGTAGGCTATTAGTGGGGTGAACTACTGTGTTTGGGTGGCAGACCCTGGTAGGAAGCACTACCGTGTTTGGGTGGCTGAACCGTGGTACTCGACATGAGGAGTACCTCAGCAGTCTTAGGCTAGTGAGTAGAGCCTCAGAGTCGTGACAGGTTCATTGTACTCGTCAGATACAGAGCTCTTTAGCAGTTTCAGTTTTGATATGAAAATCTAGGTTTGAGCTGAGTGAATGACCATTTTGTTTATCTCATGTTTGAGATGAGTTACTTGATTACTTAGGTATAAGTATGGGATTATACCTAAGTATGGGTTATCTGTTGAGAAATTTCGTTGTGTTTATCCTTTTTGGATTTAGTGAGACCTTGAGGGTCTTGAGGTCCCTACTGAGTATCATATACTCACCCCTACATGGGCTACGCCCGCACCTCGTTGTGTTGGTTGCAGACGACGGACATCACTGATCGTGGTTGAGGCTTATAGAGTTGGATGGTACCCAAAGGTGGATTCCATGATGAGTCGGTACCTTGAAATTTCTTGGATATTTTTTTATTAATTTCTTTTGAATTTTTCAAGTGTGCAGTTTCTGACAGCACCTGATTCTGAGACCCGGTGTGCCCGGAATAAATTTCTAAAATTTAGCTCGGGTACGTTTAGTGAACAAACGAGCGGGTTTTTCTATCTTTTGAACCAGTGCTAGGAATTGAAATCCGAGGGCACCGATGAATTCGCAGTGCAGGTAATTTTTTAAGGGGACCTTTACCGCAATTGCATTTTCACAGGATGAGAAGTTAAATTTTTTGGATTAATTAAGGAGTGAATAAAATTGTTAAAACAATTTTATTTATTTCTACGATGGTTATATCCAACATGAGGGAGTTAGGGGTGGAACCCGAAACCACCTAACTACCCATGTGAGGATATTTGTAATGTGCGGCCCACACGAGCACCAACCTTTCACTTTCCCAAAAACTCCTTAAACCCCCCTTCATTAATTTGTAAACTGATCTAAAATTGAGTAAGCATTCCACTTCCTCTCTCTCTCCCTCTTAAATCTTGCCAAAACACACCTTAATTAATTAATTGAACCTATTCAATTTATTTACTAAGGCTTTTGAATTTTGAAAATTGAAATTACTTGTGTTAATAAAATAATAGCATGAACCTATTATTTTACTTTGGCACATTTTGTGTTGGGAGAAAAGGGAGAGAGATCTTGTGTAAAAGAAGAAGGAAGTTCCTCTTGGGTGGAAGAAAATCATCCTCTATGTGAAGAACGGTTCTTCTCCGACAATGAACATCGACCCCTCAACATAGAAAGACTTGGAGACCACAGTTCTTAATCCTCTTCTTCCACCATGGCAAGGGAGGAGACACCGAATTGGGGAACTCACCAACAAAAACTGACCTTATATTCTTTTCTCCACAACAATATGGGATAGGTCACTTCCTCGGGTGCACTCCGATGATGACGGAAACGATACCGTCATCCACGATGATTGTCAACCGCGGACCTTGTCGAGGTAGGGGATTAATTTGAAATGATATTATTCCCGTGGTTTTTTCCTTCTAAAACAAAGAACGTGGATAAACTCATAATCCAGTTGATCCGAAAATTTTATTATTTGCGGGAAGGGAATATTTAACTACGGGAGTATTGTTGGGAACTAGGGTTAATTTTAATTGATTAAAATTCTGCCTTGTTAAGTTGTTGAAATCATGTGTTGATTATTTCCAATTGATAACACCTAAAGCGAAGGGCGTGGGCCGAAAAAACATGGCCCGACAACCCTCCACAGATTTTTTGTTGATGTGAGGATTGACGGGTGACGACGAAACGGGACGAAGTGGAAATTTGAAGTCTCCTAAGTGAAGTTCGAGTTCCGTAGTGACCTTATGCACAGACGGTGGGCGAAACAGACCACCGGTGCGCGTCTGGTTGTCCGTGGAAGCGGCAGCGACGCACCGCCGTAGAAGACCGTTGTGGCTCAGCCGCGGAAGACCGGATTGGAAAGTCATTCCGGATTTTGGTGGGGTGGCTCAAAATCCGTTCCGGTTCACTACCAACTGGGGGGAACATCACCCCACGCTCCGTGTCCGCTCAGCCACGTTGGTCGAGCCTCAGCTAGCCGGGCTGGGCCGCCAACGTCGGGTCGGGCTGCCGGCACCGAGCCGGGCTGCCAGCGTCATGCCGGGTCGTTCCCAACCGGGCCGGACCCGGAACCACGTCGGGTCGACCCGGTTCGGGCCGACCCAGGGGGTATTGGGCCGGGTCGGACCGGGCCCCATCCCCATATGTTTTCGGACCTACTTCAGTTAAATGACCATATCATGGGCTACGAACCTCTGTTTGACGAACTGTCAATTATGTTGGGATCCTTGGATCATGAGGTTTGTTACGGTATATTACACTCAAGGTTTCGGTGATCTTTGTCTATGGCCGGGTTGGTTCGAACACGAATCCAACCGGGCCCTTCGAGCAGAAATGCTTATAACTTGAGCTCCGGATGTTTGATTGACGTGAAGTTGACTTTGTTGGATTCCTCTTAATGAGACGGTTCTTTTGGAATACTTCTCTTGAGGTTAAGATATAGTTGGAGTAAGGTCTGGTTGGATTGTATCTGAAATCCAACCGGGCCCCTAGAACGGAAAAGCCTATAAATTTAGACCGGATGTCTGTTTGATGAACTGTCATTGGAATTGGTAATCACATTGAGAAATGGTCCCTTTGAGTATACCCTATGAGAGTTAAGGTTATAGTTTAAATACAGCCGAGTTGGTTCGTACACAAAACCAACCGGGCCCCCGGGATGAAAAGGCAAATAACTCATAGACCGGGTGTCTGATTGACACGTCGTCTATTGCGTTGAGACCCCTATGACAAGGCAGTCCTTTAAGATACATCTTCATGGGACTTTGTGATACATGGAGTATTGACTAGTAGCACGTGGAGAGGATCCTCTCGGAGACGATCATACGAAGTACAAAGACCTTGTAGCTCGCTAAGACCTGAAGACTTCTTATACAATTCGAGTCAGAGTGACTTCTAAAGCTCAGTGGTGAGCACTACTGTGTATGGGTGGCAGACCCACGGTAGGGAGCACTACTGTGTTTGGGTGGCAGACCCACGATACTCAACATAAGGAGTACCTCTACATGCTATTAGGGGGGTGCACTATTGTGTTTGGGTGGAAGACCCCGGTGGGGAGCACTATTGTGTATGGGTGACTGACCCACGGTACTCGATAGGAGGAGTACCTCAGCAGTCTTAGGTTAGTGAGAAGTGCCTTGGAGTCATGACAAGATCAGTGTACTCGATAGGGAGGGAGCTCTTCAGCAGTGTCTCTTTCGATATCGATAATGAAAATCCTGGTTTGAGCTGAGTTGTTAACCGTTGGGTTTTCCTCGTGATTGAGATGGGTTACATGATAACTTATGTATATGTATGGGCATATACCTAAGTAGTGGTTATCCGTCTACTTCATATCTATGTGATACCTCATGGACAATATGGGTTACTTTATATCTTAGGTATAAGTATGGGCTTATACCTAAGTAAGGGTTATCTACTGAGAATGTTCTTTTTGATTATCCTTGTTGGATTTAGTGGGACCTTGAGGGTCTCGGGGTCCCAACTGAGTATCTTATACACACACCTGAACGGGTTATTCCCATACCTCATTGTGTTGGTTGTAGATGATGGATATCATTGATCGTGGTTGAGTCTTGTGGAGCTCGATGGTACCCAGATGTGGATCTCATGATGAGTCGGAACCCGTAGGTGGATCTCATGATGAGTCGGTACCTGGAGGAGACAAACAGACATGGAGTTCTGAGGAGGACATCTATACCTACCTTCAGGATGGTACCCGGAGGATGATCTAGGAGTTGTTTGTCACCTTCCAACTATTTTCCTTTGAGTTTTACATTACTTTCACTTGTAGTTGTACCTTTCTATTGGGCTTGTATTTCCAGCCCCTTGTACTTTCAGCACATTTGTTATAATTCTTTACTTAGTGTAGCTTCTGGCTGTACTCTAATTGTGTATGTTTTTGTTTCATAAAGGCAATGCCTTACCTTTTTTGGGATTTATGCCTTTGGTGCTAGTCGCCAGCCCCTGGCCTGTGGATGGCGAGCTTGGGGTAGTCACGGAACGGGCCCCGAGGACGGGTCGTGACAAATTCGTATTAGAGGAGTCGGTTCTAACGCAGAACTTATGACTCTAGTAATTCCTTTCTGTGAAGAAATTTTGTTAAGGGTACTGAGGGTGGTCTTCAGTTCACGGAGTCCAGTGTTGGTGCGACAGCCGATGTATCCATACACCAAGACCCTGACTACTAATTTTCGACTTTGTGAATGAAAACACTGAATGCATGTGTGTTTACAAAAGTTTTATAGTCTTCTTAAAACAGGTCATCTCACGAGGTTTAAATCGTTGACAGTGTCGCATCTGATTAGGATGTCTCCATGCAGATAGTCAATTGGAATTTTGAGATAGTACACAATGACGGCCCACCGTGCGATGAGGCTCCGGTGTAGGGCCCTTTTTACTATATTGGCACCCTCGGGTGGTGTACCAACAGGAGAACCACCTATTGGTAAGCGGATCCCACTATCCATACTAGCAGACGGTGCACGCCGAAAGAGCGCATTGCATTAGTTCCAGAAGTAGAGGCCTCTGAGGTTACGAGGCGAGACAGATTCCTAGACAATAGAGGACTGGATGGAGGCGATTTCAAGAGTTTTCTGCATAGCTGAGACACCAGTAGAATGGATGGTGGACTTATATACTTGTGTTTTCCAGTGAGTGACCATAAGGATGGTCTGCATAGTGATGAGGCTTCAGTACGTGGACCGATGCCAGAGATAGTACCTTCGGGTAGTGTGTTAGATATACATCACTACGTATTTGTGAGGAGTTACAATCGGCGATACCGGTTGGTGAAACATGTAGAAATACTGACTTACACGTGTTCCAACATCAGATACCCTCAGGTTCCGAGGTGAGCCCGACTCTCAGGCGGCTAAGGACTGGCTTGATGAGGTTGCTGAGAGTTTCATTGATCTTATACAGCTTTGGCACGATGACGTGTCGGTAGCAGAGTATTCATCGAGGCATACTGATCATTCTGGGTACTCAAGGAATACGATTTGATCAGTTATATACAGATCGGACCTCTGACCGTGGTGTTTTTAAGGATATCAGAGCCAACACTTTTTCCTCTATGCATCACTACTCACGTTAGGGTGCTAGAGAGTACCTTTGTGGTTGAATGTTCTTGGGATGAATGAATACAGCTATAGAATGTTATAAGTGGGAACGCAGTGAACTAGCGCCAGTTTCAGAGACTTGGGCATGAGAATGTTTCAAGAAGAGGATGTGAAAAGGAAAGATGAATCTGCAGGGCAGCAGATGTTGAAGCAGAGATAGGAGAGAAGCATGAGGTGGTGTATATTTCAATATGTTACAATCACCTGCCTTTGAAGTCCCCACCAGGCTCAGGGAGCTGGAGGGCAGGGGAATAGAATAGCTGCATGCGGTTAAGGATTGTGACCCAAGGCCTCTAAGAATGGTTTGAGATACGGTCTGTGTCTACTACTAGCTTCTGTATCAATATACATAGGTACCAATCATTTCTTCCTTCCACGAATCTTGTCCCAGACCTAGAGTTTCCGGTTAGGCTGTTGACTTGATCCTCACATCTGGAGATACCGTTGGGAGGAGACTCGATAATTACACTTACGCCGACGGTGTGATATGACTCTTGAGGCGAGAGTTTTGGTTGGAACCTCTTGGTGGAAGCGTCGAGGCCTTACGACGTTTGTTTGGGTGTGGACTAGGCAACCACAGCTCATACACGGATTGACAGTATTAGGAAAATAGTTTGTGGTTTATCTACAACGATGGTATGGGGTTTTCCTTGGTCAGAAAAAAGGAAACTCCAGGCAGCACAGGACAGAATCATGCATAAGAGGGTGCATTCGATCACTCAGGGGATGGCCAAGCATAACATTCTTCCAGAATTCTCTAGAGATGCGGCACCACTTCCAGCAGAGCTTTCAGGAGCTGGGGTAGAGGTTGACCAGTGTACCCTACCTGAGGGCGTTGGTTACATAGTTCACTGCGATGCATCAGGGACCGGACTCAGGTGTGTCTTGATGTAGGAGTGGGCAGTGATCTCCTATGGATCACGACAGGTGAGACTGCACAGAGGAGACCGGAGGCCACTGGAGTTTGAGGATGGAGACCATGTCTTCTTACGGGTCTCACCTCGACGAGGTCTAAGGAGATTTGGACGAGGTGACAAGTTATCTCTAAGGTTAATCGGACCCTTCTAGGTCATCAACAGGGTAGGTGAGGTGGTTTACCACTTGTCCTTTCCACCATAATTGCACCGAGTGCACGACATCTTCCACTTATCTCAGCTGAGGAGATGTATGCACGACCTATCCATCATCATCGACCATGGAAAGAGGACATCGAACACTGGGTGACTATCTCAGGGTTCCAGTAGAGGTTGAGGATCGATAGGAGCATGTCCTATGGGGACGGTCGATTCCTTTTGTCCTCTTTCACTGGCAGCACGGAAACCCCTAGGAGAGCACATGGGAGTGGAAGGCTCAGATGCATGCTCGTTACCTCCTTTAGTTTCCTAAGTTTTGTGTTGTAGCTTTACGAGGACATAAAGCCCTAAGTTGAGAGTAATTTAATATCCTGGAAATTTCATCGAAATTTTTTTCTTAATTTCTTTGGAATTTTTTGAGTGCGCAGTTTCTGACGGCACCTGATTCCGAGACCCGATGTGCCCGGAATCAATTTTTGATGTTTAGCTCGGGTAAGTTCTGTGAACGAACAAGAGGGTTTTTGTATCTTTTAAACCATTTCTCGGAATTTTAATCTGAGGTCACTGATGAACTCGCAGCACCGATAATTGTTTAAGGGGACCTTTACCAGAGTTACGTTTTCAAGGGAGGAGAAAGAAAATTTTGTGGATTAATTAAGCAGTGAATAAAATTGTTAAAACAATTTTATTTATTTCTATGGTGGTTATATAATACATGGGGGAGTTAGGGGTAGAACCCACAAGCACCAAACTACCCTTGTTAGGATATTTGTATGGTGGGGACTACACGAGCCTCAACCTTTCACTTTCGCCAAAAATCCTTAAATCCCTCTTCATTAATTTGTAAACTCATCTTAAATTGAGTAACCTTTTCACTTCCTCTTTCTCTCCCTCTTAACTCTTTCCAACACACACATTAATTAATTAATTAAACTTATTCAATTAATTATCTAAGTGTTTTGAATTTTGAAAATGTAAATTACTTGTGTCAATAAAATAATAACATGAACCAATTATTTTACTTTGGAACATTTCGTTTTGGGAGAATAGTGAGAGAGACCTTGTGTAAAAGACAGAGGACATTCCCCTTGGGTGGAAGAATATCATCCTCTCTATGAAGAACAGTTCTTCTCTAACTAAGAACATCGACCCATCAACATAGAACGACTCGAATACCATGGTTCTTCATCCTCTTCTTCCTCCACGGCAAGGGAGAAGACACCGATGTGGGGAACTCACCAACAACAACTCACCATATATTCTTTTCTCCACAACAAGAGAGGAGACATCACTTCCTCGGGTGCACTCTGATGACGACGGAAATGATACCGTAATCCATGACGCTTGTCAACCGCGGACCATGTCGAGATATGAAATTAATTTGAGAATGATATTATTCCCTTGGTTGTTTCCTTCTAAAACAAATAACGTGGATCAACTCATCATCAAGTTGATCTGTGAATGTTATTAATTGCGGGACGAGATTATTTAATTACAAGAGTATTGTTGGGAACTAGATTTAATTTTAATTGATTAAAATTGTGCCTTGTTATGTTTTTGAAATCATGTGTTGATTATTGCCAATTGATAACACGTAAAGAGGAGGGCGCAGGCCGAACAAACATGGCCCGACTACCCTCCACAGATTGTCTGTTGATGTGTGGATTAACGGGTGATGACAAAACGGGCTGAAATTGAGAATTGAAATCTCCGCAGTGATGTTCGGGTTCCGTAGTGACCTTAGGTGCAGATGACGAGGGAAACGGACCACCGGTGTGCGTCCGATGGTCCGCGGAAAGTGGTGGTGGCCTGCCGCCAGAGAAGACAGCAGCGGCTGAGCCATGGCGGACCAGAACGGCAAAGCCGTTCTGGATTTTGGGGGAGGGGGGCTCAAAAGCCGCGCCGGTTCACTGCCAACCAGGGGGGAACAGCGCCCCCCGCTCTGCGTCCACTCGGCCAGGCCGTCCGAGCCTCAGCCGGTCGGGTCGGGCTGCCAGCGCCGGGCCGAGCGGCACAGGGCCGGCCGCTCAAGATGGGGTGGGCCATGACCAATCGGGCCGGACCCGGAACCGTGTCGGGTCGGCCCCATTCGGTCCGACCCCGAGGGTATTGGGCCTTGTCGGACCGGGCCCAAACCCCCTATTTTTCGGACCTCTTTCAGTTAAATGCCCATATCATGGGCTACGAACCTCCGTTTGACGAACCGTCAGTTGCATTTGGATCCTTCGATCGAGACGGTATTTATTGTATTTTACAATCAAGGTTTAGTTGATCTTTGTGTACGGCTGGGTTGGTTCGAACACAAAACCAACCGGGCCCTCGGAGCGGAAACGCTTTTAACATGAGCTCCAAATATCAGATTTACGTGTCATCGACTTTGTTGGATTCCTCTTGATGAGATGGTAATTCTGGAATACTCTACTTGAGGTTTGGATACAATTGGAGTAAGGCCGGGTTGGATTGTATCTGAAATCCAACCGGGCCCCTCGAACAGAAAAGCCGATAACTTTCACACCGGACGTCTGTTTGATGAACCGCCAGCGGAATTGGTAATCACGTTGTGAAAAGGTCACTTTGAGAATACCCTATGAGAGTTTGGGGTAATGTTAAAATATGGCTGAGTTGGTTCGTACACGAAACCAACCGGGCCCTTGGGATGAAAAGGCTAATAACACACAGACCGGGCATCTGATTGATGTGTCGTCTCTTGCGTTGAGACCCCTATGACGAGGCTGTCCTTTGAGATAATTCTTCATGGGGATTTGTAATACTTGGATTAAAGACCAGTATCTCATGGAGCAGATCCTTCTAGAGATGAGAATATGGAGTACGGAGACCTTTTTGTTGGCTGAGACATGAAGACTGGTTGTCCGATTTGAGTTGGAGTGACTTGTATAGCCCAGTGGGGAGCACTATTGTGTTTGGGTGGCAGACACACGGTGTGGAGAACTACAGTGTTTGGGTGGAAGACCCACGGTACTCAACATAAGGAGTACCTCTGCAGGCTATTAGGGGGGTGCACTACTGTGTTTGGGTGGCAGACCCCGGCGGAGAGTACTATTGTGTTTGGGTGGCTGACCCGTGGTACTTGACAGGAGGAGTACCTCAGCAGTCTTAGGTTAGTGAGAAGCGCCTCAGAGTCATGACAGGATCAGTGTACTCGACAGAGAGGGATCTCTTCAGCAGTTGTATTTTCGATATATATAATGAAAATCCAATTTTGAGCTGATTCGTTGACCTTTTTGTTTTCCTCATGATTGAGATGGGTTACATGATAACTTATGTATATGTATGGGCATATACCAAAGTAGTGGTTATCCGTCTACTTCATATCTGTGTGACACCACGTGGCTGAGATGAGTTACTTGATAACTTAGGTATAAGTATGTACATATACGTATGTAAGGGTTATCTGCTGAGAACATTCTTTGTGATTATCCATGTTGGATTTAGTGAGACCTTGAGGGTCTCGGGGTTCCTACTAAGTATCATATACTCACCCCAACATGGGTTATGCCCGCACTTCGTTGTGTTGGTTTCAGACGATGGACATCATTGATCGTGGTGGAGGCTTTTCGAGCTGGACGGTACCCAGTTATAGATCTCATGATGAGTCGGTACCCGGAGGTGGATCTCATGACAAGTCGGTACCTGGAGGAGACAGACGGATGTGGAGTTCTAAGGAGTACATATGTACCTACCCTTCAGGTAGGAACCTGGAGGAAAATCTAGGAGTTGTTTTTCACCTTTAATTTGTTTTCCTTTAAGTTGTACATTAATTTAATTTGTAGTTGTACCTTTCTTTTGGGCTTGTATTTCTGGCCCCTTGTACTTTTAGAACGTTTGTTATACTTCTTTACTTAGTATAGCTTCTTCTTGTACTCTGATTGTGTATGTTTTCATTTTGTAAAGGAAATGCCTTCCCTTTTTTAGGATTTACGCCTTTGGTGCTAGTCGCCATCCCCTGGCATATGGAAGGCGGGCTTGGGTAGTCACGGCACGGGCCCCGAGGACGGGTTGTGACAAAATACCATGATATATTTCTTATGAAACCCATTTTTTCCACCATTTATTATATGAGGAAATTAGTATAAAACATATCTCTGTTCCTAAAGGTATGATATAATGAAATATTTATGATGCCCATTTATGTATTTTGGGGTATGATATGGTTAATTTTTATTGTACTAAGGAACACTAAAATATGGTTTTCATTCTATGATGGGTGGGTGTTATATCTCTTTCTAATGAATTGGGTAATGATAAATGTCTTATATGATTATAGGGTACATGGTTGATTAGACCAAGCATAAATATAAGGGTATAAAAGTGGTCATCCAAATCCCAAAGATGAGCATATATGGGAGTTTATCCGTAAATTAAAAAAAGAGGGTACATAGGTGGTTTTCCCAATCCTAAAGAAATAGGTTACATAGGTGGTTAGACCATGCCTAAAATAAGTGGTTATATGGTGGGACATCCAAATCCCATAGAAGGTACACAGGTGGTGATACAATTCATTACATGTTACGATTCTCATGGTGGGTTTCCATGACATAATATTTTATATGGTTGTGTATATGCCCTAAATTCCATGTTTGGTTCCACGGTTATGCTCGCATAGATATTTTTTGTTTTTTTTCAAGGATTTGATCTTACAAACTTTCAATCTATATATTCCCAGACTCATGTTTGTAAGTTATTATGGGCTGGGTCTAAAACTCGTAAATTATGGTCATGATCACATAAACTTATTCTTATCTAAATATTTAATATAATAATAGATTGATATAACTAATTCTTACACCTATTAAGAATTTAAAATCACCCCTTATTATGTTTTCTCTCTCCTCGTTATGATTAAAGGTTTTTTGTAGGATTACTAAAGCGGATGTTCATTAAGTGATATGTTAAAGATGATTCACTAAGACAGAATATTATGTTCCCATGTTTCCAATGGAACAAAACTATATTTGTCCCAAGGCATTTGTCTACCAAATATATGGAATTTTTCACATCAATTATATTTTATATTTATATGTTAGGACTGGTTCTCTATATACAGTGGCTATTAAACATTTTCCCAGATTTTCCACATTGACTGAGATCCATATTTTTTTGTGACTAGTAAGATATTATTCATGATATGTGGAAACATTTTAACAATATCCCAGTCCACTCACCATGTTCAGATAAATGAGATCAAATATCCAATGTATATATGAATGTGATGAAAATTTGAAGGAAATATAAAGAATGTTTGTTTGATAAACTATTATTACATTAACCTATAGTGTATAATAGTTTTTAATCTATATTTATGATGAAAATAAAGTATTTTTATGTGTTGTTGTTATGAATGATATGGTGTTACCTTAAACCTCCCGATAAATAAAGGCTCTAGGGAAAAATCACCCAAATCATGATATAGAGTAAGCTCTGTTAATTTCCCAGTTAATATATAGGGGAATTAGAATTATGGAAAGAGGGATTTATATATAAATATCATAAAAGATTGATTTATATTTTCATATAAAAAGAGTTCAATATGTTCTAGAGAATTTTCATTGAACAAATAAATTATTATGATTGCCCGATACATTTCTACACTAGGAATTCCAATATGGTGGAGGAGATATTCTATTTAAAGGGTCATGATAGATTATCTATGACGAGGATCACAAAAGATCCAATATTTTTTGATGTGAAAAGGATGGATATAGATATATTCAATCAGATACATAGGTTCTTTATAAAATGAGTTTTAAATAATTTATCCATGTGAATATTAAGGATTCATGGAAGGAAGATGTAGATTTATATAAGATGGTAAGAAATGTCTGAACGATTAACCATGATTATGATGGAATGATGTGGTTCAAGAACCATGTATATGTTCAATCCATAAAATATTTGAAGTATCATTTAGAGTAAACTGATAGTTCTTTAATCTTTATTCATCATGCATGTAAAATAATATATCATGATCTGAAAGAGTATTCTTATGGGGATGGAATGAAGTGATATATTTCCTATTTTGTCTCATGGTTAATATAATTTCACCAATGTTATGGTTGAGAGAAATAATTAGAAGGTTATGTTAAAACAATTACACATATTACAATGGAAATAAGAAAACATCACCATGTATATTGTCATCAGACTCCCCAAATCATCTATGATCCATATATATATTTGGGTTACAGTTTATATTTGTAAGAAGTATTAACACTTCATTTATATGAGAGAATATTAAACTATATCTCATAATTCTATGAAATATATTAAGGAATTGGTAAGGATTCATGAAATACCACATTCAATTTCATCTGATCGGGATATGAGGTTTATTATGATATTCCAGAGAAGTATTTAGATGGCTTTAGAGGCGGAGCGCAGTTACAGAACTCTGTATCATCTTTATAACCATTTTCATTCATAGAGAACCATTATTACCAAATATAATATAAATAGATATTATTTTATATATTTCAAATTTTAGTGGTATCAACACCTACCTCTAGTTGAGTTTTCATACAAAAAACTCTTTTACTCATTTATTCTGATGGATCTTTCTAAATCCCTCTATGTAAATAATTCTAAAACTCCAAAAATTCTTCTATATTTTGGAGTATTAAATATTTTGTTACCTGGAAAAGTTGATGAAATGGTATATAAATTTGTAGCCAATCTATATCTCACTCGGGCATTGTTGTGTTGATTAATATTTTATGAGTAAAATCGCTAGTCTGATCTAGATGTTGATGATGGTATTAAGGTGCTTCTATGAATTTTTATATGAAATAATGATACAAAATTTTGGAAGAATAGAAATTATATCCCAAGGTATGTTTTTTCCTTTGATATTATTCATCATGTATGGATTTATTTTTATCTCTTGGCACTTCTACTGAACCACTCTCTATATAAGGCACCAACCTTAAACCTTACATAATCTTGAGTTATCCCAAGATTACAGGTTGATGATATTTTTAGGTTTATAGTTTTAGAGAATTAGATCATGAAACTTGCATTACATTCCACATTTAAACAAAGTGGTTACATAAAAGATAGTATTCATTCTTCCCATCAACGGAAACATATTGAAAATAAAACATGGATTCTTTCTTGACACATCCTTGACACTATCATCACATCATGTACCTTTCCCTTGACCTGTGAAGAACATTTCAAAAACTTGGGATGAGCATAAAAAGCTTAGTAAGGGTTATAAAAAATATGGAAAGGAAACATGAGTTCAAATATATATAAGAATGAAATCATACTTTACCCATAAAACAAAGGCACTTTAACATACCTCATTAAACCATGAATAAATCATAGAAATCATAAGACATAAAGGTAACTTGAGGCATTCATAACATTATTACGTAGGGAGTAACCCTCTTGGTTACGTTTGGAATACCCATCACAGTATATTCCCTAAATCTCTTCGGAGAAACCTTAACGTTTCACTCCTTCGCGTTACCCAATGCATTAGAGAGCTATATCGGGCTCACACGCCCTTAGTTTATCACAGAACCACCCGTTTTCATAACAATGCCCATAAACCATAACATAAATTTATCACATAAAACATGCATAAAGGAAACAAAACATTTCCTCATTTCAATCACAATATTACATTTTAGTATTTTGAAATAATGAATCCATAAAAAAAGAAACCATTTCCAAAACCATTTAAAACATTTAATAAAGTGAATTTTGAATCAAAGTGTCCAATACCACCTTGAAGCTTTTAAAATTTTAAAACATTAATATCCATATAATTAAATCATTAAAACCATTTTCAAAACATGGATATTAATAAGAACAAGTCATTAAAACATTTAAAGCGATATTTTGGTCAAAGGGTTTTTACCAAAATTAGAGACACTTGAATACAATAATTGAGGAATAACATTTAATCAGAACTTTATAATATCACGAGAATAAATGAATTCATGATATAATATTCCAAAGGACATTATATACACCATATAAGAGTGAATTGGTGCATAACAACAATGAAGTCTCAATAGAGATGTAAAATGTGATGAAATCCCTTATAAAGAAGGTATCCTTAAATTAAGGACAAATCAATCTCAAAATTATGTGTGACAAATATAAATACACCGAATATAATTGAATATTAAGTGTAAAAAAATAAAAGGTCATTAACAAATATTCAAAGGATGACATATTCAATAACTACATGTTGAACCCAAAGAAATCGAAATTGGGTTAAAAAGTTCCCTGGGTAAAATTCGACAGCCTAACAACAACACTTCAAAAATTCAAAAAATGAGTTGATGAGAGATAAAAAGGGAATCTCATCACTTGGACATAAAATTTACATCAATAAGTATATATAAGAACATATCCCAACATAATAGTATGTTAATTAAAAGACATAATAAACAAAGTCTTTTAAAATGTGGAGGGTGAAAGGTTCCCTTACCGACTTGGGTAACTTTCGAAAAGTACACCCCATTGAAGAAGTGTCATAAAATGAATATGTAAATACCCATAAATGTAATTATATTACAAAAGGAGTTTAATAATTGTCAGTACATAAACCACTCAAAGGAAATTGTGGCAAATGTAGCATAAATCTCATGGGAATAAAAGTGAGATGAAAAATCTCTTAAGAAAACTCGGCAGCCTAACGACGCCACATAAAACATCCAAAATGGATTGATGAGAATAAATAGGGTCTCTCATCATATCAATATAAAGTTTACAGAAATAGTAATACAAAATAACATCCCCCAACATAAAAAAATGAGCTTAAAAGAAGTGACATAAAGGAGAGTACTTAAAATGAAAGAGAGAAGTTAGATCTCTTACGAAAACTCGGCAGCCTAACGGTGCTACTTAAAACTTCCAAAATGGATTGATGAGAGGAAATAAGATATCTCATCATATCAACAGAAAGCTTACAGAAAGAGGAATAAAAAATAACATCCCCCAACATAACAAAAATGAGCATAAAAGAAGTGACATAAAGGAGAGTACTTAAAATGAAAGAGAGAAGTTAGATCTCTTACGAAAACTCGGCAGCCTAACGGCGCCACTTAAAACTTCCAAAATGGATTGATGAGAGGAAATAGGGTCTCTCATTATATGAACATAATATGTACAGTGGTAGTAACATAAAATAACATCCCAATCATAAGAAATATGATCTTAAATGGAATTACATAAAAGAGTGTACTTAAAAAGAAAGAGAGTTGTAGGATCCCTTACCTCATATCCGACTTAACCCAACCATTCTATAATCTCCTGATTAATAAACTTGAGTTAATTTATAATTTCTTATGAACCTTATTAAAGTTCATTATTCATTTTATAACACTTATTTCAATGTTATAAACATTATGTAATCATTTAAGTTAATAATGTTTGTTCTTTCAATATTTGGTTCTTTAGTCAAAAATGGACTTCTTACAATTACATGTTGTTTGTGTGGTCAAAGGTTAATTATATCCAGAATGATATTCATGATTTGGATATAATATATATCATATATATCCATCATATACATGTATTTATAATATTACATAATCATTTAGAGGTAAGAAATGAAATGCACCGTTTATGGAGATGGTAAGCCATACGTACACATGAACGCTACTTTCATTTCTAACTCATACATTAATTGAAAGAAACAGTAATGATATAGAGGTATATTATAATTCCAGTATAACATCATATATAATAAATTTAAATACATCCTTTATACGTCCCACTTATGGAATTAACGAATCAAATCACTTTGAGGGGGCGGTAGTCCGCACTTCCTAAAATGAAATTATCGTGTTTACCCACAATGGAAACAATAATGGTATGCCATAAATGAAAAATACAGAAGATTAAGGAAATAATAAACATATTATATATCATATATAAAAATAGTGACATCATAATGGCCACCTTTGAAGGTGTTAAATGATTATTTAACAATCATCGTTTCGGGAGGTAGAATTTCTCCATCCAGGGAAATCGTATGTTCTTTAACCATTTGATGTAGTTGTGTGAGAGTGTAGCTCGAATAAATATTATAAAAAAATCCTAGTATATTGAAGATACTGGTGTTGTTACAAAAGAAGTAAATAAAAAGAGTTTAGGGGGTTGGAGAAGCAAAATAAAACAAATGAACATGAGAGAATGAATTACCTTTAAAAGTGTAACTCCTTTTGATTTGAGCCTAAAGGATTTCTTTGAAAGGATTCTGCCCAAAGGGAATCCCCTAGGATGAGGAGAGGGATTTAAATAGAGTAAATGGGCAGGGTATGTCCGAGCTAAAGGCTTGAGGAGTGTGTGAAATGAGGTAGAGGCGGGGTCTTTTATAAGAGGAGAGGAGGGGCACTTTTGGAAATCATGAATCTATTATTTTATTTTCAAAAGTGTTTCGAATTTCTAAGGTCCCACATTGATATATTTATAAGATAATATGATAAGGCTTCGAAATATTTCCATCCAATAGTTTTTGGACAAGTATAGGTTTTAGATATTACATTATCTTTCCATTTTATTTAAATCGTTAAATAATGAGGTCATCGTTGCATCATCATGATGTCATAATTAAATTAATTTATTTAATATCTAAAAAATATAAAAAAAATATTATGATGTAGGAAATATTTTAATATTTCTAATTAATATTTATAGTCAAAATGTGGACTTGTGTAACCCCACTTAAAAATTGTTTTAGTAAAACAACTCATGTTTGTGTCAATTTAATTTTAACATTAAATAAATATATATTAATGTCATTTTCCAACCAAAGTGGCTCCATGGGGTCCCCAAGTTTACCCATGGGTTGTCTTGGTCTTCCATGACTCATACAATAGGAGTAGGACAAGTGTCATGGTGTTTTCATATTTTTATAATATCATTTTTACCTTAAATTACACTAATTACCTCTAATCGCGATTAATGAAAAAAAGTTACTATTCACCAAAAAATTATTTTTATCCCATTGAACCACATTTTACAAACTAATGACAACCATGTATGTCGGATTTTCAAAATTCAATACACATTAGTGGTAAACTTTCATTTAACTAAAAAATCAGTTTGCTTGATTACCACTTAGTGGTTTCACTATTCATCAAATATTGGAGTTTTTCAGAAAATTATGAAAAATTCCCCCTAGGATATATTTGATATTCCGAATTCAAAAATGATGTTTATATTACCTAATTCAAAGAATATAATTAGAATTAATTAATTTAATAATTAACTCCCGCTGTCAAAACAAATAGCGTGTTTTTAAGAAACAATAAGTATCAAAAGATTGATACTAGTTTAAGTACTATTTAAAAGTGAAATTAATTCCAACGACCACTATTGGATTTAATTTTAAAAATATTTTCTAATTTCACTTTAAAACCAATTCAAAAGATTATCTAATCATATAAATAAATTATATTAAAAAGAGGTTTTGAATTAAAACACAACATTTTACACTATTCATTAAAAAAATGATCTTTATCGGAAAAATACCAAAAAATTACACAAAGTAAAATTTAATGTCCCGATTCTAAAGAAGACTTTTATTTGGTACAAAAGAATTTATAAGAGTGATCAAAACTATATTTAATGATAGTTCTCCATCAAAAGGCGATAAGTGAACCTTTAGTGAAAATTAGGGTATAAAAGCCTAAAATTGAATTCTTTCCGTATTTTAAGCCTTTATAATTTATTGGATAAATGTAAAAACATTTAAAAAAACATATATAATCAAATTTTAGTTATTTATATCCATTCCCACCAATACAACGGCTACATGTTAACTTCCATTTAAAATAATATTATTTTATTATTAGAGTGCAACGTAAGATTCCCAAGAAACTCGTTGTTGCGTGTTGGGTACGCCATCGAGCATAGCGTCCCCTTTAAAGTCATATTAATATTTTATTCACAAATATGGAGAAATATGAAAATTTCATATTCTTTATTTACCTGGGGTGTTACATCCTTCCCCCCTTTTGGGAATTGCGTCCTCGCAATTTTTAAATTGGGCTTGGAAACATCCTTGAAAGTCCCACATCGGAACAAGAGTCGGTAAAACAATCACTTTAAAATATAGAAAAATAAGTACATAGGTCACCCGAGTTAACCCATAGTAGGATTCCATGTAGGAAAACATGGACATGAAGGAGAAAACATAGGGTCATGTTCTGATGGAGAGTGATAGAAAACATGTTTAGGAGAAAGTTAACAATAAGAAAATCACAAACATGTGATGGGTTAAACGATATTCGATTCCCCAGTAGGAAAATTTAATAGACAAAATTTTTGTTTTAAGTTAATTTTTATTGAGGAATCTATTCATAATGAAACATAATCACTTATCATGTTGACTTTCAACTTTTACTAGATTCCTTAGTCAAACTCATATTTTTTTCCAAAAGGCGAGTATTTAGGGAGACTTGTTCGCATTAAGAGTACTATAATCAACTTCTAGAGAATCACCTAATCCACAAAAGAGAACTATATACTTCCCATATCTTAAAACCATAACCATAACCAAAACCAAAAAGGTTAGTACAAGGTCAGATAATCCAGAAAAGGATAACCCTTTATAAAAAGAAAATCTATTCTTAATCTCCAAAACTTGTCAAACAAAACCCAAAGTTCAACAAGGATCATCTGATAAACAATTTGTCCATAAAATTCTTCAAAGTAAACCAATATAAGATTGAAACCCAAATATTTGAAGGATTTAGTCACATAGTCTTCCAAGTTAAATCGTAACATTTATCTCCAAACAACATCAGTTGCTCCAAAAGTCTCGTATTGAAAAGTAATTAACCTAATCACATATCCTCCATGATAGGTTAATCAATTTTAGAAATAACCCAAAATCAACTTACTCTTAATTCATAAAATCATATAACTAGAAAGAATCAGTCAAACTAACTAGGGACTTCACGTAGTCCAGTGGTAGGCGATAAATACCAGTCGCACTTTGGTTGTGGGTTCGATTCCCACTGCTTTGTCCGACGCGACAGGTAGTCACACGGTCTGCGTGTTGTCCTTTTTCCAAAACTATATAATTCTCAAATCATTCCCCAAAAAGGGATAAAATCATCAAAAATGATCATTACATATTTTAACCTCAAGTTTATCTCATGCCTTTCATTTTCCAGCATATCATATAATAACCCATAATTACCTCAAAAGTAAGGATCATATAAACTCTAATGGTTACCTCTATAATTGTTACCTTAACTTCCACATCGATTGGTCATCTCGTACATGATGCATTACAGAACATACCAAGGTTCAAGTGGTTGATCATGACTCCTTGATATTTGGTTTAGGACAACCACGAGTTTCCTCATTGAATCCTCCATTTTATCTAGTATCTTAATCAGAGAACCACCACAGTTTCCTTCAAACTTGTTGTCTCTCTTGTGCCTGCTAGATCCATCCATTTACTTAAAATAGAAATGTCATTGTGAGTATATCAAAAAAAACCATCATGTACTAATGAGGATGGTAAACACTAAGATACACTTACTCATTCAATTAATCTAAAACTAGGACTCTTTCTGAAATCATAACCATTATGGTAATGTCACTTGTGCTTAGAGAATACCCTAACCTCTAAAGTTATCTAAACTGACCTTTGATACCAACTATAAGGCCCAAGCCTTAAACCTTACATAATCTTGAGTTATCACAAGATTACACGTTGAGGATCTTTTCAGGTTTAGAGTTTTAGAGAATTATATCATGAAACTTGCATTACATTCCACATTTAAACAAAGTGGTTACATGAAAGATAGTATTCATTCTTCCCATCAACGGAAACATATTGAAAATAAAACATGGATTCTTTCTTGACACATCCTTGACACTATCATCACATCATGTACCTTTCCCTTGATGTGTGAAAAACATTTAAAAAACACGGGATGATCATAAAAAGCTCAGTAAGGGTTATAAAAAATATGGAAAGGAAACATGAGTTCATATATACATAAGAATGAAATCATACATTACCCATAAAACAAAGGCACTTTAACATACCTCATCAAACCACGAATAAATCATAGAAATCATAAGACATAAAGGTAACTTGAGGTATTCATAACATTATTACGTACGGAGTAACCCTCTTGGTTACGTATGGAATACCTATCATAGTATATTCCCTAAATCTCTTCGGAGAAACCTTAACGTTTCACTCTTTCGCGTTACCCAATGCATTGGAGGGCTATATCGGGCTCACCCGCCCTTAGTTTATCACGGAACCACCCGTTTTCAAAACAATGACCATGAACCATAACATAAAAGTATCACATAAAACATGCATAAAGGAAACAAAACATTTCCACATTTCAATCACAATATTACATTTTAGTATTTTGAAATAATGATCCATACAAAAAGAAACCATTTCCAAAACCATTTAAAACATTTAATAAGGAGAATTTTGAATCAAAGTGTCCCATACCACCTTGAAGATTTTAACATTTTAATCCATTAATATCCATATAAATAAATCATTAAAACCATTTTGAAAACATGGATATCAATAAGAACAAGTCATTAAAACATTGAAAGCGATATTTTGGTCAATGGGTTTTTACCAAAATTAGAGACACTTGAATACAATAATTGAGGAATAACGTTTAATCAGAACTTTATAATATCATGAGAATAAATGGATTCATGATATAATATTCCAAAGGACAGTATATATACCATATAAGAGTGAATTGGTGCATAACAACAATGAAGTCTCAATAGAGATGTAAAATGTGATGAAATCCCTTATAAAGAAGGTATCCTTAAATTCAGTATAAATCAATCTCAAAATTATGTGTGACAAATATAAATACACCCAATATAATTGGATATTATGTTTAAACCAATAAAAGGTCATTCACACATATTCAATGGATGACATATTCAATAACTACATGTTGAACCCAAAGAAATCGAAATTGGATTAAAAAGTTCCCTTGGTAAAATTCGACAGCCTAACGGCATCACTTCAAAAATTCAGAAAATGAGTTGATGAGCGATAAAAAGGGAATATCATCACTTGGACATAAAATTTACATCAATAAGGATATATAATAACATATCCCAACATAATAGTATGTGAATTAAAAGACATAACAAATGAAGTCTTTTAAAATGAGGAGGGTGAAAGGTTCCCTTACCGACTTGGGTAACTTTCGAAAAGTACACCCCATTGAAGAAGTGTCATACAATGAATATGTAAATACCCATAAATGGAATTATATTACAAAAGCAGTGTAATAATGGGCAGTACATAATCTACTCATTGGAAATTGTTGCAAATGTAGCATAAATCTCATGGGAATAAAAGTGAGATGAAAAATCCCTTACGAAAACTCGGCAGCCTAACGGCGCCACATAAAACTTCCAAAATGGATTGATGAGAGGAAATAGGGTCTCTCATCATATAAACATAAAGTTTACAGAAATAGGAATACAAAATGACATCCCCCAACATAACAAAAATGAGCTTAAAAGAAGTGACATAAAGGAGAGTACTTAAAATGAAAGAGAGAAGTTAGATCTCTTACGTAAACTCGGCAGTCTAACGGCGCCACTTAAAACTTCCAAAATGGATTGATGAGAGGATAGGGTCTCTAATAATATCAACATAAATTTTACAGAAATATTAATACAAAATAATGTCCCCCAACATAACAAAAATAAGCTTAAAAGAAGTGACATAAAGGAGAGTACTTAAAATGAAAGAGAGAAGTTAGATCTCTTACAAAAACTCGGCAGCCTAACGGCGCCACTTAAAACTTCCAAAATGGATTGATGAGAGGAAATAGGGTCTCTCATCATATGAACATAATATGTACAGTGGGATTAATATAAAATAACATCCCAATCCAAAGAAAGATTATCTTAAAAGGAATGACATAAAAGAGTGTACTTAAAAAGAAAGAGAGGTGTAGAATCCCTTACCTCGTATCTGACTTGACCCGACCGTTCTTTAATCTCCTGAATAATAAACTTGAGTTAATTTATACTTTCTTATGAACCTTATTAAAGTTAATTATTCCTTTTATATCACTTATTTTAATGTTATAAACATTATGTAATCATTTAAGTTAATAATGTTTGTTCTTTCAATATTTGGTTCTTTAGTGGAAAATGGACTTCTTACAATTACATGTTGTTTGTGTGCTCAAAGGTTCATTATATCCAGAATGATATTCATGATTTGGATATCATATATATCATATATATCCAGAATATACATGTATTTATGATATTACATAATCATTTAGAGGTAAGAAATGAAATGCACCATTCATGGAGACGGTAAGCCGTACGTACGCATGAACGCTACTTTCATTTCTATATCATACTTTAATGGAAAGAAAAAATAATTATATATAGGTATATTATAATTCCAGTATAACTTAATATAAAATAACTTTAAATCCATCCTTTATACGTCCCACGTATGGCATTAACAAATCAAATCACTTTGTGGGGGAGGTAGTCTGCACTTCCTAAAATGAAATTATCATGTTTACCCATAATGGAAACAAAAATGGTATGACATAAATGAAAAATAAAGAAGCTTAAAGAAAGAATAAACATATTATATATCATATATAAAAATAGTGACATCATAATGGCCACCTTTGAAGGTGTTAAATGAGTATTGAACAATCATCGTTTCGGGAGGTAGAATTTATCCATCCACGGAAACCGTATGTTCTTTAACCATTTGATGTAGTTGTGTGAGATTGTAGCTCGAATAAATCTTATAACAACATCCTAGTGTATTTATTATACTGGTGTTGTTACAAAAGAAGTAAATAAAAAGAGTTTAGGGGGTTGGAGAAGCAAAATAAAACAAATGAACATTAGAGAATGAATTACCTTTAAAAGTGTAACTCCATTTGATTTGAGCCTAAAGGAATCCTTTGAAAGGATTATGCCCAAAGGTAATCCTCTAGGATGAGTAGAGGGATGTGGAGAGAGTAAATGGCCAGGGTATGGCCGATCCAAAGGCTTGAGGAGTGTGTGAAATGAGGTAGAGGTGGGGGCCTTTTATAAGAGGAGAGGAGGGGCACTTTAGGAAATCATGAAACTATTATTTTATTTTAAAAAGTGTTTCGAATTTATAAGGTCCCAAATTGATATATTTCGAATATAAGATGATAAGGCTTAGAAATATTCCCATCCAATATTTTTTTGACAAGTGTAGGTTTGAGAAATTACATTATCTTTCGATTTTATTTAAATCGTTAAATAATGAGGTCATCTTGCATCATCATGATGTCGTAATTAAATTAATTTATTTAATATCTAAATTTTTTTAAAAAAACTCCTATGATTTAGGAAATCTTTTTAGATTTCTAATGAATATATATAGTCAATATTTGGACTTGTGTAACCCCACTTAAAAACTGTTTTAGTAAAACAACTCATGTTTGTGTCAATTTAATTTTAACATTAAATAAATATATATTAATGTCATTTCCAACCAAAGTGGCTCCATGGGGTCCCCATGTTTACCCATGGGTTTTCTTGGTCGGAAATGACTCATCCAATAGGAGTAGGACAAGTGTCATGGTGTTTTTATATTTTTATAATATCAATTTTACCTTAAATTACACTAATTACCTCTAATCGCGATTAATGAAAAAACAGTTACTATTCACCAAAAAATTATTTTCTTCCCATTGAACCAAATTTTACATAATAATTACAAACATGTATTTAGGATTTTAAAAATTCAATACAAATTAGTGGTAAACTATCATTTAACTGAAAAATCAGTTTGCTTGATTACCACTTAGTGGTTTCACTATTCATCAAAAATTGGAGTTTTCAGAAAATTACCAAAAATTCACCCTAAGATATATTTGATATTCCGAATTCAAAAATGATTTTTATATTTCCTAATTAAAAGAATAGAAGTATAATTAATTAATTTAATAATTAACTCCCACTGTCAAAACAAATAGCGTGTTTTTAAGAAACAATAAGTATCAAAAGATTGATACTAGTTTAAGTCTGATTTAAAAGTGAAATTAATTCCAAAGACCACTATTGGATTTAATGGTAAAAATATATTCTAATTTAACTTTAAAACCAATTAAAAAGATTATCTAATAATATAAATAAATTATATTAAAAAGATGTTTTGAATTAAAACACAAAATTTTATACTATTCATTAAAAAATGAACTTTATCGGAAAAATACCAAAAAATTACACAAAGTAAAATTTGATGTCCCGATTCTAAAGAAGAGTTTTATTTGGTCCAAAAGAATGTATAAGAGTGATCAAAACTATATTTAATGACATTTCTCCATCAAAAGGTGATAAGTGAACCTTTAGTGAAAATTAGGGTATAAAGGCCTAAAATTGAATTCTTTCCGTATTTTAAGCCTTTATCTTTTATTGGATAAATGTAAAAACATTTAAAAAACATATATAATCATATTTTAGTTATTTATATCCATTCCCGCCAATACAATGGCTACATGTTAACTTCCATTTAAAATAATATTATTTTATTATTAGAGTGCAACGTAAGATTCCAAAGAAACTCGTTGTTGTGTGTTGGGTACACCATCGAGCATAGCGTCCCATTTAAAGTCATATTAATATTTTATTCACAAATATGGAGAAATATGAAAATGTCATATTCTTTATTTACCTGGGGTGTTACACTCTAGTTCATGGTGTGTCCCATGTATCTCCCTTGACAAAATACAGACCTGATCCATCGCATGTACTAAACTGAGAGTTCAAATTGATGGATAATGACCATTCTTATAAATTACTATGTGTAAAAATATTGAATCATATAGATAATAATTTGTTAAAAAGTACTAATCAATTGTTTACATTTCACCAATGGAATTTGAAATTCAAAGAAGATATATGTGAGCTTGGGGAAGTTGTGAGGACAATGTATAGACAATTTTTATATCAAAATATAAAATATTATAGGTATAAATACATTTTATGTGGTATTTAATTAACACATCTAAACATTATGATATATTATAATTTTTTAAGAAAAATATAATATCATTGATAGTTTTTGATACATGAAACCCCGCATCAAAATAAACAATAGTATATTATACAATTATAACCATACCATTAAATTGCTTGTTATGAATAGTAATGGTTAAATTATTAAAATTATATATTGTAAACATGTATTATATAAAATCATTATTTACCAATATATTAGGAATCAAATTAAACAAAACATTTCAAAAATAAAAAGAATTGTTTTTTAAAAGAGTTTATTTTAATGTGTTTTCTGTTTGTATATGTTAATAAATTGAATTAACAAATATTGGTGAATTATTTTAATAAAATTTATATATTATATTCAATAAAATTCATAATAATTAATTAAATATCCTTTCTATCCAATGGATAGGAATTAGTCTATATTTATTCCAAAAAATATATTTTTCTAAAAAGTTGTTTCGTTGTGTTTTTTAAATTTTTTTTAATATTATTTTTTCCACCTTTGGAAAATTTATTTCAAAACATTAAATTCATATTTTTAATCAACATGTTAAATCTATCTTAAAGTTATAGTATTATATTTTTTTTAAAAACATTAATTTAATGATAAATAGTGAAACATTTTAAATTTTTTTGAAATATATCTTTTATTATAATGAAATTAAAAGGTTAGATTTTGTTTAATAATTGACTGAAAATTAATATAAGATTTATAATAATATTATTAATCTATTTTAGGTCATTTTAAAAAATTTAATAAATAATTTTTATATAAAAATAGTTTGTACATGTTTACTTTGGAAGAAAACGTTTTCAGTTTTCCAGTGGGTTTAATATTACATTTAATATTTCCACTTACAGGAAATAAATTTGTTAGGATGGATTTTATATTTTTAATATTAATTATTGTTATTATTTAATATTATCTATATAATTTTTCATCATGATGAATAGTAAACAATTAAAAAAATTGATGATAGTGGAAAAGGTCACAAATGGTTTATAGGGGTTAAAAAAATATTTTATAGAATTGGTTTCAATTATAACATTATAAATCACATTTTATTTGAAAATTTAAATAATACACTATATCAAATTTTTATATATTCCAATTTTGATGCATTTTTCATTTGAATTATTTTTATTCTGTATTGTTTTTAAAAAATATCATATTAGTCCCCTCACCCACTTCTATATAGACACCTCTATTCCTCTTCTCTCCACACTTCAAGAACCATATAGATTGAAATTTAATTACCGAACAACCATCCTTAAATCAAACCATAAGTCCTATATCATATGTTATGATCTAGAAACTATCCTTGGTGGATTTATTGTAAACCTAATGATATTGTACAAAAAAAGAGTTATAGTTATTAACCATGATTTTCTATTTTATTTGTTATTCTCCCTACATTAAATCTTTTACAAACATGATGATTTCAAATAATAATTATCTATACTATATATAAAATTTACTTTTTTTAATTTAATTACATTTATCTATATCATCATTGATCAAATGTGAATTAAAACTTTCAATCATATGTATAATGAACTACCTCTTCATGAACTGATGTAATTTATTTTTCATTACATCCTATCACATCATTATATAATAATGGATTAAATGTATATATAAGATATATGATATAATTAATCTTATATGATTATAATATCACATCTATCTCTCAACATCTAATCTGATAGAAAATGATAACATCATTCATGTATGTGTGGAATAACGCATCCATGAAGTGATAATATTTTTTTCATTTCATTTGGAAGTGAGTGGTAATAAGGATATATTTAATAAAAATATATGTTATATATGATATAAAAATTCATTTTTAAAAGTAAAATAATATTTAACATTATTTATTTACATCTCTTAAGAAATGGAAACAATGTTAATGTGTATCTACATCCTAATATCATTATGAACAACATAATTCATTTATTTATATCTATATTATTTGGATAAATATAATTTATTATTGGAATATTTATTATTTTTAAATCATGATTAAAAAAATTAGATTCTAAAACCAAGATCAATCTTGAATGACCAATATTATGGAATAAAAAAATGGAAAACAAAGTGGTTATTACCTGAAATAGTGATTTTAACAAATGATTTTTAATAAACAGGTGATAAAGGGTTATAAATAAATTACATATGATAATATATATATATATATGAGTATTTTTATATATTATATTTTTAATAAACCTATATTTATTATTCAGAAAGATTGAATATCTATGAAGTGAGTCGAGACTTGAGGTAAGCGATTTTTCCCAGGCAATTACTTTTATGGGGAAAATGTAATATGCACACATGATTAATATGGGGGGTATATATATTACTCTTGAGTTTATTTTGTGATTATTACAATAAAACTAAGGGTATAAAAATTCATCTAAGTTACATTCTTTCATGTGGTTTATGATTGAAAAGATATCGAAGTGGTTTGGGTTTAATGTTACGAACACATTTTTTGTAGGGATTTTCTATAATTACTATTTAGATGATGAAATATTATTTCAATCTCACAAGAAATAATTAATATTATTTTCCTTAAATTATTTATTATTATTTAATGTTTTTATTTCGTTTTCCTCTCTTTTCGTACCCATGATAGTGATGGGATGCATTTATGGAATACAGAAGTTCTTTCCCTTATTGGTTGAAAATATTATTTCTTCTATATGTATGTTTTCTAAAAAACGTTTTCATGAATGTTTTTTATATTATAATAGGAGGGTTTAAATTAATTTTATCCTTATATGAAATTTTAAATAAATCATTTTAAAATTTCTTATATTTTCTTTTCTGGACGAGGTAGTTTTTGGAAATTCTCAATGGTGTTAAATGAATATATTATTTTAACATATATGAGAGGAAAAAAATTCCTGCAATTATATACAAAAAATTATTTTAAAAAAATTAAAATATTATTGTTTTTTTTCAAGGAAAATTTATTAATTAATATCTGAAAAAGTTTAATATTTTAAATATGTGATTTCAATATGAAAATTTTATTTTTCTCAAGAAATGTTACAAGTGACATTTTAATGGAATACTTTCTTCTAATATGATATAATTTGTTTTCCCATAATCAATATTGTTACTAAATTCCAATGGTACCATCCTTATGATACACTTCATGGATTTTTATTAAAATGATATGATGTTTATGAAACAGATTCCTTTATCCATAGTTTATGTTATGGTGAATTAATATAATGATTATGAAATCTATTTCTTTTCTACATGTTATTCGGTGATGGAATGTTTTTACATCATTTCCATTTTAAAGGATTCAATGTGATGAAAATTTTAATATCATATGGAATACATAATTATTATTTTCGTTTTAGCATTGGTGGGATACTAATTATATTTCTTTTTAATTGATTGGGTTAAGACAGATATTTCATGAGATAAATATGACTAAAATTAGTAGTGATCCCAACTCAGTAAGGGACACAATACACTATGATAGTCTTGTAAGTGAACCATGACTTATATGATAGCATGGGTAGTAACAGATTCCACTATTATATTCTTGGAAATGATCCACTACTACTATAGAAATAATTTTATATTCTTATGTGTATTCCATAAACTTTTTTATATTAAAATGTTATGTTCTTATAGATCTTTTTTATTATTATATAAAGATTCCTAATATATAAATTATTAAGAATTATTCCATGACTCATGATTATGATCTTTGGTATACAAGGTACATTTTATAAAAGTTAATATCATTATCACATACCCTCATGCCCTTGTTATGTTTAAGCGGTGATTGATTTCTCCCTTTTTTCTCTTTCTGATATTTATATCACTCCCATTATGATTTTCCTTGATATTATAATTAATCTTGTTATGTATTATATTTATAATAATGGTTCATGTTATTAAGAACATAGTGGGAGATGACGTCGTTCAATTATGAACTACTTTTTCGTGTCCTAATTTCCTAGGATACTACACCAATATTATTCATGTGTGGTTAACTATGTTCTGTACTGAATATTTATAAAATAATTTGATATATTTAAATATGAAATGTCCGAATTTTTTTGCACAGATATCGCCAACATTTATCAACCATAAGAATTACTTCTATGGATGTCAGTTACTTGAAAACTACAGTGGCTATTTGATAGCTTGATCCATCCCAACTACTTAAAATAATCCCACTGCGTCTCAAATATAATTATATTGGAATGAATATCTCATATCTCGAGATCATACCTAAAAATAACATAACTAGTTTGGTGTTCTAAATATAACTATATCACAACCACTTGTAATTGAGTATAACCTCCATCCAATTAAGTTCAACATTCTTTAAATAAATTAATACCACCATAATAGGGTGTTAGTCTCCAAAACTTTGTAGGGACATTCATTACTCCTATCATCACTGTAGGAATTTCAATGATTTCATTGTGATACTTGAAATCTTTCAATGGAATTTATTCCACAAAAAATAATGTTAATAAAAAACACACTAATGTTTTACCATTACTAACCGCTTTATTCCTCCCTATTGGTTATAATGTTAAGATTGGAACTAATGAAAATATTCCTCCAAATTGACAACCAATTTAGTAATCCAATATCAATTATTTGTTAGGAAATCCAATAAATTTTAGAAATATTATTTCATTCTCTAAATCAATCCAGTGTAACTGTTTTATACTCGATGATGGAAATCGAATGATTCCCCAAAGGTTATCATCCATGTTCTAATCAACCACTATAGGTAACAAGTCATAAATATTTTTATAAAACATTTTGATAGAGATTCTATATTGAGGATTATTATAAAACATTTCTTGAAGAGTACACTTTTTTATCAACACATAACTTTAAAAAATAACAAACCATCTAAGGAATAGTTAATATGATGACATATGGTAACACCTTATCATGTTAAAACTAACAAAATTGTTTCCTCACTCATTGATAAATTCATACTCTCAAATACTTTGACGAAACAATAGTCAGTAACGATAGGACTCATTATCCATGTAGGTTTAGATAGGAACCCTAATGAAAAATCAATATTCTAAACAATAATATAAATCAATGAAAATGTTCCTCAATAATTTTAATGTGTATGATTTTATGTGAGGGATACAAAATGTATACCCCAAATATCATCAATTACCACATACTCATATCCATCCCTTTCCCTCAAATATTCACAACCAAAATTTTATCTTAGTGTATCTTATAAATCATAACATAAGGTGGTAAATGGATATGGCCCAAATACAACTTTTTAAGTTTTCAAAATCCATATAACCACTATGGTTTCATGAATAGTAAGCACAACTAATATTGAACTTTGGAACACTTTAATCAAGAAACATCCCATCATTGATACAAGCTGTAAGACTATAATAAAATTTTGGATTGAAAAATACAACCCCAAACTCAAAACTCTATATAGGGATCGTTCTCAATATATTGAGATAAGAAGGGGTCATTCTAAGATTATGTATAAGGTGTAACAAATACACAATCCTACACATGTTCTTCTTCAATGTGAGGTATCCCATTAAAGGGCCTAATTCATACTGAACTGTTCACATATTCAATATTTTTTTATAAAAAAATTTCAACAATGGATCGTACTTATACTATAGAAGATAAATAGAAATGAGAGTAAATGAAACATCCTTAAATGGATCAAAATAATGAAATAGTATAATCTATTATAAGAAATATTATCTAGTTAGTGAGTTTCATAATGATATAAGATGTATGAATCAAGGTTTACTATCAACCATTAACAACTCTATGATCTAGGTTCCCTCATTAATCAATGAGGAAACTATCTCCATAGAACATATAGAAGGTTAAAACCATATGAATCATTTTTTTAACATCATGAACGTCCATATACAATTTAACAAATATCTTCACTTAGCACACATTATGGAAACAAATTCCCTGCTCTCAGAGGGAAAATGTCTTAATCATTCTTTGGAATGCGTTATTATCCCTAATATGATAAATAAGAAGAGGTCTAAATATAGTTTCAATTTATTCTTAACTGAACCTATGTATATTGGAATGTTAGTAGTTTGAAACATGCCTTATTTTGAGTTTATAAACTGAAAAATACTAGAGAATATTTTGGTGAGAAGACACATGAATGATATGGGGAAAAAAATAAATATATAATTCATGAACCCACATACAGGAACCCTAAAAATGATTTTTACTTGTTTTAGATCATTTAACTTGTTATCAGAGTCTGTCCAAAAGAAAACATCAATATTCCAACCTATAATAGTACCACCTTTAGTTAGTAGAACACAAAAATACCTTAAAATAGATTCCAAAATTCCAAAAACAATAATCACAATATAAATCACTCCATACACTATAAATAATACTAAAAACATTATAATATCATTAAGAAATAAATTGTTCCACTAAGCCCCACTATAAAAGGTTGTAAGTTGATAATATAATTTTAAATTTTTCATCAAATAATTTAGTGTATTACAGTAATCCCAAAAATATTATAACATAACTAAGAGGACTTATTATATGTTAACTAAAAATATTAATTCAACTTCAATGTCTATGATAAATTTGAAAACCTCCATTCATAAAAAATATATAATGGAGATTTATAATAAATTTATAAGATATAAAAAATGTAAATGAGAAAATGTCATTAGGCTTAACATCAAGGTAGATATACATATATGTCAAAATCACTAGAGACAAAAGAGTCGAAATAAGGGTATCTGACATAATAGGGTTTATGAAACATTTTTTTTATAAATTATATGTCTATAGTTCTGAAATATGTTTTTATAATATCATAACCAATTTCACTTATTAATAAAATAGGTTATTTAAGATATGAATCAAAATAATAATACATGATTTTATTATAACGGATCATTATAACAAAAGTACATGCAACCAAGTAGTAGACCCAGTAGATTTTTACATTCCATTTATAACGATATCCACTAAATGTGAATAAACTAAAATAGGAAACTAATTATAATGAAATAATATTTTATAACATGGAAATATGATGGTTCATGTTCACAATTAAAAATCATCATTTTTATAAGTAGACCAATAATGAAAATAACAACATCATGAAAGAAGAATTAATTTTATAAAATTTAAAATAAAAATTGGATATGATAATTTTTCTCTGTTAAGATATATTGGGATGAGTTTATAGAATGTAATGGGTTAAATATAGTCATTATATAAGCATTATAAAAATTCATATATTCATTAGGTATTATAAAAGTAAACATTTTACAAGTTTAGAGTTAACATTCTATAGTAATAATACTTAAAAATATACATGTGTTCAAATTTTGAATGTTCATTAAAAAACTTTTATCAATAAAATTTATTATTTTATAAAAGAATTAAAGGTTAATAAATCATTTTTTAGAAAATAATTCATTTTTATGAATCCATTTTTATAAATGATATATTTTTTGTAAAACTAATTACTTTTAAATATTTAAATCAATGAAATATATTGGAAAACCTAAAGGAATAATTCGGTAAAAATTTAATATCATCCATGAAATGATTATGTAAACATAATAAATACGGACATAATTATTATTCATTAAACAAAAATTATGGTTATAAGAAATATTTTTATTATATAATATTTATTTTTGTTTAAAAGTTTAAATTTATTACATTCGATGTATTAAAATTAATAAAATATCTAATTTATATATATAAACAACATTATAAACATTTATGAAATTACTATTAATTAGTTATAAATAGATACAAAATAATTTAAATATTGATATTTCTTAATGAATCATTTTCATGTGGGCAATGTATTTTTATCTATATAAATCAATTAAATGTGTAAAAAAATGATTTTAATGATATTTTTATATAATATAAAAAATATAAAAATAATTACATGCATATAATGTTTATTTTATGTATATTAATAAAAATAAATTAATTTTATTCGTAAAAATAATTTTTACAAAATAATATTTTCCATGTTCTGTGTTCTTATATTAAAACTAATTTTTTCAATTTTAGATATAAAAAACAATAAAATGGATTAAATATTTGAAATAATATTTTTAAATTAATGTAATATGGTTAATTCCGTAATTAGGTATAATAATTACTTACCATGGTAAATAAGTGAGTTGCAATTGTAAATACAAATGACGTAAAATAAATAAAATAAGAAGTAAAATGATAAAACACCTAAAAAATATATCTAAATCTGTTTATGAGAGTAGGATTTTCCAAAATTCCATATATGAAATCTTCACAAAGTCATCCTATAAAAAATATTTATTTTACACAATTTGGAATGACTATCTGTGAAAATGTCACTCCTCCTAACATATAAATGGACCCCTCCATCACCCTTTCTAAAAAAACAAATCAATTTCAAATGAATACATATAAAAAATCAAATTGACATACTTAAAAATCATCACTAATTTTTTATCCCATGATCATTATATGGCTGATTAAATCTATTAATTCCAGAAAAAATTTTAAGAGAAAATTAAATTTATTCTTAATATGTAATGACTTGTAATAATTATGTTTCATTTTACCTCAACCTTAAAATACTCTAAATTTTAATTTATCAAAACTATATAATCTTTATTATGTTCAAATATATCTTGAATAATGATATTTTTGAAATGTAACTTCATAATCATACTCATCCTTCAAATATGGTATGTTTTTATTGGGATCAGATTAACCATGTTTATAGATAATGTAATGAAATTTAATCATTAATTGTTATGAAATATTTATTACTAGTAATATATTATATTAATAAGTAAATAGTGTTTGTAGGGTTTTAAATGGTAATATTAAGATATTAATATTTATTGATATACAAAATTCTATTCTTTAAATATTATCCACGAAAGACCGTTATTAAATTTATATTGTAAAATAATACCTATAACTCCCATATAATGACCCTATAAGGTCATAAATCATTATGGAATGACTTTTCATGTTGCCATAATTTTACACAAATGATTAACTAATGATAATTAAATGATTATTGTGACCTCCATACTGAAATAGTTAAATATTATTCAAAACTAATAACAACTAATAATTAATATAATATAATGTATTTTGGGTTATTTTTGAGTTGTGAAAACCATAATCCTACAATAAAATGACTAAGATTTAAATATCCAAAATCCTGTTGGGGGATTTAAAAACCCAGGATGTGAAACATGCATGAAACGGGCAAGCATGATGCAGGTAAGATGATTCAGGCATGATGTTGCACTGGGCCTTCAGGAAATGTTCATGGGCCTCATTTCCTTAGGACAATAAGAAATATAATGGATCCCCCTCTACACATATATTAATTTTTATTTAATTTCATAATAAAATATATGCTTCGGCCCCAAGTTTTTTTCGAAATATAATAATCATAAGATATGAAATTTTTTGCAATTAATGCATATACAATATTAATATAAAAGTTAATATATATAAAAATTACTCTAAAATATATATTTAATTTGTGTGTGAGTATTTTACATTATTATAGAGTACATATGAGTAAGAAGGATTCCAATTTAAGGGTTTTTTATAATTTTTCTTATGTGTGAAACATTTAATATTTTGAACCTATTTTCATGTGAATGGTTTATATACTTACTACACGACATATTATTTCATCATTACCACTTTCATAAGGTTATATAATGTTCTATTTTAAATTCTATCTTTCAAGTACTTTTTATTGAAATGTTACAAAATCCCTTAAGTGTATTGTTAACTCAATTTTTGTTCATTGATTGTATTAATTATAAGGCCCCAATTGTAAACATTACATAATCTGGAGTTAAGTAAGGAATTCTGATTGAGGATATTTTCAGGTTTATAGTTTTATAGAATTAGGCCATAACTATTACAAAAAAACTCAAATATGTATAATGTGGATACAACTTAAATATTATATATTTCTTCAAAAATATAATACATTTTTTAAATTAACAATTATTTCTTTTCATGAAAAAATTATTCATGACATAATTTTTTCTCTTACCCAATTTTATACCATGTGGAAAATATTTCCAAAACATATTATGATCATAAATGGATTTGTATGGAATATATAATATGCAATAAAACAGTTAGTCCATTAATATTTTAAACCCATAAAAACATTTTCACAAAAGCATACTTTTCATCAATAAAACATATACTTTTTGACATACCTCAAGAAATGACAAGATTCCAAAAAAAACTTATATGAAATCATAAATCATAAAGGTAACTTGTGCCATCCATATCAGACATACATTTTATCTTTCCTAGAAACATATGGACTAACCTTCGTGGTTACCTTTGGAATACCCATCATAATATATTCTATAAATCCCATAGAAGAAATAAAATTTTTTTCCCATTGTCTTGTTACCCAGTGAATTGGAGACCTATCATGGGCCTACCCACCCTCAGTTTTTTATAGAACCACCTGTGTACATAAACGATTTCCAGGAACAATAACATAATAATTACATGTAAAACAAGTTTAAAGGGAAAAATAATATCTCAACATTGCAATCACATGAGATAATTTCAAGATATTGACATAATAAATCCATTATCAAATCAACTTTCAATTCCAAAATAAAATAAATGGTTATATTCTAGGTATTTTTCTTTTTGAAACATTGTGTCTTATAGGGGAAGCCTTAAATTAAATAATGGGTGTGGTGGCATAAAATTTTTTTTCCACCCCATACATTATAAAAAATCCTATTTTAGTTTATTAAAACACTTCATATATAAATAATCCATTTTAAAATCATTGAATTAAATTAAAAAAAATGGGTTTGACTATACACTTTATAAAATAAGGTGAGGTATATTATCAAATTATGCATCCATGAGAGGGGATTGAGATGAAGTACCTTACCTTTAGTCTGACATGTCTCGTACTTTATTTATTTCTATAAATAATAAAATTAAGTTAATTTATTCATGATTGAGAACTTTTTTCAGGTTTATTTTTCCTTTTATATTACATCTTTCCATTTTATAATAATTACCTAACTATTTGTGTTTATATCGGACATTTTGTCAATTTTCAGAACGTGAGTCAATGATAAAAATGTTTTGATTCAAATTTCCCATATCGTAAAAATTACATCATCTCTATAATAATATACATGATATATGTATCATATATATCCCCTTTATATTTTTTTACAATAATCCATAATATTTGGAGACATGAAATGAAATGCACTGATCATTGAGACAGTAGGTCGTACGTACATATGAATGCTACTTTTTTTGTCATATTAAACCAATTATAATTAAATGATATAAATGTATATTATATACCAGTATTATATTATTTTCATATATTTTTCATAGTTTAATAAAAAACACTTTTATACAATCCATTTAAAGCCAGAACGATTCATATTTCTTTGAGGGGGTAGCAGTCCGCACTTACTCAAAAGAAATTTTCGTATTTACACAATATTGTAAAAATAAAGGTTTTTCCTAAATAAAAATAAAACAATCCTTGAAAAAATATAAAAAAATATGTATCATATGTAATAAAATATTTCAATATAATTGACACTATTAGAGGTGGTAGGGGAAAGTTTAACAATCATTATTTCATGAGGAAGTTGATCGTTATTCCCATAATCAATATGTTAAATACCCATTGAATGGAGGTGCATATATGTGTAGATCAAAAAATCATCATAAAAACATCATTGTATATTTGGGACACCGTTTTTTATTTATTTATAGAATAATAATATTTTAGTGAGTGGGGAATGGTAATGAAACCAAAAAGCATTGGAGAAGTCATTACCACTTAATCTGGTAGCTTCTTTTTGTTTATAGATAAAGGATTCCTTGGGATTTTTCCTTCCCTAATGGATGATTCAATAATGAGGGTAGAGATTATAGGAAATGTTTTATACTTTTTTGGCTAGGAAAAATGGTTCTTTTTGTTTTATTATTAGTGAATAAAGGGTACTTTTCCTAGGAGAAGGAAGTAGTACCCTTGGAATCACTTAAATTATTAAATTTATATAAATTAATTATTTAATTTAAAAGGACCCATCTTGAGATATATAGAAGTTAAGATGAGGTTATTTAAAATTAATCTCATCTAATAATATTATATATGTATTGATTTTATTTTAAATCGTATCTTTTCTGTATACCCTTAAACATTCTCTTTTAATTTAAATTGTTGTAATAACATTTTAATTATCAAGAGGATATTAATTTTACTTATGGGGTATCTATAAAATATTTGGAAATTTAATGAACATATAGAACATATAATATGTACCTTGTAATTTTAATATATTTTTAGTATTTTTAAATAATTTAATAAATATCCATTTTAAAAAACATTAATTATGTCAATTTTTTCACTATTTATTTTATTTAATGTAACTAAAATCTAAATATAGATATAACATCAAAAAAAACTTTTTATTAGCCTTTTAACAAGTCATATTCACCTATAAATTTTATTTATGGCATAAATTATTTCAATAAAATTTTTATTTTAATATTTACAATATCATTTATTTGATTTATTCATTGATAAATCAATCACTACATCATCATTATGCCATAATTAAAATTATTTATTTAATGTCTAAAATTTATAAATAAAATATCAATATGTATGAAATATTATTATCATTATAATTATTATTCATAATCAAATATATCACTTATATAAACAAATATTATTTTTGTTCTTACTAAGATTTTATATGTTTATATCATATTATCCGTTACAATAAATTAAAAGTTATAAGTGTCATAATCACAACCTAGTGGCTTCCAAGGGCCAAAGTTTCTTTCTAATGGTTTTATTGGTCATTTGTATCTCATCTAATGGGATTACGATACGTGTTAGGGTAGAATTATATTTTTAAAATATTATTTTTACTGTTATTTAGTCTATTTATCCTTTGATTATGATAAATAACAATAAAGCAGAAGTTATATGTCATTGTGTCAAAAAAATAATGGGACTGATATATATAATTTGGACCTTTTTATTCTGAATATAGATTCTATTTTTCCAAATTCATAATATATAAGTTTCAATAGTTAATTTAAAATTAATTCCCATTTTTTAAATAATAATACATGTATTTTAAAAGTAAAAAACCATCAACAGATTGATGTGTGTCTATCAAATTTAAATGTGAAATTAAATCCAGGTACCAAATTGGAATTAAATTATAAAAACATAATCTAATTAACATTAAAACAATTAAAGTTACAATCTAACTATATTAAATAATTAGATGAAAAATCAGTTTTTAATTAAAATGTATTATTTATAACTATTCTTTAAACATGAATTTTATTAGAAAAGTACCACAAATCAAATAAAAGTAAATTTTTTGTCTCTATTCTAAAGAATAATTTAATATTTAAAAACATAAAATATACAATTTTTAAAAACGATAATTAAATTATTTTAAAATTGATAGGTGGTAAAACTGCCTTTTAAAAAAAATTTAGAGTATTATCAAGTTATAATTTCATTTATTCTCTTTTTAGACACGTAAAATTTATTGGATGAAATTAAAGAACATATAATAAAAATGTTTAAACATAATATAGTTGGATCTATTCATTTCCACCAATACAATGGCTAGACATTAACTACCATTTAAAATAATAGTATTAAATTTGTATTACTATTCTATATAACTCAGTCTTTTTTGCACCGTAATATTTTGGTGAACCCCATTGTTTCAGGTCGAGTACTCTATCACACATAGTGTCTCCTTTAAAATAAAATTATTATCTATTTCATAAATATTAATAAATATTAAAAGGACTTATTCTATAATTATATGGGATGTTACATTCCCCCTATAAATTTCTTCCTCGGAATATTAATTCATGGTCAATAACAATGTTATTACTTTTCAAAATAACTTTACTGAAATACCACATCAAAAAAAAGGATTCCATTAAACATCCACAATAATATAAAGAAAGATAAGTACAAAGGTCAGGTGATATATCACATACTAGGATCCAATATAATAAAACATGGATATAAAAGAAAAACTAACTATCAAGATCAGATAGAGAGTGATAAAAAATATTTTCAAGAAATAATAAACAATAAAAACAATAAAGTTCTGGTTGGTTAAATAGAATTTGACTTCATAATAATAAAATTAAATAGAAAATGTTTTTTTATGATCCTTTAAATAAATTGATGTATTATTTTACTATATATATATTGAACATAAGGAAATATAATTACTTAATATATTTAGTTTCATCCCTTCATAAACCTCCACCACAAACTCATCATTTTCTTCAAATTATGAGTATTTAAAATGAATTTTTCACACCTGAAGAACAATAATCCACTTATAAAAACTCATATCATCAACCAAAGGTCAACTATGTATTTATCCAACCTTTATAAATTAATTAAAACCAAAATGGTTAATACAAGATCATATAATTAACAAAATAGAATAATCTGTTTTATAAAGAAAAACTACTTTTATTATTTAAAAATCAACAGTAATATCCAAAGTTCAATAAAGACCATTCAAAAAATAATTGTCCTTAATATTCCTAAAAATAATCCAAAACTCGTATGGATTTGATCACATACTTGTCCTATAAAAATGTTAACATTTATCTCATAATAACCTCAATCACTTTTAAGGTCTTATACCTAAACGAAATTGACAAAATCACATTTTCTCTAACATCTGTTAATCACATATATAAAGAACCAAATTCCCATAATTCGACAATTATAATCATATATTATTAGATAATATATTTAAACCATTAATTAACAATTAAAATCTCATAGTATTATATTTAGATTAATCAAATATAGTTCCTAAAATATTGAATGTCTTCAAAAATAACATTTATCACTTAATCCCCAAATCATTTTACAATACCAAGGATTTCCATTTGATTAAACATAACTTCCCCAAATCATCATCATCATATTACATAGAAAAGTTTACCTAAAAATAAAAATTCTTACTAACCATGGATTTTATGTAGGCAAGTGGTGGGTGATACAACAATGTCGTATTTCAGTTATGGGTTTGATTTCACGACCTTATCCAATAGGATGGGTTATCACCCTTTCTATGGGTTTTCGTTTTTATAAAACTATATAATTCATATATCATTCCCAAAATGTGACAAAATCTTCAAAAATGACCACAAAATAAATTATTATCTAATTTTTTTTCTCATTTCCTTTATTTCTCAACCAAAAATGTAACATCATATAATTACCTCAAAATCAAAGATCATATAAATTCTATACATTACATTATAATTCCATCCAATGAAAGAAAATATAATTCTTCCTCAAATAAAATTTTCCTAACAAAAATTATGGGTTACACATACAGGAAAAAAATTAAATGTAATTCGATAAACAAAATATCATTAATAATTTTAAACATTTTATCATCTTACAATCTACCATAACTATTAATTATTATATATGTAGAATTATTAATCATTCATCATTCTTCATAATCAATTAACAATGTACTTCCAAGTTATTTATAAATAATTATTTCATTCATATAAAATATACTCATCATTTTAATATATTAATCCAATGATGTTTTATTTATTGTGGATAAGAAAATAAATCATTCCATGGATGATTATATTATTATCGTTTTTATGTTCCCTTTCCCTTCCAAAATGTTTTCCTGCTTTCAAAAAGTAATGTATCACTCAACTTTTGTAATTTTACTTTTCTATAGTGTTTTACAAATTTAGAGAATTAAATCTTCTGAAGAAGACACCATGACCCATAATATTGTTTTAGAAATGATTAGGAGTCAGATAACTCAAACAGTTTATTTCATGTGATTTGAATACTCAATAAGCTGTCATATTCAATCAAACATTATTTTTCTATAATAGTGATGATGACCTCATCGATGGTGGATAAGAAGGTTGTGCAAGATCTATTACCTTACATCATGAAAAATGATCCCAAGCCTATTGAAAATAGTAATTACTTAATCAAGAAATTTATTATTAAAATAATAATCATTTATTGGGTAAAGGTAAAAAAATTATAATACTCCAATCTATCAACCTCCTAATATCTATGTCGTTTATGTTTTTATACAATAAATTTAATTTACCATAACCCTCCAAAGGTATTCATGTGATAATAACCCTCTTGGTTATATAATATCTTTTACCAATACCCAGATAACATCCAAACCTTATAAAGTTATCAATACAGACCTTTGATACAAACTATAAGCCCCATCCTTAAAAATTACAGAATATTGAGATAAATAAATAATTCAAATTGATTATATTTTTAGGTTTAGTGTTTTATATAATTATTCCATTACTATTACGAAAAAACTAAAATGTATACAATGTGGATACAAATAAACAGTGTCCATTTCTTGAACAATATAAAAAAAATTAAAAATAAACTTGATTTCATTTCTATAATAAATTCTTCTTTACTTATTCTCTTCCCCTTCCCATCCTTATAACCATTGGAAAGAATTTTAAAAACATGAGATGAGCATAAAAATCTTAATATGGTATATAAATTAAGTAATAAAACTTTTAGTCAATGAATATTTTAAATCCATGAAAATAATTTCACAAAATGATACTTTTCCCCCATAATACATACACTTTTTAACATACCTCATGAAATCATAATATTCGAAAAAAATCTTCATAGGAATTAAAAATCCAAAATGTACTATGTGGCATCTATATGGTATTTACATTGTACATTTCATAGCAATATAGGGAGTAAACTTCATGGTTACATTTGAAAGACCCATCATAATATATTCCTTAAATATCAAAAGATAATACATAATGTTTACCTTTGTCTCATTACCCAATTAATTGGAGACCTATCACGGTCTCACCCACCCTTGATTTATCGTGGAACCATTCATATACATAAACAATTCTTAGGAACCATAACATAATCATAACACATAAAATATGAATAATGGAAAACTAATATTTCTACATTGAAATTGTAAGAGTTAATTTATAGATATTTACATAATCATTTCTTTTTTATAACAATTTTTAATAAAAAAATACATGTAAAATGTATATGGTATTTATTTTTCGATTACAAACATTTATACTTGTAAATTAATCTAAATATAAAATAATAGTTTTGGAAATGGAAAAATCCATTGTCAATGAATATGTTAAAAAGAATCCTTCTTTCATTTAGTAAAACAAATCATTGAAAGTTATTCCTTATAAAACTCTTTTATGGAAATTAAAATCCAGATGGGTTTATTATACACCTTGTAAAATAAGGTGGAGTATATTATCTAAATATTCCACAATGAAAGGAGATTGAGATGAAGTCCCTTACATTTGGTCTGACTTATGTTGTACGATAATTATTTTTCTAAATAATAAACATAGGTTAATTAAAAATTTCATGAAAACTTTTTTTGAAGTTTATTATTCATTTTATACCACTTATTTCCATGTTATAAAAATTATATAACGATTTATGTTCATATCATATTTTTTTCAATATTAGGTACTTGAGTCAAAAATAAACTTGTTCTGAAGTAACATTTCCTTGTGGTAAAAATTTCATCACCTCTAGAATTGTATTAGTGATTTAAATATCATATATATACCTTATATATGTATTTATAATAATCCAAAATATATGGAGATGATAAATGAAATTCACTATTTGTGTGGATAATATGCCATACGTATGCATGAATACTAATTTCGTTTCTTTGTCATATTAAAATTATACTAATGAAATTGATATAAATGTATATTATAATACCATTATTATAATAATGGAATATTTTTATCATGTTTTTATCAAGACAATGATTTATATGTTCAATGTATTTCATGAACGATTCATATTCCATTGAGGGGCTGCAATCCACACATCCACAAACAAAATTAACATATTTACACAGCATGAGAAGAATGAATGTATATTATAAATAATAATTATCAAAGAATAGATAAAATATAAATACAATATATATCATATGTAAAAATATTTTCTATTATAATGGCCACCATGAGGGTGGTAGGGTAAAATTGAACAATCATCATTTAATGAGGTAGTAGTTCACTGTACAAAGAAACAATATGTTCTCTACCCATTAAATGGAGGTGTCTGTAAGTGTTGATAGAAACCATATCAAAAAAAATATTGAATATGTATGAAACTTTTATTATTATTTAATCATATAATAATAAGATTTTATGGAGTGGATAATTGAAATGAAAGTAAAAATCATGAGATAAGTTGCTACCTCTTAATCCGGTAACATCTTTTGGATTATACAAAAAGAGTTCCTTGGTAGGATTTCATCCATAAGGGATGATTCTATTATTAGGACAGGTAATATTGGAATAGGATTGGGTAGGTCTTGTTCATCCAAAAGGGTTTTTGAAGTGTGTGTGTGTGTATTAGAGAAGAGAGGTTACCTTTTATAGGAGAGGGAAGGGGAACCTTTGGAAACTCTTATATTATTAAATAAATATAAATTAATTTCTTTGAAAAACACTCCAAATCTAGATATTATATACATTAGATAAGGATATTTCTAGATAATATCATCCAATTATTTTTAATCATTTATTTGTTTTATTTTGAAACATCTCTTTTCGGTTAACCCTTAATTATTCTCTATTAATTTTACTTGTGGTAACAACATTTTAATTATTAAGTGCCTATTAATTTTACTTATATGGGGTCCATTTACCATAATATAATGATTATGGAAGATTTAAATCTTATCATATTCACTTTTTAGTTTAAAATATATTTAGGATTTCTAATTTATTTAATAAATTACTATTTATATAAAACATAAATTATGTCAATTTTTACACAACTCGTTTTATTGAATTTAACCAAAATCTAAATAGAGAGATAACTTCAAAAAAACCATAATATTCTTCTAACATGTCATATTCACATTGGAAAATCATGTATGAGAAAAATTATGTCAAAATATATTTTACTTTAATATTTATTTTATCATTTATTTTATTCCTCCATTAATAAAGAAACGAGTACTTCATCACTATGTCATAATTAAATTTAATTATTTAATGTATAAATATTATAAATAAAATACCAATATGTATTAAATATTTTTATATTTATAATGAATATATATAGTATAAGAGATAAATATAAACCCATATTGATATTATTTATTAAGAAGATATATGTTTATAAAAAATATTCCTTTATTATAAATTAAATGTTATGTCATAATCACATCCATGTTGCTTCCAATGGCCAAATGTTTATCACAATGTATTTAATGGTCAACCATAACTGTAGAGACCTGAATCTTGACGTACATGGACATTACATTACATTTTCGGAATACTTAGTACATAACAAAAACACACACACATAAGGACCGTAATAGTTTACTGTCTTTGGAAACTCGGAATATAATCTTCTAATCGTGGTGAAAGATCGTCAACATCTCCCATAAAGATCTTCCTTTTTTATTACCTAAAACCTTTCTTTATATCCTAGGGAAAAGAAAACATAAAAGGGTGAGCTCAAATTCTCAGTAAGGGTAAACAAAAGGAATAAAAATCACATCATATACATAAGAACATAACTTTTGGAAATCATAACCTGTAAAAGAAATCATAATTTCATAATAGGGGATAAATCATAGTAGTGAAATGTAAGCCCAATAATAATAACATAAAACATGAAACTTTTTGGAATACACACATAATCATAGAGAATCATTTCTTCTTAGTCAAGACTCATTTCCAAGACTATCTTTGTGGACAATGTCCAATTCTGAACCGAGTTCTCTCCTCGTTTCAGTCCTGTTTTACTGAACCGGTATAACTTTCCATTCCAGCCATGTCTATCTAATGAGATATAAAATATTTACCCAATGCATTGGAGGGTGATATAGGTCCCACCCGTCTCATAATGATACCATTTATATGTGTTCCACAAAATCATAAATCATACATCATTGCATAACCCATGTAAAAAAATGGGATTCTTAAAAAACATGACATTATAAAATAATTCTTATAAGATAAAGGAATTCATAAAAATAATTCCATCACAACATAATCAAAAAATTTAATAATAGGGATAGTAATAGAACCCTATATTATCTTATATGGTAAATAATTTTGATAAAACACTTGAACTCCATTCTTGAGGAAAATAGCCTTTCTATTTCAAAAACATTTTCCTTTCCTAACATGTCATATATTATTAAACTAAATGAAGTTGATTAAAAATAAACTTTAAAACTTGTAAATAAAGATTCTTGGAAATAATGTTTTAAAAATCCATTCATGCCTATAAGTTAAAAAAACATTCTTCGTACTTTTGTCAGAAAAGTCAAAAAGTACCTCGTGCGAAAAGCGACAAAAGATTCCTTTCATATCCTTTTCTAAAAACTCACCGAAGGGTAAAATTGGATTTAAAAAATTGTAGGTGTATGGAAATAATATTTCATATTGAGGAAAAATGGATGGGGATGACAAAATACACCCAAGTAAATACCAAAGTATAAACAATCTTGGATAAAAATGAGATTGTAATATTTCCCTTAGCTTAGGTCCGATTTGCTTTGTAAGTGTCTGATCATCCTGTATAATGATTTAAATAATGTCATTGACTAATTACAGAATCATATTCATTTTTATGACATCATATATGGTTCACTTATGACTTTATATTACCCATTCGTTTGTAAATTAATGTTAATGTAGTGTTTTGGGTAAAATCATCTTATTTATCGTACGTGTTTGGACTTGTTGTTCTTGATGTTATTATTACTTATATAATGATTTACTTACCTCCAAAATTTAAATCATGATTTATATATCATTTAAATTCATTATAAATCCAGAATATACAATCATTTATAATAGTACATAACATATGGAGGTAAGAAATGAAACACACCGTTCATGGAGACCGTAAGTCGTACGTACGCATGAACGCCACTTTCATTTCTATTTCTTATTTTAATGGACTTAAAACATAATGATAAATAGGTATGTTATAATTATAGTATAATATAATATATAATATCATTAACCACATCCTTTATACATCCCACATAAGGTATTAACGAATCACATCACTTTGAGGGGCGGTAGTCCGCACTTCCTCAAGTGAGATTATCGTATTTACCGACAATGGAAACCATAAAGTCACGATATAATTGGTAATTAAAGAAGAATAAGGAAATAATAAACATAATATATATTATATATAAATACAGTTACATCATAATGGCCACCATCAGAGGTGGTAGGAGAAAATCGAACAATCATCGTTTCGTGAGGCGTTAGTTTGCCATCACAGAAACATTATGTTCTTCAGCCATTAGATGGAGGTGTGTGTAAGTGTAGTTCCAATACATATCATAACAACATACTAGTATATTTAGGATATTTTTTTGTTACAAAAGAATGGATTAAAAAGAGTTAAGGGGTTGGAGAAGTAGAATAAAAGAAAACAACTTAAGAGAAATTGTTACCTTTAATTTTGGTAACATCATTTGGTTTGAACCAAAAGGACTTCTTGAAGACTCTTCTACCTAATGTAAGGTTTCATGTGGGAGTCAAGGGATGTAGGTATCTTATTTGGGCAGAGTTTGGATTATCGAAAAGGCTTGATAGGTTTGAGGAATTGCATAGAAGTGGTCTCCTTTTATAAGGGAGTGGAGGGGATCTTTAGGAAAGTGTGAAAAAATTATTTTATTATAAACTTATCTTCGGTTTCAAGAGGTCCAAAACACATTAATGTCGAAGCTAAGATGACTCATATTAGAAATAAAATAATCCAAATGGAATTTGAAAGGTTTTGGATGATATTTTAATCATTTTAATCTTATTTATTTAAATCATTTATTAATGAGTTAATACTGCATCATTATTGTGTCATAAATAATTTAATTCATTTGATGTCTAAAAATTATGAAAAAAATACCATGATGTAGGGAATCTTTTTATCTTTACAAATAATATTTATAATATAAAATATAACTTATATAACCCCATGTAAACATTAATTTCTAAAAGAGTTTTGTTAAAGTCAATTTTGTCTTTACATTAAATTAATTAATCCAAATTGTCATTTTCACTACCAAGTGGCTCATTGGGGTCCCAAAATCGGACCAAGGATGCCCATGGTCGACCACAACTCATAAAATAAGGTTAGGACAAGTTTCAAGGTAATTTTCAATTATTATAATATTATTTTAACATTGAATTACCCTATTTACCTTTAACCGCAGTAAATAAAAATTACTGTAGTTACTATTCATAATGACCAAAAATAAAAAGTATCTTATTAACATAATTTGGACCCAGTGATTCCAAATATGGAATCCATTTTTCCAAATTCAATACACAAAAGTTGCAGAAATTAAATTAAAATTAATCCTGTTGTCGAAAGAAAATGGGTTTTTGTTAAAAACATTGCAAAAGATTGAATTGATTTAACCTATGAATTTAAGGTAAAATTAATGCTAATGACATACATTATATTAAATGGTAAAAATATATTCTATTTATACTTTAAAACCATTAAATATTATAATTTAACTACATAAATTATTATGATGGAAAAAGTTGTTTTTAATTAAAAAATAGCGTGTTTTTACTATTCATTAAAATATGAAAGTTATCAGAAAACTATCAAAACATTATCCAATGTAAATTTTTATATCCTGATTCAAAATAATAATTTTATTTTGTAAAATTAAACTTATAAACATGTCAAAAACTAGATTTATTGTTGGTACGCCATCAAAAGGCGGCAAAATTGCATTTTTTAAAAATACTTATTTTTCCCGAAAAATTTATTTTGTTCTCATACCATGTTCTAGATAATATGTAAGATTAATAATAATGTTATAGAATTAAAAATTTAGTTAATACTATTCATAAAGGCTAGTTCATAACAATATTATAATAGTATATCATTGTTTAGTAAAATTCATTATTGCGTACAACACACGCTATCGAGGAAGGTCGCGATTGTGTGAAATGCAAGCCAAGTCAGGGTTGCATGTTGTGCAAGAATACTTCGTTGTTTCCTATAACAGAATCCAACCATATTTTATTTATAAATTGAATATATATATATATGTATATAAACACTCAATGTTGCAAAGAATGACTATTATAAAACAAAATTGTGTGTAACACGATCCAAGAATAGTGTTGCGTATACTGCAAGCTAATACGGTGTTGCGTATAGTACAATCTAAACTTGGTGTGGTGTATAATTGAAGACATAAATGAAATTAAAAGAATATTTTCCAAAAAATCTAAGGGTGTTACATTCTACCCCCTTAAAATGAATTTCTCCCTCAAAATGCTTCGGGGTTATACATGGTTTACTACTTGAAAATTTCTTTAATAGAAACCCACATCTTAAAAAGGAATACAAAAACCTGGCTTTAAAACCTAAAGTATGAAACATAACGGTTACCCAAATTAACTCATCACTGGGATTCCACATAGGAAAAAATAGGTGAAAATATGGATATGGAAGAAAAATCTAACCATCAAGTTCTGATGGAGAGTGGTAGAGAAAATGGCTATGAAAAATCCAACAATCACAATGCCATAAATTTGTGATGATCTGGGGTACCATCTATTTCGATCGGATATAAGAGCACTAGGACAACATTTTTGGTTTTCAAGATCATTTCCCTAAAGTTGATGAATTAAAATAAATACTTACATGATTTTGGTACAATCTCACTGTTGTTCGTGAATTGAAAAATTTCAACTTCATATCATAAAGAAATGAAGTTGAATTTGTTATTCGTGAAGCATTATCAGATCATATGATAGAATGATGGGGCATTCCATCGGTCTCAAACAAAAGGTTATAAAATTTATCAAAAAATACATAAGTCCATCTATAGTGAGATTAATCATATATGGTTCCTAAAAGGGACATATACTTCATATATCATACTGCTTAATATAATAAAACTAGTTTCTACAAAACAGGGACTTTCTGTAGGCCAGTGGTAGGCGATAAAGGCCAGTCTCACTTCGGTTGAGGGTTCGATTCCCACATCCTTGTCCGACGCGATGGGTTGTCGCCCGTCCTGCAGGCTGTCCTTTTTCTAAAGCTATATTACTATAAAATACCATCAATAATATCGAAAAAATTTCAATCCTTAAACAATACTAACTTATGTCCAACATACTCCATTCCAATCTTTAGGCTTATCTAAAATACTTTGGTCCAAGCTCATAGTATAAAGAAAATGATCACGTGAATGCCATCATTTGTTCCCCATATATCATAAGATATATCTTGTTGGTCAAATTACAAACATGTGAATACCTTAATCATTTATTCTCTTAAAAAATGAATACCCATTGAACCTTAGTGAAAACATGAATGCAGTTAAATGTTAACACTTTCCACATACCAAAATCCTCAAAATTCTATATACTCAAACCAAGATATCACTTAGACCTTATATCAATCATGAGCTCATGGATACTATCAAACATATTAGATTCTCTTTATCCCTTCATTTTGTGCATATCATCTTCTTTCCAAAAATATTTCAATCACTTTTCATGGTTACCGATGCCATATTCTTATAGAAACCCACAATGGACCAATACATAGATATTCCAATATACCATAAAAGTACCTCAATAACAATATTCTTGAATACCAATATGTAAACACTTCAAACCATCATCTAAAATGATTGTCCTTGAATAAGTCCTTCCTTAATTTAGAAGTAACTTTTTAGGTCAGGGCATTGAGTTGGTAATGCTCATGTTCTCCAAAAATAAGACATTAAACTCCATAATAGTCTATCACTCTATGTCCCTTTTCTCCACATAGATAACATTTTTCCCTCCATTTGAGGTATTCCTCAAGTTTCTTCATCCCTTCTTTATAAATCTCAATCTTCTTTTCTTTATGCTCCTCAACATGCGAACATGCATAAAAGTCCATCTTCCTCTTATTTGATGAATTAGGCATACCACTAAATTTCACTTTGTTAATCATATATTGTGATGACTGATTCGGCATAATCACAATATCTTTCTCTCTAGGAATTACACAATTTTGGTGCTCATATTCACCAATTTGTCCATTGTATTCAATGTTAACCGAATTCCTTATGGTTCCCTCCATTAACTAAAACACAAAAAGAATTCTGTGAGCGGAAAAACTCATACTAGGAAAATAACATAATGAAGGGGGAGTACCTTCAACATATAACATCTTAGGTTAAATTATATGATCGTTAGTGCAATTCTAGGACTATAAACTATACGTATACTTAACCTTAGAGACATCCCTAGACATACCTTAGAAATATCTCTAGGGATCTAACTATAGTTCTCACATCCTAGTTTCCAAAGGTTGATTAAACCTTTCCTCTAATACCAACTGTAGAGACTCGAAGCTTAACATACATGGACATTACATTACTTTTGTGGAATACATAGTACATAACAAAAACACACACAGACAGGGACAGTAATAGTTTAGTGTCTTTGGAAACTCGGAATATAATCTTCTAATCGTAGTAAAACCCCTTCAACATCTCCCATAAAGATCACCCTTTTTTCTTACCTAAAACCTTTCTTTATATCCTGGGGAAAAGAAAACATAAAATGGTGAGCTCAAATGCTCAGTAAGGGTAAACAAAAGAAATATCAATCACATCATATACATATGAACAAAACTTTTGGAAATCTTAACCTGCAAAAGAAATCATAATTTCATAACAGGGGATAAATCATAATTGTGAAATGTAATCCCAATAATCATAACATAAAACATGAAACTTTGTGGCATACACACATAATCATAGGGAATCATTTCTTATTAGTCAAGACTCATATCCAAGACTATCTTAGTGGACAAAGTCCATTTCTGAACCGAGTTCTCTCCTCGTTTCAGTCCGGTTTTACTGAATCGGTATAACCTGCCGTTCTAGCCATGTCTATCTCATGAGATATAAAATAATTACCCAATTAATTTCAAGGAGATATAGGTCCCACCCATCTCATAATTATACCATTCTTATGGGTTCCACAAAATCATAAATCATACATCATTTCATAACCCATGTAAATAAAATGGGATTCTTAAACAACATAATATCATAAAATAATTCATATAAGATAAAGGAATACATAAAAATAATTCCATAACAACATAATCAAATCAATTTAACAATAGGGATAGAAACAGAACCCTATATTATCTTATATAGAAAATAATTTTCATAAAACACTTGAACTCCATTCTTGAAGAAAATATCCTTTCTATTTCAAAAACATTTTCCTTTCTTAACATGTCATATAATTTTAAACTAAAATAAGTTGATTAAAAATAAACTTGAAAAATTGTAAATGAAGATTCTTGGAAATAATGTTTTAAAAATCCATTCATGCTGTATAAGTTAAAAAAACATTCTTCGTACTTTTGTCGGAAATGTCAAAAAGTACCTCGTACGAAAAAAGACAAAAGATTCCTTTCATATCCTTTACCAAAAACTCACTGAAGGGTGAAATTGGATTTACAAAATTGTAGATGGATGGAAATAATATTACATATTTAGGAAACATGGATGTGGATGATAAAATACACCCCAGTAAATAACAAAGTATAAACAATCTCGGATAAAAATGAGATTGTAATATTTCCCTTACCGTAGGTCCAATTTGCTTCGTAAGTGTCCGAACTTCCAATATAATGATTTAAATATTGTCATTGAATTATTACAGAATCATATTAATTTTTATGACATCATATATGGTTCAAGTATGACTTTATATTACCCATTATTTTGTAAATTAATGTTAATTTAGTGTTTTTGGTAAAATCATCTTATTTATCGTACATGTTTGGACTTTTTGTTCATGATGTTATTATTACTTATATCATGATTTACTTACCTCCAAAATGTTAATCATGATTTATATATCATATAAATTCATTATATATCCAGCATATACAATCATTTAAAATTGTACATTACATATGTAGGTAAGAAATGAAACCCACCGTTCATGGAGACGATAAGCCGTACATACGCATGAATGCTACTTTCATTTCTATTTATTATTTTAATGGAATTAAAAAATAATGATACCTAGGTATATTATAATTCCAGTATAATATCATATATAATATCATTAACCACATCCTTTATACATCCCACATAAGGTATTAACGAATCACATCACTTTGAGGGGGCGGTAGTCCGCACTTCCTCAAATGAGATTATCGTATTTATCGACTATGGAAACCGTAAAGGCTTGATATAATTGGGAATTAAAGAAGAATAAGGAAATAATAAATATAATATATATTATATATAAATATAGTTCCCTCATAATGGCCACCATGAGAGGCGGTAGGAGAAAATCGAACAATCATCGTTTCGTGAGGCGTTAGTTTCCCATCACAGAAACATTATGTTCTTCATCCATTAGATGGAGGTGTGTGTAAGTGTAGTTCCAATACTTCTCATAACAACATCCTAGTATATTTTGGATATTTTTTTTGTAACAAAATAATGGATTAAAAAGAGTTTAGGGGTTGGAGATGTAGAATAACAGAAAACAACTTAAGAGAAATTGTGACCTTTAATTTTGGTAACATCCTTTGGTTTGAACCAAAACGACTTGTTGGAGAGTCTTTTGCCTAATATAAGGTTTCACGGGGGAGGAGTGGGATGTAGGGAGCTTAGTTGGGCAGAGTTTGGACGATCCAAAAGGCTTGATAGGGGTGAGGAATTTCATAGAAGTGGTATCCTTTTATAAGGGAGTGGAGGGGCTCTTTAGGAAAGTGTGAAAACATTATTTTATTATAAACATATCTTCAGTTTCAAGAGGTCCAAAACACATTAATGTCGAATATACGATGACTCTTATTCTAAATAAAATCATCCAATAGGAATTTGAAAGGTTTTGGATGATATTTTAATAATTTTAATGATATTTATTTAAATCATTTATTAAGGAGGTAAATACTGCATCATTATTGTGTCATAAATAATTTAATTCATTTGATGTATGAAAATTATGATAAAAATACCATGATGTAGGGAATCTTATTATATTTTCAAAGAGTATTTATAGTAGAAAATATAACTTATATCACCCCTTATAAACCTTAATTACTAAAAGAGTTTTGCTAAAGTCAATTTTGTCTTTACATTAAATTAATTAATCCAAATTGTCATTTTCACTACCAAGTGGCTCCTTGGGGTCACGAAATCATCCCAAGGATTCCCATGGTCGGCCACTACTCATCCAATAATGTTAATACATGTTTCATGGTAATTTTGAATTATTATAATATTATTTTAACCTTGAATTACCCTATTTACCTTTAACCGCAGTAAATAAAAATTACCGTAGTTACTATTCATAATGCCCAAAAATAAAAAGCAGCTTATTAACATAATTTGGACCCACCGATTCCAAATATGGAATCCATTTTTCCAAATTCAATACACAAAATTTTCAGAAATTAAATTAAAATTACTCCCGTTGTCGAAAGAAAACGGGTTTTTGTTTAAAACATTGCAAAAGATTGAATTGATTTAACCTGCGAATTCAAGGTAAAATAAATGCAAAGGACATAAATTATATTAAATGGTAAAAATATATTCTATTTATAAATTAAAACAATTAAATATTATAATTTAACCACATAAATTATTATGATGAAAAAGTTGTTTTTAATTAAAAAATAGCATGTTTTTACTATTCATTAAAATATTAAAGTTATCAGAAAAATATCAAAACTTTATCCAATGTAAATTTTTATATCCTGATTCAAAATAATAAATTTATTCTGTCAAATTGAACTTATAAACTTGTCAAAAACTAGATTTAATATGGGTACGCCATCAAAAGGCGACAAAACTGCATTTTTTTGAAAAATTCTTATTTTACCCAAAAAAATTATTTTGTTCCCATACCATGTTCTAGAAAATATGTAAGATTAATAATAATGTTATAAAATTCAAAATTTAGTTAATACTATTCATAATGGCTAGTTCATAATAATATTATAATAATATATCGTTTTTTTAGTAAAACTCATTATTGCTTACAACACACGCTATCAAGGAAGGTCGCGATTGCGTGAAATGCATGCCAAGTCAGGGTTGCATGTTGTGCAAGAATCCTTTGTTGTTTCATATAATATAATCCAACCATATTTTATTTATACATTGAATATATATATATATAAACACTCAATGTTGAATAGAATGACTATTATAAAACGAACTTGAAATTGTGTGTAACACGATCCAAGAATAGCATTTCGTGTACTACAAGCTAATACGATGTTGAATATAGTACATGCTAAACTTGGTTTGGTGTATAATAGAATACATCAATTAATGTAAATGAATATTTTTCATAAAATCTTGGGGTGTTACATTCTACCCCCTTAAAATGAATTTATCCCTCGAAATTCATTGGGGTTATACATGGTTTACTACTTGAATTTTTTTTAATAGAAACCCACATCGTAAAAAGGAATACCAAAACTTGGCTTTAAAAACTAATGTATGAAACATAACGGTTACCCAAATTAACTCATCATTGGGTTTCCACATAGGAGAACATAGCTGAAAATATGGATATGGAAGAAAAATCTAACCATCAAGTTCTGATGGAGAGTGGTAGAGAACATGGCTAAGAAAAATCCAACAATCACAATGCCATAAATTTGTGATGATCTAGGGTACCATCTGGTTCATCAGATATCAGAGCACTAGGACAACATTTTTGGTTTTCAAGATCATTTCCCTAAAGATGATGAATTTAAAGAAATACTTACATGATTTTGGTACAATCTCACTGTTGTTTGTGAATTGAACAATTTCCACTTCATATCATAAAGAAATGATGTTGAATTTTTTATTCGTGAAGCATTAGCAGATCATGTGATAGAATGATGGGTCATTCCATCTGTCTCAAACAAAAGGTTAGAAAAGTTATCAAAAAATACATAAGTCCATCTATAGAGAGATTAATCATATATGGTTCCTAAAATGGACTTATACTTCATATACCATACTCCTTAATATAATAAAACTAGTTTCTACTAAATAGGGACTTCCTGTAGGCCAGTGGTAGGCGATAAAGGCCAGTCGCACTTCGGTTGAGGGTTCGATTCCCACAGCCCTGTCTGACGCGATGGGCTATCACCCATCCTGCAGGTTGTCCTTTTTCTAAAGCTATATTACTATAACATCCCATCAATTATATAGAAAAAAGTTCAATCCTTAAACAATACTAACTTATGTCCAACATAATCCATTCCAATCTTTAGGCTTATCTAAAATACTTCGGTCGAAGCTCATAGTATAAAGAGAATGATCACGTGAATGCCATCATTTATCCCCCATATATCAAAAGATATATCTTGTTGGTCAAATTAAAAACATGCGAATACCTTAATCATGTATTCTCTTAGAGAATGAATACCCATTGAACCTTAGTGAAAACATGAATGCAGTTAAAAGTTAACACTCTCCACATACCAAAATCCTCAAAATTCTATATACTCAAACCATGATATCACTTATTCCTTATATCAATCATGATCTCATGAATACTATCAAACATATTAGATTCTCTTTATCCCTTCATTATGTGTATATCATCTGCTTTCCAAAAATATTTCAATCACTTTTCATGGTTACCGATGCCATATTCTTATAGAAAACCACAATGGACCAATACATAGAAATTCCAATATACCATAAAAGCACCTCAATAACATTATTCTTGAATACCAATACATAAAAACTTCAAACCATCATCTTCAATGATTGTCCTGTAATAAGTCCTTCCTTAATTTAGAAGTAACTTTTTAGGTCAGGGCATTGAGTTGGGTAATTCCCATGTTCTCCACAAATAACACATTGAACTCCATAACAGTCTGTCACTCTATGTCCCTTTTCTCCACACAGATAACATTTGTCCCTCCATTTGAGGTATTCCTGAAGGTTCTTCTTCCCTTATTTAGAAATCTCAATCTTCCTTTCTTTATGCTCTTCAACATGCGAACATGCATAAAAGTCCATCTTCCTCTTATTTTATGAATTAGGCATACCACTAAATTTCACCTTGTTAATCATATATCATGATGACTGATTCGGCATAATCACAATATCTTTATCTCTATGCATTACACAATTTTGTTGCTCATATTCACCAATTTGTCCATTGGATTCATTGTTAACCGAATTTCTTCTGGTTCCCTCCATTAACTAAAACACAAAAAGAATTCTGTGAGAGGAAAAAATCATACTAGGAAAATAACATAATCAAGGGGGAGCACCTTCAACATCTAACATCTTAGGTTAAATTCTAAGATCGTTAGCGCAATTCTAGGACTATAACTTATACGTATACTTAACCTTAGAAACATCCCTAGAAATATCTTAGAAATATCTCTAGGGATCTCACTAAAGTTATTTCATCTTAGTTTCCAAAGGTTTACTAAGACTTTCCTCTGATACCAACTGTAGAGACCTGAAGATTGACGTACATGGAAATTACATTACTTTTTTCGGAATACTTAGTATATAACAAAAACACACACACACAAGGACAGTAATAGTTTAGTGTCTTTGGAAACTCAGAATATAATCTTCTAATCGTGGTGAATTATCTTCAACATCTCCCATAAAGATCCTCCTTTTTTCATTCCTAAAACCTTTCTTTATATCCTGGGGAAAAGAAAACATAAATTGATGAGCTCAAATGCTCATTAACGGTAAACAAAATAAATATCAATCACATCATATACATAAGAACATAACTTTTGGAAATATTAACCTGCAAAAGAAATCATAATTTCATAACAGGCGATAAATCATAGTAGGGAAATGTAATCCCAATAATCATAACATAAAACACGAAACTTTGTGTCATACACACATAATCATAGATAATCATTTCTTATTATTCATGACTCATTGCCAAGACTATCTTAGTGGACAAAGTCCATTTCTAAACCGAGTTCTCTCCTCGTTTCAGTCCTGTTTTACTGAACCTGTATAACCTACCATTTTATCCATGTCTATCTCATGAGATATAAAATCTTTACCCAATGTATTGGAGGGAGATATAGGTCCCCGTCCATCTCATAATGATACAATTCTTATGTGTTCCACAAAATCATAAATCATACATCATTGCGTAACCCATGTAAAAGAAAATGGGATTCTTAAACAACATGACATCATAAAATAATTAATATAAGATTAAGGAATTCATAAAAATAATTCCATCACAACATAATCAAATCAATGTAATAATAGGTATAGAAATAGAACCCTATATTATCTTATATGGAAAATAATTTTGATAAAACACTTGAACTCCATTCTTGAAGAAAATATCCTTTCTATTTCAAAAACATTTTCCATTCTTTACATGTCATATAATTTTATACTAAAATAAGTTGATTAAAAATAAACTTGAAAACTTGTAAAGGAAGATTCTTGGAAATAATGTTTTAAAAATCCATTCATGCCATATAAGTTAAAAAAACATTCTTCGTACTTTTGTCAGAAATGTCAAAAAGCACCTCGTACGAAAAACGACAAAAGATTCTTTTCATATCCTTTAATAAAATCTCACCGAAGGGTAAAATTGGATTTAAACAATTTTAGGTGGATGGAAATAATATTACATATTGAGGAAAATGGATGTGGATGATAAAATACACCCCAGTAAATACCAAATTATAAACAATCTCAGATAAAAATGAGATTGTAATATTTCCCATACCTTAGGTCCGATTTGCTTCGTAAGTGTCCGAACATACTGTATAATGATTTAAATAATGTCATTGACTTATTACAGAATCATATTAATTTTTATGACATCATATATGGTTCACTTATGACTTTATATTACCCATACTTTTGTAAATTAATGTTAAAGTAGTGTTTTGGGTAAAATCATCTTATTTATCGTACGTGTTTGGACTTGTTATTCTTGATGTTATTATTACTTTTATCATGATTTCCTTACCTAAAAAATGTAAATAATGATTTATATATCTTATACATTCATTATATATCCAGCATATACAATCATTTATAATAGTACATAACATATGGAGGTAAGAAATGAAACGCACCGTTCATGGAGACGGTAAGCCGTACGTACGCATGAACGCTACTTTCATTTATATTTCTTATTTTAATGGAATTAAAACATAATGATACATAGGTATATTATAATTCCAATATAATATCATCTATAATATCATTAACCACATCCTTTATACATCCCACATAAGGTATTAACGAATCAAATCACTTTGAGGGGGCGGTAGTCCGCACTTCCTCAAATGAGATTATTGTATTTACCGACTATGGAAACCGAAAAGGCTTGATATAATTGGGAAGTAAAGAATCATAAGGAAATACTAAACATAATATATATTATATATAAATACAGTGTCGTCATAATGGCCACCATGAGGGGCGGTAGGAGAAAATCGAACAATCATCGTTTTGTGAGGCGTTAGTTTGACATCAGAGAAACATTATGTTCTTCATCCATTAGATGGAGGTGTGTGTTATTGTAGTTCCAATACTTCTCATAACGACATCCTAGTATATTTAGGATATTTTGTTTGTTAAAAAAGAAAGGATTAAAAATATTTTAGGGGTTGGAGAAGTAGAATAAAAGAAATCAACTTAAGAGAAACTGTTACCTTTAATTTTGGTAACTTCCTTTGGTTTGAACCAGAAGGACTTCTTGGAGAGTCTTATGCCTAATGTAAGGTTTCAAGGGGGAGTATAGGGATGTAGGGAGATTATTTGGGCAGAGTTTGGACGATCCAAAAGGCTTTAGAGGTGTGAGGAATTGCATAGAAGTGGTCTCCTTTTAGAATGGAGTAGAGGGGCTCTTTAGGAAAGTGTGAAAACATTATTTTATTATAAACATATCGTTGGTTTCAAGAGGTCCAAAACACATTAATGTCTAATATAGGATTACTAATATTCGAAATAAAATCATCCAATAGGAATTTTACTGGTTTTGGATGATATTTTAATTATTTTAATCTTTTTTATTTAAATCATTTATTAATGAGGTAAATACTACATCATTATTGTGTCCTAAATAATTTAATTCATTTGATGTCTAAAAATTATGAAAAAAATACCATGATGTAGGGAATCTTTTTATCTTTCCAAATAATATTTGTAGTCGAAAATATAACTTATATAACCCCTTATAAACATGAATTACTAAAAGAGTTTTGTTAAAGTCAATTTTGTCTTTACATTAAATTAATTAATCCAAATTGTCATGTTCACTACCAAGTGGTTCATTGGGGTCCCAAAATAGTCCCAAGGATGCCCATGGTCGGCCAATACTCATCCCATAAGGTTAGGACAATATTCAATGTAATTTTGAATTATTATAATATTATTTTTACCTTGAATTACCCTATTTACCTTTGACCGCAGTAAATAAAAATTATCGTAGTTACTATTCATAATGCCCAAAAATATAAAGTAGCTTATTAACATAATTTGGACCCACTGATTCAAAATATGGAATCCATTTTTCAAAATTCAATACACTAAAGTTGCTGAAATTAAATTAAAATTAATCCCGTTGTCTAAAGAAAACAGGTTTTTGTTTAATACATTGCAAAAGATTGAATTGATTTAACCTACAAATTCAAGGTAAAATAAATGATAATGAAATACATTATATTAAATGGTAAAAATATATTCTATTTATACTTTAAAACCATTCAATATTATTATTTAACCACATAAATTATTATGATGGAAAAAAAAGTTTTTAATTAAAATATAGCATGTTTTTACTATTCATTAAAATATGAAAGTTATCAGAAAAATATCAAAACTTTATCCAATGTAAATTTTTATATCCTGATTCAAAAGAAGAATTTTTTCTGTCAAATTGAACTTATAAACATGTCAAAAACTAGATTTAATGTGGGTGCTCCATCAATAGGCGGCAAAACTGCATTTTTTGAAAAATACTTATTTTACCCGAAAAAATTATTTTGTTCTCATATCATGTTCTAGAAAATATGTAAGATTAATAATAATGTAATAAAATTCAAATTTTAGTTAATAATATTCATAATGGCTAGTTCATAATAATATTATAATAATATATCATTGTTTAGTAAAATTCAGTATTGCGTACAACACACGCTATCAAGGAAGGTCGCGATTGCGTGAAATGCAAGCCAAGTCAGGGTTGCGTGTTGTGCAAGAATCCTTCGTTGTTTCGTATAAAAGAATCCAACCATATTTTATTTATACATTGAATATATATATATATATAAACACTCAATATTGCGTAGAATGACTATTATAAAATGAACTTGAAATTGTGTGTAACACGATCCAAGAATAGTGTTGCATATACTGCAAGCTAATACGGTGTTGTGTATAGTACAAGCTAAACTTGGTGTGGTTTATAATAGAAGACATCAATGAAATTAAAAAAATATTTTTCATAAAATCTTGGGGCATTACAATAACTTATAAATATTATTAGTAAATGTTTTTGGGTAGTTTTATATTATTTTATTATTATTTTTATACCCATTTTCCAGATTTACCATTTAACCATGGTAAATAAAAATAATTACTAATGTTAGTATTCATCATGTTCAAAAATAAAATGGCACTATTCACATAATTTTGACCTCCTAATTATAAATATGGAATCCATTTTTCAAAATTATAAACATAGTAGTTTTAGTAATTAATTTAAAATTATTTCCAATTTTCTAAATGAGAAAATAGATATTTTAAAAGCTAAAACTATCAAAAGATTTACATGTGTTTATTCCAAATTATAATGAGAAATTATCTCTAATGAAAAAAACTGGATTTAATAATAAAAACATAATAAAATAACCCTTGAAATCCATTTAAATGGACAATATATATATATGTGTGTATAATTATATGAAAACACATTTTTGAATTAAAATGAAATATTTTTCACAATTCATTACAATTGATTTTTTTAGAAAAACCCCAAAATTCATCAAAAGTTAATTTTTATGTTTCTCCTGTAATGAATAATTTTACTATTTAAAATTTAACATAAACATTTTCCAAAAAATATTTAAAAAGGGTTCACCATCCAATAGTGGTAAATTAACCGTTTAAAAAATATTAGATTATTTTATGCTTAAAATTGGATTTATTTTCATTTTATGCCTCGTATATTTATTGGATGAATGTAAAAACATTTCATAAATATGAGTAAATATAATCTACATGGATCTATTCATTCTTTCTAATAAAACATCTATGCATTAACTACAATTTAAAATAATAATAATAATATTTTATTATTTCATTGTATAACTCAATCTTATGTGAAACGTCAGATTTTTGGGAAACCCATTATTTCTAGTGTGGTACGCTATCACATATAGTGTCCCATTTAAAGAAAAATTAATATATAGTTAATATAGATTAATAAGTGTAAAATTATTATTCTATTATTACCTAGGATGTTACAATAAAATTTGGAAAGTTTTTTCCTCATTAATATTCCCTCAATTTTATTTTGATTTTTCTAAAAATCCTCAACTCTATGTATTCAAAAGTTTTTATGGTATTTTATATTGAAAATGTTTTAAAAAAATTTTTACATTTAAATTTTTTAAATATTATGTCTTATTTACTCTGTCTATTTTAATTGATTCATATACATTATAATTTGGATAATATTTTCAAAGATTATTATATTAAACAGTTTTTATATTATATGGTATCTTCTATATCACTATTCAAAATTTCATTTTCTTTTCATAACCCTTTTATTTGAGGAATTTATTTATATATAAAGAAATGATGTTATTATAAATACATTTCATTCCCTCTATTACCTATTTCTCCACTATGTCTATATTCATTTTTACCAGAAAGGTTTTATTTTTTTATAATCCATGTATGTAGTATCTTAAGAACTCAACAGATTTCTATAAATTTATTTTCAAAATGAAATTCCAAAACTCCTTCATTGATGTTGATTTTACCAAAAACGTCCTAAATATTTTAAAATACCGTTCTTTTTTACATTTTTATATTCTTAATCATCTACTGCACATTTATTTACCTATAATTATTTAATTTCAATTTTTCATTATAGGTGATTCATTTAAAATATTATTTTAACAATTATTCATTTCACCTTCCCAAAAATATGTTTTAAAGTGACATATAACATTGCCTTTTTATGTTATTTTGATAAATATTTCATAAAAAATCAATTTATGGTATTTATTTCATTTTCCGCATTACAATGAAACTATTTCCCTCCAATGGAGTTATTAAATTGATCATCCTTTAAATTATCTTATGATATACTTCTTTAAGAGTACTAATACTTATATCGACTGATTTTATTCATAATAATATTTTATTTGATACCATTTGAAATTATTATGTGGCTTTTTTTATTCCATTTGGTTTTTATGAGATATATGATTGAGTTCACAAGGTATATATATGTGTGGTATAACATTATTTGATTGGTGGGTCCCATATATGCCTCTAATGAATTGGGAAAATAACTATATACCATTATAAAATAATTGGGAATGATTATGAATAGCTTTGTGGAAACAATAATGTGTAAATATGATTTAAAATAGCTATGTTCAACACAAAATAAATGTACTTTATTTCTATTATATTTGTTAACAAAAAACCAACATACGTGATTATAAATAACTATGTTCAGAACATAAGGAATGGATATTAGATATATTATATTTGTTCCAATCCTAATTTTTAGACGTGATTTTAATAGTTTCTATTCACTATTTTTTGAAAAAATATTCTTATAATCACAATAAAACTCATCATTATGATCCATGGCTCATCATTATTGCCTCATGTTTCCAAATTCTTATTCTTTTATATGTGTGTGATCCATTGATGTTATTTGAACATCTATAATATCATATGTAAAATTCTTAGGAATGAATTATCTATATAAAAAGATATATGTTTATCATATTCATGTTCTATCAAATTATTATGATCTAACCCTTTATAGAACATTGAGAATATTTTTTTAATTATTATGTGTTTAATATCAATCCTTTTTATGTTTTAATTTCCTAGGTAGTGAAGATGGTTATTAATTATTATGTTTTTTGATGGACAGTCTATGATATAAATATTTTTGGAGGTGGGGAAGAAATAATGTGAATTATTATATTTATAATGATAATATACAGAGAAAATAATCTTTTGTATATGACATTGTGAATTAATTTTTATGATATAATTTGTAAATGAAGGAAATGGTGTAAAATATATGTTTGAAATGTTTTGGGTTTTCTTGGTTTTTATCATATAATGGTTTAGTTTTTTTTTTGGAATTTAATTATTAAGCAAAAGAAATATTTTCTTATTAAAACCTAGATGGAATATATTTTATCATAGGCTAACAATGCAGGTGATAAAATGTAAGAAATTGTACCTTTTATATTTCAAAATCATATACATTATAACTATAACATTATTAATTATTATGTTTTTTACTCATATTAAAACTCCAAATGTGATGTTATATGGAGTAAAAAATCAAGGAAATTCTATCTTAGGTTGTGAAAAAATTCAATAACCTTGTGAATCTCATAAATTTGTTAAAGAATGTGTCAGAAACTATTAAGGATTTTTCGAATAAATGACCAATTAACATTAGTGGGTCTTCTGATAAACTAATTTATATTAAATGGATTGATATAATAGAAGAATTTAATTTTAATTCTATAGACCTTGAAGAATGAAAAAAAAATAGAAATTTATCAATTGGAATGTGATGCTAATAAATGTTGAGAAATAAGGAAAATGTGGTGCATGTAAAAATATAATACATGAAGTTGGAGGATTTTAATGAGTTTTTTAATAAGTGTAATTCCATTAACACTTTACACTAATATAGAGGGATAATTCTGTTATCTATAGAAGAAAAGGGGAAGAATTCAGTTGAACCTATGATGATAAATTCACTATAAAAAAATTTATGATTCTGGTATTGAAATTAAAATTAGAAGAAAAATCAATCTATACATAGTAGTGTAAAAATAGGTTTCTTAAATTACTTATCCATAATGAAAATTGGTAGTTATGAGGAAATTGTTTTAAGTGAAATTTAGGTTGAAAATGAAACTGGATACTCTTATTATGCTCCTGTATTTGGTGATAAGAAATTGAAAATAGAGTTTCATGGAAATATAAATGAAAAATCACATAGAGGAATGAAAAAGATACCACCTTCATTGGAATAATCACTCCAGAAATTTCCTAAAAAATGAAAAATTGGTTCATGTTTGGATGGTTTTCTATCGATATGGTGTTTTTTAAAATGGGATAAGGACACTACTAAATAAAATTAATGATACGGATATTCAAACTAATTAATCACCCACAATTAAGGGATTTAATTTCATATATGTTATAAATTACAAAAATCAATTAACTAATATTATGGATAATAAGTAAAATAGAAATCAAAACCCTCCGAAGCTAACTGAATAATAGAAATACTATGAAATCGAAACTAATAAAGTCGTTCAAGAAAATATGATGTAAAGAACACTCATATTATGATCAGTAACTACAAATGTAATATTTGATACATCTTTTACCAACTCTTTTATATCTAGAATTATTGTTGGGAGCATTATATCATCACCCCCAATGTATTTATATAGATTTTTCGATATTTATTTTGTAGTCATATGATTATTCCATTTCATATATAACTCAAGTATGATAAATATTTTGGTAAATGTGCTTCCTAAGAAAATTTATTCTCTATTTTTTTTAAATTTTATGCGGCTTTGGGAATTTATATGCTCTTTCAACATAGAGCCCATATTTTTTCTAGGATTGGAAATTACATTCCATATCCAAAATAATCCCATGGTTATCTTTCCTAGAAATGATTATAGTGAACTATTGAGGGTAATTACATCCTTTATATTGGTCATAATAACCAATTAATGGGGATACATTGATCAAACGGGTTTTAATAAAGTCAATATTAATGATATTGAAACTATATATCAAAATGCTGATGTATTTTATGAATATTTCCATTCTCTTCCCCCAGTCAAAATATTAGCTTTTCCTTTTGAGTTTTTATGGTCAGGTTTATCATATAGACACCCTCAAGTATTTTCATCATTGGGAGAAAATTAAAATTGTATGGATGAAATATATATATTGGGGGAGAATGTGAGGCCTCAATGTTAAGGAAATTATTTTTCCATTAGCTATATTTATATAATTCCGATATATGATTTTCAATTCCGTCCAAATAATTGAAGTTTGCATAAAAAATATATATCATATTAGGACTAAATTAGACTAAAAACTTGTTACTCACAAGTAAAGTTACATTAAAATATTTACATGAAACTGAGGTACCTTGGATTATTACATAATATTGGTCTAATAAAAGATAAATACCCAAAGTGGTGGGATGAAACATATCATGATGATTACAACATGACATAAGAAATATTAATGGCTAATTTCCAAAGAAAAATCACATTGTGTAAAAAGTCAAATAATTGATTAGGTTAAATCACTAATATTTTTCTAAATGCCTCGTTAGACAAAATCATCACTCGAATAATTATAGTGTTATTCGTTATAACCCGTAATTACTTTTAAAAGATTAAATCTTCCAAAAATATAAATCAATCATAATGAATAAATATAATAATTACAAATGAAAATATATGGGTTGCATAATTTTTCCCCAAATAATAATAAAATGATATTTTATAAAGAATTTATTTCATAAATTTCCATAAAGAGTTTATTTCCTTGTAAATAGTTTGGATATTGAGTTATATATATTCATTAGAGAAATATATAAAACATTTATCATCAATTAATAGCATTAAATGTTTTCATCATTGATGAAAACATCATAAAATGTCACATAGAATATTTAAAGAGAAAAATAACATTTTTACTTTGAAATAACTCATTTAAAATATAAAATTTCCAAAATAAAATAGAAAAAAATTCATTGAAAAGAACCATGTAAAAGTATAAATTAAACATGAAATAATTAGGATTTAATGATAGTGAGAATTTACATCCATACCATATAAGCTAAAGGAATCATTTCTATCACTCTTTTGAAAAAAAAATTAAAAAGTACTTATTATGAAAACATTTGAAATATTTATTTTTAGAAATTTTTTAAAATTTAAAATAGTGTAATAAATGTATTTAAAAATCATTAGATAATACTAAAAACATTAATTAAAATATATTATGTATAAAAAAATCATGAATTGATATATTCCATATATAAAATGGGATACAATATTGATATTTTTACAAAAACACCTTCTTGATGTTTATTTATTCAATATCTGAGTAAATGAAAAAAACATGTAAACCGCTTTCATAGAAAGATAAGAATAAAATTTATTTGTCTCAAGAAATAATTTAATATGATTTCCCCTAAAGTAACCCTAAAAATAAATAATCCTGAAAATAAATGAGATTGTAACATAATTCCTTTTCAGATTTGGTAAAATTCAAATAAAATTCCTTTTGATGAAGTAAAATTAATGGTAACATAAAATACCATGATGTAGGAAGGATTAATGATATAATATCTTATATGTGTAACATACACTCTATATATGTAAATTTATGCATATAACATTTAAATATGCCTCTATTAAGAGAAATTGAAATTGAATCCATTACGTTAAGTTTGAATCATTAGGTAAATACATTATATTCAAAAATAGTAAAATAATCCTAATTATTTACTTTATTAATAAACTTTTTCACTTTTTCCTTCTTTTTAATTTTTCATTATCATTTTATATTTAATTTCTATATCATTTATGTTCACATTTTTTATTTTGATGATTTTTTGTTCATATGTCCAAAATGAATTTGGGATGCTAAATTTGGTAAATATAAGTCATTATTCTCTAATCAACATAATAATAATCATAAATTTTTTTTAATATTTATAAACTAGTTATAATTTTAAGACCAATCATGAAATATGGTGAAAAATTGTAATATTTAACAATCATCAAGATAGTAGGTCATACGTACGCATGTGTAACATTTATATTTTTAAATGGCCATAATATAAATAGAGTATATAATATTTTATATTTAAATAATTATCATTAAATCATAATTTAAATAATAATAATTTGAAAATATTTATATTTACCATCCATGTGATGTGGTGATGATAAATTGACCTCATCACGTTTTGGAGGTGGTAGTTCACACAAATGCATGAATGATGTTATATTTTTCAGTTAGTGGAACAGTAAAGAAGTATATGATATATTAATCTTAAATAATGAAATTTTTTAATGAATATCATATATATAAATTCATTCTTTCATTATAAATATAAATTAGAGGTGATAATGGGAAATGAATTACATCGTACCATATGGTGGTAATTCTCCCAACACATGACTGGTAGTTTTGTTTCCCAATTGATGGAAGAGAATAAGGATGTTGTTATTGTGTTAATAATATAATATATAATTAAATAATTGATACATATTTTATTATATAATCATGTATTCATAATATTTTAATGTGGTGGTAGAGAAAATAAAAGAAAATGCTCGGATAAGAATGATAACTCTTCTTCAGATAACCCCTTTAGGTTTATAACCAAATCCATAAAAATAGGGTTATATAATAAAATAAAGGCCTCAAGTAAAAGGGAATGGGAATAATGAAGTAATCAGGGTTGGTATGTCTCAATCCAGAAGAATTTTTCATGTTTGAGAGTACATGATATGACGTTGCAATTTATAAGTTATAATAAGTGGCATTTTTTTTAAAATAAACAATACTTTATAATAATGAGAAATCACTCTCAAAACAATTGCCTCAAAAATTGATAAATTAATGATTTTATTTAATGTATATTAAATAAAAACGTAAAAAACTATGAATAAACATGTTTTAAATATGTTTTCCCTTTACCACTAATTTTATTTCCATCTAAACTTTTAATTTTAACCATGACAACTAGTTTTTTTACGTAGGTAATTTTTCCATTAAACCAAAACAAAAAATGGGACTTATAAGATAATTTAGAATCACTAATTCAAAATATTAATCATAGTTTAACAAAAAAAATTATTTCTGCATAAAAATAAATTGATAAAATTTTATTGATGGACATAAACCTATATTTTTTCATTAATTATTAAAATAATTTTTTTACTGTTTGTAATATATATTATGACAAGAAATTAATTTAACACTATTAGAAAATATAATTTAATTTAATTAAAAATATAGAATCAATTTTATCAAATTGAATTCATAGAGGTGGAATTATTTGTTTTAGATTAATCCTATGAAATTCTATGGAAATAAATTTTTCATGAAAATATATTTTTAAGCAATAGTTTATCTTATCTTAAATCTGGGACAAGAATTAATCATTATATGAATTTAAATTAAAATAAATAAATATATTATCTATAAATTTCATTTAATTCATCCCTTAATATGTTTTATATTAATTATTTATAATGGGTAAACATTATTCTTTTAAAACTAGTTTTTAGAAGTATTTTTTTAACAAAAAATACACTTATATCAAAATAATGAAAATAGTTGATTTAAATGAAACTAATTACACTATTATAAATAAAATGGTTCATATATAACATTAACATGAAATCCAATAGATAATAGTACATTTATATTACTTTATTTAATAAAAATTACTAATAGTACATGAAAAATTGATTATATGCATTATTCACCGACAAATCAACCACTTAAGATAAATCTAAAATTATTAACTAGAGTAAATATTAATTTTATCATTTAAAAATTATTTTCATTGTAACATAATGAGATTTTTAGAATATTTTTTTCAAATAAATTTAATATTTTTCATATTCATCATTATTTACAACCTTGGGTTTAGCTTGTGTTAAACACAACATTTAGTTTATCTTGTGTTACATGAAACATCGAGTTTGAGAAAAATGAGACATACTAATAAAATATTATTATTTAACAATATATGTATTTAATAGTCATTGGTAATATAGGTAAAAATATTATTAACTAAATTATGGAAATATATGGTTAGTTAAAAAATATAAAGTGAATTATTTAGTGAGTAATTAATTAGAAATGAAAATAAGCGCAATTTGATAATAAAGGAAATCATTTTCTAAAAAACAATTTTATTAACAAAAAAAGTGTTTAATCTATATTTTATAAAAACACTTATAGTGATTAATTTTAATGAGTTTCATATATTATATATTCAGTAAAATTTTTAACATTCATCTTATGTGTTTTCTAGACATGAAGTACCAATAAATTGAATTTTATAAAAATATTGTATTTTTCTAAAATGTAGTATTGTTGCAACTTTTTTTAAATTATTTTGATATTATAGTTGATAATTTTGGAAATTTTATTTTTAATAAATAATAAAAATATAAATCATTAACTCAAATTTTTCTTGTAGTTAATTTTTTATAATTTTTTAAATTGGTAAATTTTATCAATGAATAGTGAAAAATACTATTTTTTATTATGAATTTTAATTTATTTTAAAGAATATGTAAACATAAAAATTATTTTTATATGGATTTATAGGTAAAATTATTTCAATTATATATCTATTATTATAATTTAATTCATTTTAATTTATTTCATATTTAATTTTCATATAAAAATATTTCAACCTTTCAAATATTTTATTTTATGAAAACTGGTTTTCATATCATTTTTAGGATAAAATTTAAATTATGTTTTTTGACTTCTCTTAATGTAATTTTAAAAGAAATCATTAAATATTTGGAATCATTATAATTTATATTATCCATTGTTTTAGAATAAATAATTTTAAAACACAGCAAAAATTAATTACTTTGGTTATGGTTAAGACATTTTTACGAGGGGTTAATATAAATGGGAAAATATAAAATGAACTTAGAACTTTTCCAAAAACAATTTTATTGAATTATATATAAATTATAATCTCTATTTTTTGTTTATAGTTTATTTTTTAATCCTTTTTCATAGGAAAAATTTGGGTACACAATTTTCATTTTAGAAATTACATGTATTCCACTCAACTAACTTATAAAAGGTCTGCATGACTCCTCTACCCTTGAAAATTACAAAACCATTTAGTTATAAAAATACATGAAAATATTTCTATTTTTATTTGCTACTAAAAAAATAGATTATTTTATCAGATAATAAATCCAATATATTATCTATTTAAGTTAAATCTTGTGGGGTTTTATAAAAAAATATGTAATGTTTTAAACAATGTGTTTTTTCACATCTTATTCCAACTCTTAGAGACTATATTAAGTAATAATGATATAATAACCCCATTATTTGGAATATAATAAGATTTTATTATGATAATTTAAAAACATACATCCATCCTATTGTCTATCAAATTTGAAATGAAACTGTTTATTGTGTGTACAGTCGATTATAGCTTCGCGAGCTAATGTTATTCGTTTTCCATCACCAACACTCGTGGATGGATATAACGATGGATTTAGTGTTTTAATAATATACATATAAAATTATTATACATGTATAAATATAATACCAAATATACATTTTAAATCCTATATTATTGAAATATAAATAATTTCTCTTATGTGTACGGTAGACTACTACCTCCCAAACTGATGTGATGACGTTTTACAGTCCATTTTACATGGATAGTAACAGGGACACATAAATGAAATATATATGAAAATTTTAAAATTAATATACTTATAAATTTTTTATCACATATAACTTCTTAATTTTCATTCCTTGGGGAATATTATAATGTTACTCATTTATATGACACACTATGACATGGTGTGGTGATGTTATTCATTTGCAACTAATTCTTTTTATGGAAGGTAATAATGAAAATTTTGAATAATATCTGTATATTATATATGATAAAAAAATCATTTCTAAATTAAGATATTATTTACATTTCTTTTCATCAATTTTTCATGAAAATTGAATGAATTTTTACACATACGTATAGCCTATCATCTCTATGAATTGCGTATTTCATTTTCTATCTACAAATTTTCTAGTTTACAATAAATATATATGTAATTAATATACATGATACTAATTTCATTTTTAATCATTCTGATATTATGTAATTTTGATCAAATTAAGAAGACTAAATATAGAAAACCAATACATAACTGAAAAAATGAAATAACTATTACCCAAATTGAGATTTTAACAAGGAATTGTTAATAAACGAATAATAAAATGTCATAAGTATACAATTAATGGTTTGATACATAACATTATGGTTACTTAATATATGTATAAGAATATTATATTTATTATATATATGTTTTCATTTTTTTACAATAGAATTTGTTACTTAAGGTAATGGATTTCGGTCACACAGTTTACTTCTATGGGACACATGCCATATTTTCGACCTAATTCTTCTATGTGGTGTATATACTTCAAATGAGTGTATTTTATGATAATTTTAGTGAAAATTATGGGGATTTAAATATAAATTTCTGTATCTATATTCCATTGTGCTTATTATTAAATGTTATCAAATTGGTAATGGATTAATTATACAATCACATCAATTATCGAGATTATTTGTGTTTATATGCCAAATTAAGAGACCTTATGAACCATCTCTCATGAAAAGATTTTATTTTCTTCATCTATTGTTAATTTCGGAGAATATATTTTTTCCCTTCATTTTACTCTCTTTATATTCACATGATTTTAACATAATTTATTTAATATAACCCAACATAATTGATATTTTTAGTCAAAAACCCTTTTGTTCCACATATATGCTTTATCAAAAAAATTGAAAATTATTTTAAAATTCCCGTAAAGGAGTTATTAAATACTATTACCCATTTAATGATTTTTACCAATAGTATTAAAAAGAATATTCATTTCATTTTTAAAATAAGAACAATATGGTTTTTATCAAAATTATGTATTGAAATTGTTTTTAAATGGGTATTTATTATTCTGAAATCATGTCTTCTAAATGTTCTCAAGAATCAATTAAAATTTTCCCAGGTTATTTATATTGAAGGGTATTTTAAAATTACTTTTTGTTATAATAAACTATTTTTACAATGTTAAAAGTCAATTTACCTTAATAAATTTTTGAACTGATTTTTCAAAATCATTTTCCATCTATGTTAGCATATTTTGATGCTACATGAGATTTGGAAGGGATATGTTCAAATGATACCATATTTTCTAGTTTTGTAGATAGTTTATGATTATAATGAAAAGATGATTATAAAACCAATTTCCTCTAATGTTTCATACAATAATGATATTTTTTTATGGATTCAGAGCCCCGTTTTGGAGTAATTATACGTTAAATGATTTATGATCATGATGCCAACATATATAGAGATTAAGTGATATTTGGGACCTTTATCTTCCTCTAATTAATTTGGTAATTGTGGATAACTAATAAGAGAATATTATATGTGAGAAACTAATTTTATATTCACTGTAACAACTAGGTCCTGGTGACATCACAGACACCCTACCTTTAATATGGCATTTGGGTCATATCCCACCAGCTACCACTAGTTACCCCGCAGACATATGGTCCCCATCATGGGGTCCACCCACATGCATGAACTGGTAATCTGACAAATGATTATTCCTATAAGACTACACATGCCATTTCCAGTGTGCTTTCTCCTCACCCACACACACCCTGAGATACTTCTCAGAAGGTCACCCATCCGGATCACTACTCCAAACCAAGCATGCTTAACTGTAGATTTATAATTAGATATGATCCCAAAAATAATTTTTCATCTTATTAACATTAGTCATATCATTTATTCATTTAACACATTATCATTAGAGTGTGTTAAATCTTCTATTAAAAATTTTAAAGGTTATTTTCACTGAAAGGTATTTTAAAATTATTTTTTATTATAAAAAACTATTTTTATAAAATGAAAAGTCAATTTACCTCAAAAAAAATTTTAAGTGAATTTTCAAAATTATTTTCCATCTATGATAGAATGTTTTGATTCTACATTAGATTTGGAAGGGATAAGTTCCCATGATACCATCTGTTTTAGTTAAATAGATTGTTTATGATTATAATGAAAATATATTTATAAAACCAATTTCCTTCCATGTTTTAAACTATAATGATATTTTTATGGATTTAGATCCCCTTTTCATGTGTTATGATTCGCTAAATGTTTTATGATCATGAGGCTGACATATATAGAGATTATGTAATAATTGGGACATGTATCCTCCTCCAACTAATTAGGAAATGATGGATAACTGATGAGTGAATATGATATGTGTGAAACTAATTTTATATTCATTGTGAAAACTAGGTCTTGGTGAGAGAACAGACACCCTTCCTTTAATATGGCCTTTCTGTCCTGGCACACCTGGTACCACTAGTTGCGACACAGACATGTGGTCCCCCCTGGGTGCCACCCATGTTTTGGAATAAGTAATTAACTAATGTCTATCCCTAAAGGTCGGCACATGTTCTTTCTAGTTTGATTTTCCTCAACCACACACACCCTGAGAAACTTCTCATAAGATCACCCACCACGATCACTACTACAAACCGAGCACACTTAAATGTTAAACTAATATTATATTCACTATGATAACTAGGTCCTGGAGATAGCATAGACACCCCACCTTTATCATGGCCTTCCAGGTACCTCCAGTTTCCCCACAGACATGTGGTCACCACCCTAGGGCCCACCCATGTGCCTGAACGGGTAATATGACTAGGGATTATCCCTACAGTCCAACACATGTTCTTTCTATTGCGCTTTGTCCTCACCCACACACACCTTGAGAAACTTCCCAGATGATCACCCATCCTCATCCCTACTCCAAACCAAGCACACATAACTGTGGATTTCTAATCATATAGGCTCTCAAAAAGAACGGTGTACCTTTTTCACATGAGCCATATCATTTAGATGGACTCCAAACAAAGAACGTTTAACTAGTTCCTAGTGATAGCATAAACCCCCCGCCTTTAACATGGACTTTGGGTCCGGGCCCACCAAGTACCATCAGTTTCCCCACAAACATGTGGTCCACACCCTGGGGTCCTCCCACGTGCCCGAACGGGTAATATGACTAATTACAATCCATACAGTCCAACACATGTCCTTTATATTGTTCCTTGTCCTCCCCCACAGACACCCTCAGAAACTTCCTAGAAGATCACCCATCCTCATCCTCACTCCAAACCTAGCAAGCTTTACTCTGGATTTTTAATTAGATAGGCTTCCAAAAAGAAAGGTGCACTTTTTTTACATGAGTCATATCATTTAGACATTTTACCCTTTTCATTTGGGGTTTTACAATCATCCCCCCCCCCCCCCTTTAGAGCACAACGTCCTTGTTCTGGGCCCTACAAATCAACCAATGTAGTGCACCCACTTATGGGTGGGTTACTCTTCTAATACCAAATGTGACAACAAGGTCCCAGTGATAGAAAAGATACCCCTCCATTAACATGGCCTTTAGGTTACGGCCCGCCAGGTACCACCAATTGCCCAGCAAACACGTGGTCCCCACCTTGGGGCCCACCCGCATGCTCGAATGGGTAATTTGATTAATGAACGTCCCCATAGGCCAATACATGTCCTTTCTAGTGTGGTTTGTCCTCACTCACACACACAAAAAGAAACATCCCCAAGTTCACCCATGTTGATCACTACTCCAAGCCAAGCACGGTTAACTATGGAGTTCTAATCAGATTGGCTCTCGAAAAGGAAGGTGAACCTTGTTGACATGAGTCGTATCATTTAGTCATATAGCCCTTTATCATTTGGGGGTGTGACATTTACAATATTATTCATCAACCTTGTGGTATTTTTAAAATCTTATACATGAACCTGATTAAATCATCACAGTATTATATGTGGACATGGGTTTTATATTAATATGATTGTTCATGGACCATGTTTCATGTTTTTTAATTTATATGAGGCCTTTATTTCATGTCTTTAAAATAATAATTGAACTTATTTCTATTTTTTCATTTTCATATTGTTATAAGATTTCTTGTATGCCACAAATAATTATAATATTTCAATAATATGTTCTCTTGGATCATGTTATTTGATTTAATTTTGAGTCATATGTTTGGAAATACTAAATGTTTTTTCATGAATTACTATTTTTATATTTTATTTTCATATCGTGGATTTCATATGTCATGCTCTTGTTATAAAACCCTTATCCTCATATTCTTATTATATATATCACACATTTATTCATAGTGATCATTTCAGCACACACATTCATATGGTTCTATTCATAGTTTATAAAAAATGTTTTTATGTGGGAAATATTTTTAAGAGTACAAAATGGTATGTTCTTTGTGGGGATTTTTTGAAGATAATTCATTAAATAATATGATTGTATATTTACTCTCCATATTCACTAAAATATTATGGTCCATCAGATTGTATTAGTTATATTTAATGAATAATTATCTATTCTGATGTGATATCTATGAATGAGAATTTTGGGTCCTTGTAGTTGATATCAGATGATTTTTTTAGTTAAAATTTGAAAACTATAATGAGACAAACGTAGTGATATTCTAAGGTATATGTCTATGGATATGTATAATTAGATGTCAACATATGATCTAAGTATGGAAGAAAATATTATATGATATCATGAAAATTTGGTAAGTGATAGTGAGTGTGGTTTAAAAAAAATCACTATTTTTATAATAAATTTTGATGTGGATCTAGAATAGAAGTATATAAGAGTAATTAATATAAATTTCATGTATTAATTTTTACTCTATTTCACCTGGTGCAAGAGAAAAGGCCTTATAGCACACATGGTTTGACACTCTTGAAGTATATTCTTGATTAATTTACCCAATATATATGAACCATCATGCATGATTTAAAAAATGACTGAGGATAATCTTACGATTTTATATATTTAAATAAAGGATTCATGAAAAATACTTCTTTTATGTTTCATTTCATGACTATGTGGTTTCCCACTATAAATATTGTTAATAAAACTATGACTTCTATTTTATTCAATGGTGAGAACCTGAAGAAACCATTCTAATTATGAATGTAATAGAAAATTCAAGGATTTTCGTCCCAAGAAAATAATTGTTCTTTGATTTGGATTGAAAACCTATGATTAAATGCTTAAAAACATTATTTGATTGATAATTAACATCCAAAAAAGAATTGTAGGGAGATATGTTTTTTGACTCCTTTATATTCTTACATCCACCTTTTTATTGGTTCTCCAAATCAACTACTTACCATGAAATGGATCATTACCCACAAAAATAATTTTTATGTTCTATAATGTTTAGAGAATGCAAAATTAATTATTTTTCAATATATAATTTAAAATGAGAAGATGATAAATTGTTTATTCTCTTTATGAATAAGTGGGAAAATGATGAAATAGATTACATTGAGTGGAATGAGTTTAATAGATTAATTTTCAAGATTTACATCCCTCATATTCTATATAAAAATATAAAAAGAATTACTTGGGGTAATATAAGAAGATTAAGAATCTATTAGTATGTATGATTTAATATTTAGAACACATGATAGGTACACTTTTGTTATTATAATCTAACCTTAATGTAAGGTAGAAAAATTCTTCATTTGATTAAAACTGAGTCTCTGAAGGGAATAATCATTAATTAAATTTGGTATCTATGAAGATATAAATTTATGTGATATTAATGTGTAAATGGAGATTGGTTTCACTCATCAATCACATGGTATTGATAATATTATAAATATGGAGGTCAGGGGAAACACTAAGAACTATGGAATGAACAAGGTGGTATTTTATTTTAAGATCGAAGTGTGGTAGGAAACATGGTGAAATTGTCTTTATTATATATATATATATATATATGTGTGTTTTAAGTGTAGAAGATAATGTCATTAGGGAATAAATTTCCTAAATTAATAGAATAAATTAAGTAATTCAATTAATATAAAAAAAATACCATATAATGCACCACCCACACATTAGTTCATCAAGTAAATTAAGTTGGTCATTACCCAAATCAATTTCCTAATCCATGGAAAAATGTGGATGATAATGCACAGTAGCCTATGAGGATAAAGGATAGACAAAAATAATAAAAAATCACAATGGATAAAGTAAATCTTGATAATTTGGGAAAACCTATACTCTCGTACTTATTTGATAATTTCATATTTAATTTTGTATGAATGATCCCTATGAAAATAGTATCATTCATTTTTTGGGATATTTCCATTTTATTTGGTTCATTTATTATCTCTATATAAATTAATTATGGAATAATGAAATATAATTTTTTATTCTATCATTGAAAGGATAAACCCAATATTTAAGTAAAAACATTATTTATATTAAAATATCTTATTTAAAACATAAATAGTGAGATATCATTTGGAATTATATATTTCTCCATGTAAGATTGGCATAAGAGTTATGGTTACCATCATGAGTGTATTTCTTTAATATTGATCATAATCTCAAAAATATATAGACACCCATTTAAATATTCTGAGTGATAGGTATCTATCAATATTAAAGATATTTTGGAAGACATTTATGGAAAGACAACCTTTTTTCTGTTTATGTTTTAATGAGAAAAATATATTTGTGGAAGAATTCCCTTAAATTATCCGAACAAAATATTAAAGTTATTGGTAACCTTTGGGTTTATATTATCTTTTGTGTTTTGTTAGTTATATGTTATTGATATTTAAGAAGGTTTTATGAATTATTTTAATATTTTTTTTGAAACATCATAACCCACATACAGTATAACAAATCATCACATTTGATAATGGCACAAGGCTTGACCCCAACAACAAAGGGTTCCAAGGGTATAATAACTACTATTGGCCGATGTTAGAGATTAATTCTAGTGTGACAACATTAACCAAGATATTTCTGAATATTTATATTGACACATAGAATAAAAACATGTTAATATTGAGATACAATGGTCTAAAAGGATATTATAACCACTATCAATACTATAAAGGAAATTGGAAAACATTACTATGGGAGTTATGGTCAGATTCCCTAAAAAATACAAAGAACATAACGCCACATGTGTTGAAGTTGATCTCCTTAAAAGTTCATAACATGTAATCGCTATAATATAATATTTATCATTATATTTTCTTTCCATGATATAAATGAAGGAAGTGTTAAGGTTTTATGGAGTAGAACATTCTATTTTAATTTATCGGGATCTGAGTTTTACCACAATGTTCTTGAGAATAATTCACTATGACATGGATATTTTTCTATGTTTCAAAGGTTCATATAATCCATAGACTAATATTTAGTTAAATGGAACAATTGAATAACTAGAGGATATTGTAATATCATTTTCTTTGTATTTAGATGGTTGTTGTGATCAAAACCTTCCTCAATTTGAATTTTCAGTTGAAAATGGATTTCAAACAAGCACTCGGATGGATTCTTATGAATTAATCTATGGAAAAAAAGTATTATACACTAACATAATATAATGAATATTTTGAAATAATTCTTTTGGGAGCTGACCTGTAGAATGGAATGGAAGTGAATGATAAATCCATTTAGAAAAATTTATGGGAAGCATATACTTCACAAAAATATTATGTTGATAATAATTAACATGATTTATAATTTCATGTTGGTTAGAGGGTGATCCTATTAATTTCTCTAAGGATGAAATAAGGGAAAACTAATCCTTTGTTATATCAGCTCATTTGAAATTATTGATTATATCAGGACCATATCATATAACTAATAACTTCTAAAAAACCAATATTGGGTTCATTATGTGTTCTATAAATCTATACTAATGAAGTACATTCCTGATCCATCACATGTAATTAACTTATAGGTCATACTGCTGGAGAATGAACTTTTCATTGTGGAACAATCGATGGAGATTCTAGATAATGAAGAGAAAGTTCTACTAAACATAATCCCTCAAGTAGTCAATGTTGTGTGGTGAAAATATCCACTCGAGGAAGCTATGTAGGAATATGAGGATATAATTAGGTATAATTATCCTCCTTTGTTGGTTTAAAATTGAAAAATTTGGACCGCGAAATTCATTTCTAGGGTGGTTAGAATGTAACTCTATAAGATTTTGAGAATTATTTTTTTCAAATAAATATATTCTATTAGATAATTTTTGTTACATAATACAATGAATTTAGAATGTTTTATAACAAATAATGTTATTACCTTTCATTGCAAACAACTCTTATATTTAAAAGCACATAACATTATATTAAAATATTATATTCTAATATAATAGTTATCGCTTTGCCCTTATAGTGGTATGTATGAATATGATTAACTATTTTTATAAATATATGGTTTAAAAATATGTCTAAAATTAATTATTTGGTCAGTAATTAATTAGAAATTAAAATAAAATGTATTTTATAAGAATGTAATTTTTTAAAAAAAATATATTCTTATGCAAACAAAAGTGTTTTACCATGATAAATTAGTCAAATCACCTTTACTAAATAATTTTAAGGAATTGTATATATTATATATTCAATAAAAAATTTTACATTAATTATATTATATATAGGAAATATATAATAATGAATCTAATTTCATATATAAAATAATATTTTTCCTAAAATAAGTTTTCTCTCGTTTTTACAAACTTATTTAAAAATTTAAATTTTTATTTTTTAAAAAAATTGAAAATAATTTTTTAAATATTATTTCAACATTACCTTGTTCTGAATGTTTTTAATTTTATTGAAAGAAAATGTTTTACATGAATCATTAATGTACTGGTTTTTATTAAGAATTTTCATTTATTTAAGTAATGGTAAAAACAGAAAAATTATTTAAATGTTGTTTTTAAATTAAATTTAGTTCAACACTATATATATATATTAGTAAAATTTAGGTCATTTAAATCAATTTTATATTAAATTTTGATACATTTTAAACAGTCAAAACATTTCTTTTTTGGAAACCCACTTTTCCTCACGTCTATGAGATAAGTTTTAAAATAAAATTTTCCACTAACATGAAAGGAATTTAGAAAAATAAATTTCATATTTGGAATCAAAAAAATTTTATCATCTATTAAATTCAACTTAATTTTCAGTTACAATGAATAAAAAAATAGTTAAAATTAATTATAATTATTAAGGATAAAATAGGTTTACTAAGGTTGAACTAAAAATATAAGGGATAAAATAACCTAAAAACACTCCCATAAGCCATTTTAAGTCCATATTTAGAACTTATAACTTATAATATTTATTACTGGACCATTTTGGATCAATTATCATGTGAAAAACATGGGAACTCATTTTCATTTCAAAATAATCATTTGTATCACCCATGTCACTTATAAAATTCCACCACCTTTCCTCTCCACTTCAAACATCTAAAATTAATTGATTTGAAGAAAACATAAATAATTTATTATTTAATTCCATTCCCAATTCTAGATTAATTTTTGAGATCATAAATCAAATCTAAGAAGGCATTATGTTAAACCTATAGATGTTTTCCAAAGAAGATATAATGTTTTAGACTATGCACATTTTACCTCGTTATAAAACTATTTAAAATATTTTTTATTTACCCTTATATAAAAAAATATCTAAAATATAAATATATGTTATTTTATTAATTTCATAAGACATATCTGTCACCTCTTCAATCAAATGGGAAATGGATAAGTTGATCGTGTGTGTGGAGAAATACAACCTTGCATGTTGATGTTATTTGTTTTCCATAAAAACCTATCAAGAATCGGTATAATGATTGATTTAATATTTAAATAATATATTAATTAAATTATTAAACATATAGTATTATAAAATCGTGTCTACATTTTTACCAAACAACCCTTTGAAAAACACTATCATCACTTGTGTGTACAACAGACTTCCACCTCGCGACCCGATGTGATGTGTATTTTAATTTCCTTATTTCATTGATTGTAAAAAGGATAGATCAAATGAATATATTTAGTATTTTTAGCATTAATTTACTTCTAAAATTAAGATAAAAAATATCTACTCACGTTCCATTGGGGGGGGGGATATAATAACATTGCTCATGGGTATGGATTACTACCACCTCATTAAGTGATGTGATTCATTTTTCACAAATTCCTTAAATGTTAGGTTATGAGGGAAATTTTAATTATTATATGTGATATTCATTACATAAAAATTATTCAATATAGGTAATTTATTATTTACCTTTCATTTGTTTCATCTGTTGTGAAAATGGATAAATCGCTCATGCGTACGTACAGACAACCATCTCCAAGAATGGTTTATTCCATTGTCTATCTATAAATTATATTGATTACTATAAATAAATATATAATGAATATATAGGATATATATGTAATTTTAATTTTTTTTGAAATGCTTAAACCGTGATCGGTGTATTAAGAACAAAAAATAACAACACCAAAACAAATATGAAAAAATAAACAGTTATGACACAAAACATGATTTTACAGGGAATGTATAACCAATGGGTACTATACGGTCAAAAGTAAATAATATAAGGTCATATAGATGTTATTATATTTATATAATATATTTTTAATAAAATTATATTCATAATACACTTTTTATAACATTTGTGATGGAGTTATATAATTAAGTTAATGTAATTTCATCTCACTAATTACTTTTGTCCAAAACATGTAATATTGATGATCTATTTCTTTTATGTGGTGTATATATTAAATATAACTTTATTTTAAGATGGTTTTACTGATCAATTTTGGATTTACATATCTATTTGAGAATCTCTCTTTCATGGGGATTATAATTCTTTGCAACCAAAGTGATATTATTTTTACAATACAATCTCGCCATTTAGCAAGAATGTTTATATTTGTTCTTATAATGCTGAAATATTATGATCCATATCTCAATAAACTAATGAATTTTCATCTAATTTTTTTATTTCAGGATAATACATAGTTTCCCTACATTATACTCACTTTATGTACTCATGATTTCAAAATAATTAGTCTAAGTAAAACATGATTAATTTAACTCTTCAGTAAAAATCCTGTTTTTTTACATATCTATGTCTTATAATGATGAAATGATGGGATATAGGGTTATTATTTCATGGATAGAAACCTTGAAAAAAATTTATATCTTAGGGATTTCTCTATCTATCATCGACTATCACTTCAGGCAACTGATGCTCAGATAAGTGTTGTTGGCCATGGATCAATGAACATGAAAGAAAAAGACGAAGCTTCTTTGAATGATGAGCCAGGATATTTGACTCATGGGGGTATTCAGTTTGTGGGTCTTTCTCCTGATAAAACTATGATAGATGCATTTTTTGAGGTGAATCTTCTCTTCATGAATACATTTATTGATTATTTTTTAAAATTCAACAAAATCAAGCTAAATAAATCTTTAAAATTTATTGAGGAATATCTGTAGATTATGGAGTAGCGCATAAAAGAGTGTCAACACTCGATCACTTCTCAGATCACTCAACGATATTTGAGGACTCCCTAGAAGCATTATGATCATCAAAAGTGGCTTGTCTAGAATCAGGGCTTCCAATCATGGATACATGCGTCAATTAGCAATGTAATTTGTCAAATTGTTTTTTCTGTAGATAGCTTAAGTTGAAAGCATGAATCTTTTGATTGATTTCACTTGATCTTGGATTTTTTAGAATAACATAATGGGATCCTCTATTTAATCCAGACTATATTAATAAAGTATTCATTCATGTATAGGTTTTAATTTCTTGTTTAAAGTAGTTCTTATGGAATACAAAAATATTGTGAGATATTTCATCTATAGTGGAAAGTCCAATAAGGTTTGATAAGGAAACTGAGCATCCTCTATATGGACATTATACAGGGGTCCTTGATGAGTTTTATCTCTCCACCCCATCAATTAAAATTTTATTTTTTGTCATTAGAGATTTTAGGTTGAAGCTTTCATTCTAACAAGAAAGGCAACCTGATTTTTATAGCACCTGTACTTGTTTTGGTCATGTAGTTGAAAGTGAAAATGGAATTTGATTTTTAAAAATTTAATGATGTAGGTCTATATGGTTTATATTTACAAATATAATGTGCCTAGTGGGAAAATATACTTAATTCAACAACAACACCATCATTTAAAAATCCATATGCTGGCTCCCTTGAGGAATGAGTTATTGTAATTAGGTCCTACAGAGGTATTTTTCATACATCTATATTAGGCGGTATTATCTAAAATTTGGTAGGAGAGATATCTGTGAGAACTTCCCAATAGGTGAAGAATCATTCTGTTTCTTTGAATATATGCATCCAAGAAGAAACTTATCATGATTAATAATCTGATGAAAATCTGGTTGAGCTACTTGGTTGTTCTTTTCTGATGACAACCTATAATGGGAAGAATACAAATCATTCCCATATGAAATTACAGGAGGATAATTGATATAAGGCTAATCATAAAAAGGACCTGAGAGAACCCATACCTCATACTGGCTATCGAAAACAGGTTTCCACTGTTTTATTCTCCAAGATAAAGACCCTAGTCATGTTCTTGCTGAAGACTTTAGACTGCCCACTGTTTTTGTGAGCACCCCATACCTATTAAAAGTATTAATTTTGGGGGACATGAAGGTCCCTAGTTTCATTCTTCTAGTAAAGAAGGGGTTTCGGAGTTCCTAGTCTTGTTGAATATTTCAAACATTGTCCAATATAATAGTGTGTAGTCCATATACACTACAGATATTGATTTTGAGGGACATGACGGTCTATCATTGAATATTTTTGGAAAGGAAGGGGTTCTTGAGTCCATTGGACATGAATAATCCCTGCCAGATAGAGTGGTTGAGCCACCAAGTCCTGAAGCATTGGGTTCAAATTCTCTGGCTGATAGAAAGGGGAATAATAAGGGTGTCATTACACATAATTTCATTTAAATATTATAATCATTTAATAACTCATAATTTTATAATTTCTATCGTGAAATCTGTGAAAATAAATAAATAAAAACCAAAAGGAGGATAAGGATAAGTGATAGCGTCAATGTTTCCTCATTGATTTTTTAGGTTACCTGTGAGAATATTCATATGGAAGCTTCTTATAATGAGGTGTCCTTGCTTTGGGAAAATGAGGTGGAGACCCAAGATTGATGCACATGGACATTGCATTTATTTTGTGGAATAATTAATACATGACAAACATAGATGCCCAATGACTGTATTATTTTAGTATCTTTGGAAACTCAGAACACAATCTTCTAACATGGTGAAAGTTCTTTAACATATCTCTTAAAGATATTCCCCTTTGGTTTTCCAACCTAAAACCTATAATTATATCTTGGGAAAAATAAAACATAAAAATGGTGATCTCAAATTCTCAGTAAGGTTAAACATGGAGAACATAAAACAACCCATATAGATTTGAATGTAAAAACATGAACATAATGTTTAAATATCAAATTCATGAGTCATGAAATAAATCTTGGATGTTTATAAGGAATATATCATAAAGGAACATTAACCATGATGGAATAAAATTTGAATAAAACATGTAATTCTGGAAAAATAATAAGATCATGATATGATTTCTATATTAGAAAACTCAAAGCTGCCAATACCATCGTAGTGGACAAATTCCATCACTGAACCATGTTTACTTGTCATTCCATTCATGGATTACTGATCCATATTTACAATTTGTTTTATTCAGGTTTATATCATGAGATATTAATCTTTACCCAATGCATTGGAGGGAGATATAGGTCTCACCAATCTTATAATTAAATCATTCTTACATGTGACTCAAAAACATAAATCATTCATCATAGCATAACCCATGAAATAAAATGGTATTCTTAAACTTCATTTTATCATTACATAATCCATATAAGATAAATAAAATTCATAAAAATAATTCCATCACAAAAAAATCAAATAAACATAATAATAGTGATATAAACATAACCCTATGTCATCTTAGATGGAAAATAATTTTGATAAACCACTTGAACATAGTTCTTGAAGAAAATATCTTTTTTTTAAAAACATTAACTTTTCCTAAAATGACACTCAATTTTAAAAGAAAATAATTTAGTTGAAATTAAACATGATATACTATAGAGGAATATTTTTAAAAATAAGGTAACATGTAACAATAAAAATCCATTCATTCAATATTAGATAAAAAACATTCTCCTCTTACTTTGTTGGAAAAGTCAAAAAAATACCTTGTTCGGTAAAAAAAATAACGATTCCTTTCATACCATGAAGTATCTGTAAAAAATGTGTATAAATTAATTCCAACATAAATATAATGAAATTAAAACATTTATTAAAACATTTTATTGACATAGATGATAAATATATCCCCAGTAAATACTTACAATAATAATCATGGATAAAAATAAGATTGGAAAAGTTAACAATTACATTAGGTCTAATATGATTCTTTTGTGTCGGAACCTCCTATATAATTATTTAAATAATGTGATAGGTTTTTTCCAAAATCAAAATAATTTTTATTATAACATTTATTATCATATTTTCATCTTTTTGTTAGCAACATTTCATTATTACTCGTTATTCGGGTATACATGTTTTGTCAGATAAGTTATTATTTATATTTTTAAGTTATAGTTATATCATTTACATCATGGTATTAGTATAATATGTATAATATTTATTCATTCAATCCATTTATATAATCACGATTTAATGAAGATTATGTAGAATGAATTAGATCACATCGTAGAGTGGGTAATTCGTACATACGCATGAGTGAGGATATTGTACCCATGATTGCATAATGGTATTGAAGTAATGGTTTATAGTATCTCATAATTAGTATAATTTTATAATAATTATATATAATTATTATTTCCACCATTATACCCGTCCATGTAAGGTGGTGGAGAAAAAAACAGATTACACCACAACGTTGAGACGGTTGGTCATTCGTACGCACACGTGAGGATTTCGTTTTTCATATGATGGATAGAACCTGAAATAGGGTTATTTAATATTTAAAATAACATATTAGAATATGAGTGATACTGATGATATTACATTGTAATGAAACAAATGAATAATAGGAAGTAGAAAAAGAACGAAATTTGAATGAATTATTAGAGCAGATTGCCTCTTCTTCAACGTGCCTCCTTTAAATTTCCTCTTAGGGAACTATAGTTGCTATATTAAGAATAACAGAACCTCTCAAATGTTACTATGGAGGTTTTTAATAGAAATTAGAAGGTTTTTTCCTAGAATTAGGGGAAAAAATGGAGTGAAAATGAGAGGCAGGAGCTGACCTTTTATGATTGAGTTGGGGGTACATTTGGGAACCTCAAAAATATTAATTTACAATAAAATCAAACCCAATATAAATTATTAAAAAAGTCCCAATTTAAAATTATAGATTAGTTAGGGTGGTAATCACATTAAAACATAAATTATAAACTATATTTTATGTTAATTTATTCATTATCATTTTACTGAACACTTAGTTATTTTATTTTATTTTTATTGTGGTAATAACATTCTAAATGATTAGTGGTAATAAATAGTTAAAAATATGTTTTTAATTTACCATAAATAGGAATTTTATGAAATTTTTTATCTTATAATTATCACTTTGTATGTTTTAAATATTTTTATGATTTTTAAATATTTTAATTAAAATGTTATTTTTATAAAATATCAATGTTGTCAATTTTGTCACTATTCATTTATTTGACTTCATATAAATTCTCAAAAAAGATAAATTCGAACGAAAATATATAATACACTCATAAAATGTCATAGTACCCTATAATACTCAGGGAGAATATCAATTAGTTAATATGATATTTCTTTCAATATTTTTAAAACCATTTATTTGATATTTCTATTAATAAAATAATTTTTAAATCACTATTGCATAATCATTAATGATATTTAATTAATCTCTACAAATTATAAATAAATTCAGAAGATTTAGATAATTTAATCATATATTTATTGAAAATTTATTCTTAAAGTTTTATGATGTTTATCACTAAATTAAAATTATTACACATATATTATATAAGAGAGTGACATGTTGTCACTTTCTTTTGTTTTAGTAAGAATTTCATCTTTTTCAGGGGTAAAAGTCCACTAAATTAATCTATTCTGACCCTTAGGTGATATGGCTCTATTTTTTTCATCCACTAGAATTTTTTAGGTGTTATGGTAATTTTATAAAAAAAATTACACTTAATTACCTAATTTACTTTTAACTATGGTAATAAAAATAATTAACAAAGTTATTATACATAATTCCCCAAAAAATAAAAGTCCCCATTTACATAATTTGGATAAACTGATTCCATATATGGAATAAATTTTTTAAAATTCATAACATAGAATTTTCAGTAATTAATTTAATATATATCTTGTTTTCGAAAAAAATTGGTTTTTGTTTAAAAGTTAAAACATTACAAAAATTGAAATGTTCTTATATATGAATTCAATGTAAAATTAATGTCAATGACTTGAATTGTATTAAAATATAAAAATATATTCTATTTATACATTAAAACCACTATATAATCTATATTAACCATACAAATTATTTTGATGAAAATAGTTGTTTTCAATGAAAATTTATTGTATTTCACTATTCATAAAAATATGAAAATAACCAGATAAATATAAAAAATTCCTCCACGTTAAAATTTTATATCCAACAACTAAATAAGAAGATTATTTTGTCCAATTAAACTTACACAAGTATAAAAAACTAGATATAAAATGGGTGCGCTATCAAAAGAAGGTAAAACTGTATTTTTTTTAAAAAATACCTTTTTTATTTGAAAAATTGATTTTTTTCTCATATTATATTCTACAAAATTGGTATGATTTTTGATAATGATATAAAATTAATATTTTGGCTAATATTATTTTTTATGTCTAGTTTATATCAAATTAAATAATAATATTTGAATAATATATCAATTTTTTGTGAAACATGGTGTCGTGTACCACACAAGCTATCGAGGAAGGCCGCACTTGCATGAAACACAAGGAAAATCAGCATTGTTTATAGTGTAATTTTCATTTTGTGCTATGTATAACATAATACAAACATATTTCTTTTATTTGTTGAACAAAATCTATGTTCAGTGTTTCGTGAATTGAATTATATCAAAATAATTTGAGATTTTGTACAATACAAGCCATGAATGTTATTGTATATACTGCAAACTGATATGGTGTTGTGTATTTCTCAAGCTAATATTGGTGTAGCATACAACACATGACATCAAAAAAATTAAAAATAATCTATCTTATAAAATATTGGGATGTTATATTCTACCCCCTTAAAATAAATTTCTCCCTCAAAATTCATTGGGGTTATAAATGGTTTTTTACTTAAAATTTTCTTTCATGGAAACCCACATCATAAAAACGGATGCTAAACAATAATTTTAGAAAGGAAGGTTAGAAATGTATTGGTCACCCAAACTAACTCATCACTAGGTTTCCACAAACGATAACATGGGTGGGAATTGAAAACATCGATATGAAAGAGATATCTAACCATCATGTTTTGATGTATAGTGATAGAGAACACGATATAAAGAAACATAACTACTAGAAATCCACAAATACATGATGATTTAAGGGACCATCTGATTCCTAAAATAATAAGTTACTAGTATAACATTTTTTCTTTCCAATATCAATTTCCTAATGTTGAATAATTTTTTCTATTTGATGAAATACATATATTATTTTAGTATCGTTGATTGTTCCCTAAATAATTTCCACTTCAACTCATTTTTAACAATATAAAGTTGAATTTTTCATTCTTATTATGTTATCAGATCATGCGATATAATGATAGTTCATTCAATCTATCTCAAAAAAAATTGTAAAACAAATTAAAATATATGAATAAATCCACCTATAGTGAGATAATACAATAATCTAAAAAACAACCACAATAATATAACTTATACTATCCATTAATGGATAAAATTAAAATCCATCCAAAAACAAAAAATAAAAATCTTTAGAATGAGTTGAACTAAATAGTCTTAAAATTTTTCTCATATATCTCATTCGGTGATTCTTGGTTGTCTCATTACAAACATGTGAATACATGATTCATGTATTCTCCTAAAACATGGTAATGAAATTAATTACCATATAATCGTAGAGAAAACATACACACTTTAAAAATTATCTATTTCCACATACCAAGAAATTATATATACTCAAACCATGATCTCACTTTGCCTTTATATCACTCATGAGCTCATTAATATTATCAAACAAATCTATATATTTTTATCCTATCATTACACACAGATCATGTGTTTTCCAAAAATATTTCAATCAATTATCACAGTTATTGATACCATATAATTATATAAAACCACAATTAACTAATACATAGATATTCCAATATTCCATGGTACTTTAAATGTGATTCCACAACACTATTTGGGAATCCCATTACATAAACACTTAATTTTTCAACCACTTTGTTTTCATACTCAACATCACAAATTGTGAGCACATGGGACATCCCTTTTTCTTTTTTCTTTAAGAGGTTTCTGATGTTTATAATCATTAACCCTTAGATTATGGCATTGGTTTACATAATGCCCCATTTCCTTGGACTTGTATCATTGAAGTGTTGGTGGTGTGTTCTTTATACTCTTTTCTTTACTCACATCATTAACACCCCTTTTCCCATTAATTTTTTACTGAACTACTCAAAGACCTTATTTCCCACACTCGAAACATTTTTTAGTCCCTTTAATACAATCTACACAATGTTTCTTTCAACACATTGAGGATAAGGAAATGTTTACCTTCTAATCACCATTGTTCTGAAAATTTCCCTTGAACTACATATTTTATTTATTGTAAAAACCATGAGGTGCATATGTAACACAAAAATCTAGTTCTACCTTGATATCACAACACACAATCTCTTCATAGCTTCTTAAGTCTCATATAGCTAAGGAACTTCTATGTCTTGGTTTTATGCCACTAAATAATCTATGAACTTTACATTCAGGTTGGATAACAAATCCAAAACCTTACCTTGCACGAATTGTGAAATTTTCCTCATTTGTACCAACATATTAATTATTCTTTTTCTTACAGTCAAGGAACTCATTTTACATCATTTTTTTAATAATTAGATGAAAGTACTTATTTAAAAAAAGTTCTTTTACTAGGCCCATTCCATGGATTATATTTCATCTTTCTTCCTTATATTCTTAATTAGAGTCCACCATTGGTCTACTTTATCTTCTAAATTATAGGCAGAAAAAATAACCTTTTCATGTTCTGAACAATGAATAATGGAAAATATATTCTCAATTGCACTAATCCATTGTTCATTAAATAGTGGACCATAAGACCCACTGAAAGAAGGTGAACGTTGCCACATGAAGGACACAATAGAATGTTGTTCCCTACTCTGCTCATTTAGAAGTCTATAATGATTCATAGCTTGTGTAAGTATATAAATATGATTTTTCACTCCATATCCCAAAAACATTACTTGTTTAGGAGGAAAATAATTTCATTTCCCAGTGCATTGAACATTAACAAGGTTCCTTCACGTTCCTACTATTGTCTAAAACCAAAAAGATTAGTGTGAGAGGAAAAAATCATAGTAGAGAAAAAACATTATCATGGGGAAGTAATTTCAATATATAAGGACATATTTTTAATACTAGGTTATTTATGATCATTATCGTAATTCTAGAACTGTATCATATACATAAACATATCCTTAGGGACATCCCTAGACAAACATTAGAAATATCTCTAGGGATCTCAATAAAGATTTCGCATCCTAAATTACAAAGAATGATTAAACCTTCGCTCTGATAAAAACTGTAGAGAACCAATATTTAACTACATGGATATTACATTTATATTGAATAATAATTAATACCTGACACAAACAAACTCATAATGAATGTATAAGTTTAGTATTTTTGAAAATCAGAACACATTATTTTAACTTGTTGAAATATTTTCAACATCTACCATAAACATCTTACCTTTTTCCGACCTAAAACCTATCTTTATATCATTGGGAAAAGAGAACATAACAAGGTTGATATTAAATGCTCATAAATCTGAAACATGGATAACATAAAATAAACCACAAACATTAGAACGTTAAAACATGAACATAATAATTAAATATCAAAATTTTGAGTCATAAACTACATCTTGGTAGTTTGTAAGGCATAGATCATAAAGGAACATTAACCATGATGAAATAACATTGGAATAAAACATGTAATTATTTTAAACTAATAAGAAGATAATATTATTTCTATAGTATCCAAGGAATTTCATCCAAGACAATCATAGTGGAAAAATTATGTTACTGAACCAAGTTTACTTATCATTCTAGCTAATTATTACTTGACCAGATTTACTTTTCACTCTAGTAATATCTATCTCATTAGATATAACTCATTACCCAATGCATTTTTGGGAGATGTATGTCCCATCCATCTCATTATGATATCTTTCTTACATGTTCCACAAAAACATAAATCATTCATCGTAGCATAATCGATGAAATAAAATAGGATTCCAAAACATCATTTCATCATAACATAATCTATATATGATAAATGGATATCATAAATATTATTCCATAATAAACACAATAAAATAAACTTAATAATATGGATAGAAACATAACCCCATGTCCTCTTATATAGATTTTTTTTTGATAAACCACAAGAACGTATTTCAGGATGAAAAATATCATTTCTTCTTCAAAAATGATTTATTTTCTCGAAATTCCATGAAATTTTAAAATAAATGAATTTAGTTAAAAAATAATAATTCAATACTGTATAGGACACTTTTTTAAAACAAGGAGTCATGAAACCAAAAAAATCCATTCATTCCATATAAGTTGAATAAACATTATCCATGTACTTTTGTCAGAGAAGTCAAAAAAAATGCCTTGTATGGTAAAAAGAGGAAGATTACATCCATAAAGTGTTTTAAATGTTAATAATGGGTAAAAATGTCTTTAAAAATACATATTATAATTTTAAACATTTTATGAAAACATTAATAAAAAACATTGACTTAGATGATATATGTATACCTAGTAAATACTTACGAATAAACAATCTCATATTAAAATGAGATTGGAATAGTTTTCCCATACCTTATGTCTGATATGCTTTGTATGTATCTAAACCTAGATTTTAATGATTTAAATAATGTTAATTATTTATTCCAAAATCTTACTCATTTTTATGATAATATTTATGATCATATTTACATCCGTTTATTAGAAACATTTCATGATTACTCATTATTCAGGTATGCATGTTTTGTCAGATAAGTTCTTAATTCAATTTATAGGTTATAGTTATATCATTTACAACATGGTATTTGTATAAAATATATAATATTTATTGAAACAATTAATTTATATAATCATGGTTTAATGAAGATTATGCAAGATGAATCACATCGCATCGTGTAGATGTTATGTTGTTTGTACGCACGAGCGATGATATGATTCCCATAATTTTTGAGTAGTTTTGAATTCGATGTTTTATAGTATCTCAGAATAAGTGAAATGTTATAATAATAATATATAATTATTATTTCCACCATTATACCAATACAAGTAAGAAGGTAGTGAAAAACATATTACACAACGATGTGGAGATGGTAAGCCATACGTAAGAACATGTGGTGATTTCATTTTTCGTAGCAAGTGTAGAAGGTTAAAGAGGGTTTTTTTCATATTTATAATTACATATAAGTATATGAGTTATATTCAGGTAATTACATTATAATGAAACCACTAAAGAATATTAAGTAGAAGAAGAAACAATTTGAATGAATTAGTAGGAGAGATTACCTCTTCCTCGATGTGCCTCTTTTAAAGTTTCTCATCGGGCACTAGAGTTGATACTTTGAGAAAACCATAACCTATACAATGTAACACGGGAAGTTGATAAGATAAATGTGAAGGGGTTTTCTGAGTGTGAAGACTCAAAATGGAGTGAAGAGAAGAGTGAGGAGGTTCCCTTTTATAATTGAGTTGAAGGGCACTTTTGGAAACCTCATGAATATTAATTTATAATAAAATCAAAACGCACATAAAATCCTCAAACATTTCCCAATTTAAATGATTACATGATATAGGGTTTTAATAACTTTAACCTATAAATTTTATACAAGTTTTTATGACAATTTAAGCAGTATGATTTTAAGTAACACTTAATTATTCTATTTAATTTTAGTTGTGGTGATATCATTCTAAATGTTTAATGGTAATGAATATTTACATAGATGGTGTTAATCGACCATAAAAATTCATTTTATGGAATTTTGGATCTTTTAAGTATAAATTCTTAATTTTTAATTTTTTTTATTATTTTTGAATAATATAATAAAAATTTTATTTTTATAAAATTTCAATATTGTGAATTTTGACACTATAAATTTATTTGAAATTAAATAAAATTTCAAAAAAGATAAATTCAAAAAACAAATATATAATACACATATAACTTGTCATATTCACCTATAAAATTTTTTTAGCACCTCAATTAGGTGATATGATATTTCTTTTAATATTATTAAAACTACTTATCAGATATTTCAATTAATAAAATAATTTTTACATCGCCATTGTGCCATCAATAATGATAATTAATTAATCTCTAAAAATTATAAATAAAATCACATGATGTATATAATTTAATTATATTTATATTTAATATTTACTTTCGAATTTATATAAATGTTATCACTAAATTGAAATTATTACACTTATAAGATATAAGAGAGTGTCATGTGGTCACATTCTTTTGTTTTAATAATAATTACATATTTTTTATGAAAAAAGTCCTTGAAATTAAAATATTACGACACTTATATAGTATGGGTTGAATTTTATTCATACAATATAATTTTTCCATGTTTTATGTTAATTTTATAATAATTTTTTACCCTAAATTTATTGATTTTCTTATAACTATGATAATAAAAATAATTACCAATATTATTATCCATAATACCCAAAAAATAAAAGTTGCCTATTAAAATAATTTTGACCTACTGATTCCAAATATAGAATCTATTTTTTAAAATTCAAGACACTAAAGATGTAATAATTAATTTAAAATTAATCTGGTTGTCAGAAAATGGGTTCTTGTTGGAAAGATAAAACATTGCAAAATATTGAAATGTTTTTAAATATGAATTCAATGTAAAATTAATGAAAAATACTGACATTATCTTAAAATATAAAAATATATTATATTTATACATTAAAAGAAATAAATAATATATTTTATTAGTATAAATTATTTTTATGATAAATTTGTTTTCAATTAAAATTTATTGTAATTTCATTATTCTTCAAAATTTGAATGTTATCAGAAAAATATCAAAAATTAATCCAAGGTAAATTTTTATGTCCTGCTTTGAGAGAAGATGTTTATTTTGGAAAATTTACTATATAACTGTTTCACAAACAAGATTTAAAATGTGTTCACTAATAAAAGGACGTAAACCTCTATTTTTTTAAAAATACTTATTTTATCCTAAAAATAGATTTTTTTTCTCAAATTGTTATCCAAAAAATGTGTATGATAAATTATTATGATATAAAATTAAAAATTTGGTTAAATCTATTCATAATAGCTACTTTATATTTCATTAAATAATAATATTTTAATAATATATCATTTTTTGGTGAAACTCGGTATCGCATACAACTCAAGTTGTCGAGGAAGGTCGCTCTTCTGTGTAAACCAAGCTAAGTTAGTGTTGCGGGTAGTGTAAGATTTCTTTGATGCTACGTATAACGTAATCCAATATTAGTTCATTTATAAATTGAAAAAAATCTATACTAAGTGTTGTGTGAACTAAATTATATCCAAAGAAAATAAAAGTGTGTGCAATACAAGACAATAATATTATGGCGTATATTGCAAGCTAATACAGTGTTGCGTACAGCGCAAGCTAATCATGGTGTATCATAAAACACAAAACATCAAGGAAATTAAAAATAATATATCTTATAAAATCTCTTGGTGTTACAATAGAGATAACTCAAGACTTTTTTAAGGATAAGTCTCTTAATAATGATACCTTTACACGGGATTATGTTGAAGAACAAGTCATGATTGATGATCAAGAGATGGCTGATGATGAAATTCATGAAGATCATGAATCATGTTGTATTAAAGATTATTATTCAGACATGAGTCATCCTACTGATACTTGCATGCTCCTAATCAATGGATGAGTGGTCGATGACCGATAGATCGGGGTGGATCTTGTAGAAGAGGTGGTAGATAGAAAAAAATGATTTATTTTCTAAGTATTTTACAGTGATGAAATGTGTTGAAACAATTTATCTTAAAACTTTATTGTATCTTTGTACTTTTATCTTCTTTAATTACTTTTTTAGACCATGGGTCTAACCCATGGCTTGACCCATTCATTTTATCCATGTTTCTGAAAAAATTAATTTTTTTAACATCTGTCAAAAGGATTTATTAAAAGATTGTCCCATGGTTTACTTTTAAATTTTTTTTTAAAAGGATATTTCATGTTGTTTTTAGAATAAGTCCAGTTAGGAAATTATCAAATTTGTGAATAGAATCATTGTTTTTACATGAACTTAATTTTACAATGTTAGAATCACTCAATGTTTTGAAGATTAAATTATATTTTTACAATGATAATTTCAAAGAAAATAATTTAAAAAAATTTATATATTAAAAAAGATTTTTTAAAAGTGGAAAGTATATTCTCTAAATGAAATGTTCAATGTGATTTTTTAAAATCATATTACAATAGAGATAGAATACATTGACATTACTTAAGATTTACAGGGAATATGATCTTATTATATAAAATTAATTCTTTCCTTTGATAGTTGATTATTTTTAAGAACATCTGTTTACGAAGAAATATTCATTTAATGGGTTATACTATCATAAATTATTAATATAATCAATACCATTTTATTATGTTATGATATGATTATTTTTTTAAGATATTATGTCATAGAAATGCATGGATTATGTGATGAGTGGGACCTATATATTACTGCAATTCAATTTATAATCATGGATAAATCATGAGTAAATATAATATTCATTAACCTGATTAATTTTTCACAATGTTTTTTACAATCCTGGTGACATGTTAATAATGTTTTTCATTAACTCGATTCCATGTTCATAGCATTATGTGTGGACCTAGATTGCATGTCTATATGGTTATTCATGGACCCAATTTCATGGCTATAAGTTTATACTAGGAACTTATTTGATGCCCTTATCTTAATGAGTGAGATTTTTTTTATACAAGTTCACAGTGTTATAATATTATGTGTATGGAATAAATCTATATCTTATGCCAATACTATGTTCTAATGGGTCATATTCATTTATTTTGTTATGATTCATATCTTATGAACATCCAATATTTATTCCATGATACATGATTTTAATCTTTTATAATAAGGTTTTAGTTAACCTATAGTTTGCTTGTTGGACCAATCATTTTTATATACTATTAATGGTGTATGGATTGTGTTTCTTGTCAATCCACATAGGGTCGATCATGGAGTATGCATGGAATGTGGTCTTACAATTGTAGATGAAAGCAGTATTGAATGTGGGGCAGTTTCCTGGTGTTTTCCAAATTTTTGGGCCTCAAAATCCGAAGTTTTGTTTTTTGGAAAGGGAAGATTTTCCAAAAGCGAACTATTCATAAAATCATTTTTGATAATAGTCTACAGATCAAGAAATATGATAAATGGAATGGAGAACCCTGATCCACGATGTAGAAGGTGTTCTAGGAATGGATAACGGTACATGGACTGCGTAGGACGAATGATTCATGGGGTGAAGGAGGTTCGCTGGAAGGCATGCAATTTGAGAAGGAAAATGGGTCATGGGACGATGTGTCATTCATGAAAATGATCTTTAGATTTGTGAACTTGTGAAGGATGTTATTTATGAAAACATGGGGGTTATTTTTATCTCCATGTAGAGAGAATTTAAGTTCACATACCACATAGGGAATGTTGTTTTCATGATATGCACAGTATGCGGTAAAGGATGTGTTATTTTGAAGATTCGGTAAATCATAATTTTTCAGATTATGCAGATATGTTTCTCTATATAAGGATCATTAGTATAATCATAAAAAAGGAGACTAAGATTAAAAAATCCCAGACTATTTTTGTGAAGTCTATATTAGTCCGTAGGTAGAAAACTGCACAATATTTTTACTGATTTGAAATTCAAAAACATTTGGTGAAGTGTTAGGTGGTCTATGTGAAGATATTTCCACCTAGGAGAGGTAGTAAACATAGGAATAACTCGGTACATGGTGCTCCTGTAGTACTCGATGAAGAATAGTCTGCAAAAGGAAGGAAGTCCATATAAGTGAAAAGGTACATGGAAGCCAAGATAGTACGTGAAGCAGATTCTATACGTGTGTGAAGAACTATATCTATGGTGCTCTTACAATATGTGGAGAAAGTGAGGTGGTACACAGAGTAAGGCAGTATTCAAAGGAAGGTGATACATGATAGAAGAAGAAAATGTCATACGTTAATATAGATTGTGAAGGTGATACATAGAGGCTATTTGTAAAAGTAGCACACAGAGGTGGTACATAGAGATTCAAAATTCATTAATGAACCACTCACATTATGTGGTGAATTATGGTATGTGAAGGAAGAAAGCATGATCATGGAGGATAAGTTAACAAATGAATAGTGTAGGGAATAGTATATTATATCTACAGGAAAAAACATGACTTCAATAGAGGATCTATCTATAGTTGAGGATATATGATTAAATTCCCACCCTTTGAAGAGACTTTCAAGTTGATAAAATTTGTTCATATTCTTCCTAATATTGTGATCATGGGTGATTTAGTGGAAGTGATTTTTGGGAAGTATAGTGTTATCCCTGAAACCTTATAAAGGAAGTGCACCTATCATAGCGTGAATGTCCTAAACTATTGTATCTCACAACTAGTGAATATTAGTGGAATTTGTTATGACCAACAACATGTCGTCATACTCACCTTCAACGTAGACCTTAGTGTTTAACCATGTAAAATTATTGTGTCTTCTCTTTTAATTTGACAATTTTTTTTAATTTCACATTAGATATGTTTAATAGGTTCCTACATACATGAAAACAAGATCAATCTATTTAAAAGAAAAAATTATCATGCTAATCCACCCTCCCCTCTCATAGTGTTGTGGGATCCTTCAATTCTCCTGTTCTTATACCCTTATACTAACTTTATGATTATTATTTCTCAAATTTAACCTTATTGAGTATATGATATCATCTTTTATTATGTTCTATTTCGCTAGTCATGAGGAAATTATCTGAATAGGGTAGTTTTTTTTTGAACAGGATGGAAGTAGAAGATATTTATGTATTCTATCTAATATATTTTAGTAACTAATTATATTTTCTATTTACTCTGAAATGGAACTAATCTATTATTGTCCTTGTTCATTTATTAGTGAAATGTAATAAATATTTTTCTATTATGACGTGATATCTATGTATGAGAAGTTTTTTTCCATAATTTTATAAAATAACATTTTTAATGGTTATATAATTCAATTATAATATTTTCCTAAAAAATTTAATAGAAATTTTTCTCGAAGAAAACTCATTTTTTTGATGAATAAGATGACATTATAAAAAACTGAGTTATTATATGCTAAGAACTAATCAGTACATTTATATTGAAAATGACATTTATAAATATTTCATACAGGAATTAATTTAATTCAAAACCATAAATCTAATGTCTATTTTATAGTGGTCATATTTTAATAATTATATTTCATGTTTTAATTATGCTTAGTGTTGTGAATAACATACACTAATGAACATAGTTTTGTTTTTAAATTCTCAGGGTATTAAATACATTCACTAAAATTTTGACTCTATAATGATCATAGTATATAATTATTTAGAACACTTCTCCCCATAGTAATATATATGATCCTCTAAAGCATAAAATTGTGGAAAAAAGAATAATTTACTTGGTTCTCTTAATTAAGTCTAATTTTAGAGGAATGGAATGAGAATATGTCAAGGAAATAAGACACTACATTCACAACTTTATTTATAATTCCATGTATTTATAATAACCATCTATTTTTAAAACCTATACAAAAATAGATTATCCACCACTCTCACATACTTTGGAATCATCCTTATTCCTTCTGTGTTGTTTCCTTGATCATCGTGAATAATAATTGAGTTTACACCGAGGTGGTTTATCAATACCAATCCACAAAAATCTAATGATGAAGTCTATGAACCTATAGTGAGAACACCTCTATGATCTCATTTCTCTCTAGTAGTTTTTTAATTCCTCTTATCTATTTTTTATTTCTATTTTCTAAGTCTCTCGATAATGTTTATTCTATATTTATTATGATTTATTTATTTTTAAATATATATCCCATATCTTTATATGATCACATTTTTTTAATTTTTATATATAATTAATCCACCTATGATGAGGGGTAGATCATCTAAATTTTCTATTTAATTTTTATTCATGGTCCCCTCTTAACTACCCTAAATTTCCACTTAATATATAAGATATTTAATTTTGATTGTGTGACAACTCAACATCATCACAGTGCGAGCATCATCGTCAGTATGCAACATAGAATCAACAGTCGGATCCACTAATTTCACTCCATATATTCTATTTCATTCCTCATTGTATCATGAAATTTATATTATAAACCATTTTTATCCATGAATTAGTCAATGTTCATCCCTATGATTCATGGTCAAAATCTTACCTTTATATAACCATTGAAATATAATCAATTCGAGTAATAGTGTGATATTTATTATTTATAGTGTGATGACTTATATCCCTAAAAACCAATTATTTAATATTATAAATTCATTATACATAACTTCCTCTATTTTACAACCTTAAAATGGATAATTCTATAAAAATCCACTCATTCACCATTGTAGTATGGCTAGAATCATCATACTGAAAGAGCATCTCCTCCATGAAATCATGAAGGGAATAAAATTAAGAACCACATAAAGAGTCATACTATATACTCAATAAATCCTAAAAAAATCACCCAATGAGTCTAATTAAGATACATAAATTGAAAATTTTCCAACAAAAACACCAATCATGGAATTATTTGAACATCTAAATTGTGACCACCAAATCAGCTTGACTTAAAAAACTCACATACTCCTTTAACCAAATAATTCTCCCTAAGAAACCACTATCAAAAAAATGTATTGAGTATCTTCATCATGGTTATGGTGTGACTATATTTGTAAAGACATGATTACTATTTTCTTTCTATTGAAAAATTACAAAGACTTATGATTTATAATAACACATGTAATATTAAATAATAATCTTTTCGGTATCAAAATGATTCTTACATTATTTAAAGTATTTCCTTTACATTTTCACATTTTTGAAATTGATATTCAATATAAGTCATAGGTATCCATGGTGTGTATTTATATATATATATATAACTAATTTTTCTAAATTCAAATACTCCTTCATTCACTCCAATAATTTTGTAAATTTATTTTTGAACTCAATACACACACAATTTTTAATAAAATAATAACCAAAAAGTGATAAATAATTGTTCTACTAAAAATAAACCCCTTTGGGTTTTTTGAAAATTAATCCCAAATAATATCATATTAAATAATCATAGTAAATTTAAAACATGACATCTGATAACACCAAAACTAATCTAATCAATGAAATGAAATATTTATTCATCATACATTGAATTGATGAGTCACTAATCTAAAACAATATAAAAATATTATCCAAACACTTTGATAGAAAAAACGATCAAATGAGATGTTCTGCATGAAAATACAAGTTCCCATGGAAGTTTGATTATATTCTTTTAATGAATCATGTCTATAATCATTCTTTAATGATAATGGAGTAATGGGTTATTTAATTAGAATACATCTTATAAAATATGAGAAGCTACCCATGTATTATGGCCAATGTAAACTATGTTTTCTCTAAAAATCTATATAAATGGAGATATAAAGGATGACTTTGATGATATATGAAGACCCCATAAATAAGTCTATTTTTTATCCTAGTCCTCATTTAAATGACTATTAATGAATCATTGAGTTTCTTCAATTACTTTAATTAGAATTATTAAGAGATAGTTCGGTGGAAAGATCATAAAGTGGGAGAATATAATGACTAAATCTATATAAAATGGGATATTAGAGAATAAAATTTATATAGAAGTAGTACCAATTATAATTTTGAACAATGGATAATTATCGTATAGGACTAAATAACAAGGATTAAATTTTCTAAATAGACTTATCTAAATCAAATAATTAAGGATAGTGAAGTTTTAATAAATACCCCAAATTGAGTTTATAATTCACAAGACCCTATGAATGTTTTTTTGATTATATAACCAAGCCTGGTGTAATAAAAAATATGATTTGAATAAATTATATACTAGTTGACATTATCCATATAGGATTTCATGTCATGTTAGGGAAATATAGAAATTTTGTATGGCATAATAATTTCCATAATGATGATGTTTCCTGGGATGTAGCCATAATGGTGATCCATTTATAAGGGTTAAAGAATTTGTAATCAATATTTCCTAATATGAATGTATGATCTTTTCTAAATCATATTCCCATAGTTATGACATCCATTAAGATGAGTAGATTCATAAGGGTATTCATTGTAAGAGAAAATATTCTACAACGATGAATCACATAAGTATAATTTTTTTGGTCTCGTTGGGATAGTCATTATCATAAGCATGATCATGTAATAATGAATATAAAAACATGATCATGTGAGGATTAGTTTACCCAGTTGAGAAGTATTATGTTTCTAGAATTTAAATAATTTTTAATTAAATGAATATAATTATCATTGTAATTTTTTCACAGATTAAAAAATATCAAAATAATTGTTATAAAATACCAAAATGGTATATATAAGGGACCTAAAATTAATATAATAAAATATTAATGTAAAAAAAATTGAGACACTTTTTATAGCCTAAAAACATGAGATTCCAAAATTTATTAATTTTAACTATATAAAAAATGGTGTTTGATAATATTTTTATTGTTTAAATCTTCATGGAATACTGATATTCAATATGCATCACTGAGAATATAAAAATAAAATGTTAGTGAAAGTTTTGATATATATCATTTTCCATGAGATGAAATTCTATATTTATTAAATCTTTAAATCAAATCATTATGATGATCGAGAATTGATATATGTTTAAAATATCAAAAATGATTTTTGATTCATAATAATGATGAAAATATATTGATTTATAGGGCTTAGATAACAACAATGGTAGAACCTGTTTAGAATTTTTTAATTCAATGACATCAAGGACACAAGAGAAATCCCCATGAAATAAATGTATTTATATATTAATTGTTATATATCCAAGGAAGATGATGATATGTAGATTCCATTTCTATATTATTATATGATAATTAGTAGAAACCTTTAATTACTTGCGATATTTATAATATTTGTATTCAATTGAAGAAAATAAAGAAGAAATAAAAATTGAGGGAAGTATTATAAATGTACAAGTGATATATTTTTAGGGGAAAATAAGAAAATAACGAGCATAGGTGCGCTCGCATGTATAGTAAAATGTGAGAAAAGGTGAATGTGGATCATGCTAATTGAAATAATTATTTTATTATCTATATTTAAAATATATAATATATTTTTTTGAGGCCAATATATATATAGAAAATGAATGAGTGAATATTTGTTTGAGAATAGCAACTGGGAGTTGTAAGATGAGAAAAAAACTAAAACCAATCAATGGTAAAATATATGGATCTAATATTGAGATGGAGGTAAGATCACTTGGTAATTGAACATGATAGATTAAGAGGAATCATAACATAAATGTGTGAACTGATCAAGTGATCTGAACCATTGTGAAAACAAAAGGAGTTGAGGAAAGATAAACATACTCTAAATTTCCCTGATCATTTGTGTCAAGGATCTTGGTTTATGAGTACATTCAGTATTTTGGATGATCATAGGATCTTGAGTTATAGATAAAATTTGAAGGTGAAAATATTAATGTAAATAGGTGTACAAATGATCTAAATTATTGATAATGTCACATTATTTACTATTTAATAAATATTGGAATTCTAAAACTCTGTTAAGGATAGTGATATCGTATTTTTTGATGTAAAATAATCATGTCATTCTATTTTGACCGAATTTAGAAATAATATAAAGTAAAAAAATTATGTATACACGGTTATAATCTATGGGAACTATGCGACTCATGGTATGAAATAATAATACAATGTGAATATATGATTTTCACGTGAATATGAGTTTTTGGAAATCCGATGAGTATGAATAAAGTGTATGCACATTAAGATAGTTTGATGGTGTGAGAAGAACCTATACATTGTCAAAAATTGATTACAGTATAAAATCTATTATTGGTTTGAATAACCAATCATGAAAATTAATTGGCTCCCACATCAGGAAAAATCTCATAAAAAATCACTTTCATATTTCAATTCATTACTTGCACTACGTTTTTTGGGATTTCATAGTAAAATGTTAAATGATTAAATTTTGTGAACTATAAATACATGTTCAAAATAAAAGTGGATTAATGTTTTAAAGATGTTAGAAAAAATTTGTTATTGAAACTCATAGACCCTGAATAACCCCCCCCCCCCCCCCGCCATGTGTCTACATCGATCCTAAGGGGAATTTCAATCAATATCATAGTATTAGTTCCCTCTTGTGTGATATAATTTTTACAATCCATATTATTTTAACCAAAATTTTAGAATGTTTCTAGTTGAGTTATTTTATGAGGAATCTAAACACTATAATTATTTCAATACTCCTAATGAATTCGAAATTATAATTTTGGATAATAAATATTAAATAGGGAAATGAAATAGGTATGTAAGCTAATAAAATTTTCAATGATGAAGAAGTAATCACCACTTGAATAAGGAAATATGAGTTCTATTTTCTTTGATAAATCATGAAATTTTTATTTCATGGGGTAAGAAACTACCATAAAAAAGTTTATGAAGAAATTAAAAATTTTATATACTTCTACTCGATGTTCCAAATTATTTAATGAATTTTTCTACATAAGTTTTTTATTATTTTCTAAATTTTATCTATAAATATTTGAGAATAAATCATAGTATGAAAAGAAATTTGATTCTATTGAAGTGTCTTTTACTAAAATGGTTAGAGTATAAATTATCCTTAGATAACCACTGAGAGAAAATGTTGAAATTTACAAACTTTTTTGAAGATATTTTCATATAGTTAATTGCATACAAATAATATTCTATGAGAAGGGTTATTTAGATTCTAGGGCCCTGATATTAATTTTCATTGTAAAAATACATATATTCACAGTGAATTTCTAGGATTCCAAACATAAGATAAAAGAGAAAAGGGTTAATGATCATGAAACTTTACTATAATAGATTACTATAATGCATGAGAAAAAAAATAATAAGTTGAAGAGATACTATTAAGAGTCATAAAAATTAGTGGAGTTAGATAAATATATTGGACTCACCTTTTTTGATAATCCCAAATCCTGTTATGTTTTTGTAAAGCATCTTGTTTCTATTACAGGATAATCATTTATGGGATAATCATATGTTTTTCAATGTAATAACTATGTACTTTTAATCTCATTTCTCTCTTGTTTATGCTCTTAGTAAGAAATTTATCTAATTGCATTGGTCATCGATGCATGTTCGCCGATGCAAAGGTCTTCATGACAAGGTCACCGATGCATGGTCACTGATGCATGGTTACCGATACAAGGTCACCATTGCAATTTCATGGATGCAATGGTCACCGATGCATGGTCACTGATGCAAAGGTCACTATTTCAAGGTCACCGATTCAAGGTCACCATTGGAAGGGCATCAATGCCAGTTCACTGATGCAAAGGTCCCTAATGCAGGGCCACTGATGCAAAGGTCACCATTGCAAAGTCACCGATGGAAGGCTGCTGTTGGTAAGGCTACCGCTGAAGGATACCAATGAAAGGATGCTAATGGAGAGTTATCAATGGAAGTATACCAATATAAGTTTACTGATGGAGAGTTATTGATGTAAGGTTACCATTGGAAAGGTTACCAATGAATTCTTATGATGTGCACTTTTCCTTGAAGCCTATCGTTGTGAAAGCTACCATTACAAGTCTACCATACTCTTCTAGTCCTTACTTTATTCAAATTATTAAGGTTATTCTAACAGTAATATTGGATAAATTAAATTCTTCTTCCATTCATTAATGTTGATTGTAGACATATCAGGAGAACGTATCTTGGGATAGTACGATGTCCGAGTAAGATCAAATGTGATGTACTTATGATTATTGTCAGACCTAAAATATAAATAATAGATAACAGAGTAAGAAAATGAAAAAATAATAGAGATGAATGACAAGACCATGTACATATGTTAAAACTAGATAAATTAATGAGAAAGAAGTTACTCGAGATCAAGGAATAACCATTCGAGCACTTCCACTGTGAACCCAAGATATTCCAGAAGATCATTTCTGGAGAAGAGTTTCAAGGATACCTTATGTGTCTCATCAACTCTCTATCAACATAAAAAGTAGAACACACCATTTTTGAAAGTTACAACCTAGAGTTGTGATACTCTGTTTTGGAGACGACATCCAGAGGAAGACTCGAACAAAAAATTATTCACTCCAAGGAGTCAAGAGAATAAATCAAAACAAAGAGATCATTCTAAACTCAAACATATAATCTTATCTCTACTTTATTCCATTAATTTACATTTCTAAGAAGTACATGTCTATCTGTTACGCACACTATCTCTTGTGCTTTAACTGGAGGATATTAAATATACCCACATCAAACTTCACTTACAACTTGTTTCCCACGTATAACTATGGAAGAGACCATTTGTGGTCTATATTGTTTTTTTCCTAAAAATAATTGTTGTAGAGGGTGGGATCATTGAATAGTTTGTGAAAACAGTTATAAAGCCTGATATATGTTGTGTATCATGTTTATTGTTAATTTAAACTTCTTGGTGGTAGGTGATCACCATGTATAGAGGATTAAGTCCCGGCTTGAGACTGAACATATGTTTTAACTACATTGTTATTTTTATTTTTTTTATACACTGCTTTATCTATTTTATGCTACTTATAATTGATGAAACATAAATCTAATTTTCATTCACATTGATAGTTATTTTTGGTGAATGTGTGTATGTGTTTAATTCAGTAAACTTGTTTCAAACGTTGATGAACTATTTTACACTAATTCAACTAAGGACTAATCACCCATAGAGAACCCTGTTGACAAATTAGTAATATATATCACTACTTCCTTAATTAACTCAGCCGTTTCAAAATTTTGGGGATCTTTAATATAATGTTTTTAACATAAATTTTAGGTAGCAACTCAATTCACCCCCCCTCTTGAGATTCCACTCTGACCAAAATTTTAAATAAAATGATTAATTTAGTTTTTATTACTATAACTTGAACTATTATACAATTTTTCAAATTAATTAACTGTGATTTTAGTTATATCTTAATGATCTAAAAATTTATATCATATCTAAATTTTCAGTTCTTTACAATTTTAATTGACAATGCATAACAGAGTTGAGAGTGTCTCATCTAACATGCCACCTTTCATTAATGGTAATAATAATGCTCAGTGGAAAAAAATGAAAATGTATCTAGAGAGAATGGGAATAGAAATATGGGACACAATTGAAGAACAACATGAATTGCATGCTACTTCTAGGGACACATGGTCTCAGTTGACTAAATATGCATATAATAATAATTGTAAAGAAATGAATTTATTGTTCTCTTATCTTAGTGATTAGGAATTTAGTAGAATATCTCCTTGTAAAACAACATATGAAATTTGGGATATTTAGGTGTTTCTTATGAGGGAACAACCAATGTTAAAGAAATAAGATTAAATACCTATACTATTAAATATGATAATTTAAATATGAACCTGGATGAACCTATCTCTAAAATGTATCTCCGGTTCAGTGAAATAGTGAATAACATGAGTCAGTTTGGGAAACCAGTGGACAATAAGCATTATATTATGAGATTTCTTCGATGCCTACCTGACAGATGGTTAAGAACTTCTTTTTCTATCTGAGAATCTTGTGACATATGCAAGCTACCAGTGAAAGAACTAATTAGAAAGCTTATGATGTACGAAGTAGAATATAAGGTAAATCAATAAGCAGATGAAGATACAATAAATAATTCTTTATCATTCAATAATGCTACCTCAAAGAACAATAGTAAGGAAAAAGATCAAGCCCTTATAGACACTTCCACCAGTGAAGACTCAAATTGTGACAGTGATGATGAGATGGATCATATTACTAAGATATTCCAGAATTTATATCATATGAAAATGTTCTTTAGAAAATTAAAACTATAAATGAAGGTCTCATAATAATGGAATGTGGAAAAAGGAAAGAAAATGGAGTGATAACACAAATGAGATAGTCTGTTATGAATGTAAATGAAAAGGTCATGTGAAATTTGATTTCCCCAAACTGAAATTTAAGAATAAGTATGTATACAAGGGAAAAAGATATAAAAATGCTATGAATTATACATGGAGTGCCACAGAAGATAGCTCAAGTTGATCTGAAACTTCTGATATTGAAATGAATAAACATGTGAACCTATGTTTCATGATAGAAACATCTGAGGTAATACTCAATTCTCTTATACATAATGGTTAATATTCAGGGAATGAAAGTGAATAAAACAATAACAAAAATATGTATAATGATTAACTATTTGAATACTGTGGAATTCTTGAGGACACCATTAATAAACACAAAGATAAATATAAATTATTGAAAATACAACAAGATTTAAATACCAATTTTAAGTCTGATCTAGATATTGAAAAAGAACAATGTGCTCAGCTGTAAAAAGAAAATACAGAACATAAAAAATCCAATGAGCAATTAAAAATAGATGTTGAGAAGTTTACTACAAGTAGAGAAACCTTGACTCAGTTTCTAGGAAAACAAATTGCTCGAAAATACCCAAATGGTATAGAATATCAACCAGGATAGAGAAGGATTATTAAAACTAAATTTTTTCCAAAATTTCGATAGTTCATTGCTAGATCATTTTATATACCATATTTTGAAAAACAATCCTTTAAAGGACCAAACAAAGTGTTCCTATCTCAAAATAGATCTATTGATTATTTAAAACCTATGAGACAAGTATGGGTTCCCAAAGCATTACATGATGTCCTCTCTAGACCCTACAAAATCTGAGTACCATTGTTACCCTACACTTAATCTTTTTTGCAGGAATACTATTTAAAGAGAACTTGAAAAACTCTGTGGTACTTGGATAGTTGATGTTCAAGACACATGAATGGAGTTTACTCTATCTTCAAGATCCTAATTAATTTTGATGTCTGAAATGTTGCATTTGTTGATAATGCAAAAGGAAATATCATCAGCGTAGGCCAAATTGGTAACCCTAATACTATATTAATTTCAAAAGTAATTTTTCTTGATGGGATAAAGTATAATTTATTATGTTTCTCTCAGTTATGTGATGATGGTTTTAATGTTAAATTTTAAATTGATACATGAAATGTTTTTATTCTAAAAATGATTTAGTATTCAGTAATCTTAGAAAAGAAAATGTATATGTTATTGATTTAAATTATTTATCTAAGAAAATTGTTTCATGTTTACATGCTTTTCATAAGTAATCCTGGATATGGAACAGAAAATTATGATGTTACAATGTACATTCACATAGGAAACCTACTAGGAAAGGTTTAGTTAGAGACTTAGCTAAATTGGAATTCCCACTTAACAAAGTTTTTAATCATTATCAAAACTGAAAAAACAAAAAGTTTCATTAAAACCAAAAAAAAAGAAGTTCCTACTTCTCAACCACTTGACTTGGTTTATATGGATTTTTTTGGACCATCTATAGTTTCAATTTTAAATTGGAAGCACTATGTTTATGTCCTTATAGATTATTTTTCTAGATATACATGGGTTTACTTTCTAGCTCACAAATGTGAAGCATGTTCATAATTCATTAAATATTCCATGTTTGTAGAAAATCTTAGGGGACTTAGAATTGTGTCATTGAGAATTGATCGTGTTCGTGAGTTTGAAAATCAAGAATTTGAATATTTTAACTCAAAAAATAGTTAGAATCACAATATCTCTGCTCCTAGAATACCTCAATAAAATTTAGATGTAGTAATAAGAAATAGGATACATCAAGAGATTCCCCGGACTATTCTAAATGAGTATAATCTACCCATCTATTTTTGATCTGAAGCTTCTTATTACATTATCAATAGAGTATTTATTAGAATTTTTTTTAATAAGACTCATTATTAGCTCAGGAATAATCACAAGCCTAAGGTTAATTATTTTAGATTTTTTGGTTGAAAAGTCTTCATCCTTAATACTAACGGCAATCATGACATGTTTGCTTCCAAAAGTGATAAATGAATTTTCCTATGTAACTCAATCACTAGTAAAGCATATATAGTATTTAATAAGAGAACCAAATGTGTGGAAGAATTAGTTATTGTAAAATATAATGATACTGATCCACATAAACCCAAAACCTTTATTGAACTCCTCGAGGAAGATATGTCAATTATAGACCATAATGATAAAGACAGTGAGCCCTTTGCAAAAAAAACTAGATCTGTAAATTTTCCAAAATCTGTGCATGGTGAATTCGGACCTATATAGATTCAAGAGGAGTCTATTTTAACTCTTTATAGAGATATTAAAAGTCTCACACATCATCCTGTATATTATGTAGTAGGTTATTCAAATAGGGGAACCCAAACTAGAACTTATCTGAGAAACTAGGTGGAACATCAAGCCTTTCTTTCACTACTTGAACTGAAAAATATTGATGATACAATCAATGAGTAATTCTGGGTGATATATAACGAAGTAGAATTAAATTATTTTGAAATATACAAAGATTGGGAATTACAAGAAAGACCAAAAGACACGTTGAAAATAGTCACTAAATGGGTGTTTAGAAATAAATTTCAGGAATCTAGAAGCATATTTAGAAACAAGGAATGACTAGTTTCAAGAGTATATTTTCAAGAAGATGGAATAAACTATGAGAAAACCTTTTCACCTATACCTAGACAAGAATCAATTAGGATACTACTTGCTTATACAGCTCATCTGAATTTCAAACTTTATCAAATGAATGCCAAAAGAGCATTTTAAAATGGGTACATTATTGAGGATGTATTTTTTGAACAACCGCCGGTTTTACAAATCCACCCTTTCAAATATTTTTTTTCAAACATTAAAAATCCCTATACGGTCTGTACAAGATCCAAGATCTTGGTATGATAGACCTAGTTCATTCCTTATTTCAAAAGGTTTTACTAATGTAATAGAAGATCCTACTCTTTTTATTAAATTTATTTCCAGAGATGTTTTAATAGTATAGATTTATGTAGATGACATTATTTTTGGATCCTCTAAAAATTCTTTATGTACACATTTTTCAAAAATGATTAAAGATGAATTTGAATTGAGTTTAATGGGGGGACACAAATTTTCTCTTGGATTTCACATTTTTAAAAATAAAAATGGTATTGTTTTAAATCAGAGTAAATATAACAAGGATATTTTGAATGGTTTTGGTTTGGACTGTAATAAATGTATTGATACACCTATGTATATGACCTGTATGTTGGATGCTGATGAAACTGGTAAACCAATGGATCAAACCAATTATAGAGGTATGATTGGAAGTTTTCTCTATCTTACTACTAGCAGACAAGATATTATGTTCAGTGTATGCATGTGTGCTCGCATTCAATCCAATCCTAGAGAGTCTCACATAACTAATGTTAAAAGGATTTTTAAATATCCCATGTATAATAAAAACATAGTACTATTTTACTTAATAGGATAATCATTTGAGTTAATAAGTTGTTTGGGTTCTGATTTTGCTGTTTGCAAGTTAGATAGAAAGAGCACCTGTGGAACATGTCACATTTTAGGAAAGTCACTAGTATCGTGGGGTAGTAAACACAAAATTTTGTTGCATTATCTACTATTTAAGATGAATATATAGCTGATAGGAGTTATTGTGCTCAATGTTTTTGGATGAAACACACTTTACTATACTACAAATATCAATTTTTACATATCTCTATAAAGTGTGATAATAAAAGTGCAATTGACATCTCTAAAAATGCAGTATCTCATGCTAGGAAAAAGAACATTGATGTGAGACATCACTATTTCAAATATAATTATCAAAGAGGTTATATCACTCTTGAATTAATTGGTATTGAACACCAATTGGATGATATATTCACAAAGCATTTGAATTATGAGAGGTTAAATTATATTTAACATGAGTTGGGTATGATAAAATGTTAAAGGGTTAGAAACCTCACCATTAGGAACCTCACCATTGGACCTCACCATTAGAAACCTCACCATTAGAAACCTCACCATTAGAAACCTCACCATTGGAATCCTCACCATTAGAATGCTCATTGTTATAATCCTCACTGTTAGAATCCTCAACATTAGAAACCTCACCATTAGAAACCTCACCGTTAGAAACCTCACCGTTAGAATCATCACCGTTAGAATCCTCACTGTTAGAAACCTCACCGTTAGATACCTCACCGTCAGATTCCTTACTGTTAGGAACCTCTCCATTATAATTCTCACCATTAGATACATCACTGTTAGAAATCTCACCATTATAAACTTCACTGTTTGAGACCTCACAGTTAGAAACCTCACCATTAGGAACCTCTCCATTAGTAGCCTCACCGTTGGAACTCACCATTAGGAACCTAACTATTGGACCTCACCATTATAATCCTCACCGTTAGAAACTTCACCATTAGAAACATCACTATTACAAACCTCACCGTTAGAAACCTCACCATTGTTACCTTACTGATAGTTGATATTTTTAGGGCATAGTGTTTTCTCTACTATAATTTGAAACGTTTTATGTATTACTTATTTATATTATCTTGTTTTTTTTCAATCCCTACTTGATAAAATTAAAGTACATACCACATTTCAATCCACCTCAAACTCTCTCTCGAATCTCTTTCTCCCTAACCTCAGAATCTAACTCTTTTCTGAAACCATTGAACCATTTTACATGGCATGGAAAGACTGAAGATACCATTGGTCAGTGATGAAAAAGATGTAACAATTCCAAAGAGACCTCGAGGCGAGTCGAGTAGTGGAACTAACGCAGTGGAACAGATGATCAACCCCCATTTGTCGAAGAGGGATATCATTGTAGAAAAGGAGCTGAGTTCTAAATGGTTTCTAGCGATAAGATCATTAAGTATAATGGAACATGAAGCTCAAGGTTGGGTTAAATGATTTGTAAACAATAGTGGACCATATTACCTAATGTTAGTGAAGGAGTTTTATGATATTCTAAAATTCGAACAAACTGTGGATGAGAACAGAATGTCTTCAAGGGTGAATTGAATGAGTATGATTTTTCCCTCTATTGAATGGGATAAGTGTATGAGAGTACCACATGAAGGGATTTATGATTACTACTCAGTTGTGGTGCCACCCACTATTATGTTCTTCTGTTACGAATAAGGCTTTACCGAACGGATAGGGAGTGGGATCCCTATGAATGTCATTGCTGTTGAGATAGAAGGAGAAGACAAGCTACTATTTAAGATTGGGAGCATGTATTCAGTCCTAGGAGAGGGGAGTTTTCTACATTGAAATTTCAGGATTTATTTATCTTATATCTATTTAATCATGGAAATAAGATAAACTTGTGTAGGTTGCTGATGATTCAATTAGAGGATCTGACAAAGGCCAATTCCAAACTAAATTCCTTATTTCATGGTATATAGATATCCTTGATGTTGAAACTGAAAGTATTTGCTAAAGATAAGGAGGAAATATTGAAGTAACAGACAATTTCTGCATTATAAAGGTAATTTTCGTGTTTATGAAGATTAACTAGAAACCATGGAAAAGAAAATTGGTAAATGATGAGGCTAAGATATATGAATAATCCAACCCTATTACTCATCTGACAAGGCCTAAGGATGAGATAGATCCTGGTCTAAAACCCGGTGATGTAGAGCCTACATATTCAGGTGAATAAGGAGAGGTTAATGTGCAAAAAAGAGAGGATTCCCCTATAGATGATAGGAGTGATCTGTACATTCCCTCCAATTCTATTACTAATATTGTATACTTTGGAGAGCCTAGTCCACCAAAGATATTTACAAGAAAGAAGAAAATCCTAAGGGACAGTGATGATGAAGAGACCAATGAATAATAAAGGGCAAAAAATGTCTTAAGAGGCACTAGGGAGACCTCAGATGAGGATGAGAACAGTAAATCTTGTCCTGATGACTTTGAGACAGATATTGATACAAATGAATAGGAATGTCTTAGTCTCTATCCCTTAATATGGAATGCATACATGGTTGAAAGTGATGATGAAGAGGTTGCTGATTAATTTGAAGCTAGAATTGTTTTAGATGTTTTTAGAGATTCTGTGGAGGAAGTGGTTGTGGACACTTCTGTTGATGTAGTTGCTCAAGGAGGCATGGTAGAGCTGAATGTGGTTGACTAGAAGAATGCTTCAAGTGAGAGGGAGGAACCTGTTTCCACAGGTTTAGTTACTGTAGCCCATGGAATAGTGGATTTGTAAGAAGACACAATATTTTGGTCTTAGGATTAGATTATGGAGGCTTTGATGATGATCAGTTTATCAGAAGTCCCCAAACTCCTACTATTTTAGAAACTACTATTGTGCAGCAAGTGGTTCTTTTTCCTCGTGACTATGTGAAGAAGAATGATATGGAATCGATGAAATCATATTTGAAGATCCACTTTGATGATAGATTTGTTGGGTTAGAGGGGGTTATGACTCACAATCAAGAAGTTGTCACTTCTGTAGTGGAAAAGCTTGTTTCTTCCTCTCACCCCATCCTGCTAAAGGAGGTAAAGGTCTGCCAGAATCAGATCAGAACCATGGAAGATTCTATGGAATATATGAAGTGTTCTATAGCCAAGTTATACTCCTACATTATTTCAATGGTTTAGGTGGACAATGATCTTCGATATGTTAAAAGTGTGGTTTAGAAAATGGTCACTGTGTTTGAGGACTTTAAGAAGTCCATAGAGACACATGTGAGTGGCCTAGATGATGATGTAAAGAGGATGATCAGTGGGGTAATTAAATATTTTAAGGAGACAGTGGATTTCACTATGGAACCTATGTGTGCATATGCTTGGTCTTCAGCCTCTCCTCCTATACCATAGAAATTCATAATCCTATGTGAAATTATTTTTTGGAAGCTGCTCAAGATTAGAAGGCCATCAATGAGAAAGTTGATTTCTACTACAAAAGGGTATATACTAAGAATAATATGGATGGTCACTTCATATTGTTATTAGATAACTTGAGGATTCCACCAATCACTCAAGCATTTAAGGATCAGGTAAGTAGTCTCCGATAGTTGAATCCAACATTTGAGAAATTCTTGGAGAATAAGGAAGATTTTATCTCAGTCATGGAGAGAGGAGGAATTATTATTATGGATTTCAAAAATCTTCTTGTACCCTTCCTCTATATGGGTTGCACTCCCATAATTGTTCCTCCGGACTTCCCTTATACCTCGTCAGCTTCAGGATCTACCAGTGTTTCACCAATGATGACTCCTGAATAGGCCATCAGAAGTTTGACCCCTATGATTCCTCAGAGATCTATGCCCTACAGGTCTGTTGATGCTTCTGTTGCAGCTCCTCCATCTTTACTGGCTGCCATCCCTCAACTAATCCCTCCATCTTCAAAACCTGACTCCTCAACTCCCAAAGACAAAGCTCCCTTGTCTGTCTATGATGTGGATTGATTTTGGGCTATCTTATTTGATAGGGGTCTTTGTAACATGTTTTTATATTTTACATTTTCTTCATTACTATAAAATCCACTTTTGTTTATTTTCTTCATCTTTTCATTTTGTTAATCATAATGGGGTAGAAATATTTATGCATGAATCTCAGTGTTACCCAAAGGGGGAGACATATTTATGTTAAATGTATTTTTTGAATATATATTCCATCTATATTTCCCCAATACTTTTGGTTAAATTTTATTAATACACACCTTGGAAGATATTATAAAATGTTATTAACCATAATATTGAAAATAATGACATAATTTGTGATTATAAAAATATGAAATATTGTTAGACTCACCTGTTTGGATAATCTCAAATCATGTTTTCTATATGTAAAGCATATTCTTTCTATTTCAGGATAATAATTTATGAGACAATCTTGTTTATATCAATGTAATGACAATGTAATTTTAATCTAACGTCTCTCTTGTTTAAGCTCACAATGCAAAATTTCTCTATGTGATAGGTCAGATATGTGTGGTCACCGATGCAAGGGTCACCGTTGCAAGGTCACTAATGCATGATCACTGATGCATGGTCACCAATGCAAGGTCACTGTTGCATGGTAACCGATGCAATGGTCACTGATGCATGGTCACCGATACAATGGTCACCGTTACAAGGTCACTAATGCAACGTCACTATTACAAGGACACTAATGCATAGTCACCGATGAAAAGGTCACCGATGAATGGTTAGTAATGTAAAGGTCACCGTTGCAAGGTCACCAATGCAAGACTACAGTTGGGAAGGTTACTGCTGATGGCTACCAATTGAATGTTGCTGATAAAGAGTTATTGATGAAAGGATACCAATATAAGGTTACCTGTGGAGAGTTATCGATGGAAGGTTACCATTGGATAGGTTACCGATGAATGTTTTCGAAGTGAACATACTGTTAAGGGCTACCATTGTGAATGCTACCATTACCAGTCTACCATACTCTTCTACTCCATACTTTTTAAAATTCATAAGATTATTCTAACTATCATAATTGATAAATTAAATGCTTATGACATTTATTAATGGTGATTGTAGACATATCAGGAGATTGTATCGGGGGATAGTATGAGGAATGAGAAAGATCACATGTGAGGTACATATTCCTATTGTAAAACCTAAAATATAAAAAAAGGAAGATCGAGGAAGAAAAGGTAAATATAATAGAGATAAATGAGAAGCGCAGGTCTACTAGCTAAAAAAAGAGGAATGCATGAGAAACAACGTACTGGAGAATAAGGAAAACCCCTTCGAGCACTTTCACTCTGAACCCAAGAACATCAAGAAGATCATTTTGGGAGAACAATTTCAAGGTTGCTTTTGTGTATCATCAAATCTACATCAGCACAATAAGCATAACAGACAATTCATGAATTCTAGAACCTGGAGTTAGGACACTCTGTTTTGGAGACAACATCCAGAGAAATACTCGAATAATAAATTCTTCACTCTAAGGATTCAAGAGATGAACTGAAAGAAATAGAGGTTTCTAAACTCAAACATATAATCTTATCTCTATAGTGTTTCATCATTTTAAATTTTTGAGAAGTGTGTGTCTATATATTACACATGTTGTCTATTGTTCGTGAACTGGAGGATACTAAATATCCTCACATCAAACTCCACTTATATCTTGTATCCCATGTATAAATGTGGAAGAGACAATGTGTGGTCTGTATTGTTTTTTCCGTTGAAGAAATGTGGTAGAAGGTGTTATGCCTGAAAAGTCAGTGAAAATGAGGTAAATCCAGATACAGGTTGTGTATAAAGAATATTTTTAATATAAACTACTTGGTGGAAGGTGATCACCAAGTTGAGAGGATTAAGTCTCAGCTTGAGACTGAACCTCTAGTTTAACTCCACTTTGGTCTGTATTTTTGGCTGTACTCTATTTTATATATTTTCCGCTACTTATAATTTCTAAAACATAAAACTCTTTCCCATTCACTTTGATAGTTAGTATTAGTGAGTGTCATTTTGGTGTTAATTTATTAAACTTTTTTGAAAACATGAAGAAGTTTTTTACACAAATTCGACAGAGGACTAATCACCCTTATAGAAACATGTTGACCAATTAGACTTCTATATCTCTACTGCCTTAATTAACTGGGACATTTCAAAATTTGGGGGATCATTAATATAATTTTTTTAACAGAAATTTTTATTAAGAACTCAATTCACCCCCCTCTTGAGATTCCACTCTGACCAACAAGATATTACCTCAAAATCAAATTTCCAAAGCTTATGGTAAATTTGATGGATATGGAAATTACACATACAAGGTCTTCCCATGATGCAAAAAAGAAATATGTTTCCACAAAAAATTCCTTGAAGTTTCTGATTAAAAATCGATTCATAATTATGGTAAATATATCCTAAGGGAATAAGGAGAATCCACTACCTAATTCTCATTGATAATAGTATCCTAAATTCCTAATGAATTTACATTCCCCAAATATGTCTTAATAAATAGTACTAATTGAAATTTAAAATATAGAAAATATATAGAGGAAAATATTGGTAAACCCAAAAATATATGAACATTTGAGGTGATTAAGTGTAAGAGTAGAATCCCCTAAGTTATATCCCAAAAATATTAGGCTCCAAACCAAAATATAGATATATAAAAAATATATAATTCTTTAAACAAAAGTGTAAAAATTATTTATAGGATATTAATGTATTTACTACTATATTGGTTATTTTAACATTTGTTGATGGTAAAATATATCATTATATGAAATAAATATAGGGCACAAACACAAGGGAATAATTTATAACGTAAATAGAAAACAAGTTAACGAATAAAATCAAGTATATAAATGTGAGAATATACTATGTAAAAAACAATTTTATTCACATGATAAATTTTGTGAAAACAATAATGTCTAAGGATACAATTATGTGGAATATTGGTACATACTGACCCAATATGACTCATATTTTAAAGTTAATATTATGATATTATTAAATAATTTGGTGAAAAATAGAAGTTAATCAACCTTCAAATATAAATCAACTAACAAATTTGTTCAGTATGTATATTAGAAGATGAAGTTGAATATTTCTAATGATCATGATATTTTAATAGAGATTATGTACTCTTATTTTGGTGGTATAATCAATACCATAGACCATTTCAAGATGCACATGAATTTCATGAAATAAGAGAGTAAGATATAACCAAAAGTGGAACAATCAATGAAATGAACCGTAATATTGTCATAGAGGAAGAAACACAGGATTTGAGTATGATTAGTTTCCCTAAATGGGTGATCCAAATATTTTTAAAGTGTTGTTTCAAAGGTGAAATGTAGTTTTACACACTCTTAAATAATTTATGATAGTGCAACCTATTTAGATGGATTTTTTAATGATAAACAGAAAAGAACCAGGGGTATAAAGATTAAAATCTCTTGCAAAAAATATGAAGACCAAAAATATATGACAAAAATCTCAGCCACATAATGTTTGTTAGATCATATGTATTGAGAATTTGTAAAATTATTAAACATATTTAATGATTAAAACAACAATATTTCACCAATTTCCCATGTTTTGAAGCCTATTCCTTGAAATTAGAAAGATGAATAGAAATATACACATATGATTAGCCAAGGTATATAGATTTTAAAACTAAATAATGAATCAAGAACTTGGAAATAAAGTTAAATTTTGGAAATAATCAATAATGTTGATGTGTTTATAAATAATTCTCATCCCTAGTGCGATAATTATGTAGATGATAGATTCCCAACATGTTCTTATACTTTATGAATTTGTATTTATTAAAATGGGAAAATAGTTTTTTTAATGAAATGATAAAATGAATATAGTTTTTTTATTATAGTAGGAGAAACACTTATATCATGGAGTATATCTCAATCAGTATCATGATATATTCATACATAACAAATTAAGGGATTAGTAATTTATATCACATAGAAAATAGTAGAAAATTTTATTATAGTATTTCTCTTGAAGAAAAAACAACCATGGTGATGAATTGAAATTGTCCCATAATGTAGAGATCACAAATTGAGTGAATTTTCCTAAGAATTAGTTATATTTATTTAAAAGTATAATTTTGGATTGACTTAAAAATTTCTAAAGTTTGAGGTAGGATTTTCACTATCAGATGTGTGATTTATTTTATGAAGTATATATTATAAAGGGGGAGACTATCTAACAAAATAGGGATGAAATTATTTTCACATGAACTTTTTGATGTATTAGTTGAAGTTGACTATAGGATTTCATAACATATTGAAAATAAATTTTACACACCCTACATACATTAATTTTATATTTGGAAATTGAGGAATGTTTTTTGATATATTGGATTATTTGGACAATTTATTCTTGTTTTCTATACATGGATACCCTACATCGACTTAGAGTTGACTTACCTATATCGCTTTGCTAAAATTATAGTGGTTACATACTTCTCTCAAAGAGGTAAATAACATTAAGGGGTGATGATATTTTTCAGATTAATGAAATATGTAGATGAAATTACATCATATTTATATTGGGATCAATGGGTAGGGTAAAATTTTATTCAACTGTATTAATTTTTATTAAGGGGGATAAAAAATTTAACATACCATGTTTTGAAAAAAATAATTATTTAATTTTGTATTATCATTTTAATCAAGAAATAATTATATATTAGAAATAATAATGAAATAAATTGTAAATTAATATTAATTTATAATATATATAATGATGCAATAATAAATAATTATTAGATAATATTTTTACTAGATGAAAACAGTTAAAATATACTTTAATATAATCTAATTTCTTAAATTAAATAATTAATAACACAAAATAATATATAACATTCTTAATAATGATATTTAAAGAATTTTATTTTAAATTTTAAAATAAAATGAATATAAATACATAATATTATATAAATCATTTTTATTAGGTAAATTTTTAATTATTATTTTATAATTTTACATATAACATTTTAAAACATTGGTAATATTATAAAACACATAAATGATAAGAATAATTAAGGAAAACATAACTTAAAAGAATGATCTTAAAAATTATAAATAAATATATAACAATTATTTTCGTTTATAAAAAACGTCTTTAATATATTACATAATAAATTATTGTGATAATGATCATTTAAGATTACAACTATTGTCTATATATTTTTAAAAAATATATATTATTTTTATAAATGACTAATAATGAATAAAAATAATGATAAATTATTTTAATGAAATAATTAAATTAAATAAAGAAAAATGATTAATATTTATAATGGAGAAAACATTTTTAAGGGGTTCGTTTTGGGTTTATAATTTTAGGAGTCTGTGGAAAGATGGGAGATAGGTTATTGGGAATGTTCAGCATGTGGTGAGTCTTCCTCTGTGAGATGGAGTTTGACCATGCAGAGGGAGGAATTGGGATCTCTTTGAAGAACAGTAATCTTCGATGAAGGATATCAAATAGAAGCTCGAGGTCAAGGATGAATGTGGTGTCACTCAAAAAGGGATTGATTTTAGTCTGTTTTAAATTTTTTAGTGTATAGTTGTGGTTTGATGCATCCTAAAGAAGTATATACTAGTTGCTATTAATTTATGATCTAATTTGGATTTTTTTTGAATTCATTCTATATTTATCAACTGTATTTAAAAATATACAAACCATACCAAACATTAACATACAATTTAATGTAGTGTTTTCTTCTATTTCAAAATTCAACAAATCCATTCAGTGAACATACTATTTACATATATTGATATATATGACTGTTTTTTATTAATTTATCAATTTTTACTTAATCATAAATTACATAATTTAAATCTATCATATAATAATTTTCTTATATAGTTCATTGAGTATATAATTAGTGAGTTTCTATCAATGATTTCATAATTTTTTTATATATATTTTAGTAAGGGAAACAATTATTTTGTTTAATTATTTATCTATTTCAATTGTTGCAATATTATTCTACATTTTTTGGAAACATTTATTTTTTTATAATGTAAAACTATTTAAAAATCATTTATAACATTTTATGAGATCTATATTTAGTCATTGTTTTCAAAATTATTACGTAAAATATTACAAGGGTTTAATTATTTATATAAATCATAATTAATTTTTATGTATGGGAGTTTAATTATTATTTTTCTTTTATGTCAGTAGAATTATAATTATAGGAAACTCTCATTTACAAGTAATAATTTCTATTAGAATTGATTTGATTTAAAGATCTACTATTTGACATATTTCAAATGGTATTTCAAATTTATTTATATATTCTAAATTTTTATTAAATTATAGTTTTTTAAAATATTATTTCAATGTAATGAGATTATTATTTTCCCAAGAAAAAAATGTTCTTATATAAGAAACATTATAATTAATGTTTATTTGAAAATAAAAGATCTTAATTTATGATATGATTTTATGTTTATAAAAATACTATCATGTTGTGAGTGAAAATCATTCATACATTCTTGAAATTGGTTTACATTATAAGAAATGACCATTGATTATAATTTGTGACATTTCATGCATGTACCATTTCAATTATAATTTTACTTTGTTTTATTTTTATGTACTTCGTATGTATGTATATTAAAGTGTAATTTATTAAACATGATGTTCCAAAAAAAATTAATTATCAACTCGTTGAATAATTTATTCAAAGTAATTCTCAAAATATTTATCCATGTTATTCATTTTCTATATTATGAATTCCTCCCATAAAAAATTTGAAAAAAAATTATTTATCAAAAATTGAAAAAATAAAATTAATTTCTTCACTAAAAATAATTTATTTATGTTTTCAAATGATATAATAGATTGATATTGAGAAAAAGGATCCCAAAAAAATTTCTTAATATTTGAATTGGAACATGGTTATAAAAAACGAGAATGGGTAATGGGGAGTGAATGCAGAGCATTATGGAATGTTGTTACATTGGTGATATTCCTTGTGGCTATATGGGTGCTCATATGATCTACCTAATATCAAAATAATCCAATTATTTTCTAAATTATTTCAAATGTGAAATCTAGGTAAATAAAATGAACTATTTTTTAAAAGAATTTTTAAAATAACTATTTTCTAAATTATTTTTCTATATATAATATTAATTTTGATTTATTGTATTTTAAAATGATTTTTACTTAATGTTTTACACTGATTTTTAATAAAAATTATAAGGTAAGTTAATACTCATCCTGGGATTGATTTGATAATATGTTTACAGGTACCTTAGAAGTTCTAATTTAGACATCTTCACATTTGGAGTAAGAAAGCATGAAGTGAAGTAGGCATATTATTTATTTTAGTTTATCCCTTATAAATTGTATGAATTTGTCAAATTCTCCAGACCTTAGACAAGAAAATGGCATCTATTGTATAAAAAAATATGTATTGTTATAGCAATCATTTATAAAAAAATACACTACATCTTATAAACAAAATATGGAATGGTGTGTTTGGGGTTTTGGAATTGGTATCAGAGGAATGGTCAAGCCATCTTTGGAGATTAGATGTTTTCTATTGAGGAAATAAATGTTTATGCACTTTTAGTTTATACTTATAGGCGATCAAGCCCCACTATGAATTTCATTTTTTTTCTAATTCTAAAGATAGAAATTCATAATTTTATCAAATCCAGAGAATGAATAGATAGGGAAAAATTCATTTAGGTTGGATAATGTGACATCTCGAGTTTTGATAAAATGTATTATTTATTTTACTATGATAATATTATTGGAACAATAATTAAATATTACTAATAACAATAAAATAAAATCGTAAATGAATATTTATTTATTAAATAAATAAATAAGTCATAATAACATGTTATTAAATAATATTTTTCTTGCAGACAATAGTTAAAATATGTATTGATTTAATACAATTTATTTATTTATTAAATTATTAAAATGAAATAATATAATAACTTTTGTTTTAATAAAAATAATTATGGAATTATAATTTATCATTTAAAATAAAATTTTTATATATAATTACTTTCGAATAAATTATTTTTATTAACGATCTCTGTAATTAAAATTTTAAACATATTTATATATATATAACATTTTAAAAAATGGTTAAATTAATAAAACAAATAAATCATAATAATAAATAATGATAACATAATTTATAAAAAATATATAAATCTTTATAAAAACATATATATGACTATTATTTTAGATTATGAAAAATAGGTAATATATTATATTATAAATAAATTATGATAAATATATTTCCACATAACAACTATTATATGTATATATATATATATGTTAAAACAATATTTTAATTTCATAAAATTAATGAATAATGAATAATGAATCAAATAAACGATAAATGGATTTAAATTAAGAGTTAAATTATATTAATACAAATTATTAAATATATATATATATAATGAAGAAAACAATTTAAAGGGATTTGTTTTGGGTTTATCATATCGGGAGTCTATGGGAAGATGAAAGAGGATTTCATAGTAAGGTTCATGTGTACTTTGATTCTTCAACCGTTAGAAAAAGTTCGTCTAAGGAGATAGATATGCTGACATATCCATGAATCACAAAAAACATCGATGAAGGAAATCAAATATCAGGCTGAGTTTGAGGCCAAATGAGGAGACTCATTCTAGGAGATCGATTCTAGTTGATCTTATTCAGCTTTTGAATGAAATACGATTCTGTAAAAGGATATTTTAGGAGTGGATATCTAATCATATCTTCCTCATATCTTCATGTCTTTATTTTTTCTAATGAACAAATATTTTGAAATAGGTTTCTCAATGCCTATTTGTTTGATTTCATCCCTCTGTTTCTCTCATTGAAATATGTTTCCCTTGTTTGTGTTTTGAATTTCTCCATCTCTATATCAGTGATTTTCTTGGTACTTTGTATTTTTCTTAAACAGTCTCTATTTGAAATTATATACTGGTTTAATTTGGTTTATGTGGATTTTTCATCAATTCAGGTAAATTTTAAATTTTATTGTGTGTTTTTGTGGTTGGCTACATCATGAAGAAGTATATACCAGTTCCAATCAATATTTGATCTATTTTGGATTTTTAATTCATTGATTTATTTATGTGTCTATAATCTTCATTTAAAAATATAAAAACCAAATAGAATATTAACAGAGTAATTAATATAGTATTTTTTTTCAAAATTAAAAAAATCAATTCAGTGAACCTATTATTTTCATATATTATGATATATATATTTATTTGGGATTTGATTATCAATCATTGCTTTGTCTTAAATTACATAAACTAAATCATTCGTAAAATATCTTGTTTATGTAGTTCGTTAAGACTATATATTGTGTGCTTTTATCACATTTTTCATAATAATTTATACAGATTTTAGTAAGGGAAATAAATTTGTTTAATTATATTTTTATTTCAAGAGTTGAAATATTATTCCACATTGTTTGAAAAAATTTATTTGTTTGTAAATTTCAAACAATTTCAATACCATTTAAAACGTTCTATGATATCTATAATAAGGTTATGTTTTAAAAACTATTATATTCAATTTTAAAATGGATAAATTATTAATTTAAATCTTAATTATTTTTATGTATGGGAATTTAATTCTTATTTTTCATTATTGAAGAAGAATTATAATTATTGGAAACTCTAATATCCAAATCATCATTTCTCTTTTGATTTATTTTTTTATAGATCTCTTATTATACATATTTTAAAATTGATTTCACATTTATTTATTTATATATCATTTATTTCAATGAAATACAATTTTTATTTGAAAATTATATTTATAAAGGTTATGATATTTTTATTTTTGAAATAAAAATAATGATCCTCTATATGCCACATTATTATTGATTTTTACTTCAAAAATAAAACATATTAATTTATGATATCATTTTATGTTTATAAAAAACACTATCTTGTTTTGTATGAAAAAATCATTTATAAACTCATGTGTGTAATTTACATTACATGAAATTTTCTTTTTTCATTGTTTGTGACATTTCATGCATGTACGAGTTCAATTTTAATGATCGATTGTTTTATATGTTTATAATTGGTATAAAAGTATATAAAATATTAACTTATTAGAGAGGAATTAAAATGAAATGGTTAAGTGTAAATGTGGTACATAATTTTTTCAAAGAAATTTTAAAATATTTTTATATGTTATTTATTTTCTAAAATATGGATTATCTTACTAGAATTATGAAAAACCAATTTATAAAAGTATTTGGATGTAAAATTGTTTTCATTTTGAAAATAATTTATATATGATTTAACATGTATTAATTTATTAATATTGAGAAAAGTTGATCCTTAAAAAATTTATTACAAATTGATCTAGCACTTGGGTATCAGAAGCTAAAATGGGGAAAGGGGAGTGAACCCACAGCCTTACAGAACATAGTTCCAATAGTAACATTTCTTTTGTCAATATGGGTTATCACAAGATTAGACTAGTATAAAAAAATTGAAAAATATAGTATTGTTTTTTTAATTATTTTAATGGAGAAATCTAAATTTTTTAGATGAAATGATTTTGAAATTAACTTTCAATATATGTATTTTTTTTAAATTAAATATAAAATATTTATATTTGATATAAATAATTTTTTAAATAATTTTATTAAAAAATTTCACTTCTTTTAAAAACCCTTACTTGGAATTTAATGCTCATCCCATGTTTGGTATAAAAATATTTTCAAAGGTATCTTAGAAGCTCTAATTTAGACATCTTCGCATTAGTAGTTAGCATGCATGAAGGGAAGTTAGTATCTTTTTTTATTTTATTTATTCTCTGAAAAATTGTTAGATGTTGTCAAATTCTTCTGAACCTATCATGAAAAAGGCCTTCTATTGTATAAAGAGTTGTGCATTATTAAAGTAATCTTTTAAACAAATACACATTCTTTTAAACACCGAACCTTAAAGCATTGTACTGGGTTGTTTTAGAGAAAGTGAACTTCAAACTGATTATTAACATTCATCTCATTTATTTGTAAGTATAATGTGTTTCCAAAAAAATCCAAATTCTAGGTTTGAATTTTTTGTCTAAAATTATTTTTTGTTGATCAATAATGATAGTATACATGTTTCAATGTTTATTGAGTAATATGTTATTGAAATCCACTAAATAAAGAATGTGAGAATATTTCCATGTGTTATAGGAAAATTAAATTGTAGTTTCCTAATGGAAGATGTAGTTTTAATATCTAAAACCCCTTAAATAAGCTAATTTATTATTTTAGTTATCATGTGATGGGATTGTAATTAATCATAACGTGTATTCTACTACATTTTAAAGAATGTTTAATAGCTTGCAGGGTTAATAGTTCTAAGAGCTATTATATTCTATGTTCAAAACTCATTGAAATGATAGATTTTACATAAAATGTGATGGAAAATCCATCAATGTTATTATTTGGAAAAATAGATTCCTATATTAATTAGAAAACATTGTTAGAGGATGTTTTTTAAGAGATAGAAGAGAATATTAAATTCATAAGGATTTAATTTGAAGGAAGTAATAATACTTAACATTATTGTTAGTATGATATTGAGATGGATAAAAATATCATTTGACCATGTTATATATATTCTCATCGGTTTCTTAAAGAGATTTAAGATATCCTCAGCTAATATTAAGTGGATCTAATTCCATTTCAATGAAATCTAAAAAAATGGGTTAGTCTGCAGATTTATTTAAAGATAAATATATATGGTTCGTAGATGTAAGAGTGATTAGTATATAAGGATGAATTCATGCAAAGGATGATTTACCCATAAAAATGGATGATCTCGTAAGGTTTAAGTGGCCATACAGATTAATGCCAACTAGATGAGGAGATACATATGGGTCAACATCGTTAGAATTAAGTATCCACAATAAATAATCATTTATGTATGATTCATTAAACCCTAAAGGTTATCATTCTCATAATAATTATCTCATTACCATGATCCCAAAACAATAAACATATAATCTTAATTTTACCCATATAAATTCTTTTTCAATAATATAAGGACTTTTAAAGAAATGATTATGGTGTTTCTTGGACTGATTTTCATAGATCAAAACATCATAAAATAAATTTGATAATAGAACTTATTTGTTATATTAAGTAATATTTAAATTTAGAAAAGAAAATAACAATGAAAGAGACATTTTGGTTCAATTTTTATAATATAAAAAAATTGATATTTGGTATTTTTTAATAGTAATCAAATTAAAACATATGGTTCTAAATGTGATTTTTAATATTATAATCATTAAGAAATGTAGAAATATATTATTCTTCATTACAAAATTAATGCTCAATTACATGTATAATTTTGGAGGTATAAATTGTGTCTTCGATTGTAATTATATATTTATGCAATATTTAAATTGAATATATATGAATATCATGTTTTTATATGTGTTATAAATACCAAAAAATATTTTTCAGAAAATTTGATAATGAATATATCATTAAGATGTGGTCATTTAATATTTCAATATTGGAGTTCAAGCAGTGAATATTAGTTTAGAGACACTTAAGATGTGATAGAAGTCCCCATATAGGAAATGTAATTTTGCTATGATTTTTCATACTACAATAGAGATGATGTGATGTGTATTTCACGCATTCTTTTAAAAAAATGTGTAAGAACTCAATATATATAGAAGTCAATAGAGTAGTTTTACTTAGTTGAATAAAAATAAATTTAATAAAAAATAAATTGAAGTCTAGTTATTTTATAGGAGACCATATTTGAGGAGAAAAAATGAAATGATAATCATTGGATTACTCCCATGTATAGGAAAATGTGTCAATATATGAATGAGTCATGTGGGAATAGAATAAGTAGATTGGGATATATATATTTAATATATAGAAAATATTTTCTTGGTTCCTTACTTATAACCCTAAAAAATGGATAGAGCATATATTTTTCCATCATCAACTAAGAGATACAATCTGATATTAAAAACACGAACATATTGAATATGAAGAAGATATATCTCATACTAAGTTAATAGTTAAAACACTTGGGTATCAATGAAGAATTAATTAGAGGAATATGGCCATAAATTCTTGAATAGATCAAGTGAGACGAAGAACAAATAAAAAAGGTGTTCAGGATAGATCATTATGTTGTATATTTTCTTGGTCATTACTGTTTATTACACTATTATATATGGATATATAGGATTCATAATGATCATATGATCTTGGGTTTTATATGATATGTCTAGCTGGTCAGATTCTACTTAAGATATTTGAATATAGGGACCCAAACATTTAATACATATTATTACTTTATTTTTAACATTACTATCCAATAAATAAAAACTGGGAATCAAGAGGCCTAGTGAATTTATAATACTATATATAAATGAAAAAATGACAAAAAAATTAAACCTTTTTATTTTTATTTCCATAATGATATTTTAAATTCCATTTAGTTCTAAAAATTTCATAAGATAACATGGGGGAAATATAAATGGATGTGTTGGCCTATAAATCCCAGTAAGAGAATAAACATATTAATAATTATATCATATAAGGTATAAGGCATAAAATGATCACGTAAAATTAACGGCTCATGCATATTCATATGTAGGAAGAGAAAAAAGAACATTGAATCATAGGATCATTGAAACATAGAAAATTGGTATCAACAAATAAATATGAGATAAAAATAATTCAAGGATAACCACCAAGAAAACAGCACTTTGTGGACAGAGTCCCATCATAGATTAGGTTCACTCTCTAATTCCATACATATCATATTCTAAGTCAAAATCATTTCCATTTCATTGCAATGATATTCGGGCTCCCCCAGAAACATATTTACCTACATATGTGTTAATAAAAAAGGAAATCAATATTTATAAATCAACATAACATACCAATGGAACAATTTGGGGTGCATAATAATTCCTTATATCATAATCAAATTATACATCATAAGGTTTCCAAAAAGAAGAAAGAGTTATATATTATATATGTTCATATATTAGTTCATAAAAATATGTATAAAAATATAGTGGTCCTTTTTTAGAAATATATTAAATGATCATTACATTGAAGGATTATTTCATAGAAAATCTTCCCTTAATCTAGTGTGATTTGTCTAAAGAATAAATTTGGGGAATATAGTTAATTAATTTATTATCCCATCATAAGAAATGATGATAATATTAGTATATAGTTTAGAGAAATATATTAGAAATTTAGAATTATTACATATCATTAAAGGAATAATGAAACAGAGTTGGATATTGAATGGTCACAGCCAAAAGAAAAAGGGTGGTTCAGAGAGATACATTACCCTAGGTTCGAGAATCTCTACTCACATTTTATTATGTTCATTTATAACAAATTCCATGACACATAATATTTCATTTTGTACTACTAGAGGCTTTCATTTCATGGTTCCAAGGTCAGATCACTTGATTATAATTATTGATTTTTTTTCATATGAGGCTATAACAATAGAAGTGAAATGAAAAAAATATTTATGGCCTTGAAAAAAAATTAAATGGTCCAAAAAACTCATTTTTGGTTCAAAAAAGGGAATATTCTATTAGTAAAAATGTTTTCGTTATATATTTTGTTCATTTGGGTCATTTTTCTGACTGTCATAAACATGATCTATTTTATTTAATTAAATGGATATTAAAAACCCAAAAAATTAAATAAGTTATATTTTACATATTATCATAAAATTTTTCAACAAAAATTTATAATCATCCTTCAAGGTGGTGGAGAGAAAAAAAGTATTTTGTTCATAGAACTGGTGGAAAAAAATATTATAAAACTCTTTGACATTTCAGAATCAAAATAAATGAGGTTAAAAGGTGGATAATATTTTATAAAAATAATATTACAGTATATTTATAATACCTATATATTTATTTCATGTTCTATGTTGGAGAAAATGACACTTTCAAAGAATAAAATAATTAAGAAGAGAAGATTAATTAACATTACCACCTGAATTTTGTCTCTGGAAATACACCATAAGAAACATTGGGATTATAATTTTAGAATAATAAGTCATTTAAAAACATGGGTATGGAGGTGAATATTTTTTCTGGAATAAATTTGGAAATTTTTAAGGATTAGAATGTGTAAGGATAATTGGTGGTGATGTGTGGTATTTCTCAATGGAGGAGAGGGACTTTTAAAATATTACATTCATTGGATTATTATTTTGGATCAACACTACCAATAGTATTAATTATTACTACTATATAAATTAAATAAATCATGTATGTTTTAATTAATGGGTAATTTTGTCATCAATTACTAAAAAATTCATGTATTTATCTTATAATTAAGAATATTGTAATTGGCTTTATTTCAATATTCATTAAAAATTCATTTACTTTAGAAAAATATTGAACATTCACCCTAAAATATTTCAATGTGTATATTTAAAAATTTTAATCCATTTCATGAAAAAAAAAGTTTGAAATATGAAAAATTATATTTTTATATAAATTCCTCATTTATATGAAAAATAGAAAAAATTTATCCTTCGAAAAATAACTTATGGTGTCAAGAAATTAAATTATCAATGTCATATAACATAATAATAATTTTTAAATTTGTCCATCAAAAACCAAATTTATTTTGAAATTATATATTTAGTAAAAAGTTATAATTAAAACATTAATATTTTACAAAAATACACAAACATAATTTATGATTTTTAAAACATTTATTTACTTGTATCATGATATAAATATATAACATAATATTTCTGTTAAATAACAATATATGATTTTTACACTTTCATATATGAGGATACAATTCTTACAGTCATATTTATATTCCCAACAATCAGATTATGATACACCCCAACCATAGTTACCTGGGGCCGGTGCATTATAACATAACATTGGCATGATCACATGAGATCATGTCCCAAATGACTGATCATTTTAGTAACCTTGGTGGTACAAGATACATACCTACGTTATACATTACATTATGAAATGAAAAAAAACATATTATTACCTTTGAACACACTCATATCCCTTTTCATATCTATGTAGGTTATTCATAAAATACATCTTCGCATCCTCGGAAAAATAAAACATAATATTGGTGTGATCTCAGATGCTCAATAACGAAAGCAATATAGCACAAAACTATCATAAAGAAGAATAATCATTTAATCCAATGTATAAGACTAAGACACAGTCCTTTTTAACATAAACGTCAGCACAATATAAAAAATGTAAACAAAATAATTCCATTTAATTATTCTTCACAAGGATATTCTATTAGATGAATAATAACGTGTAATTTCAAATGATAAATCTCATAATGATTGAATGCATAATGTCAGACATCTTAACCACACATTCAAGGCCTCATACTAAGACCATAAATATAAATTTTGTCATTGCCTTATCCAAAGACAATATATTGTCTCATGAGACCTTCTAATGCATCAAGGGGCTCTAGCGGGCACCACCCATCACATACTTATTCCAATTAATTCATCATATGAAAAGTGTGAAACATAACATAGACAATTATACTAAAACTACCATCAAAATGTCACCACTTAAACCATAAACCATGAATTGTATAAAAATATTACATCCACAATCAAACATATCATAAAACTATCAAAACAATAAGGAACTTTTTATAAAAATAAATCATATTCATTTAAATATAAAATCCAATAATAGATGTTGACATAGATTAAATCAATCCAAAAAAAATTAGGAAGATATCTTATTCTAATTTGAAATGATTTAAAAGATGAATAATTATAAAATGAAACATTTCATTTGAAAATATACATATAATATTTAATGGATGTTTCGAAGGTTTTATAATGGTGGAAAATATCCTCACCCACCGTATAAGTTAAAAAATATTCTTTCATTAATTTGTTGAAATTGAAATAGTGTGCCTTGTTTGAAAAAAAAAGGTGATTTCATTCAAAACATATTATAAAAATTCAATCTATGGTATAAAATAATTTAACCCATAGTCTATGAAATAGTAAAAATGTTTTTAAATGCATATATAAGAAACATAGATGTGGATGATAATAAAGTCTCTATAGATTCTTACGTATAATCAACCTCAGATATAAAACATATTTTAAAATAAACCCTTACCTTGTACTTTAACTTTTTCAAGGGTATGTTAAAATCCTGTATAATAGCTAAATTTCCGTTATTAAATTATAAAATAAACACATACCTAAATATGATATCATATATGGTCCTCTAATACAGATTTACTAATAATATTTTTATTGTATCATTGTTTTGGGAGTTAACTGGTTCAATTTTATTATTATGTTTTGTAAGATAAGTCATTTTTTTATAGATATGGTGTATTTTATTAATGCCAATAAGTATCTTATGTTATTAAAAAAAAATTTAATCATCAAATGAAAATTATTCATAAATAGTTATGATGGGGAATGAAATCTCATCGCGTCGTCGAGACGGTAAGCCATACGTACGCACGAGCGACAATATCGTTCAATAGATGGTGAAATATTATGTAATATAATAGTATATCATATATAAAGAATCACTATCATATTATGTTAATTATTTAAATGAATTATACTAATTAATATACCCATCCAAATAATGATGTGTTCAATAACAAACAACACCATGACATGGAGACGGTAAGCCGTACATACACACATATGATGGATTTGTCATTAATAGGATACATATAATAATGAATATGGTTGTACAATATTTATAATAACATAATACTATGGAAAATGTGATGGAGTAATTATTTTGGTATGTAATCATCAAATTTATAGTATGTGGAAGAAGAAAAGAACACTGAAAGTGGTGATAAAAAAATTACTTCTACAACAGGTGCTTCCTTCGGATTTGAAAAAAAAGGCTTCTTATGTCGGATTTCTCATAAAATTAGGGACTATAGGTTGAATTGAGTGTATTTAGGAGGATATTTGAGTATGGTTTATCTGAGCCAAATGGATTTGGAGGTATGAATTTCAGTGAAGGGGAAGTACCCTTTTATAAGAGACGTGTGGGTCACTTTTGGAAATACATTTAATAGTATTTTATTATTACTATTTTTCGGTTTTTAATAGCTCCAAATGTAATTATTTCGAGGCTATAGTGGGATGGGATCAAAATAATCTCAAACAAAAGGTTTTATACTTGTTTAGGTCACCATATTATCCTTATTGATTATATTTAACTCTTAGTTTAATAGTTTATCTTTTACCATGTCTTCTTGTATTTTTATAATACATGGTTAATATTGATACTATTAATTTGATGGAGAGCCTAAAGTTGGTAATTAGAGACACATATAACATTATCTATGTACTTTTTTCAAATAATTAATTTTTATGAATATTATATCATTTAATAATATAGTATTTGTTTTAGAAAATATTTTATGACAATTTTGACACAATTTAGTATTTAGTTTTTGTTGAAGTCATCAAAAACATGATTACTTTGATAAAAATACTCATAATAAACCATAACATGTCACATTAACCTATAAAATTAGTTTATGGCATCAAATGTTTCAATTTACTTTTATTTTAATATTTATAACATCAATTATTTTAATCTTTCATTAATAAGGTAATTACTCCATCATCATTGTATCATAAATAAATTTAATTATTTAATTTCTAAATATTATAAATAAAATACAATGAATTATGAAATTTTTTTAGATTTATAATGAATATTTATAGTCTAATTTTTCTTACAATTAACCTGATATTAAATATTCTATAGTTTTTAAAAATTGAATTTACCACTTTTAACTCGTCCTCGAATAAAGTATAATAAATGTCATAATCTAACCCAAATGGATCAAAAAGGATCTTCTTTTCATCCTAAGGTTTATTTTTTTCAAAAAAACTTATCCAATAAAATTATTACATGTGTTGGTGGAATTTTTTTTGTGTATTATTTCTACCTTTAATAGCCTATTTACTTTTAATCGTTGTAAAAAATTTCAAAAGTTACTATTTAGAAAAAATTATTTTCTCCCTATTGAACCACATTTTACTTACTTATGACAAACACACCTATCGGATTTTTGATATTCCATTCACATAATTGATTAAATTATATTTTATGCAGATTGGAAAATGTGCCTCCAAGGTGGGTGAAAGACGTTAAAAAGTTCAGCAAAATTTTATATGTCTATTATTATAAAAAAATTAATCCATGATTTACATTGGACCAATATAGGTATTGTGTATCTATTTTTAATTTAAAATATATTTAAATTAAATATAAATATGTAATTAAAAATTTTATTTTAAACAATAACGTAGTGTTATCACTATTCATAAAAATCGAACATTTTCAAAAAAATACCAAAAATTAAACCTTAGCATATTTTGATATTCGAATAAAAAAATGAAGTCCATTTTGAAAAATAAAATTTATAAAATTTCAAAATGTGGATATTACTATTTATTACTACTTTTTAAATCACTATTTTGATTGTTCGTGGTGTGCTAGAATTTGAAGCTACGTACAATGCTAGTTATTGCATTATTCAAAGAGAAGCATACCATGGATGCTTGGGGTGTTACATTGTACCCTACATAAAATAATTTCGTCCTTGAAATTTCTCGAATATTACTACATAAAATGATTCAGGTTGTTCTTCATCATATATTCCATAGGTTCCCACGTTGCCTCATCCATTTTATGGTTTTTTCAAATAATATTTACCGGACGAGTTGTCTAGTTTCTCAACACATTTTTTTAGGTATCATGAATCTTGATAGGCTCTTCAGAATAAGATAGTTCGGGAAACAGTTCTATTTATTCATAGTTGAGTACATGTGTTGTGTTAGGCAGGTATTTTCTCAACAATGATACATGTAACACATCATGAACTTTGGATATACTTGGTGGATTTTCCAAATAGTATGCAATAAATCCATTTCATTCTAGAATTACGAAATGTCTGATATACTTGGGACATAATTTACCCTTATTTTAGAATCATATAACTCCCTTCCAGGGAGATACCTTCCTGGAAACAAGATCTCCTACTTCAAATTCAATATCCTACCTTTTTTATCGACATAACTCTTTTTCCAACTTTGAGCTGTTTTGATGTGGGTTTGTATAATCTTCACCTTTTCTATTGTTTCTTCAACAATTTCTCAACATATGGGTTTTCTTTCACCAACAGCATCCCAACTAGTTGTTGGGTGTCATCTACTTCCATATAATGCTTCATATATTTCTATATGAATACTTTAATTGAGGATTTTTATAGTCAAATTATACCAAAGGTATATACTGATCAAAAATACCTGGAATATCATGTGAGAAAATATCTCGACATATCCTCTAAGGTTTGAATTGTTTGTTCTGATTTTCTATCAGTTTTAGGTTTGTGGCAGTGTTGAAACAAATTTCATTATATAGGTATTTCTAAAGAATTTTCCAGAATCTTCATGTAAAATGGGGATCACGATCATAAAAAATCAATAGGGGTACAACATGAAGTCTTATAACATTATTAATATATATTATTGTTAAATGTTTCAGTTGTAATTATTCTCTTATTGAATAAAAATGTGCTAACTTGGGAAAAAGTTCAAAAATGACCTATATTGCATCATTATTTCTAGGATACTTTGGTAGCCCTGGGAAAATGTTCATTGTAATATCATCCCATTTCCAATCAGGTATGGGAAGAGGTTTTATGATTCATCTAGGATGTTCTCTTCCATCCCTCACCTGTTGAAAAATGATACATCTTGGCCAAAAATCGGCAATCTCCCTCTTTATGTTGTCCCACCAAAAATGAGCATTAAAATCATTATAAATCTTAGTGATACTAGGGTTTATAGAGAAATTTTTTTGTGATCATCATCCAACAATTCCACATTTAGATCAAGTATATCTGCAACACAATGCCTCCTCTTAAATTTTAAAATTTCATCTTCATATACGACGTTAATCAATCTTCTATCATTCACTACATTATTTTTTATTTGAAACTCCCATTCATCATTATGAGAACATTTTATCATTTATAGTAAAGATGTTTTAGAATCCATTTGAATAATTATTTATGTTTCACCTTCCAGGATTATTCTCATATCCATATTTACAACATCCATGAACATAGGATCCCTTATAACTCTGATCTTGTTCATAAATCCATGATCATTTATTCTCAAAGAATCTTCCACCTTATTTTCCTTCCCCATGTGGTTTTGTTTTTTTTTAAATCATAATACCCGAGTAGTGTTATCCATCGCCATTGAATCATATTAATTTCTTTCTGGGAGAAAATATACTTCAAACTCTTGTGATCAATATATATCTCGAATTTTTCACCATAGTGATAGTGTCTCTATATATGCAAAGAAAATATTACATTTGATAACTTAATATCATCAGGATGATAGTTTTGTTCTAGAATTTTTAGCGTCTTTGATTCATAAGAAATAAATCCATCATTTTTTATAAGGACACAACCATGTCCTTTCTTTGAATCATCGCTATAAATAAAAAACCCATCATTACCTGATGGTAGAGTCAAGGTTTGAGCACTGAATAAAATTATTTTAAATTCTTTAAAACATTCTTCAAACTCTTTTTACCTAACATATTTTACCCCTTTACACGTGATCTAGGTTAATGGGTTGGCCAATCTGGGAAAATTCAAGACAAAACGTTGACAATAACCATCAAAACTAATAAAACTGTGTACCTCCGTAATAATCGTCGGTGTTGGACACTATTGGATTTCCCTTTTATTTGATGGATTAATAGAGATTCTATCCATATATTCAATATTTTCATGAAAATAAATTACTTGATTCCAAAATTCACACTTTCTAAACATCCCATAAAATTTATTTCCCTTAAGTGTTTTCAGAATAGTGTGTAATTGATTTTCATTATCATTAATGTTTTTAGATTATAAAAAGATATCATCAATAAATATAAATATAAATTCATCAAGATTTTCCGTGATAACCCTATTCATTAGATCCATAAAAACATAGGGTATATTAGTCCATCCAAAAGGAATTGCTGTAAACTCATAATGCCAATATCTTGTTCGAAATGATGTCTTTGGAATATCTTCCTTCATCACACACAACTAATGATATCAAGATCAAACTTCAATCTTTTAAAAATATTGAGATCCATGAAGTTGATCAAATAAATCTCTAATGAGAGGTAGGGGATAGTTTTTCTTTATTTTTATAGCATTGATCTCCATATAGTCAATGCATAACCTTATAGATCCATCTTTCTTATTATCAAAAATAACATGGGCTCCCCATGAAGAAATACTAAGGATAATAAATCCTTTATTGATCAATTATACAAGATTTTCTTTAGTTCCACTAATTCCATAGTGTCCATTCTATAAGGGGCCTTTGATATGGGCCTTGAACGAGGAATTAATTCAATAGAAAACTCAATTTCATGTTCTAGAGGATGTCCAAGTAAATACTCTGGAAAACATCAACATATTATTTTACAATATTTAAATTTTCTATTTTAGCATTATTTTCCTAACCCATAGTTATTTTACTCCCCTCCTCCCCAATAATTTAATTTAGTAGTGCTATAGAGGGTGGATCTAGATGAAAACCAGATGGGGATGTTTCTACTCTAAAGATAAGGGACTTCATATCATCATAAAAAATTTTAGCATCCTACTTCTTAAAATAAATTTTTGCATCATGGTCAATAATCCAATACATATGTATAATTATATCAAATTCAATCATGGGTATGATAATAAGATCAGAAGATAAAGCACATTTATATTCCATAATGGTAACTGATTCAAAAAACATTTTTTCTATGATACATCCATTAAGTGTTTTGACTGAAAACTCCCTTAATAAGTCAAATTAAAAATATAAAATTTTATTATAAAACTAAAAATATATTACATAATGTAATTATTGAGGATCAAATAAATCATTGGATAATTTTGAGAAACTATTAATATACCTACCACCACGTCTTTTGGAACATCAGCTTTAGCAGTTGTGATCGCATAAGCTTGGCCTTGGTACCTTGGCATTTTCTTATGTATGTTACCTTCATGATTAGGAAATTCATTTTAATAATTACCAATTTTATTACAATTTTAGCAATGAACATTAAAATCCTATTTCTTCCCATTGCAATCATGAGATTTGTGGCCTTTTTAATCACACTTGTAATCAACTACCATCCCCTTTAAGCATGTAGGGGGAGTTTCTTCCAATAATTACTGAAGAATAGAAATTAATATTTTCCCTTCTTCCTTGTATTTCCATTTCAATAGTGATCATAATATATCATTTTCTCTTACATCACCTTAATGTCATAAGACTTAGAGAATTCATTTTCTATCTTGATAACACATGAGACTATATCATCATAAGATAAGAAGGATTGTGAGGCTAATTCTCGATGGAGAGATGGTTTTAACCCATCAAATAATCAAACAATCCGACTTCATGGGTTTCATATATAATTATATGCATTCCTTGCTAACCTTGTAAAGTTTTCCTCACACATTGTGATTATATCATCCCCTTTTTTTCACATACCCAAAAATTACCTTTCCATATGAGCTCAATGTTCACGATGAAATTATTTTTCTAAGAAAATATCTTTATCCTCCCTCAATTAAATATTTGATAATTCTTCATTCTCATTTTTCTTTTGAATTAATGACCACCATTGATCTGCTTCTACTAATAAAAGATAAACTACCCTGACAACCTTTTCCCTTTCGTTACTCCCCAAAGCATGAAATATTATCTCTAATGAACATATCCATTGATCAGATACAAATTGATTTGTAGTCCATTTTATTGTTGGTGGTTTCTACCTCATGAAGTGGTCTAACATTTATCATCCTCATTGTGGACTAGGGTTCTCTATATGGGTAAGGTTATTATTCATAACCTGAGTGTGTTGTCCAGTATGGTTATAAGTTATTCAAGATCAGTTTCATCACCAGCACCACTATAATTATCTTGAATTGGAGGGAAATCCCAATATGTATTGTGTGCGTTGATACAGTTTCCATTTCTTCCACTAGATGAAATTTCTAAACAATGGTAATACATAATTCCAATCTTTTAAAATAATTAACATAAATTTAATAGTTTATGAAAATATTCCATAATCCCAAAAGTGTTTTCTTTATGGAATTATTTACTCCTAAATCCTTCATAATATTTTTTAATGAAAATGTTAATTATCCTAATCATATCCCTTGGAAGTGTCGAACCAAGTGCACAGTAAGGCCAGTTGTTGTGTTCCAAGATACCCCTGGTCATGTCTGAAACTCCTTATAGGAATTTTCACTCCTAGTTATATCTATACCTGAACCACTTCCACATGTACAATGCGGACATGGATGTATTGTTTGGAAAACTCACATAATATCTACATTACCAAAAATTTTCGATGTCCTTCTATACTAATCCTCAAAGTCTATCTTAGGGTAATGTTATCTAATCCGAGTTTCCCTAAATATAGTTTCCGATGTTTGTAATTAAAATCCTCTAATGCAAAATGTAATGCCCTGAACCCAATTTCTTAGATTCGGTGCATTATTACATAACATTGGCATGATCCCAAGAGATCATGTCTTGGAAGACCGATCAGTTTATTATCCTGGAAAGTCTTAGATACATACATAAGTTTTACATTACAATATTAAATGAAAAATAAACTTTGTGTCTAATTTGAACACACTCTAATCCCTTGGCACAACCCTATTTGTTAATTATAATAAACTCTTTCACATAATTAAAAAAATAAAACAAAATAAATTTGTGAGTTCATATGCTCAGTAAGGATAACAATATATCGGAATGTGTAACAAATAAGCATAAAGATTTAAGTCAATGTATAAGACTAAAACAAAAGACTTTTTAAAATAAAATTAAGTATAATATGGAAAATATAAATGAAATAATTAAATTAACTTATTCACATGGATATTCTTCTAGATGAATAATCACATGTAATATCAATAGCTGAATCTCATAATGACGGAATGCATAATGTTGGACATCTTAACAAAAAAGGAAAGGCCTCGTGCCAAGACTCTATATATAAATTTTTTCAAGGCCTTCTTTAAAGAATAGAGTTTGTCTCAAGAGACCTACAGATGCATCGAGGGGATATAGTGGACCTTTCCCAACAATTACTAAGTACAATTCATTCTTCATATGAAAAGGGTGAAACATAACATAAACATTCATATTAAAACTAACATACGAAATGTCAATACATTAACCATAAACCATGAATGATCTATTAATATCACATAAACATTCAAACATATCATAAAACTATCAATAAAATATGTAATATTGTATCATAATTAATCATCCTTAGTTAAACATAAAATCCAACAATAGATGTTGAAAGAGATGAAATCAATAGAAATACTATTTGAGAGAATTATCTCTTTCTACTTTGAAAACATTTAAAAGTATTATAATTATTAAATGCAACATTTTTTTGAAAATATTCATATAATCTTATAAGGGATGATTTGAAGGTGTTATAATAGTGAAAAATAGCTGCACCAACTGTATAAGTTAGAAAAAACATTCTTTCCTTAATTTTCATTAAAGGTCATGGAGTACCTTGCTTGGAAAATGATGGAAGGATTCCAATTAAAACATTTTATAAAATTTCAAAAATTGGTATAAATGACTTTAATACATAGTCTATGAAATAGTAAAAATATTTTGAAATACATTTTTTTAGAAACATAGATGTGTATGATAAAGAAGTCCGAGTAGGTACTTAAACATAAACAACCTCAGATAATAAATAGATTTTAAAATTACCCCTTACCTTGTAATTTTCCTTATTCAATGGTATATTAACCTCATATATAATAGTTAAATAATTTTTATTAAATTTTTCAAGAACCACGTATATAAATATGATATCATATATGATCCTCTTATATTGCTTTGTTAATAATATTTTAGTAGTATCACTATTTCTGATGTTAACTGATTTGTTTTCCATTATATGTTTGGTTAAATAAGTCATTTCTGTTATGGATAGGATGTTATTATACATATATATAATGATATTAAGTTATTATATATTAATTTTTAATCTTAAAATGATAAGTATTATAGAAAGGTTACAATAGAGAATGAAATCTCATCGTATCGTGGAGATGGTAAGTTGTACGTACACCAGAGTGACAATACCATTTTATTAATGGTGAAATCAAATGTAATTGAATGTTATATTATATATAAAAAAATTAACATGTTATAGTAATTATTTACACCAATTATTCTCATTATTATGTCCATGTATATAATTTGTGTTTAATAACAAACTACACCACGATGTGGAGATGGTAAGTCGTACGTACGCACGTATGGTGACATTGTCATTCATAGGATGGATCGAATAATAAATATGGTTGTACCATATTTATAAAAACATCAATGTATGTAGATTTTTTTAGTAATTATTTTGGTAAGGAAAAAACAATGAAAGGGGAAGTGAAAGTGGAAATGAACTTTGAAAGAGGTGATAAAATAAATACCTCCTCTTCAGGTGCCACATTTAATTTTGTACAAAATGGATCCTTAGGTTGAATTCATGATCATATTAAGGCCTCAATGTTGAATTGATGGTATTTGGGAGGATATTTGAGTAGGTGTTAGAAGAGCCAAATGGATTTTGAGGTGTGAATATAACAAAAGGGGAAGTACCTTTTTATATGAGACGTGAGGGGCACTTTAGGAAAAACCTAAAATATAAATTTATTATAATATTATTTTCGGTTTCTAATATCTAAAAATAGATTTATTTAGATTATAATGTGGTTATGGGTCGAAATAATCTCATCCAATAGGTTTTGGACATGTTTACTTTAATATATTAACCTTATCCTTTAGATTTGACTCTTAGTTAAATTGTTTAACTTTTACCATGTCGTCTAGTATTTTTATAGGACATGGTAAATATAGTCACTATAAAATGCCAATATAAATAAAGTGGTTTTTTTAATGACTTATCTAATGTTATCTATATCATTTGGACTAATCATAGATTTTTAGGAATATTATATCATTCAATAATATAATATTTGTTTTAAAACATCATTTATGTCAATTTTGACACTAATTTGTATTGGATTTTGGAGATAGTCATAAAAACATGATTACTTCAAAAAAAACATTTAAAACCCATAAAATGTCATATTAACCTAGAAAATTCTTTTATGTCATCAAAAGTTACAATTTACATTTATTTTAATATTTATAACATCAATTATTTTAATCATTCATTAATAAGGTAATTACTCCACCATCGTTGTGTCATAAATAATTTTATTTATTTAATGACTAAAAATTAAAAAAAATACCATGATATAAAAAATAATTATAGATTTAAAATGAATATTAATAGTTGAATTTATCTAATGTTTATCCCTATATTAAAAATGGCTTAGTTATTAAAATTTGAATTTAACACTTTTAACTCTTCTTTAAGATAAATGTCCCAATCTAACCCAAATGGATCAAAAAGGGTCTTATTTTTTACCTAAGTTTGATTTTGGTCTAGAAACACCTATCTAATAGAATTAGGATATGTTTTGAGGTAATTTATTATTATTATAGTAATATTTATACCTTTAAATATCATATTTACTTTTAACCGTGGTAAATAAAATTCAGAAGTTATTATACACCGAAAAAAATCTTCCTGTAGAATGAAATTTTACTTACTAATGAAAAATATGTCTGTCAGATTTTTGAAATTCAATTGATAGAAGCTGTAAAATTATGTTTTATGCAGATTTTTAAATGTGCCTAGAATGTGGGTAGAAGACATTAAAAAGTTAAATATAAGTTACTATGTCAGATATTATTAAAAAATGGCTCCTTAAAATTTCATTGGACTAATATAGTTATTATGTATCTAATTTGACTATAAAATAAATTTCAATTAAAAATTATTATTTAAATAAAATGTTGGTTTTAAATAATGACGTAGTGTTTTTCACTATTCATCAAAAATCGAATGTTTTCATAAAAATTTCAATAATTCACCTTATGCAAATTTTGATATTACAAATCCAAAAAATCAAATCCATTTTAAAAAATAATATTTATAAAATATTGAAAAGTGGGAATTACTATTCATAACTGCTTTTTTAAATGGCTAGTTTGATAGGTTGTGGTGTGCAAGTACTCGGAGTTTCGTATAGTGCAAACTATTGTTATATTAAAATAGAAGCGTATTTGGGAAGCTTGGGGTATTAGAAATTAATATTACAATGACTAGGTTACTATTCAAACAATCCTATTACTATTCCATTGGCCATATTTGTAAAGGTCATATGGTTCTTAATATTATAAAAAACCTATCATTTCACTCAATATTCAATCACTTATATTTTATCTAAATGTTATATATTTCTTAATTTTCAAAATAAATTTTTCATTACTAATATTCTACTACTTTTATGATTTATTGTCCATGAGTGAGGTTCTTCTAGTGGATCAATGATATCAAAATTTTAATATTTTATTAATTTCATTTTCTATTATTATTCCATTGTATTATTTCCAATTCTAATAGACGTTATGATTAAATAAATTTAATGTTGAAATTATAATAATAATAAAAATTGGTTTTATCACATGCTGTGTGTAAATTATATAATATTACACTATTAAGTATGAATGAATATATATTAATAATGGATATTCCATTGATGAAATATTGGTTCATTACATCCATCACCCATGAAAACTTTTGTGGATTGAATTTTAATTTTAAAAAATAATTTCAAAACATGTGATTGTATGTATACTTCAAGGATTCATCTGGTTCCCATATCACCACCTCATAATTACGGTTTATCCATAGTACATTGGCTTTTTGAGTTTCATTGTGTGTGGAATTTGGTTTCTATGGTCCAATATCTGCAATGGCTGATCCACTAAAGAGTTATCATTTTCCTACTATACAACAATTGAATTTCGTAAATATGGGTGATCTGGTATGTAGTTCCTTATGATGGATATGTGGAACATTTTTATTACTTAAGAAAAGGTTTGTGTGATAGATGGGTGATAGGACACAACTCCAATTTGGTCGAGAATATCAAAGGGGTCGATATACCTAGGACATATAAATCCCCTCTTCCCAAATCTCATGACTCTCTACCCTAGATATTGGAAGAGGAATAATATATCTCCAGCCTCAAAATACAATTCTAATTGTTGGTCTTTAGTATAACTCTTCTGTTAGGTTTGTAGTTCCTAAATGTGTTGTTTAATGGCCTGGATAATTTCTATGATTTTATCAACCATTTCAGGTCCTAGTTTCTTTCTTTCACTAACATCATCCCAAAATACATGTTTTCAACATTTATTCTAATAAATAGATTCTTATGACCCATTTGGATTCTTAATATAAAACTATAATATTTATTAGAACTCAACCAAATTAATATATTGATCCCACCCCCCATTTATTTTCATTATACATGCCCTAATGTCTCTTCAGGTTTCCAGATAGTCCACTCATATTTGAAATAATTTTTTGGGTGATAAGATATAATATTGCCAAATTAATTATTTTGATCATTTTTTTGTCTTTTCCAGAACATATAAGAAAATTTTAGATCTCAATCAAGAAATAACCAATAATGGTGTTCCATAAAGCCTCAACACTTCTCTAAGGTATATCCTTGAATGTTTATTGGGTGATAATTCATTTCAAATTAATGTGAAATGTGCAATCCTTTTTTGGATTTACACTACAAAAATTTACAATTATTTCCTCTATATTTCATTAAAATATAGGTTTCAAATCCCATATGGGAGGTTTCCCATTACCATGTAGGTATAGATAATGGTTTCATCATCCCAATACACTTCTTCCTTTCAACCATAGCCTTGTAACAAATCGGTCACCACTATGTATATTACATGATCTCCTTCTCCATAGTTTCCCACCAATATTTCACTCGAAGATCACGATACATATTCTTTCACCAAATAATGATAGGGATGTTTTAGATATGTGTTTAATTAGACAACTCATTCATTATATTTATATTTGATTGTACACCTAGTCATAACCCAAAGCATACAACTCTATAATCATAAGTTTTTAACTTATGGAATTTTCATTTTTTTATATATTCCATTGTATTCTACATTTCCATATAAACTCTTTAAGCATAATTTATCATCTCTATAAAAGGTGTTTCAGAAATAACTTTATAAAGGAATGCTGACATTCCTTGTTTTTTGATACCCATGTCCATAAATTACAAGTATAATAAAATTGGAAGTGTATTAATTATCTTCACTAATATTTTGGTTATATCATTTTTACATAGAATTCATAATATTTTTCTCCTTCCTATGATGGTCATAGATAGAGAGTTCATATTCCCTGATCATAACTAACCATCACCACTGGATCATATTAACCACATTCTATGTGAATATATACTTTTGGCACTTATGATCTGTATATATCTCAATATTCCCCTGATAGAGATAGTTCCACCATATTTTAAATGAAAATATCACTATAGGAAAATATGTATCATGTGTTGGGTTATTCTTCTCATTAGATTTCATCTTCTTTGAGGTGAAAGGGATCACTTTTTTAATTTTCACGAGTACAAAAATTAAACCCTTTTTCAAAGCATTATAGTATTCAACGAATAAATTTACCACTTAAATGAAGTATAAGTGGTAGTGTTGTTATGTGATTAAATTTAAATTCCTTATATATATCTTCACATTTAATATCCTAGAAAAAAACACTTCCCTCTGAGTAATCCTTGTTATTAGGTTGGGCAATCCTGACAATTTTCTCAAAAATCATCTATAATACAATGATTGTCAAAGGAAACAATGTATACACATTATAGGGACTAGTATAATACACCACTTAATTTATTATTTCATATAAAGGGTCTAAATATATCCCTTTTATGGTGATAACTTACCACAATAATGATATATCATCAATCCATATCTCACATTTAAAATACATTCATAAAACATTTCATTTCACAAAGTCATTAGAACATTATTCAAATTCTCTTCATGATCCTCCTTACTATTAGAATATATCAGAATATCATCAATAATTACTACCCAAAAATTAAGGGAATCTCTAAATACTCTATTCATTAATCCCATAAATATTATTGGGGCATTACTGAGCCTGAAGGGAATCACTAAGAATTCATAATTTCTGTATATTGTTCAAATGGAAGTCTTGGAATATCTTATTTATTCACCTTTATAGGTTCATATCCTAACTAAAGGTCTTCATTAGAGTAATAATGGGACCCACAGAGTTGATTTAAAAAGTTGTATATCTATGGATTGGGATACTATTTCTTTATCTTGATTTTATTTAGTTCATGAAAATCATTTCAGAGGAGCGTCAACCTATGCTTCTTCTTGAAAAATAAGAATGTTTCACCTATGATAAACCACTCAGTCATATAAAACACTTTTTTCATATTTCCATATAACGGAATATTTTTTCTTATTACTCAATAGTGGATATTTTTTAATGAGTCTTGAATATAGTCATAGATCTTGGTATATGTTTTTACTGACCCGACTCTTTGACCAATGTATGAACTATTAGTTTTTCATTGTGGAAAATTTAAATGTTTATCATGTAGTCTTCTTATAATGATAAGGTGTTCGTTGGATTATCCAAGGATCTTATATAGCCCAAAGATATGAAAATGTGAATGAAGTCTTGGTTACACGGTTTGATTGCAACCATGCGACCTAGGTACACGGCCTTACTACTACTATAGTTGAGATCTACAAGATATACGCACAGTGAGTTAAATAATGTGCATAGACCACATGATGTGCCCAATACGGTACTGAAGTACGCACGTTTTGTGCACAGTTTCACTAACCGTGTGCAGAAACCGTGTGATCCCATTTTTAGGAAAAATGTCCATTTCTCCCCTACCTCCTTTTAAATTCTTATTTTTTTTGCATCACTTATATAGATAGAGTCTACACACATCCATTCCTGGGAAACTCAAGCCTCTATATCCTAGTATCACTTTCTAATCCTCCATTCAAAGACCAATTATTGATCCAAGAGAAGCATCAGATTGGACAAGGTAAGCCTAACCATGTATACTCCTCCTTCCTCTATTAATCTCTCCATATGTTACAGTATTTCGATGCAGTATCATTCACTCTATTTTATAGGCATTGGAATAGAACTCATATCTACTCCAACCAGCTCAGAATCTAACGTTGATATTTAGTGTGGCATCTTTTATGGCCCCAAGGTAGGTTTTCATATAGTTTTCCATTTGAATTTTGGTCGTTTTGTATTTATATAGTCCTTCCGTGAGACTACCTTTGTTGAGATCCACAATTGTGTTGATTCCATCATGTATAAAGTATTGAATATCCTTGATATTAGTGAATTGGGATTGTATTACAGTTTTAGATATCACCCTTTCTTTGTTTGGATCTACAAGGTATGTTCCACCAAAATTGGAAATTTTAGGCCAATTTCTCCAAAATTCTTAATTATGGTCTGTAGCTCCTAGAATGGGTTTTAATGAAATTGTCCACTGTACTATGTGTATTTAGAGTTTACCAAGGTCACTTAATGGTTTTTATACCCTTCTAGTTAATAATTGTCTAAAAGGTTATGTGAGTATTTTATGTGTAAATTTGGACCTTGACACCTTTAATTGAAATGGATTTTCCATGTTATGAAAATTGAATGGTTGTATTTTTATGTGGGCTGGGATGATTTGGCCTAAAAAATATAATAGATTTTTTCCAATATAATAATTTCAAGGGATTTCATGGTTTTCCATTGCAATATTTTATTATTAATGGCATTACATAATTGGTATTCTTGTTTATTTTGAAATTTTATAAGATGGTTTTCCTTACATTATACAATGTGAATGATTATGACATTCCTATCATTTTTACATAGAATGTGAATGTAAGGATGCAATGCATTCACACCCCATGCCAATTATGAAATGTATGGTTGGGATTCATGTTTATCTCACACTGATGGAAATCTATATGAATCTTTGGGCAGTAGAGATTCATACACTATGCTAGTTATAATCTATATATGGATGGGAGGTTTTATTACCCAATGCCAGTAACATGTATGTATGGTTGGAATTCTTACACCATGAAAATATCATATATGAGTGGGTGGTATTCTTACCCCACACCACCTTTAATATGTATATATATATATGTATGGATAGATAGATGAGAGGAATTATTACCTCATGCAAGTGATAACCTATATATATATGTATGGCCTTGACGCATTCTTACCAACTTCCAGTGATAATTGATATATATATATAACTCATGACCTACTCATACATTCCACTATTGAGATGAACCAGGTAGACCCTCTAGGTGTCCATTATGAACCGGAGTATGAGTTAAATTGTTTATTTGGTATTGATTTAATTTCATGTTATTGGTTTCAACCTGTTTACATATGACTGAACATGTTTTACACGTATACACTATTTTTGGTGACCTAATAAAATTTATCTCACACCCTACTCAACCCTACTTTTGTACTTGAGATGACCATTTGATTGTTGGTTTGGATAGGGGCAGACAACACAAATATGGTTGTTAACTCTTTTTCCTAGATGATGCTTAGGAGGAGAGGATCAGACATAATCTCTTGAATCTATGGATCAAATTTTTCTTTTGATCTATTTTTTTCTTTTTTATTAGTATTCCGTGTTCTTGTTTTCTGTAACTTTTTTTACTATCATTTCATGCATGCTTATCTATATTATACTCTACCTATGAGGGTTTTTCTATATTAATTAGTCATCTACTATCTACTTCATCTACCTATATTTTTAAGATTTTGTTATTTTAAGTTGATGGTACATCAATTGTATACTCTGAATGATGGTATAGTCTCCCCCACTAATTTACCTTCCCACCCTCATGGCTATTCAGAATCCCCTGACTTAAAGGGAGGTGTGTCAGGGGTCATGTGGCCATCTAGGCTTAGGGAATATGTTACATGGAAACCATGTGAGGGATATCACAAAGTTTTATTATAAGAGTTCTGTTATTTATTTAATATTTTGAGATAGTATTTTGGAGATTGGGAATGATAGGGACTTGGTCACAAGCCCTGGTTGGGTGTCATGACCCTAAGTTGTGGTAAGGACCATATTGCTTAAATTATTATTGATATTAACTCTTCTATTACAATTGATATCATTTACCATTGTTGATGCACATGTGTTTTGATGTCATTGAGATTTATGATATTGAAATTGTGATTTCATTTTTCAACCCGATGAAAAGGGGGTTATCTGTTAGAACATGCATCCCGATAAGCATAATATGGGTAGGCAATAAATTTTTACATGTCATGTTTAAATTTTTAGTATCAACTGTCTATTGAATTTATTTGTGTCCTATTACATATATAAAATTGTGTTGAATCCTTTCTATAGGATTTGTATTTTTATATGTTGTTTGTTTAGTGGGTGATACGCTTTGATTCATAAGGTGTATGGGACCTTATGGATCTGAAAATGTCATTTCGACTATATCACCCATTTGTATAATGATATAATAACATGGATAGTCCCAATTTAAATGTACATAATAACTATGTGAGTGTCATATTTTTATTCATAAGGTGAATGATCCCTTATTCGCCGGAAAATGAAATATCATTGTATTTAGCTGGTTAAAATGACTTCTATCTATAGAACAACATTTTTGAACATTCCTGACATAGAAATTTGACCTGAATAAGACCTTAGTTGTGAGTAGTGTGTGTTTCTCTATTTTTATGGAATTTTATGGTTTTTTATAACGTCTAGTCCTAGATTTAAAAGTATGCATAGATCCATGTTCATTCATAAAAGAATGTTGTAGTACATGTCCTAGTTTTATGAATGTAATCTCTTAAAATGTGTTATTCCATTTTCATACATTTATTTTGTGTTTTAGAAGTATTCCACCATGACATCCTCGAGTTTTTAACCATAATGGAAAGAATATGATGTCCCTTAAGTGGTGGTCCTAGATCCACTAGTTTCTCTTCATGTCGAGGCACATGTGGATCCTCCTTATATACCTGAGTTAATCATGCATTCCCTATTTTGGGAGGGTTTCTTACGAATGATGTAGAACATTTATGGTGGAGTTAAACCTACCCTAAGCATGGAATAGTTGGCTCACAGGTTTTAGTTTTAGAATCCTCCTAATTTCTCATCGGATGGAGGACAACTCGATGCAGAGTATTGGATCGAGGCGATCTTCTCTATCTTCAAGCACGTAGAGACACCTCTAGAAGAGATGGTCAAAATACCTTCTTACATGCAATAAGACTCATCCAAGAGGTGGTGGGATGTCATTATCCATGTAGTCCAATATAGAGAGATCATTTGAGATGACATCCAGAATATCTTTTATGACTATTTCTTTTCCCAGATTCTATGTTTTGATAGATCTAAAGAGTTTATGAATCTATAATAGGTAATTATGTTACTAATGGATTACACATATTGTTTCCTTGAACTGTAGTGTTTTTCTCTTTCTATTTTTGTTGATGAGAATATGGTTGTTATGAAATTTGAGGATGGTTTGTGTTACACCATCTGGTTTCAAGTGAATGTTTTTAGGATGATAACTAACTCAAAATTCAAAAAAATGACTCTAAGTACATAGAGGAATCTAAGAGGTGTTTAGGGTGTAAGACAAGGATGTTCAAAACCAAAGGATTAATGTTCCTCCTCCTTTAGGTGAAAGAGATTTTTTGTGGAATCTCAAGGAGGTACTAGTGGATAGGATCCTCTTGCAGGTGGTTCTCCTATTTTTCACATGTGTGGGGTGCCATGACATTTAAAGAGCTAGTGTACGTTGAATCTAGTGGAGTGAATAGGTTATGGATAGAAGGGCCATCTCAACTATTTCAACAAAACATTCCCACCATTTCCTAGAGAGTATGGATCCACACCTACTCCCTGATATGGATATGGGTCGATAGGATCACAACATAAAAGTAGGTAGAATACCACAGGTCTAAAAGGCCATGGTGGTGGTCGAGGAAGATGAAACCAGGATAATGATTCTTAGTACTAGAAGTGGGGGCCTACTCAGGCCAATCATGTAGTGACTTAGGTTCACTGTACTATCTAGTTACATGTAGTCCATCATACATCGCATGAGCGGAGTGTTAGACCATCTACTATACGAGGTGTTATTATCGAAGCCCCCACTTTAGTTTTTACTTTGTTTGATACCGGAGCATCTCAATTGATCATATCTGAGGAAATTGTAGACAGTTTTGGTCATAACATCGAGTATTATCATGGCATTATGACGTAATATAAACCCTTAGTTGTCTTCTCAGAGAAAATTCTACACTATCATAATTCCCCCCCCCCAGATAGGGGTTACCATTTTTGAGTGGAACATGTACATTCACAACATGGCGTGTATCGATGTAATCATTGGGATTTAATAGTTAGTTCACTAAAGATACAATATTGACTTTTATCATTAGAGGGTGAATTTTACATCACTTTAGGACACTCTGCACATGTTTATGGAAGAGTGGGATCTCAGTGAAACATGAGACGGACCTGATAAAAAAAGGTTGGGTAGTGTAATGTAACATTTTCCTAGTTTTTTCCATGATGACCAGGATTTCAAAGCTATTGTTTCTCCTAATATATTGGAACACATTAGATATGTTTTTCTTGGAGACATACCTAATCTACCTTTGGTTCTAGAGGTAGAGTTTTCTATTGATCTTATTCTAGGATCAGCACCTATTACCATTCCTCTGTATGGGATGGAAACTAAGGAGCTTCTGTAACTCAAGAACTAGTTGGAGGATCTGGAGGAGAAATATTGTATATTCCCATAACTTCTTCTTAGGTTTCACCTATCCACCTTTACAAAAAAAAAAAGAAAATGGTACTATTATGATTTGTGTGGATTACCATTACTTAAATTAGATAACTATCAAGAAACTGTTTCATTTTCCTAGAATAGAAGACCTTTTTTATCAACTTCATGGATCAAAGGTGTTTTCAAAGATAGATCTAAGGTCAGGATATCATCAAGAGAATGTTGGGGACTTCATACATACCTCACACAACTTTTTAGAGTAGTTAAGGTCTCCATGAGTACCTGGTTATGCCATTTGGACTCATGAACACACATGATATATTACTGTATCTTATAAATCAATTTATCAACCCATATCTAGAATCATTAGTGGTTGTCTTAATTGAATATATCTTATTTTAGTCTCTTTCTGGACATGACCATGAAACCCATATTTTGATCATGTTGAATACAATAAGTGATAATCAAATCAATGCAATGGCCCGTAACTACCACTTTTGGATCCATAAAGTTCACTTTTTGGGTCAATTCATCTCATAGTGAGGAGTTTTAGTTGAGGTATAGACTGTGAAGGCTATGGATTATTTGGATAGGACCAATAATGTATTTGATATTTAGATTTTCTTCGGGATTTCTAGATACTCCAGGTAATTTATTAAGGATTTATCACACCTTACTACAACACTTACAGGATTGATAAAGAAGGGAGTGAAAAAAGAATGGTTAGTATCTTATGAAATAGCATTTCAGGAAATTATGGAAAGACTTACTTTGGCACATATACTGAATATTATAGAGTTGGGAATGGATTATATGTATATTGTAATGCATCAAGTATCGGGCTTGGAGCTGTTTTGATATAGGATGAGCGAATTGTTATGTATGATTCCCTACAGTTGAGGCCTCATGATCATAATTACCTGATGCACATCCTCAAGCTCCCTGATTTTTTTCACGCCTTACGTTGTTCGAGACATTATTAATTGGGAGAGAATTTTGTAGTATTCACATACAAAAAAACCTCCAATACTTCTTCACCCAATGAGATCTAAATATCAGGAAGTGTAGGTGGTTCATGTTCCAGTAATCAATTGATTTCGAACATTCATATACTACAAGGAAATGGAATTCAGTGGTCGATGCTCTGAGATGAAGAACTCCAACATAGGATGTTTAGGATTCTGGTGACGAATGGATGTTTATGGAATTATTCTCAGAGATGAACACTAAAGTTCATAAAAACCATGGTTAGAATATTCTCTCAACCATTGTAGTGACATCTAATCTTCTGGATTGAGTACGGTTGACATATCTATCAAATCATGAAGGCCGCTTCCTATGGGAATTTGTTTTAGATAACGATACATCATTATGTATGGATTGTCGATGGGGGCGATACTCTTATATTACGTGGGAGTATATGGGTCCCCAGAGACATCGAAGAGAAGGTGCTGAGGTATTTCAAGGCCTTTTCATGGGAAGTTCCCCCTTAGGTCACCAAAATGTATCAATATCTATGATGTCAATATGGATGGCCTAGTATGATTTTTGATATAACCAACTTAATCACATGATTTTACACATGTCTATAGGTGAAGGTGGAATATCATTGTTTGGTGGGGATTATTTATCTATTTTACATTCCAGAGTGTAAATGGGATGAAATTTATATGGAATTTGTTATTGGTTTTCCCAGATAACCTTATGGAAGTAATGTAGTGTGGGTTTTCATTGACCAACTAATGAAGTTCGCAAACTTCTTACCTATGAGAGAGAGAGATTTAATGTTGATAAACAGGGAATATTGTATGACCAAGATGTGGTAAATCATCAGGGAGTGCCTCTTTCTATTTTTTCCGATAGAGACACTTGATCCACATCACGGTTCTAGTAGGGGTTTTAAAAGGCATTGGGTACGTAGGTAGATTAAAGAATGGACTATCACCCTTAAACCGATGGATATACGGAGCATAAAATTTAGGTTCTTGAGGATATGCTCAATATGAGCATTCTTGAATTTGGGGGTTCCTGTGAGTAACATATTCCTCTCAATTAGTTTTCCTATAACAACATCCTTCAGGCTAACATCATGATGGCTCCCTATGAAGACTTTTCTGGTAGGCCTTGTTGCTCACCTATTTGTTTGTTGGAGGTAGGGGAAGAAGGAGTTCTTGGGGCTCATATTGTTTAAGGGACATCAAAGTAGGTACAGCTGATCCGGAAGCACATGTTGACAGATCAGTCTAGATAGAAGTATTATGCCAATAGACAACGATGACCTCTTGAGTTTGAGCTTAGGGACTAATGTTTCTTGAAATTATTTCCATGTTTGGGGAATTGACATGTTTTGATGTAGGGAAAGCTATTGTCGATAATCATTGGTCCCTTTGTGTTTGTGAATAAGATCACAATAGTGTCTAACTAATTGAAACATCCGCATAGATATTGATCTATGCATGATTTCATTCTTGTATCTTTACTCCATTGATATTTTCCAGACCTATCTCACACCTTCCATCCTAATGAGGTGGAGATGGATATGGATTCTTCCTTAAAAAAGTATCTAGTTTGTATTGTTGATTGAAGAATGATGAAACTCTAAGGTAGGTATGTTCAACATCTCGGTTGTTATAGCATCATGACCATGTATAGGCTAAAACCTGGGAGGGGGAAGATGATATACAATCTCCGTTTCTAGAAATAATTACTAACAATACCTATTTACACTCATATGGGAAGCTGAGTTTCTATGAATATGAGAGGTTGTAATGAACCTACTCGTTGAAATATGAATAAATCTTTACATTTTTTGGATAACATAAATGGCCCTAATGAAGTTAAATAATGAGGTTATGGCGGTAATGGGAGTTTCGAGGGCACTTCCGGAGCCTGGAGCTCTGAAAAGTGGAATGTTGAATGGGCCGCAATGTTTGTCTACAACTATACTACCCAAGAAGATATTTTTGCATCTCCAGTAGTAGGGATCATCACAATATAAACATGGATAATGAAACCATACAAATAGATCATGTGATGTTCATGGTTAGGTAGCGGAGTATGAATGGTTTTTGAACGGTTTCACTAATCGTGCGCAAAAACCGTGTGAGCCTGTTTCTGAGGGAAAAATGGAAAATTTTTCACTCCATCCATTTAAGTTATACTTTTATTTTTCTCCTACATTATATAGACATATATCACACAGTTATTTCCCTTTGAAGATCAAACCCCTTTCTCATTGGGTCTCTAACTACTCCTCTATCCACCGACCGATTCGTAATCTGAGAGAAGCATCGAATAGGACAGTAAAAGGATAACCCTACTTACTCTTCCTTCATCGCTTAATATATTCATATATTGAGACATTTATATGTAGGTTCATTCACCTGATTTTCCGGTCGTTGGAATGAAACTAAGATCTACTCCAACCTTCTCCAAATCTGAGGTGATATCCAGTGAGGTATCATTCATGTCCCTAAGGTAGGTAGTCAGGCATTTTTCCAGTTGAGTTTTAAAAATTTCATATTTATTTCATCATTTTGTGATCCGAACTTTGCAAGATCCTATATTTTTTTGACTCCTTCATGTATAAACGAACCTAGAGTCTGTATATTGGTGAATTGGTTTTAGATTATGGGTTTAGAGATCCCCCGTGATTTTTATGGAAACCCAATTGTTGTGCCACCAAAATTTCCCATTTTAGTTGAAAGTTTCCAAAATTTATAATTATTATTTGTAGCTCCCAGCATGGTTTCTAATTTACTTGTCCATTTTCCCATGTTTATTCATAGTTTACCAAGGTGAATAAATATTAATCATACCATTTTGGATAATAATTGGCTAAATGGGAATGTGAGTATTTGACTTCGACATTTGGACCTTGACACCTTTACATGAAATGAATTTACCCTATTAAGAAAATTGGACGGTTGGATTTTTAGGTTGGGTGGGATGAGTTGAACTAAAAATTGTAAGTAATTTTGTTCAATATAATGGTTTCAAGGGATGGTTTTACATTCCTGTTTCAGGTTTTACTATTAAAGGCATTGAATAATTATTTTTCTTGTTCAATTTTATTTAAGGTATGATGGTTTTCAATACATTATATAATGTAAATGCTTATGAAATTTCTATCCTTGTGACTTAAAATATTAATGTGTGGATGATATAAATTCATACCTTATGTTAGTTATGAAATTCATGGGTGGGAGACATATTTACTCTACACAATTGACAAACTCTATATATCTATGGGCGAGAGGCATTCTTACACTTTGGTGGTTATAACCTCTATATATATGTGATGTATTCTTACCCCATGATAGTATCATGTATGGAATGGAGTAATTCTTACACCATACAAGTATCTTATACATGGGGAGTCATTCATACCCAAGGCCATCTATGATATATATATATATATGGAAGACATGTGTTCTTACCTCGTGCCAGTGAAAACCTATATCTATACATACATGTAAAAGAGGCATTATTACCTCATGCTAGTGATAACCTATATATATATATTTACTTATTCAGGCATTCCAGTATTGAGATGAAGCAGGTAGATCAGAAAGGTGTCCTTTGGGAACTTAAGAAGGGGGTAAATTGTTTTTTCGGTATTGTTTTACTTTATTACTATTAGATTCACCCTATTTAGTTATATGAACCACCTAGATTACACAAAGTCTCCATTGGTGGTGGAATAATGAGATTTATATCACACCCTATTTGGGATGCCTTTTGAACCTAAGAAGACAATTTGCCTATCGGTCTGGATATGGGGAAACACCACTCATCTAACGGTTAAATTCTTTTCTTAGTCGAAGCTATATAGTAGAAGACAAGGATTATGCTTGAGATGATATGGCCTAGCTCTTGGATTTTGATCTATTTTGTAACTATATATTTTTATTCTAACTTCTTGTTTTCATTACCCATTTTTTACTGGCATGTCAAGCATACATATATGTATCAGACACTTCATATAAGGATTTTTCTATATTATTTATTTTTTTCTATATATCTCATCTTCTTATATGTTTATTTTTCCACTATTGTGTGTTGTTGGTACATATGTTTTGTACTGTGAAATTGGGGTACAGTCTCCCTACTGATTTACATTCACAACCCCACTACTATTCGAAAGCCCCTATATTAAAGGGACACAGTCTAGGGGACATGTGGCCAACCGATCTCAGGCCACGAGTAATGTGGTAGCTAGGTATAAGATGTCACAATATTAAATTCAGAATTCAACCTCTCGGTTATGAGGAAGTACTAAAAACTCTTCATGGAAAACATCATTTTACTCCCTCAAAATGGGATATTATACACGAATGATTCACTCCATTTACTCAATAATTTTATATTTATATTATTTCCCATAAGGAATAAATATAAACACATTAGATGAATATTCCAAATGATATTTCTCCTCCTACTTAAACTTGTAAATAATTAAACAATTACATGGGATATGAAGAGTGGACTCACTCTCCTAACAGTTGATGTTTTCATTATATAAGGAACATCAATCCATAATATATCATCAAAATCCAGTAATTTATTACAGTATTTCCAGTTATTTATAATCTAAAAACGTTTACTGGGGAGTTTTTATATACTTTGGATGCAATAATTACCCCATTTTAAGTTCTCATAGAAAACTAATCCACCATGTTTTGAGGCATGGTTTGAAAGAATATTGTATACATGGAAGATATAAAATCTATATAGAAATAGGATTAAAAATTACATTTTCTTTTCTAGAAGGAATAAAAACATAATTATCACAACATGATTTTGGGGATCTACCTCATTTGTAGTTATAGAATATGCACATGCACGCTCTCAATAACATGGATGTTGTTATCATTCATTATCTCTAAAAACCCTTGGCTTGGGGAATTATCTCTCATAATGTCAGAGTTCCTTTTTTTGAAAAATGGTTAATTAAGTTGAGTGTCGATTAGAACCATATTTTATTTTTCCGTATTATTAGGATTTATCATTTACCTTAGTCATTTATTATCCATTATCCCCTATTCTCCAATCATTAATAATATATTGTTTCCTTAGAATAGTTCTTAGGGTGTTTCTTCCTACACTATTGACACATTAGATTTTGGGTCTTCATTTTATGTGGATATTTATATATAGATACCACTAAATTAGACTTCGTATTATGATTTGTATCTCTATATCCACAAGGCCATTGAAATTCACACATCTCCATCTCAAACGTATGGGAACAATATATAATATAATCCTAATTTTGATATTATCAAATTACGAAAATCTTTTCATAAACCTAATGTTTTAGCAACTAAACTTGTGGTTCACATTTAATTTAGTTTTCACAAAAAAACAATAGGTATTCCACAAACGACATGTGATGGTTTCCTCATACAACCTAGAAGACTCACCTTAATTTTACTACAAATTGATGAGATCCATATCCATTTCAAGATATTGATTTCATGGAAATTATTTACTAAAAAATATTTTCTTGAGTCCTTCGCATTTCATGGTATCAATATCCACTTTGGTCTTCTTTTTATTGATAAGTTTATACCACTAATTGGTTCTCCCGTCCAGATGATAAATTGATAGAGAAATGTTTTCTTATTTTTGACAATTGAGTGGTATAGATTATTGTTTCAATATAGTTAATACGTTATTTTTTATTAGGGGATAAAAATATCCACTAAATATAGGAGGCCTTTCTCTCATAAATAACTCATCCAAAAATTTATCATTCTCATGATAAGTTGTTAGTTATACATGATCCGTGTTTTAATTATAAGCATGAGTCGGCTGATCCAGTAATAACATGATTTTCCCATCTCCCACTCTCATTACATTATTAATACCATATAGGAAATCCTCATATTTGTAATAACATAGGTTGTTGGCATGGTTCCTCTTATTTCCATCCATTAACTAAAATTAAGGGAGAATTTGACGAGAAATATATATATAATAAACTTATTAAAGGTAAAATGACATTAAAAGGATTAATTTATAAATGAAATGTATATACTAACTTATGAGCCTAGAGGATTAAATCTACGTAATCTATATTAATTTCCCAATAACCATTTCTATCCTAAAATTATATTTAATCCCTTCAGAATTATCCGTAATGAGTTTGTGAATTTTTAAAATATTATCCCCCAAGTGTATGAAACTATGTGTGTGTAAATAACACTATCTTGCATTATATGAAGATTTATCTAGTTCCCAATAATCCCATTTCATGGTTATTACCCATTGGGAAAACTATTCAAGATCCATATGCACATGAAATATTCATATAATGAAATAATTTAATTGATTTCACTCTCTCTAGACGTCACCATAAATACATGATAGTTTCCTATACTTTGACATATACAAAGGGTTATCAATAATGCATTACAATCCTCATACCAAAAAAAAACTAGACCATACTGTGATTTTATATTTATCAATCCAATACATTAACACATATTATTACATGGTTCATAACAAAAAAATAAAATATATACAACCTAATGATCAAGAGGCTTAGTTTATTTGGATTTCTAGGTACATAGAATATCAATATGAAAGGAAAATGAAAAATAATTATTTTTATGTTCATAATGATCTCTTAAATCTATTGGATCTCTTAAAATTCAATAGGATAACATTGAGAGTACATAAAAGGATGTGGTGAGATTTAATATCATTAAATGGATAGACATAATAATGAAACATATCATATGAATTAGAAGGCATAACTTGATATCATAAAATAAAAATATTGAAAATAATATGGGGGCATAGCATAGTGAATATGGAATCATAAGATAATGACTAAATAGTAGAGTGTAAGAAACATAAATCATGACGTAAATATAAGTTGATTATAACTTCTAAGAGAACATTACATTGTGGACAAAGTCTCATTGTGGAATAGGTTCCCTCCCTAATGCCATACATTTTATCTCATAAAGAAAAAATAATATAAAATTCCTTAGAATCCCATTTTGGAACACTAATTAAAACATAAAAATTCATACTTGTTCCATAAAACGAAATCAATATTATGTTATAAACATTGTAATTAAAAATGGAAATAAATTTTTTTCATAATATTTCCTCATATCAAACTAAAACGAGAATTTTCTTTGATTCCAAAGAGAATACGTAATTAAAAATTATTCATATAAAAATATGAATAAATAATCAATTGTTTTAAAAAATGGTTATATTTTTGGAAAAAATACATTATTTGATAATTTTATAAAATTTATATGCGATATAAATAATCCCCTTAATCTGATGTGATTTGTTGGAAGAAGTAAATTGAGAAATGAAGCTATGTTATGAAACACACATTCAAAGGAATGGAGTTTATGCTACCTATATATTAGAAAGATATATGATATGATTTTAAAATTTTTCCATAACTGTATATGGATATAAAAAATATTTACAAGGAGAATGGTCATATCAACATGAAAAATGTTTGTTGGGAGAGATCCCTTAACATAGGCTCTAGATTCACACAGCACTTGAAGTTAACATCCAAGATAATAAAATTAAATTCCGTAATTACTTAATTAAGAAAATTTCTCATCCATATTTTATTTTTCATTTTTTTATTATGTTCATTTATAACTCTTTCCCTGAGATATGATGTTATATTTAGTTATTATAAGGTTATTAATCTCATTCTACCATGGTCGGATCACTAGATTACAATTATTAATGTTCATATGAAATTCGAATAAAACACAAGAAGTTTTTTTAATTTAAATTTCTTTATAAATTTAAGTTTCCCCAAAAACTCATCAGTGTTCCAACCAAGTGATTATCCTTTTAGAAAAATCATTATCTTTATACAGTTAATACATTTAGCTCATTTTACATACCATCAATAACAAGAATAATTTTTTAACTAAATTGTTGCTGAATCAATATAAAGTTAAAATAAGTTATATTATACCTATAACAATCATATAAGATCATAAAAACATTTTTTTACCATACTTGTAGGTGCTGGGGATAAAATATATATATTTTTCATGGAGGTGGTGAACAAACCATATTGTAAACAATGTTTTCATTTTAGAGTAGAAACATCAGAGTGTATAAGGTGGATATTACATTAACCCATTAAAATTACATTATATAAATAATATTATAGTCATTTTATTATGTTGGATGGGGGATAAAATGAGAAGAAAAAAGAAGGAAGTAAAAAAAGGAGAAGACTAAAGAATATTACCACTTAAAAATGTTCACTTAAAATACTACTTAATGAACATTGTGAATGAAATTTTAAAAGATAAAGGGATTTATGCATGAGGGGAGATATTTGGGTAGAAATTTTTGAAGAAATAGGGCATGTAACATGGATTATAATGTGTTAGTATAAGGGGTGGTGAGGCATGATATTTATAAGTGGAAGATAAGGGTATATTTTACAATTATAATAATTGGTTTATTATTTTGGCTCAAGATTCCACAATAATATTGATTATTTCTAATATATATATAAAAGATTTCATTTTATTTCAAAATAATTGGTTGTTACATAATCCATGACTCAAAAATTCATGTATATAACTTAAAATGCAAAGTACTATAATTTTCCATATTTTACTATTCTCCACAAATTCATCAAATTTATAAAATACCAAAAAATTTATAGTCACAATTTTTGAATGTGTATATATCAAAACTTTCATCCATTTTATGAAAATATTTTTTAAAAATATTATAAAATTAATATTTTATTAAAATACTCATTTATTTTAAATAATAACAATTTTATATTATAGTCAATTTTTTGACACTTTGAAAAATTACTAATGGTTACATAAAATTTTCTTATCATTATAATTGACAATAATTTAAATTTATAAATACATTTTTATTATAATAAAATATCATTGGAATCATTATATTTATTTTAAACTTGTATTGAAAACATTAATGTTGTACCAAAAGAGAAATGTATTCTATCATTTTTAAAAAATTTATTTACTTGTACCATCATATAAATATATCATATTTATATTTTATAAGACACATAAATATTATTTTACACTATAATAGGTGATGATACTAGTCTAATGGTTAAGTTATTATTCTCAATAGTTATATTAGTATTATAATTTTCAAGTAACTATTATAATGGTCAGAATCCTATTCAAATTATCATATGTTTAAAAGCCATTTTTTAACTAGTTTCAATAAATACCTCTTATTTAATTCATTATTCATTCCCTTAGTTTCTCTCATGGGTATATTTATTTTATTTTCTATATCCATGTTGTATTTAAATTATTTTTATTTCATTCTATAATGTTTTCTATGAATGCGGTTATTCTAGTAGATCGAAGATATCAGAAATTTCATATTTTAGTTATCTTTTTTCAATTTTCTAACCCATACTTTTATTTTTAATTATTTTTCAAATTTTATTCTCAAAATATATTTTCGATATTATTTTTTAAAAAATAGTTTTTATCACATGTGAAGTGTGTATTATATAATATCATATTAATAAATAGAACACGATTGTATATTCTGAAGGGAAATTCCATTGATTGAATCATTGGTCGTTGTACTCAATATTATATGAAATGGGGACCATGTTGACCTAATTATGTTTAAAGAACATATTTTATTTTTTGAATATATTATGAATAAGTTGATTAGAATTTTTTATGATGAATCGTCCTAAGTAGATTTTTTTATCATGTTTTGAAGGCATAGAAAGAATAAAACCCATATAAACATAGTAATATGTTATATATCCTTTAAAACTGTATGTATGGAATAAAAATACACTTCGAATCTGTGATGTTAGAGTGTAACTATGTTTATGGATATCTTATGGGATGAATGAGTGTGTATAAATTAGGAAACTAAATAAAAGTACCATAAGAACAAAACTTTTATATTTATTGACTAAATATCTTGACTTGGTCAATAACTAATCACATCGAGGAGTATGTTTCCCAAATCAATGATAAACCCTATAAAAAATCATTATGTTTTATTTACATGCATTGATTTACTGATACGTTTTTGGTGATTTATTGGTCAATTATATCATTTTGTAAATATATAAAATGGAAATATTTTTTCATAACCAAAGGGTGTTATTGTAGTAATTAGGATAATAGGAATATGGTAATGAAATTATAACACAAATTTTAACCTCCTAATCCAAGGTGTCTGCATTAATCCTAAGGGAAACTCAGAAACCACTTTTGGGATTTCGATGATAGTCAAAACGTTTACTAGCTATTACTCCCCCAGAATAGCAATAAAGGAACTATCCCCCATTATAAATAAACTTCTTCAATTATAAGTCATCACGGAAAAAATCATCCTTTTATTAAATAAATAACTTATCAAAATTTTAATATGAACACATAGATATCTTATTAGGATGTCCATGAAAAAGAGCGTTATATATTATATCATTTAATAAAAGAGAGTGCTAAAAAACATTAATATAAAATAAATTCCCAGTGAGGAGTGGGGGTTCATTATCTAAACCACTTACTTAGTTGGAGATGGTTAGACTCTAAATGACAAGTAATTATTTTCAATCTCTATTTTTTATAATGCGTTCACCATGATATCTATAATTTGTTCTTATATTGACACATAATCCAACTCTACCAACCCATGCTAAACTGTTTACCAAATGAAATTATAGTTTATCTGGATGTGCTTTGTCTAATAATTTTTATATGAATAATATACCTTGATTTTTTACATTTGATTATAAATGATTATTTCACATCCACTTTGACATCATCATGTTGTTTATCCATCTATGTAATATGGGAACTTGATCGATTATCCACTCTATATTTGACCTATATAGTGTAGTGTGAGATGAAATCTTGTTTCATTCTGAACAAATAAATTGCAAAATTTCTAAGATAAGAACTCCACTCGATATCATCTTTTGAAAATCCTCTAAACCTTATCAATTTCCATCTACCAATTCTAATGAATAATAAGGATCTTTCCAATAATAAATCAAGTGAAATACTATTGTATTATTGGTTCAGTATATATCTTATTCATTTAAAGAATGTGGATCTCATTGAAATACCTTTGGATCTATATGTATTGGATTATATAAAACCAAATTCTAGGTTGTATCACATTCAATACCAGAGTCTTCCAGTAATCATTCTAATTCAAAATGACATTGACCTATTTTCAGTCATTATCATTGTAAAATGTCATTTGGGAAGAATTTTTTCCAATAGATTGAAAACCTCTATTTGATGTCTCCTGAGAACCTATTTTGCTTATTTTAATTGGGCAATAAAACATCTATTTTTTCCTTGAGATACATACAAACCAAGATCAATTTCTTAAACACCAATCCTAGACATATTGGACCCACACATCATATATTACACTAATATCATAAATTATTCATCTTCTGATCCCCCCATGATTATGTCATTGGAATATATTACAGTAGGTTCTGGGTGCACCGGATATGCGGTAAGCACGGTGACAAACATCACTTTTTTTCATAATCAATGGTTACTCTAATATCTATACGATGTTGAACGTCGTGATCCATGGAATTGAATCAAAAAAATAGGAAAGGGATAGATAACCCAGAATCAAGAGACAGTTGATCAACCCATGTTGTTTATAATTAATTAAATTAAATAAGATTTAAATCTAATTATATTCTTTCATCATTGATTCATTGGTTTACAGATCTGTGGTGAACCATAACTATATTGTGGAAATCATTGGTAAATTTATTCTAGAAGTGATCCAAAATTGTTCAATGAATAATCAAACATTGATGAAGTATTCTCTAGGTGCTATCTCAGATGATCCTTGTGCTTTTAATGTGCACCTTCAATCTCCTTGATAACTGCTTCCAAGGAATACTCCTTGATTCGATAGAGGAGGATCTCTCTCGTTCATTAGAGCATTCTTGGAGAGGGATGAACTCTCTTATCTTGAGAACTTTTCTCTAGTCTATTGTGCACTATGATTTTCTTTCTAGTGTTATGAGAAAATAATCATAATTATATATTTATATTTCTAGGGATAAAATAACATAAATACACAAGTTACCTTATTTATTTTAGTAATCCAAGTGAGTCCCCATGTCAAATAATAATAGTATTATTATTATTATTATTCACATGCTTTACTTGAAAATTATAATTTAATATTTATAAACAAAATAATATTTTACATTATTATTTCTCACCAGAGTGTCCAACTAAGTCCTCCAATACTCTACCATATTTTTTAGAAATTGAATACTATATATTTATTTTTTAAATAAATAATAATGCAATATTTCACCTATAAATATTTATATATTATAGTCAATAAATGAAAAAAAATATATGTATTGCGTATTATTTCCACAATATATTCTCTTTATTCACATGTGACATAATAAATGTGATTAGGAATCCATGAATAATTATTTTTCCCCAACCAGGAATAATATTTATTCAACTTGATAAATAATAAACCATATATATTATTTAACTAAGATTTTGGATACACTTACTATGTGACCCTCTATGCCTATTTCTTTCGGGAATTAGGTGGAGGATCCAAAAGTCCATGTTTAGCATCTAGAAAAATGATAAAGAACCCATAGATAAAGATTTTAATGCTACAACAACATGTCACATCATATGAATACTTACTGTTTAATATAATATCTTTGTATCAGTATCTATAATCAAGAAGGTTGCATTCTAGTGCCATCAACCCATGTGCTCAATTTCTCTTTATTCAATTTCATATAAATTTAACCTTATATATAACACCATATACTTGGATTTATTTAGGATATATCATTTCCATCAAAGGGCCTAAGATATAAACTTCTGTTAAAGAAACAAAGGGGAAAATCCTTTCTCACATTATTCATTAATGTAATATTACTGATGACACACCAAACATATACTTCCTAACAGTGAACATATATCATCCTTCCTTTCATCAATACATATAGGTGTGTGGCTCATAATACACATTAATAATTGCATTAATATCTATGGACCAATACACTTGTCTGCATATAGGAACATCCAATGACACATAGAAATGTAATATTCCTAATAGTGGGTCTCATTCTCATAATATCCTCCTAGACATTCACAAGGGGGTACACCATGGGAAGGTGTCTCAAATTCATATGAGTCTCCACAGATGATAGCATATATCAATTGTGTACCTAAAATGATATCATCTAGATATAGAAAATTTATTCAAGAATAGTGTCATAGCACTTCTGGGTTCTCATCATAGCAGGGATTCACTAGGTCCTTTTAGTGTGGCAGTTACTCTTAGAATATTATCTCAAAAAGTGTCATATAGAAGAAAAATAATGATGTGATAAGGAATTTATTAATATTAAAAACCATGAATATAAGTTCTGATAAAGTATAGAAGAATTTGGTTCTAGGGCACCAACTCCAACAGACACCCACTTGAACTAGATCCAACTACTAACAACATTCAGTACGCTAAATATTAAACGATCTTCAAGATTCTTCTAAGATTGGACATTATTCAAGGGTTCTGACATATTCTATTTTGTGGGTACTCTACTCTCTGCAGTATCACTCCTATGAAAAAAATCCAAGTTGAGGTTATACTTCTAGAGTATGTTCTTTGTCCATTAATGTGACCATGGATCCTTTTTGAGATCAAATGCTATAGTATTATAACAATACAATGTGAATGATTATTTACTTCTAGTTAACACATCAATCTCTTGGAAAATGTTCTGAATCCAAATGGCTTCCTTGAATATATAATAATATGATATATACTCAGACTCTGTATTTTAATCTACCAAAATTTTCTGCTTTGAACTCTTCCAGCTCATAGCTCCTCCATTGAGAAAGAAATCATATCCTGATTGAAACTTTAGATCATTCTGATCTGTCTAATAATCAGAATTGGAATAACCTCTTGTGATAAGCTCCTCTCCTCCTCCATAAACTAGTAACATATCCTTAGTTCTTCCAAGATACATAATGATAGTTTTTACAATAGTCTAATATTATTCTCCTTGATCTTCCTTATATATACCTTTCATGATCAATGAATATGAAACTTCAAGTCTTGTACACAACATTGAATACATGATTGATATTATCGTTGAACCGTATGGGATCATTATAATTACATATTTCTCCTATTGGGTCTGTGGACAAATTTTTTGTAAATATGTAAACCATGTGACACAGGAGCCAATAACCTATTGGATTTTTCCATACTAAAACACTTTAGTATCTAGTAAATATATGTACTTTGGATTAGACATAATAACCTATTGGATCTATCATGAATGATCTTGATCCATAGAATATAGGATACTTAGCTTAAGTCCTTTATAGATAATCCCTGGTTCAACTAGTCCATAACTGACTCTAAGACTGGTATTTCATCTCTAATAAGTAATATGTCATCAATATACAATACTAGGAAAATGAATGCATTCTCATTAATCCTAGTGTAAACACATGCCTTGCATTCATTATTAATGAATCCAAATTCACTTCGGGCTTCATCGAATCAAATATTCCATGAATAGATTGATTTTTTCAATCCATAAATAGATCTATATAAATTGAAATACCTTTTGGAACCACCTGGTGTCATAAAACCTTCTAGTTGTATCATATAGACATCCCCCTAAAAGATCCTATTGAGGAATGAAATTTTGAAATCCATCTTCCAAATCTCATAGTCGTGGTAATCTGCTATGGAAACTATGATTATTATTGATTTGAACATGTCAAATGGAGAAAATTATTCATCATTGTTGACACTTTGGCACTATTTAAAACCATTAGCCACCAGGATTTCATTATATGTACATAGTTTACCTTCCACGTACAATTTTCTCTCGAATACCCATTTACAACCAGAAGGCGTTAAATCAGTTGGCGCATCAACCAAAACCCAAACACGGTATTGATACATGGAATCCACTTCAAAACTCATATCCTCTTGACATGTTGTAGCTTATGTGATCACTGTTGCATCCTTGAAAGAGAGAGGTTTGTAATTGTCCAACCATAATGAGTCCCCATCTTTAGTGAATCAAAACCCATATCTCTTTGGTTCTATTACCTCTCTTACTCTCCTATAATGAACTTGTGAATCGGGAACTACTTCATCTACGGGGACCTTTGGAACCTGTTCCTATACCAATTCATGAGTATCTTGAGTATCAACTTCATCAAAGTAAATCTTCACCCCACTATCCCTTTTATGTATTTTCTCCTTCTCAATAAACATGACGTTTTTTGTGACATTCACTTTATTATCTATGGGTTTGAATATGTGGTATTCCTTTTTTTCCTTAGGATACCCTATAAAGAAACACTGTGTGCCCAATGTGGTAGTTTGTTGTATGAGAATCCCCGAAAAATTCATCACAACCCCATATATGTGTATGTGATAAAATTGGTATCTTTACACACCATATCTCAAAAGGATTTCCATTTTTCACATTAATTTCCACTCAGTTTAATGTGTACGATGGAGTTTGTAATGAATATCCCCATATCGTTAATTAAAGATATGCATGACTCATCATTAACCTTACCATGTGAAACATTGTAATGTTACTCCTTTCACTAACACTGCTCCACTATGGTGTATATGGTGGAGTGATTTTATATAGAAACCCAAACTCTAGTATAAATTTCATGACCTCTTGGTTAAGGTATTCACCACCACGATCTGCTAAAAACATATGTATCTTATTTCCAATCTAATTACATATTTTATTATTGAATTCCATGAATTTATCAAATGACTCCAAATTATACATCATCATGTAGATATATACATATATACTCAAGTCATCAGTAAAAGTTATGAAGTATGAATATCCACCTATTTCTTCTTTTGGAAATGGTCGACACATATCAGTGTGTACCAATACTCGAAGCTCTATGGCCCTTTCACCCTATCCTCCAAATGTTGTTTTGGTCATTACTCCTTAAAAAAGCATAACATATATCATGTGGTTTTATCTCAAAATATTCTAAATAACCATCTTGACATTGCTCTGTCAAAATCTTTCTGTTCACATAACCAAGATAGTGATACCACAGTTGGGTTTTAAATGAGTCATGTGAACTGGAATCATTTTCAATTTCAAACACATGGTTATATTGACTTAGTGCATATATACCATTATTTAAATGTTCCATACCATAAAATATGTTTTCCTTATAATATAAAAAAAATATTTCTGTAAATTAAAATAAATCCATCTGTATCTAATCCTGATATAAAACCTATGTTTTTTGTAATAGTTGGTGCATAATAAAAATCAAATAAAATAAAAATCATCCATGTTGACAATGAAAGGTGGTAATCACCAATGGCATGAGGAGATTGCCTTGCACCATTGGAAACTCACAGATCCACCTTTCCACTAGCAATTTTCTAAAATCTACTTGGTTCCTACATTTGGATATACATGTCATCCCCAAAAGATATATTAATACCCAATGTATAGAAATGTAAAGATTGAATTCAATAACCAAAACAACTTTAGCTTCTCATTAATTTTGGGTGCAGTTTCTTTTCCCATGGTTTGGGTTTCTTTAAAAAAACATACCACCTACTCTTCATTTCATTACCTATATATATTCCCCTTCATGGAAGGAGGGTGCTCAAGAGCTTTATAATCTTTATAGGTATTGGTACCCTCTTCATTGTTATTGTTTTATTTGTTATTAATAATATGGAATGTTGGTTTTTCATTCCCAAAGTACATATCCACTTGGAAAATCATGGTTATAAATTATAATAGACATTTCTCATTGTTAATCATATTATAATTCACAAAAAAATTATATAAGGTCATGGGATGTGATAAAGTAAAGGATCTATATGAAACTCATCTCGGAATTCAATCCCTAATATGTATAGGAATTCAATATTTCCAAAAAACATGACTACATGAGGCCAAGCTGGCACAAAATCACTACACTTAGTGGTAAACCAATCATTGGATTTCTCATACCAATCCTGTTTCTCTTTATCATGATAGAGATCCTAAAGGTGAGACATAATGGTGTAGGAATCTATATCCGCATGTTCCTTCAATTGCTCATTTCACAAGGACAATAACATGAAGCACTAAAAAAATTTAGTATCATTTAGGTGTTTCTCATAGAGAGATATCTCTTCATCATGTGACTCATTTCTATTCACAACTAGTAAATGTTCTTTAATCACCTATTATTTTCTTTCATGGTGAAGGATGATACATAAACACCTCTGAAATTCCTAGAAATTTATTCTGGTGAGAATTTTTTACTTCTCGAGTATGGTTCATAGTGATATGTTTGATGTAATTATTAGTAATGTTTCTACAAATAAGATAAGCAGATATTTTTTATGTTATTTAGTAAAATTTGAGAAATAAATATATAATATATTTTGTAGTCTCCTACTATTTTATTAAAAACCAATACCCCTCACCATTGTCCCCGAAATATCTTATTTCATGGACATACTAGTGGAAAGGATCCATATTTTCATTCTTGTTACCACAACATATCTTGGTTATGAAATTTAATAGGTTTAAGGTAGGAATTCCAAATTTCACCTGCATTAACTTTTAGTTCCTTGATCTATTGTGTGGAATCCCCAGTCCTGAAATCTTATTATTAGATTTCCTCATCCATTGCCTCTCAGTTGCACCATGTCCTACAGTGGCGGTCAACCCCTGATGTGACCCAAATCAAGTCGACCCAAAACCACATGTTAGAATTCCCTAATAATTGAAAGAGCCCGATATTTGGTTGGTCAAGAATATTTAACTATATTTTGATTATTACTAATGTAATGGAAGAATATACCAACTTATTATTTTGTTGACGGATTTTATCCTTTATAGGTAAATTGATAATAATTATCTTCAACTAATTCTTTTAAATATTATGTGGGATTACTTATTTGATTAACCATTTATTACATAATAATGACACATAAGACATCTTATTTTTGTTCCATATTTCATGATTGTTAATTAATTAAATATTTGATTGTGAAAAAACATCCATAATGAAATAATCATACAATTGACTGAATTACAATAAAGGGTATGATCTTGAGATTCTTCTAATGGTTAGTTTATCTAGAGGTTGATAAAATTACCATTGGATTTGGGGGGAAATACCTTAAATCAATTAGTGTTATGTTTACAACATTCTACATTTACCCTTTTGTATCTCCTTGGTTTGGATTCACCTCATCTCTGAACTTGAACAGCCTCCACTAGCTTGTGAGCTCCATATATTACATGTGAATTTATTCACATGCAGGTGAGGGTTAAAAGGGGGTTTACATAAAATAAACCATGGGCACACATGACCTATATATTAATGAGTAGAGAAAGAACACAAACTAATAATTTAATTTAATACTAAATTCAAATGCTACCTATTACATACAATGGTCTGGTCTAGATCATGGGAATCTACTAGAATACAATGAATTATTCATTTAATAAAACATGCATTTGATTCTTATTAATTAATATTAAATATAAATTGTGCTCGAATCGGTTAATTATTATCTATAATTAATCAATAATTTTACCTTAATACTTTTCTGAATTTCCTTGATATTATCCTAATTTTTAATTTTAAACAAATTAAATATATTCATGGAAAATGAACTGTGTACATAACTTGTACCTTGGAGGTAACCCAGTGATTACCCATCCAAATCTACCCAATATCTATTATATTTGTATACACATTATTATTTATGAAATATATAATTCAAAATATATCATGTACTTTAATGACATGTACATCATGGATTATTACACAAATTAGATGAATTTTTAGAAATGTGTCATGCTTTAATGCACATAGAATAATTATTGTAATAAAAGTCATACATGTCCTACGGATCGTGAATGTTACACAAATATTAATTAAACATTTAAATATTTTTCTATATTAAAACATATCACATGGAAAGTTCTATATTTATAACCACATGAAAGTATATGTATTAAGGATTACCTTGTAAAATAAATAAATTTTAAATATGCTTAATCTGGTAAAACTACGTGACATATAGATCTAATTTACTCAACATATACAGCCTTCACCATCTATAAAATGTTCGTGCATATGGACTCAGTGTGTGATATGTACTCCATAAATTTTGGAGTACATAGTGTGTCCTGTGGGAACACATCGTGTTGACACCGTGCTACATGGTCACCAATCGGGTAGGGCGTGTTTGAAATACATGGCCCAACCATTACCTGAAGGGGTGACATGTCATTTACATTGGGACACATGGAGTATAGTCCATCTGATCATATTCCAATTAATCCTAGTCGACACACGGTTGTAACAATGGAGTAATTAATTCCCAAATCAATGAATAATAATGAATTTATTGTAGATCCAATCTTTATGAGTTGAACCTGACTACACAGCGTATAATTCCAATTACCTGGAATGTAGCCTAGAGTTGTATGGCTCGGAACCATTGCACATTTGGATGACTTCCACGATTTTATTTTCATCATAAAATATACCATTTTTATTAGATCTATGTGAAATGATGGAGGATGAAATTAATCACATAATTCATATTTAAAGAATAGTTAAACTCAAATTGAAAAACTAAATTATGATTTCTTGAATTTTCAAGGAATAAAAAAAATTATAAACAATTATTTCCCCCCTATGGTACCACTTGTAGGTTATAGGAATAACAAAACTGTGATAGATGAAGTGCCCAACTATGCTATTCTCCATAATAAATTGTTAATTTGATATATATACGATTATGAATGTTGTGATCCATGAAATTTAATAAATGGACAATAAAGGGAAAGATAACATTGATCCACAGGAGAGGATATCCAAACATGTTTTTGTAATTAATTTAATTATATAAAAATTCACTCCAAGGTTATTATTTCATCATTCTGGTATCGGTTCATAGATTTATAATGCACTATCATGGTGTTGTTGAAATCCTGGGTAAATTTCCTCTAGCGGTGATCCACACATATTTCAAGAATCAGGGGACATCTCCAAATAAGTTTTCAGGTTCTAGGGTGGAAGATCCTTGCACTTGTGTTGTCCACATTTCATCACCTTCAGAACAACTTCCTAAGTTTTCTCCTTGATCCAATAAAGTAGGATCTCCCTCATTCTTGATAGTGTTCTTGGAGAGGGATGAAATCTCTAGTTTTGATAACATTTCTCCAATACATTGTGCGCCAAGATTTTCTAAGAAAGGGTTATGCGAAAATAATCATAATTGGCTATTTATATTTCTAGGATTCAAATAATATAATTTCACAAGCTTCCTAATTTATTTTATTATTCCCAATGAAATTACACGTGATATAATAAAAGTATTATTATTATAATTTATTGACACCCGCATAATTGGTAAATTATAATTAAATATTATTAATTTAAATAATATTTTGTATTACTGTAACTCACTGGACCCTTCAACTCTATCCTCCAATCATGCACCGTATTTATTGGACATTGGACAATTTTTATTTATTTATTAACAAAATATCAATTCATTATCTCCAATAAACATTTAAATATAATATTCACTAAATAGAAAATAAATATTTATTAAATATTCTTCCCAGAATATATTCTCTCAAATAACTGGTGTCAAAATAAATGAAATTAGGCATCCATGAATAATAACTAAACCAGAATCAGGAATATTCTTTACTCAAATTTTTTTAAAAAACATATTATTTAACTGAGATTCTAAATACATTTTTTGTGACACTTTAGGCCTCTTTCTCAATGGGATTAGGCGAGGTAGCCAAAATTCCTCCATTAGTGTCTAGAAACACGCAATGAACCCATAGAGAAAGAAGTTAATTTCATAATTATAAGTAGCCTCATACAAATTATAACCATGTAATATAATCTATTTTTTCCAATGTCTCTAATCATGTGGGTTGAATTCTACTGAAATTAACCCATTTGATCGATTTCTCATTCTTTGATTTCCTAGAAATAGAAAAAACTTATTGACTACCATGGACATGGATTTATTTAGTCTATATAGTTTCCATCAAAGGGCATAACACATAAACTTCTGTTAAAGAAACTAACTGAAACATCATTTTCTAAATTATTTATTAATGTAGTATTTCTTATGACACACCCAACATATCTTACCTCACCATGATCATATGTCGATATTGTTTCCATCAATACACCTAAGTGTGTGACTCATATTTCACATTAACACAAATCTCAATGTCTAAGGACCAACACACACATCCATATATAGGAACCTACAATGACACATTGAAATGAGGATTTCTTACTGGTGGGTCTTATTCTCATAATATCCTCCTAGACCATAACAAGGGTGTTCACTCTGAGAAATTACCTCAAAGTCTTATGTGTCTCTTACCCTGATATGCTCTATCATTTTTGTTCCCCAAATGATTTTATCTAGCTATAGAAAATATATTCATGAATAGTTTTATAGCACTTATAGGATTTCATCATAGTAGGGATCCACTAGGACCTTTTAGTGTGAAAGTTACTCTTATGACATTATCACATAAATTGTCATGTAGAAGAACAACCATTATGTCATAAGAAATTTATTAATATTAAAAAACATGAACATAAGTTATCAATATGTAAAAATGAATTTTGTTCTAGGTCACCAACTCCAACAATGAGTACCAATATACTTTGATCATATTCTATTCTGAGGTTTACATTATGATCAAATTTCTCTCATATAAATATTTTCGTTCTCAAGTATTGATCAAGAATAGAGTATGAATCCCTCGATGATTTTTTCATCCCATAAAACACATTATTTAATTTGAACACATTTCTATCATATTCATTTATAATGTACCAAAGTAGTTTTTCAATGGACATTTCCTCTTCATGGACTCAATTTTGTAATGATCGGTTGACATTCCATTGTTACGCCTTGAAATTTATTTTCACAGACATGGATAATAATATTATAATAGTATCCAATCACTATATGATTGTAAATGTTTCATTAAAATCTACACCTTAAATTTAGGAAAATACCATTCACACCGCTCTCTATTTGTACTGAGTGACAATTCATTCTTTATTGATTTTATTATGGAACACACACATGGTTCCAATTAAATTTCTACATTCTAGTCCTAGAACAATTTTACATGATTGGTTCAATTAAAAATTTTCCTGTTCATGGTTTATGACCTAGAACCAATTGATATAAATTGAAAAATATTAATAAACCATAGATTCTATTTGAGATAATATTATGTTTTTATGTAGTCATTATTCTCTATGGTTTCACTGTTGATTTCCTATCATGAATGATATTATGTTTCAGGTAGTTGCGGTTTGGATTAGTGGTAAGCACCCCATAATCCTACATGAAAAATTGGGGTTCACACCCCATGGGGAGAAGGCACTGTAGCAGTACTTTAGCAGTACTATAGCAGTGGTGGTTCTGTAGTTCGGCTAGTACTGTAGTGGCGGTAGGGCACTGTAGTTGCGACGGGTACTGTAGCATCCAGGTTACTATTCACAAAACGGGAATTATGACAAAAATTTTTTCCTACGTGCTATGTAATGGGAATCATGCCCACTGGGCCTTTGGGATATGTAATGGGTATCCCTCCACCCAATTAAAATAGGCCTTTTCTTTTCATTAATAATAAGATGAGGCTTCATCCCCAACCTTTAAAAAAATTATATTATGTTCCATGATTTAATCCCTTTTGATTCATTTTATAGTAAATATTTTATTGGATTCCACATCATTGGTAACAAATTCTATGAATTTTACAGATTCATATACTCCCCTTAGTGTCTTTATTTTAGTTTCACACTCCATTGAGAGATCCTCACTGGCCTATTGTGAAATCTTCTATTCTGATTGAAAATTATGCTCGTCTTATAAAACTATTAGATATTGATATCAAATGATTTTCCTATAATTTTTTTATAGAACATTAATTTATTTATTTTATATGAGTATCCAAGAAAAAATTCATTTATCCACATTATCAAAAAAAATTAATTTCTACTCCTTGATCAGAAAAAATTATTTACTTATAACGATTAAAATTTTCTTCAAATATTGATTATTCAAGTACCAAATCTCATATAGAGTATTCTCTTCAATCAAACATAGAAAAGATTTTTTGTATATATAAACACTCATAAGTGAAACTTTTTTTGAATATTTATTTGGTAAATCCTTTTTTGAAAGAATTTTATGAGCTATGTAGTTAAAAATTTAGTTCCTCTACATAATGAATTTGTTTTATTAATTTTCCCTCACCATTAGAATATGATTTATTATCTCATACATCTATAGATAACACTCCACTTTATTTTCTCTTAATTTTGTATCGTAATCAATCAAGAATTTTTATATCATTTCCAAATGAATCTATAATGGTATGTACCTCTTGGATCAATTCATTTTCTAAAATCTAGTGTTGGAGGTGTTGGAGGAAGTGAATATGACTTATCCCCAACACAATGTCAAATTTTCAATTCTATGAAAAATGTTTCTAAAACTATATAATTTCCTATTAAAAATATATGAAATAGTGTCCCATAAGCATTGCCACCAAAAAGGTGACATAGAAATGGTGGCACTGAAATGGTGGCACCGAAACATTGGTATTGAAATAGTGGCACCAAAACAGTGTCACTAAAATAGTGGCACCAAAACGGTTGCGCCAAAATGGTGGCACAAAAATGCTAGAATTAAAACAGTGGCAGAAAAATGATGCACTAAAACTGTGGCACCAAAATGGTTGCAGATAAATGGTGTAACTGAAATAGTGTCATGAATAGTGTTTCTAGAACTGTGTTATTTCATATGTCAAATTTTCATATATTTCTATATTTCCTATAGTTGTTCCCATTTGGCGTTTCCATTGACATAATATGAATTCAAGGACATTTTTAAGGTATTTCAGGAATATTCAAACCCTATAACTCCTATACTATTTTTTCTTAATAGTCATGTATCCTTTACTATGACATAACGCATGATCTTTAATAGATCTTATCTTAATGGAAAATACAGTGTACCTTAAGTTGATTCTTTATCAAATCATATTAATGTACAAGATTTCTTCCTCCCTTTTTCTTCCTTATTTTACCCTAATGGGAGATAGTAAAACATTAACATCCTTCCTATACAAGTCATGTGTAGTGTTTTAGCCTTGGATCATGTCTTCCAAAATGGTATTTCCCATTGTATGCACTCCCCCTTTTTTGGTGAAACTAGGAAGTGTCGATTCATATTGGACATAACGTATGTTATACCGAAATTATTTAGTGTTCCTCACATTACATTCCACCTTTCCATGTTATGAAATGTGATTTCCATGTTTCTTAAAGAGTTTTTCTGGGTATTGGTTTGTGTGGTGGTGTCTCTGCATCCTTGGGTGGATGCAGTCTAACAGGAGAGGTGATCGTGATCTTTTGTGTTGGTTGTTCTCCTAAAATGAACATATAAAAACTTTTGACGTAGGGGATTCATGTCTTCTCTATTATTTCAAGTTCAACTATAGAGTTTTCATGTTTCATCCCACTCTATCACAATGGAATTGATACAATAAATAATTGATCTGGATAAATAAATTGGCATTGATCCTATGTTGTTGCCTCTTATTTTGGCTAGATATGGTGACATATATGATTTCTTTATTTTGAATGACATTCTTGATGGAAATTAGTAATGAACGTAATGTCAGAATTAATTTTAAATTATGTTGACAAAGATAAAGAGGCATGTTTTTGAATCTGGTGGTTGCTGAGGTAAAATGTTGATTATCTAATGGATAAAGTTATTCATGTTTAAATAAACAAACTAATTCAAGATATATTAAATAACCAATTGTTTGATAAAAGATAATTCAGTACAGGGTTTTGATTTACACACTTTCTTGTAAAGCCCAAGAGCCTTATGCTTGGAGATGTGAGTGCTCGTTGTGTGTGAAGGATAGATACCTTATTTGGAGCCATGAGGCTAGTTCGTTGTCGATTATTTTCCTACTTCTTGTGTTAATGTGTGGGTATGGGATGGTGGAGCCTTTGAGGTTGGTGTGGTATATGGGGTATGGGGTCCTAGGGGTTGGGGTAGTAGTTGATTCCTTGAGTGGTGAGATGCATTGGTTTATGCATGTGGGTGTCAGGAAGAACACCCTACATAATTAAATAGGTTGGTTATGAATGTTGAATGATTTTTGAATATTTTGGGTTGTTTATCATCTTTCATTTCCCTACTAAATAATGCAGATGGTCTTTCTTACCCATCATCCAAGGTGGAGAATACATTTGGGGTATTCCATGTTCTTTATATGTTTAGCTTCTTGAGTATGGATAGGTCTATGCTCTTTCTATATGTGGAAAAGGCACGATTGGTAGTCCATCTACTCACTATGTTGATCTTCTTGTGTTTGGTAGATCTGTTTTTTTAATGAATGCCTAGAATTTTTGGAAAGTAATAATTTTATTAAGAAATAATTTAATAAATGATGTTAACCGATGGGGTTGGAGATTGTTATATTTTAATACCAAGGTAGTATTTTATAGATGTTTTGGACTTGGTTTGGTTATTCCTGAAACGCATCAAACTTACTGTGATGCTAAAGAAATGTAATATGCAATTTATGATGGTTAATAAATGGTTAAATAATTAATTAAGTAATTTGTAAGTCATAAAAATGGATAAGTAACCTAATATCTCTCTTTAAATATTTATATTCTTATGGGATATCTAGTCTTAGTAGTGGAAACTAGGAGTCCAAGAGATATTAGCTAGAATTGATTCTAATACTAGGCTTTTCCCATAGTGTGGTTATGATATCTATTATAATCTATAATTATTGTGTTTCTAAATGCTATTCCACACTGTCGATTGGGGAAAATGACACCTTGGGGATTCTATTCCCTGGGGGTGTTTTCCCCCAACATTCTGATTGGATGGTTGATGGATGACTACCCCCATTGGCCCCGATCTTTTATCTTGGTAGTTACATGTTCTGGTAGGCATTGCAGTTAGTTTTCCCCATAATTATGTATAGAGGGCTATAATATCTTGTTGATATTCTGACACATATATTATGGATATAGTTTCCAATGGACTATTATGTAACACCCCGAGCTTCCACGATACGCTTCTCATTCAATAATGCAATAGCTTGCATTGTACACAACTTCGAGTTCTTAAACACCGCGACTAATCAAAGTAGCTGTTATGAATAGTAATAACCACTTTTTAAAATTATAGAAATTTTATATTTCAAAATGGACTTCATTTTTGTATTCGTAATATCGAAATTAGCCTATGTTGAATTTTTGGTATTTTTCTGAGAACTTCTAATTTTTTATGAATAGTGAAAATTACTTAAAAACAACTTTTTTAATAAAAATAATTTATAGTGATATATTATACTATTTAGTGGTTTTAAAGTATAATTAGAATATATTTTTACCATTTTATCCAATGGTGATCATTATAATTAATTTAACATTGAAAATGGACATAAACAATTGCCAATCTTTTGATATAAATTGTTTCTTAAAAACACGGTATTTGTTGTAACAGCGGGAATTAATTATAAAATTCATTAATGAAACTTATATGTTTGGAATTTTGTAAAATAGACATCGTTTTTGAATTCGTAATATCAATTATAGCTTAGGTTGAAATTTTGGCTTTGTTCTGAAAAAACTTCAATTTTTGATGAATAGTGAAACCACTAAGTGGTAGTTAAATAACTGATTTTTCATTTAAATGAAATATTATCACATATGTGATTTGATTTTCAAAAATCTGACATACATGGTTGTCATTAAGAAATAAAATGTGGTTCAATGAGATTAAAATAATTTTTGGTGAATAGTAACTTTTAAGTTCTTAATCGCGATTAGAGGTAATTAGTGTAGTTTAAGGTAAAAATAATGTTTTAATAATATGAGATGGGCTTGAAACTTGTCCTAATACTATTGGATGAGTCATGGCCGACCCAGTCAACCCATGGGTCAACTTGGGGACCCCATGGAGCCACTTTAGTTGGAAAATGACATTAATATATATTTATTTAATGTTAAAATTAAATTGACACAAACATGAGTTGTTTTACTAAAATAGTTTTTAAGTGGGGTTACACAAGTCCAAATTTTGACTATAAATATTCATTAGAAAGATAAAAAGATTTCCTACATCATAGTAGTTTGTTTATAATTTTTAGACATTAAATAAATTAAATTATTTATGACATCATTATGATGCAGCGATGACCTCATTATTTGACGATTTAAATAAAATGAGAAGATAATGCGAAATCCAAGGCTTACACTTGTCCAAAGCCTATTGGATGAAGAGATTTAGAACCCTTATCACCTTAGACACGAATTATATAAGTGTGGGAACTTTAGAATCCTAAAATCATTGTATAATAATGTAACATTTCAATCTTTCCAAAAGAGCCCCTCATCTCCACTTATAAAAGGCCCCCACCTCCCCCACCTCATTTACACTTTCATGCCATTTGGCTCGGCCAACCCCTGCCCAAATACTCTCCCAACTTCCCCCTCTTACTCTTAGAAGCCTCACATTGGGCATAACTCTTCCCAAGGAATCCTTTGGCTCAAATCTAAAAGAGTTACCCGATTTTGAGGTAATGTCTTCTCTAATGTTGTTTTGTTTTATTTTTCTTCTCCAACCCCCTAAACTTTTTTTATTCATTTCTTTTGTAACAACACCAGTATCCTCAAAATACTAGGATGTTGTTATAAGAAGGATTCGAGATAAACTTACACACACTTACATCTAATGGTTAAAGAACATACGGTTTCTATGGATGGCGAATTTCTGCCTCAGGAAACGATGATTGTTCAACACTCATATAACACCTTCAAAGGTGGCCATTAAGATGTAACTATTTTTATATATGATATATAATATGTTTATGTTTTACTTATGCTTCTGTATTTCTCATTTATGGCATACTTTATGATTTACATTATGGGTACAATGCGATAATTTCATTTTAGGAAGTGCGGACTACCGCCCCCTCAAAGTGATTTGAATCGTTAATGCCCTATGTGGGATGTATAAAGGATGGAGTAAATGGTATTATACAATATATTATACTGGAATTATATTATACATTTATATCATTATGATTTCATTCCATTAGATACGAAATAGAAATGAAAGTAGTGTTCATGCGTACGTACGGCTTACCGTCTCCATGAACGGTGCATTTCATTTCTTACCTCTAAATGTTACGTAATATTATGAATGAATGTATATACTGGATATATATGATATATATGAAATCTAAATCATGAATATAATTATGGAGATAATGGATATTCTACCACATAAACAACTAGTTATTATAAGAAGTTTATTTTTGACTCAAGTACCAAAGATCGACAAAACGACCGTTATTAACTTAAATAATTACATAATGTTCATAACAATGTAATAAGTGATATAAAAAGGAATAATGAACATGAAAAAGGTTCTTAAGTAAATATAAATTAACTCTAGTTTTTATTCAGGAGGTTAAAGAACGGTCGAGTCAGGACAAGACGCAAGGTAAGGGAACTTCTTAACCCAACTTCTATTCTTTGGGTTAATCTCCTACATTCAAATTATGTCATCATATTATTATGTCCTATCTTGTATTTTTACATTATTTATGTGTACTTATAGTGAATACACAATATAGATGTACTTTATTTAAAAAAATGATCTTTTTAAGGACTTCTTCTCAATCCCCTTTCATTGAGGCATATTTGGTTTTATACACAACTTTCTTTTATACGGTGTATAAACCCCTTTGACTTTTATGTTTATTCAAAAGGAATCTTTTTTTATACGAAGCGTTTTGCTAAACGACAAAAGGGAATGTTTTTCTTTCCATACTTATGCGACGACAACGACTTCTCCGCCGCCGTGACCATTATTTGAGTTTCGGCTTCCTCTACAAGCCATCATTTTTTTTAATGAAAAATAAATACAAAGTTTTAACTTTATTTTATTTTGGTATTGAAAATGGTTTTGAAAGCATTTTTATTATATCAATGTGTTGTATTGATATCTTGTGATTGAAATGTGGAAATGTTATGTTTCCTTTATGCATTTTTTATGTGATACGATTATGTTATGGTTTATGATATGTTTAAACCTATTCATATGAGGAATGTATTGGACTTAATAAGTGACGGGTGGAGCCCACTATAGCTCCCCGATGCATCGGTAGGTCTCATGAGACAACTAGACGTGGAATTGGCCGAGGCCCTTTCCCAATTTGATTTATGGTTTTGGCCGAGGCCTTAATCATTTTAGACGTCTTGGCCGAGGCCTTGACAAAATGTTTCAGAATGTCTGGCATTATACATTCCCTCATTATGAAAGTGGTTATTGATATTGCATGTGATTATTATACTAGTAGAATATCCATGTGAGTAAGTAAATGGCATTATTTAATTTTATTTTTGCCATATTATGCTGAAGTTAAAGTTTAAAAAGGATTTTGTTTTAGTTATTCATTTCCTTAAATGTTAATGTTTATTTATGAAAGCTTCCGCAATATTGTTATCCTTACTGAGCATCTGAGCTCACCCCTTTCAATGTTTTAATATTTTCCAGGATGTGAAGAAGTATTTTATGAATGACCTGTAGGGATAGTCAGAAGAGGATATGAGAATGGACTATGAAGACTTTGTTATTAGTTTTTCACTTTATGATGTAATGTAAGATTTATGAATGTATCTTGTGTTTCCAAGGCTACTAAACTAATCGGTCTTTCGAGACTTGATCTTTTGTGATCATGCCAATGTTACGAAGTAATGCACCGGCTCTGGGTAGCTGGGGTCAGGGCGTTACAGTTGGTATCAGAGGCAGTTTAGTACTAACCTTGGAATCTAGATGTAGATAAACTCTGATTAGAGCACATAGCCTAAAGATAGACTTTGAGGATTAGTATAGAAGAACTTCCTAGAATTTTGGTATTATAGAGATGTTATGAGTTTTCCGAGCAATACAACCCTGTCTGGATACGAGCAGGTAGAGGCGGATCTGGCACAGATATACCTAGGGGTAAAACCCGAAAACACCGCTTTGAGCTAGACTCGAACGGGAACTGGTGTACGACAACGGGCCTTGTTGCACTCTTGGTTACGACACTCCCTGGGGATATGCTTAGGATAACTCTCATTTTCGTTACAAATCATTATGAAGGGTTATGAGTATATACTTCCTCAAAAAAAACATTTTTATGATTATGGATTATATCCATAAATAGTTCAATTTATGTTAAGTGTTTTATAAGTATGGGATTATGTATTTTGATTCATAAACTGATCTAGTTTATGCCATTGTTTAGAAATGGTGCCTAGTGGAAGAAATGGAAACCGTATCAATGCACGCACTCCATGTAGGGAATGCCCTCCTGCTCAAGATAATTATAGTGGGGCTGGTGATGCAACTGGTGCCGATCAGCTAATCACCATACTGGGACAACTTACTCAGGTTATGAATAATAACCTTACCCGTATGGAGCATCCTGATCCACAGCGTGGAGGATCAATGTTAGATCGATTCATGAGGCAACAACCACCAACCTTAAATGGGAGTACAAATCCGTTAGTAGCTGAGCAATGGATAAACTCCTTAGAGAAAATATTCTATGCCCTGGGGAGTAGCGAAAGGGAGAAGGTTGTCATGGCAGTTTACCGCCTCACTGGAGATGTCGATCAGTGGTGGTCGCTGATTCAAAACACAAAGGAAGATGATGACGTATCGAATATGGAATGGAGGGAGTTCAAAGAGATTTTCTTAGAAAAATACTTTCCTTGTGACCATCGAGCAGATATGGAAAGTCAATTTCTGAGTCTGAGGCAGAAGGAGGATGAGAATGTCGCAAAGTATGAGGCTAACTTTACAAGGTTAGCGAGGCATGCTGCCGATTATATACGTAACCCAAGGAGTAAGATTGATCGTTTCTTTGATGGGTTAAAACCATTTCTCCGTCGAGCATTAGTATCACAATCCTTCTCATCATACGAAGATATTGTCTTGTGTGCTATCAAGACGGAAAAGGAATTCTCTAAGTCTTATGACAACAATGTAAAGAAAGATAAGAAGAGAACGGTGGAACAAGAGACAGATAAAGGGAAGAAGGGAAAGAAGGATTTTCCATTATGCGATAGTTGTGGGAAGAATCACCTCGGTGCTTGCCTAAAAGGAATGGGAGTTTGTTATAAATGTGGAGAAAAAGGTCACCAGGTGCGTGATTGCTAGGGAAAGAAAGAGGCTATCAATGTTGAATGCTACAATTGTAGAGAAATGGGGCATTATGCAAATGAATGTCCTAAGTGTCAGGGAAACTTACCTCAGAAAAGGCCAAGGGATCAAGGACAATCTTATGCTGTTACTATAGTTGAAGCAGAATAACAAATGTATTGGTGATTTTGGACTCATGGATTATATTTTGGTTATTAGAATAATGTGATATATATATATAAGGATTGTACTGCAGTACTTGCTGATTTCAGTAAGGTTTTAATATGTTGAAGGTAATCATATTTTTAGTATGTGACAAAAAGAGAAATTTTTTTGGGGAATCTGATAAATTGATTTTGGAATTAAGAGACCTTTTAGAGAAAGTCTGGACAGAGGTATATTGGATAATCATAAAGGTTGGAGTGGATTAAGTTGATCTTTGGATAGTATTGTTTAAGGTTAAAAAATTTATGAAGATTATTTTTGGAATATTATGATACTGATAGAGAAAATATTTTCAATTAATTTATATTTAATATCATTGTTTTAAACCCACAAAATTGTTCCTCTAAGATGAATTGTTTCATTTTTATGATAATGGTGTTATTTTGAGCTGAATAGTAAAAATTGGCCATTTTAGATTTTTAACAGTTTTAAATTATTTCGGTAGATTGGCCATAACATTCTCTACACTGATCCAAATTGAAAAATTAATTCTTTTCCAGATTCTACACATCCAGGGATTCATTTCATATATTTGGACCAAAATCTGAATCGGCCATATTGAAGCTCAAAAGAAGCTCACAACTTTGCTCAAGAAAACTGTTTTCAGTTCTGCCTATTTTTGATGTGGGATCCATAACTCATCCAATGTGCGCCCAAAGCTTGTGAAATTCGGTGGGTGGACGCGCAAGGAATTTTGGAGCATCTTTTATGAAGGAAGCAGCGAGTGAATTGGCCGTTAATTGGGCAATTAAATCACCCTAATCCGAAGGAGTTCGTTTTGGAGAGTCTGACTGGACAGAATAAATTCTCATAGTAAAACGGCCATAACTCTCGGAATACATGTCAAAATCCGCTGAACTTTTGAGGGGACACGACCAAGGGAATTATGAACAACATTCAAGAAGGGCTCAACGCGTGAAGATGTTATTTAATGGGGCTACAACGCGTCTCCATTCGGGGGAAGAATTCTGGCTATAAAAGGAGGAGAGCTCCACCCTCTCAAGGCATCCATTCTCCATCCCATTCCTTCCGGGACACAAAGAAGGAGAACTTTTCGGATTTCTCTTTTATTTATTTTCTTTTTCATAGTTTTTTAATGCCTTATTCTTCCCCATTAAACTCGATTACCCTTACCATGGTGGGGTAAACATTTGGAGTGATTGGGGAAGGGTTGGTTTTCTACATTGTAATGCTTGAGTTCTTGGATGCAATTGAATAAATTTCCTTCTTCTTCAAAGTTTTTTTCAATTTATTATAGCGGATTTTATTATCAAGTTCGATCGTTTTTGAATATTAATTCCGTAATTTATTTTTGCCTTGGTAAAATAATCAATATCTCCCTCCACTAATTTCTGGTTTATATACGATGGAATAAACCCGGAATTAGTGGTGAAGTACTCGACGATCGTCAGTACGTGTAAAACGTGTAGTGAATGTTCTTGATTGTTTGGGATAAACAAAACCCGATCGGGAATTGCCCATTTCAATTAAGTATATTCAATACAACTACTTTACACATGGAAGGAGAGTTGACCAAACCGAGATCTTGGTAAGGTTTTCTCTCACAATAACAATTTCACCAAGGAAGTGAGAGGAAACGATTGTGGAAACTCACTTTAATCAACTAAGAAGAAGAGGATTGAATTAAATTGAACAAGGATAGAATTATAATTAGGAAACCGATCCCGACCTAATCACCCTTTTAAATTTCATTGTTTTTCAATCATTTGAATTTCAAATTTCCGTTCACAACATTTTTACCCCCGTTTTAAAGTGACAACCCATTTTGTGTGCACTCCTCTTCGGGAGACATCCTAGGTCAACCACATTACTACATTTTAACTTAGGAAATAATTGTTTTGCCACGCCCTACGACAGGCGTGCGTCAGATACTATAGTTTTAGGAAAAGGATAACCTGCAGGGTGGGGCATAACCCGTCGCATCGGACAAAGCTGCAGGAATCGAACCCACAACCATAGTGCGACAGGCCTTTATTTCCTACCACTAGCCTATAGTAAGTCCCTGGTTATTACAAAATAATTTTACTAATCTAAATGGTATGTGTTAACATTTGGAACCTTATACAATTAGGATAAATAGAATATTTTTGAGTTCTGTTACCATTTGGAGTAAAAGTTGGGTTTGTGGTAAAAATTTATTAACGAATGAAAGTATACATAACAAGTAAGTATATTCCCTTACATTCTTAGTAAATCTCCTAAATAAATTCCTCAACATTATAAAAGGTAACTTAAAACAAAAATGTTGTCGGTTAAATTTTCCAATTGGGGATTCAATTACTGTTTAACCAATCACAAGTTTGTGATTTTCTTGTAGTTAAACTTTCTCCTAATCCAGTTTTCTATAACTCTCCATCAAACCTTGATGGTTGTTTTCTCCTCCATATCCATATTTTCATATAATCCTAGAATGGGCTATATCGGGTGACCTTTGTACTTATCATACTTTCTTTTAATGTTATATATTAATTAACCTTATTTCCGATGTGGGCTTTCCTCAAAGGTATTTTCGCTTTTCAACATTTTATTTTCCAAGAAAATTTTCAAATTGTGAGGATGCAATTTATTGAAGTAGGGGAGAATGTAACACCCCGAGCTTCCACGATACGCTTCTCATTCAATAATGCAATAGCTTACATTGTACACAACTTCGAGTTCTAAAACACCGCGACTAATCAAAGTAGCCGCTATGAATAGTAATAACCACTTTTTAAAATTATAAAAATTTGATATTTCAAAATGGACTTCATTTTTGTATTCGTAATATCAAAATTAGCCTATGTTGAATTTTTGGTATTTTTCTGAGAACTTCTAATTTTTTATGAATAGTGAAAATTACTTAAAAACAACTTTTTTAATCAAAATAATTTATAGTGATAAATTATACTATTTAGTGGTATTAAAGTATAATTAGAATATATTTTTACCATTTTATCCAATGGTGGTCATTAGAATTAATTTAACATTGAAAATGGACATAAACAATTGCCAATCGTTTGATATAAATTGTTTCTTAAAAACACGCTATTTGTTGTAACAGCGGGAATTAATTATAAAATTAATTAATGCAACTTATATGTTTGGAATTTTTTAAAATAGACATCATTTTTGAATTCATAATATCAATTATAGCTTAGGGTGAAATTTTGGCTTTGTTCTGAAAAACTTCAATTTTTGATGAATAGTGAAACCACTAAGTGGTAGTTAAATATCTAATTTTTCATTTAAATGAAATATTACCACTTCTGTGATTTGATTTTCAAAAATCCGACATACATGGTTGTCATTAAGAAGTAAAATGTGGTTCAATGAGATTAAAATAATTTTTGGTGAATAGTAACTTTTAAGTTCTTAATTGCGATTAGAGGTAATTAGTGTAGTTTAAGGTAAAAATAATGTTTTAATAATATGAGATTGGATTGAAACTTGTCCAACTCCTATTGGATGAGTCATGGCCGACCAAGAAAACCCATGGGTCAACTTGGGGACCTCATGGATCCACTTTATTTGGAAAATGACATTAATATATATTTATTTAATGTTAAAATTAAATTGACACAAACATGAGTTGTTTTACTAAAATAGTTTTTAAGTGGGGTTACACAAGTCCAAATTTTAACTACAAATATTAATTAGAAAGATAAAAATATTTCCTACATCATAGTATTTTTTTTATAATTTTTAGAAATTAAATAAATTAAATTATTTATGACATCATTATGATGCAGCGATGACCTCATTATTTGACGATTTAAATAAAATGAGAAGATAATGCAAAATACCAGGCTTACACTTGTACAAAGCCTATTGGATGAAGAGATTTAGAACCCTTATCACCTTAGCCACGAATTATATTAGTGTGGGACCTTTAGAATCCGAAAAGCATTGTATAATAATGTAACATTTCAATCTTTCCAAAAGAGCCCCTCCTCTCCACTTATAAAAGGCCCCCACCTCTCCCACCTCATTTACACTTTCAAGCCATTTGGCTAGGACAACCCCTGCCCAAATACTCTCCCAACTTCCCCCTATTACTCCTAGAAGCCTCACTTTGGGCAGAACTCTTCCCAAGGAAGCCTTTGGCTCAAATCTAAAAGAGTTACCCGATTTTGAGGTAATGTCTTCTCTAATATTGTTTTCTTTTATTTTTCTTCTCCAACCCCCTAAACTCTTTTTATTAATTTCTTTTGTAAAAACACCAGTATCCTAAATATACTAGGATGTTTTTATAAGAAGTATTTGAGCTACACTTACACACACCTACATCTAATGGTTAAAGAACATACGGTGTCTGTGGATGGCGAATTTCTGCCTCACGAAACGATGATTGTTCAACACTCATATAACACCTTCAAAGGTGGCCATTAAGATGTCACTATTTTTATATATGATATATAATATGTTTATGTTTTACTTATGCTTCTGTATTTCTCATTTATGGCATACTTTATGATTTCCATTATGGGTAAAACGCGATAATTTCATTTTAGGAAGTGCGGACTACCGCCCCCTCAAAGTGATTTGAATCGTTAATGCCATATGTGGGATGTATAAAGGATGGAGTAAATGGTATTATAAAATATATTATACTGGAATTATATTACACATTTATATCATTATGATTTCATTCCATTAGATACGAAATAGAAATGGAAGTAGCGTTCATGCGTACGTACGGCTTACCGTCTCCATGAACGGTGCATTTCATTTCTTACCTCTAAATGTTACATAATATTATGAATGAATGTATATACTGGATATATATGATATATATGACATCTAAATCATGAATATAATTCTTTAGATAATGGATATTCTACCACATAAACAACTAGTAATTATAAGAAGTTTATTTTTGACTCAAGTACCAAAGATCGACAAAACGACTGTTATTAACTTAAATAATTACATAATGTTCATAACATTGTAATAAGTGATATAAAAAGGAATAATGAACATGAAAAAGGTTCTTAAGTAAATATAAATTAACTCTAGTTTTTATTCAGGAGGTTAAAGAACGGTCGAGTCAGGATAAGACGCAAGGTAAGGGAACTTCTTAACCCAACTTCTATTCTTTGGGTTAATCTCCTACTTTAAAATTATTTCATCATATTATTATGTCCTATCTTGTATTTTTACATTATTTATGTGTACTTATAGTGAATAAACATTATAGATGTACTTTATTTAAAAAAAAGATCTTTTTAAGGACTTCGTCTCAATCCCCTTTCATTGAGGCATATTTGGTTTTATACACAACTTTCTTTTATACGGTGTATAAACTCCTTTGACTTTTATGTTTATTCAAAAGGAATATTTTTTTATACGAAGTGTTTTGCTAAACGACAAAAGGGAATGTTTTTCTTTCCATACTTATGCGGCGACAACGACTTCTCTGCCGCCGTGACCATTATTTGAGTTTCGACTTCCTCTACAAGCCATCATTTTTTTTAATGAAAAATAAATAAAAACTTTTAACTTTCTTTTATTTTGGTACTGAAAATGGTTTTGAAAGCGTTTTTATTATATCAATGTGTTTTATTGATATCTTGTGATTGAAATGTGGAAATGTTATGTTTCCTTTATGCATGTTTTATGTGATACGATTATGTTATGGTTTATGATATGTTTAAACCTATTCATATAAGGAATGTATTGGACTTAATATGTGACGAGTTGAGCCCGCTATAGCTCCTCGATGCATCGGTAGGTCTCATGAGACAACTAGACTTGGAATTGGCCGAGGCCCTTTCCCAATTTGATTTATGGTTTTGGCCGAGGCCTTAATCATTTTAGACATCTTGGCCGAGGCCTTGACAAAATGTTTCAGAATGTCCGGCATTATACATTCCCTCATTACGAAAGTGGTTATTGATATAGCATGTGATTATTCGACTAGTAGAATATCCATGTGAGTAAGTAAATGGCATTATTTAATTTTATTTTTTCCATATTATGCTAAAGTTAAAGTTTAAAAAGGCTTTTGTTTTAGTTATTCATTGCCTTAAATGTTAATTTTTATTTATGAAAGCTTCCGCAATATTGTTATCCTTACTGAGCATCTGAGCTCACCCCTTTCAATGTTTTAATATTTTCCAGGATGTGAAGAAGTATTTTATGAATGACCTGCAGGGATAGTAAGAAGAGGATATGAGTGTGGACTATGAAGACTTTGTTATTAGTTTTTCACTTTATGATGTAATGTAAGATTTATGAATGTATCTAGTGTTTCCAAGGCTACTAAACTAATAGGTATTTCGAGACTTGATCTTTTGTGATCATGCCAATGTTACGAAGTAATGCACCGGCTCTGGGTAGCTGGGGTCGGGGCGTTACATATTATATGTGTTAGGGTTATTGGTTGTGATGTCTTGATGATCCGAAATCGGCATATGGGCTGTAATGGCTTGAGGTATAATGCCTGACATATGATGCATGTTATTCGAGCTATGGTCGATATTTGAAACTACCAGGATACTTTGGTTACATAGATGTAGTGGTGGTGCTTCATGAGGTTCATTTTATGGTGTTACACCTAAGTGACTTCGTGAAATCCTTTTCAGAGAGAGATTCTTATGACATGTGACATTGGGGAAAAGTAGAAAACCAGTGGGAAAGTGGTAATGGGGTTATGCTGATACTATTTATTATATTATATAATCTTATATATGATACATGGTTTGTGTAGAAATGTTGGGGAGTAGAAATTGATATACCCATTTAGGTGTCGAGTTAGTTTCACTTGTTGTTCACTGTGCTTTAGCATGATTTATTTACTTTTTCATGAGTGGCTCCGGGGAGGATCCAACAGATAATACTATTATTCTCATTCTCGGTATATATATACAATATTTAGGTCACTTATGGTTGGTTTGATACTAGGTGGGACACAACTATCTTGGGGTTGGAGGAGTTGTTCGGGCTTCATAGTTGTTATTGTCTTACATTGTTTTGGTACTTGTAGTTTTCCCTTTTCAATTGTAGTACTCTTTGCATGACATTACATATGTGTACTTGGGTTTCATTTTATATTGCAGTATGCTTTATAGTTGGGTGGTCTCTCTATTGTCTATCTCTTTATCATTTGTTCTCTTATAGGTTAATACCTCCCATCTGTGTGATTAGTATACCCTCAGTTCTTGTCACCAACAAGGGCCCTACTAGAGGTAATAATCGAGTGTCACTATCTCTTTTATCACATTGTCAGCCTAGTAGGGGTGCACTTTGTGGGGAGGGGGTCACGACATAGTGGTATTAGAGGTCTAGTTGATGGATATGATTGATTTTTGAATTAGTTACATGTGAGGTTTCATGGGTTTCTAGGGAAAAATTGTTAGTTATTTTTATCAAGTCTTCTAATTAATAATGACCTACTGAGAAACAGGTATTTAGGGACCCTATGGTCTGATTCATGGACCATTATGTCTATAATGGCTACTAAACAAGGTGATACTTTTTTCCTGATAGAATCCTAGGAAAGGATCATGCCTCATTCTTCGTTACCCCGGTGTTTTAATGGGTATACCTTAGGATAGGTTAACCTAAAATGAATAAAAGAAAATAATTTATTAATTATAAGTCTTCTATATTCTTGATTTAGGAGCTCTTATTATTTTTTATTTTGCATGTATGGGTCTAGGTCGGTGTCCTCATCGGGTTATCACAAAGGTTGTCCAGCAGGCTATGCCATCAGATTATTGTAAAGTGGAGGTCGATGATGACAACACATAGTGGAGGAAACTATGAGAGTTTCAGAGGTATAGTATACCGAAGTTTGAGGAATCCATTTCAAATTTGTTCACTATAGACTTGATGAATGAGGTTGAGATAGATTTTAACTTCATCAGTTCTTGGAATAAGTATTGGGTATCATGGATTGTAAAAATGTTTCATGGGGAAATAAGGAATTGGTGATTCTTTTTCCTAGGAGATTGCAAGGAGAGAAATATATCATTGTAGGAGTTTTGAGTGAAGTTCAGAGTCATGTTTCTTTCTTCAACCATGAAGGAATCTAATCTACTGGATCTACTAAACCTTCAACAAGGGAGATCCAGTGCTCCAGAGTTTGGAATTTGAGTCATGAACTTTTTACGATATTCTTCCAACCTATTTCCAGATGAGGAGGTTTGGGAACCACATTTTGAGGAGGTTTTTCATCCATATCTCTTGCACAATGTCACCCTTTTTATACTAAAGACATGTCTTATGGTGTTGGAAATGGCACAGTTCATTGATAGAATTTCATCTAGAACCATATAATTATAAGAGGGGAGTCTTCAAGATTCCTTATGATTCATACATGTGGTTTGGGGTTCTCTATTTTCATGGAAAAAGTTTTTTTGTTCACTCAAGGGTTGGTCCTAGCAATCAGTATCACATTTATCTAGGGAAGGAGACTCTTAGTCCTATACCAAGGGATTAGATTCTTGTTATACTTTTTTAGTCTGAGATCATTAGTAGTGAGGGTTTCTGGCCATTTAGAGCGGTCAGTGTGTAATAGGTGTTCCAGTCTAGGTTCCTCAATTGAGGTAGTTCCAGCCAAGGTGTTAGTAGTAGGTTTCACAAGCTTTGGATCAGAATAGACCATATGAGTTAGGTGGAGAAAATCCATGAGATGCTCACTATCCTCTGATATAAGATTTCATCCATAGTGGTTGTCATCATCAGGGTTATGTAGGCTATATAGTAGGTCATGGTCAGCATCAATCTTTAGCTTTTATAGTGCCGGGCGTGATAAATATCATTCTAGGTCCTTGTTTCTTGTTTTCTACTTGGGTGTACATCATAACGTTGAGTAACTTCCAGTACCATTGGGGTTGAATATTCTATTTAGGGGATGAGCATACTTCTTTGAATTATGTAGAGACTATGTTCTAGTGATATGGCATCACCTATCTTGGAAATATTCCCTAGGTTTATGTATACAACCATATGTTTTCATCCCATACATGGATTGGTTTTATTCGATGAAGGATACAGTGGATTGCATCTGGAGGCAGGTTGTGTTCTTCGATGTTGATGGAGATCTATTAGTGTTTATTGGAAAGAGATTCCCTCGAATGGGTCATAGGATTGGTCCTTCTTTGAAATCCTTGATGTCTAAAATAATTTTGAGTTCGTTTGATGTTCAGTAGTTAGTGTTCCATAAGGTCTTTGAAGAGTACACTGATGTCTTTCTAGAAGTGGTTATAGAATTACCCCTTTGATGAGATATCGTATTTGGGATCAAGATACATCCATTATCATCTCCTATCTATATGTATTTATATTGGATGGACCCTTATATGTTATGAGAGAAACATATATAGATTGATGGTTTGTTATAGTGCAGTTTTTTCAGCTAAGAGTGTCAATGTGGGGTGTACCAGTTCTGTTCATGAAGAAGGCTCATGATAGTTTGTGTTTGTGTATCAATTATAATTTCATGAACAAAGTGACAGTGAATAATATATATCCTCTTCCACAGCTTAATGATTTATTTGGACAACTAAAGGGTGAGACTTGGTTTCCAATAAACGATTTCTTTCCCGGGTATCATCAGATGAAAGTGAATGATGAGGATACTCCAAGGAACACTTTCTATTGTCGTCATGGGAATTATGATTTCATGGTTATGTCGTTCATTATGGAAAATTCTCCATCTCTGTTGATGTGGTTCATGAACTTTTTTTTAGTTAGTTCCTAGATAAGTTCATGATGATATCGATTGAAAACATCCATATGTACTCCACATATGAGGAGGAGCATGCAGAGAATCTTCATACCATTTTGGGAGTTCTAAGATGATAGTAGCTATTTGGGAAGCTATATTAGTGTGCTTTTTGAGATCATGATGTCAGTTTCTTAGGGAATGTTGTATCCCAGGTGGGATTAGTTATGGATCCATTGAAGATAGAAGCAGTTGTGTCTTGGTTAGACCCCAAGATAGTTGTAGATGTGACATGTTTCCTTGGTCTTTTAGGTTATTATAAGCGGTTTGTGGATTATATATCTTAGGTTGCAACTACTCTGACAGTGTTGAATATCATCTATTTTACAATTGTGTGGACATATTAATTTCAGGTAGCTTTCGAGTATCTAATATAGCAGTTGGTCAGTGCTCCGGTTCGTTGTCTTCCAATAGAGGGAGTTCAATTTTATTTTTTCTACAATGATTCGCCACTTGGGTTAGGTTGTGTTCCAATGATGCAAAGATAATTCATTTAATATGGGTATTTCTCATTGTGTCCCCTTGAACGTAACTATTCCATCCACAATCTTGAGTTGGAGGAAGTGGTGTTCGATTTGATGTTGTGGAGATATTACCTCATCGGTGAGTGCTTTTTGGATTTCACCTATCATAGGATCTTGAGGTATGTTTTCCCCCAGAATGACATGAACATGTGGAAGCATTAGTTGATGGATTTTTATAAAGGATTATGACTTCGAAAATTATTATTCACATGGTAAAGGGAATGTTGTATCTAATGTGTTGGGCATGAAGTCATATAGTGATGTGGTGCATGAATTTGGTGATTCCTGGAGAGTGATAGATGAGATATCTTCCTTTCATATAAATATTGGTGAAATCTAGGGTAGAGGTTTTCCTTTCTATATGATGGTGCATCCATCATCAGTGTAGCAGGTATAAGAGTACCAACTGGGGTATCTCGAGTTAGAGGTATGGAGAGACCGAGTTGTTTGTGGTGAAGCCCCTGATGGTTGGTTTAATGATTAACAGCACCTAGTGTTGTTTTAGGGAATGATTTTTGTCCCTTTGATGATGCGTGATATGGATCTCATGTACTTCCTTGTTCACCCTTATCGGTACATCCATAAATGATGAAAATGTATCATGCCTTGAGGAGTCACTTTTGGTGTCCTCAGTTGAAGCATGTGGTTAAAGAGTTTGTGTCTCACTGATTGACCTTCCCGAAGGTGAAGGTCGAGCACCATGTTGCCAGTGGTTTTCTCCAACTATTGGATGTTTCTCAGTGGATGTGGGAGGACATATAAATGGACATTTGTACCAGTTTAACTTGGGATCAGGGAGGCTATGATGTTATAATGGTGGTATTGGATATCTTGACAAAATCATCCCACTTTATAGTGATCAAGAAGTTGAGCTCTGTGGAGGTTTTGTCGAGGTAGTATCTGGTGGAGGTGTTGAGACTCCATAGGGTCCTCAGGAAAATAATTTCTAATAATGAACCCCATTTTACCTCTATTGTGTGGAGAGGTCTCTAGAATTCTTTCAGATCTCAACTATGCATTAACACTGCTTTTCATCCGCTGATAGGAAGTCAGATAGAGTAGACACTCGAGAATCATAAAAACATGTTGCACTATTGTGTCCTAGATTTTGGAGGTTTGTGGATGAGGAGCCTACCCTTCATATAGTTTTATTAAAAAAATAATATCAACTCTGCCATCAGTATGGAACCATTTGAAGCCTTTTATGGCTGACTGTTCCGTTCTCCATTGTGTTGGACTTGGGTTGGTGATTCAGTAATTATTGGACTAGAGCTAGTACAAAATATGATGGAGATGGTTCATGTAATTCAAGAGGGGATGAAGGAAGCCTATGATCATCAGAATTCCATTACTAATCATACAATGAGACCTCTAGAGTTTGATGTTTGGGATCATGTATTTCTAAAGGTTAATCCCCATCGTGGGTAATGAGGGTTTGGTCATGGGAGAAAGCTTTCTCCTTATTCTGTTGGGCCTTTCGTGGTGATGGCTCATATTGGATATATGGTTTATTATATTGCACCCCCCCCCCACAGATGAGATGGATACATGATGTTTTTCATGTGATACATATAATTTTTTATATTTAGGATGACTCTCATTTCATCTATTGGGATGATATTTCTATTGATGATGATGTGATCTTTGAGGAGTGGCATGTATAGATATATGACTCTAAGTAGAAGGTGTTGCATGGGCATATTGTTCCAATTTTTTGTATCCTGTGGTGGCACAATGGCCTGGAAGAGAGTACATTGGAACATGAGTCATAGATATGCACGCACCCACACGATTACAATTAAATTATGGAACACCCTTATTATTCAAAATTAATTTCTACCTTCTGTCCTCGAAAAAATTCCAATGATTGATTTATTTATATTTTTCCATGTTCGTGATTCATGACCTGGAACCAATTGATATAATTTAAGGAATATTAAAAACTTTTAGCCTCTATTTGAGATAATATTAAAGTTTTTCATATAATCTTTATTCTCCATGGTTTCACTGGTGCTTTCTTATCATGAATGATATTATATTCCATGATTTAATCAATTTTCAATAATTTTCATGTAACTAATTATTGTTTTTTGGATTCCTCATCATTTGTAACATACTCTATGTATTTTAAAGCTCCATGTGTTCCTGTTAGGTTCTTCACTTCTGTTTCATACTCCTTTCAGAGTTCCTCACTGGCCTGTTGTGATATCTTCTCTCATGATTGAAAATTATTCTCATTTTACAGAACTGTTACATCTTGATATTAAATTCATTTCCCAATAGTTTTTCAATATAATATTTACGTATATATTTTAGATGTGTATCCTTGTAAAATTCCTTCATCCTCAAGATCATCAAACTATAATTTATCCTCATTGATCATAATAAATTATTCACTTATAAAAATTAAAAATTTCTTCAATGTTAGATTATTTATGTATCACATCTTGTATAGAGTATTCTCTTCAAACAAACATATATAAGATTTTTTGTATACATAAAAAAATTTACATGAATTCTGTTTCTAATATATATTTGGTAAATCCATTTTGGTGAAAATTGTCTACGCTATGTAGTTAAAAATTTGGTTCCTCTAATCAATTAATTGGTTATATTAATTTTCCCTCTCCACTAAAATATGATTTATTATCTCATTCTTCTATATATATTCCTCCACATGATTTCCTTTTTATTATAAATCATAGTCATTCTATATTTTTTTTATTTTTATCATAGAATCTATAATTTCCTGGACCTCTCTAATTTATTTCTTTTCTAAAATCTATTGTTGGAGGTGTTCGAGGAAGTCATGATGACATATCCCCAACACTTTTCCAAATTTGTTATTCTGTGAATAGTATTTCTAGAACTATATCATTTCCATTTCCAAATTTCTATAATGGTGGTACATAAAAAGTGTCACATTATCAGTGACACAGAAACAGTGGCACTAAAATGGTCGAATTAAAATGGTGGCACAGAAATAATGGCACTAAAAAGGTGGAACCAAAATGGTGGAATGGAAACAATGGAACTGGAATGGTGTCATAGAAATGATTACAATGAAATTATGGCACTAAAACGATGGCACATAAATAGTGGAACTGAAATAGTTTCATTGACAGTGTTTCTAGAACTGTGTTATTTTCTTGGTCAAACTTCCAGATATTTCTAGATTTTCTTCAATTTCACCTAATTGATGATTCCTTTGACATAAAATGAATTAAAGTCCTTTTTAAGTGATTTTAGGCAGATTCAAACCCCATAACTCTTATATTAACATTTCTTAATAGTCAGAAATCCATTTCTCGGTCAAAATGTGTGATCATTGATAGATCCTATCTTAATCGAAAATATTGCATATCTTAAACAGATGCTATATTAAATCATCTAAATGGACAAAATATTTTCCTCCCTTGTTATTATTTATTGTTCCCTAGTGGGATATTCTCAATCCTTTCCTTCCATCCCATTAGAGTCATGTGTAGTGTTTTAGCCTTGGATCGTGTCTTCCCTGGAGCTTCTTCCCACTGCATGCTCACGACCTAATTTGGTGCAACCAGAAAGTGTCAATCCATATTCTATATAAGATATGTTCTACTATCGTTCATCTGGGATCATATCATTATATTCCTCCTTAACATGTCATGGGATGTTTTCTTCACGTTTGAAAGGAATTTTATTGGGTATTGTATGGTGTGGTGGTGTCTCTGAATCCTTAGGTGGATGCAGTCTTCTAGAAAATTTGATTGTGATATCTTGTATTGGTTGTTCTCATGCAAAGAATGTCTGAATCCTTTTGAGATATAGGATTCAAGGATTCTCTATTATTTTACATAAAACTATATAGTTATCATGTTTTATCTCATTGAATCACAATGTAATTGGAATAACAAATATTTGAAATGGATAAATAAATTGGTATTGATCGTTTGTTGTTCCCTCTTGTTATTTCTAGATAGTTTCATATCTATGATTTCATTTTTTATCATGTAATTCTTTATAGAAATTATTAAATAACATAAATATGTGATTAATTTTAAATTAATTTTATAAATATAAATAGGCATGTTTTTTTAATATGGTTGTTGTTATTGAAACTATTGATAATGGAATGGATGAAGTTATGCATGATTAAATTAACTAGCTAAATCAATATGGATTAAATAACCAATAAATCAATAAATTATAATTCGTGGTAGTGTTCTGACTTCATCTCTTTCTTTTAATGACCAGGAGCCATATTTTTGGAGCCGTGAGTGCTTGTTGTGTGTGAATTCTAGATTCCTTTTTGGGGCCAAGAGGCCAGTTTCTTGTTGATTGTTTTCCCCCTTGCTTTTGTGGAGTTGTGGGCCTAATAAGGAAGAGCATGTGAGGCTATTTGGGTATGTGAGGTAGATATGTATGGGTTGGGGAAACATTTGACACAAAGAGTAGAAAGATGCATTTTTTATGGATAGGGGTGTTAAGGAGGACACCCGAGATGAAGAAACTGGTCAATTATGAATATTGTGAGCTTTTTGAATCTTGTTGGATGTTTATCTTCTATTCATTCCTCACAAATTCAAGTAGTTGTTCTTTCTTACACTACATACAAAAGGAGTTGAATAAATATGGGGTATACCATGTCCTTTTAATGTTTAACTTCATGATGATGGATGGGTCTATGCTCTTGCAATAGGTGGCAATTGTTCGATGGGTAGACCATATACTCACTATGTTGATTCCCATTTGTTTGGTAGATTAGTTTTGATTTTCTAGAATTCTTGGAATTATTGTTATGTAATAATGATGTCAATAAATGATTTAATAAATCATGTTACCCAATGGGTTGTAGCTTGTTGGGATATAATGATGATGTAGTATTTTTGAGAAGTTGTGGACATGGTTTGGTTATGCCTAGAGGGCATTGAATTCGGTGCAATGCTAATGAATTGTAATTTAGAATTAATAATGGTTAATAAATGGTTTAATAATTAATTACGTAATTTGGAAGTCATAAAAATTTATAGGTAACTTAATGTCTCTCTTTAGATGTTTATCTGCTTATAGGACATATAGTATTTGTAATGGCAGTCGGGAGTCTGAGATGTTAGCAGTAGTTGAGTCTAAAACAAGGATTTTACCATAGAATGGTAGTAAGATATATTATAATCTATACTTTCTGTGTTTTTATACACTGATCCACCATTTCGGTTAAGTAAACTGGCACCATGAGGATTCTGAGCCCGAGGGGTGTTTTCCCTTTTCAGTGTTAATAGTATTTACATGAAATTACATATGTTTACATGGGTTTATTTTTATATTTCATTATTATTTTTATTTGGTTGGTGTATTTCATGTCTATCGCTTTCTCATGTGTTCTTATAGAGGTTAATGTCTCCCATCTGTGTGATAATTATACCCTCGATGCTAGTCTCCAACTGAGGGCCTACTGGAGGCAGGACATGAGTGTCACTATCTCCCATAACACATTTCCAACCCAGAAGGGGTGCATATTATGGGGATTGGGTCATGACGGATTGGTATTAGAGTTCTGTTTGAGTGATAGGATGGAGTTTGGAGTTTGGTATAGGTGAGGTTGCATGGGTTGTTAGGGAAACTATGTAAGTAAATTTTATCAAGTCTTATAAACACTAGAGACATATTGAGACATTGTTATTTAGTGACCCTTGTGGTCTGACGCACATACCAATATGTTTATCGTGGCTACAAAACGAGGTGATACCTGTTACAGGTTAAAGACCTAGGAAAGGATCTTGAATCATTCCTATTTTCACCTATGTTTGAATACGTAGACCTTAAGATATGTTAACCTATAATGACAAAAATAAAATAATTAAATAATATTTAGTATTCCATACTCAGGGTATAGGAGCTCTAAATATTTTTTATTTTGTAGTTATGGATCCAGGTCAATGTCTTCATCAGGAATGTGTAGAAGATGTCTGGCAGGGTGCGCCAGCAGATCACTGCATAGTGCAGGTTGATGACAATGAAACATAGAGGAGGATACTCCAAGATTTTCAGTGCCAGATTATGCATAAATATGAGGGATCCATTTGAAATGTATCCACATAAGTCTAGTTGAAGGAGGTTGAGATATATTTCTTCTCAATATGTTCTCCGAAGAAGCACTCGGTGTCCTTGGTTTTAACAATGTTTCTTGTGGAAACAATGAAGTGGTGGTTCTTGTTAATATTAGATCATAAAGAGTCTATATTATCATGGGAAGTGATCCAATAAATGTTCAGAGTCGTGTTTTTCTCTTCAACCATGAATGAATCTAGTCGCCCATAGCATCTTACCCTTTGATAGGTGAGCTCTAGTATGAGAGAGTTTGGAATCTATTTTAGGAACCTTTTACGATATTCATCACTAATCTAACTTTTCTATATACATGATATGGTGGATTAGATTCATATTATGATTAAAAATATTCATTATGGAAATGATTCATTAGAAATAATATGAATATCATCATTATTGACCATTATTATTTTATATGGGTGGCCATGTTTTGTTGAGACAATATCTGAGGCCATGAAATTATTGTTTTGGTAAGGTTCGAAACATAATTCCATGGGATATGTACCTTATATGATAATATAATAAATTGGTTATGAGGCATATCCATTTGATCTACCATCAAAATTTATCTATGTGCACAATGAAATTCATGCATCTCAATTGAAGAAGTACCAGTCTAATCATGATCATGTTATTTAATGGGACCTTGTTCAACTTGAGCTGGTTGAAATATTTTTTGATAGGCCAATACATATTTTTGAGAGATATCCGAAGCTATTTTATGAAAAAAAATATATAAATTTGTTATGACTTATATGGAAGTACGATATGGTTTGGGAATTAAATAGTGAATATGAAGACATTAGCTAGAGAAATTGACCAAACATTTTCATAGAACCAGAGGTATCTAACATTCTTAGGATTAAAATACTAATGGTGGGGGTAATTTAATAAACCCTAATTCATGTAATTTTCATTTTTGTTATTTATTTTTATGATATATAATACTTAGGAAGAGTTTTTATAGTTTATATATGGTTTTAGAGTGATTTATAAGGCTTTTTAAGGTGCACCATTTAAGTAGTTTTAGTGGAAACCATGCACAATATCTATGAAACCGTGAAAAAGGTTTTTGGAGTCACTGGCCAGGTAAATAGTTAGATCATGTTTTGTTAAAACTATGTATATAGCTATGATAAACCTTGTAAAAAGATTATTTTTTGGACTTTAGAATATACATGGTTGGATCACGGTTTAGAAAACCATGTAGCATAACTGTGAAATTTCATGGATATTTTATAGTATAATGTACACATTTTAAAAAATTATGCATCCAAACAATGTGTATCACATTAAATTATTATAAAATCAGTGATTAACTTAGTTTAATACCATATAACACACATTTTTATTTTCCACTCGTATGATCTCAATCTGTACTTCCTTACGGAGTGGTCTGGGTGATATATTTATATCTGGACGAATGATTTGTTGAATCAAGGTGTGTCATATCGAAATAATTTATGGTAGTTCATCCACCATTATTATTACCCATATATATACTCATCTTATCTCTCATAAAACGATATATTTAATTTTTTTAGATCGATCTATCTCATATGATGTGTATTTTGATAAGATCTTGTTGGGATTTAGGAATGGAATGAATATTAGGACAAAATCTAGAGGTTTCTTGGTGTTATTATTTATTTTCACCACCTATTGAGAGGTAGGGGTCTTATCTAACTTCTAAATTTTTTAAAACATGAAGAATCGGTTTCTATTAAATTTTTTCCTAGATTTTCTAAGGAAATGTTTAAATATTTCTAAAGGAAAATAATTTTTGTATATAATTTCAAAACATGGTGATTTGAAAGTCTTTTGGAAAATTAATTTTGATTGATAATTTAAATTTTTTCTCTAAAAAAATGGTTTTCACTAAACCCAATAATGTTCATTTATAAGATGTTTGAAAGGAATGAAATGGTTTTGGTGGAATGAGTACATATATGTAGGATTTTTTATACATTCTTAGTTTGGGTTCATCTACATTATACATTACCTTGGATAAGGGGCATGTTACAATAGGGAACTGAGAGTTTGGTCGCCATATGGTGACATATTTTATCGAAAAGAAACCACTCAAGAGTATTTAACAATCACCTAGAATTAATTTTTCTATTTCTGAAGCATGTATGGTTATGAAAATGGGAAAGTAAGGTTTATAATGTAACGATGATAAAAGTGATTTAGTTCAAGTGGTCTGATTAAATTTTTTTATATAGAAAAATTATTATTCTTTTAGTTTAATCAATTTTAAATTGATTATCAATTTTTTACACTTTTAATAAATGATAGGTTTTAAACTATGTGTTAACATTTTGTTGTCCTGTTGTCATGAGATGGGAATTCTATTTTGGTAATCCTAATAGGTATCACAACTAACCCCTTCGTAATACTTTTTGTAAGTATGTTGATGTTTTTATTCATAGTAGTGGTCTCATATTTTTTTGTTGATGTTTTTAATCATGATTCTTGTCCTTTAGTATGATGATTTTTTTTTTAGTTTCTTCCATGTTTTGGAGTCATTTTTTTTATTCATGAACCATATATCTGGTTTGACTATTTTTGTTTTATCTTGATGTGTTATTTTATTTAAAATGTAAAATAACCCCACCCATGTTTACATAATTTATTGGCACCTATTGTTTCTTTTGGTGTCTTGGGGATGTAACCTAAGGTTATTGGAACCTCTATCCAAGCATATGACTATAGGTTTAGTAGGTATGTTATAATGTTCATCAATACTAGGTGGTATTCCCAAAACATGGATCAAAATTAAAAAAAAGAACAATCAGGGGTAGAATATATTTCCATTAAAGCATCAGAGTACACCAGAATTTGGATTATTGAGAGTAAATACAATTCCCACATACTAGGAAATATATATATCACATCATAGGAATTATGTATGACAATTAATTTGTACTTTTATTTAAAAATAATGAAGTCCTAATGAGTTTTAGATTATGAAAATCCCATATTTGTGGGAAGACATATGATACATGTGGATATTTTAATTTTTGGTTTTATTAATCATAATATATTAAGATTTAGTCTAATATTTTACTGAGGACATGAAATTAAAATTTCTATGAAATAAAACATCATCAATTGAAAAGGTGTTTCATTTTTTTCAATGGAAGTTCATAAGTATAATCTATAATTTTTATGTGGGGACAATATGATTTCCATCAAAGGAATAAGAAAATAGGTTATGGTATAAGAAGTATTTATATCTGATCAACCATAATTGTAATAACTTGTGATGATTTACAGTGCTCAATATCTCCATAAGATTTATTATAACTTTGAATTCTTGTGTTATTCTTGAAAAAAGAGAAGATGTCTTGAAATAATTACAAGGAAAAAACAAAAAATCCCATAAGAGTGCTTGAATGGATTCATATTGATGATTGTGAATATTTCACGACATTATCAATTGATACGAAGAGATATTATGTTATATTCTCTTATTATTACACTACTATGTCTTTGGTAATTTCCATCACTTGGAATTCATAGGATTTTAGTTTTAGAGTACAATATTAGAAGATGGATGAATAGTTTCTTGGATATAAAATTTTAATTTTATAAACTAATAATGGGAACGAATTTATAAATATCCATTTAGAGGATTGTCTTGAGAAGCATGGTAAAAGACAAAAAATATCAGTAGTGGGGAGACCTCAAAAAATGGATTAGTTTAGGGAAGAAAATAGATCATAAACAACATGTCCCTACTAATTCTAACTGAGACATTACTACTAGAAATTTTTTAAAAATAAGTTGTATAGATATCATTCTACATTTATAATATATTTATATTTCATACAATATAATAGAAAAATATATCCAATATATAGAATGGAATGAATCAGACATATTAGAAATTTGGAATCACTATAACCATGACATTCTAAATAAGGAGAAACATAAGAAAATGAATCCTCTAGAGATGATGGAATATTCCTTCACTACTCGAGAAAAAGAAAATAATATAAATGATTTAATAAGTTATAGGTAACAGTTATTGAGAGAGATTATGTTCATTTGGTATAAAATTATCAGAGTTATAGAAAATCAGTGGTTGTATTTAGGAAGATAGTGATGACGTGTTGATAAAATAAAGGGGATCATAAGCACATGAGGAAAATTCCAAATAAGAAATATATTATGAAAATTATGAGTTCTAACCTAAATCTACCCAAAAATATAATGTTGAGAAAATATTTACAGGTAGAATATCATGGGTGACCAAACAAAACTAATATAGATAACGAGAAATAAGTCTACAAAAAATCATTGTTTTTTATGTTATACCTAAAGTGTTTTGAATAATATTTTAGAGACACTAATTGGTTTTATTAAATGGATGGATAGAATAAAAAAATCAATAAGAATTTTACATCAATGATTTAGTTGAGGATAATAGATAAAAAATCGTCAAAACCAAATGAGTCTCCTATAACAACATGAATAAATATGGCATAGTAATTTAAAAATAATAATAACTCATATAAAAATTTTATTCCTATATTTATGTAATTGAGGTAGATGTGACATTTTCACCGATTGTATGGCTAGACACAATTCCTAAATTTTATCTATTTTATTAAAAGGATGTTCAAGTCTTTCTCGATAGATTTCATGTCTTTAATTCTAAATAGAGTTGTCAATAAAGTATTATACTATGAATATACATAAGAATTTATTAAGAATTAATTTGAGAAAAAAGTTTGTCGAATAAAATAGGCTCTTCATATGATAATGAAATCACTAAGAGTGTGGTATTAAATACATGATCAATAATTTAAGAAGGAATTTTTAATTTTGGTAGAGTTGATTACAATATATATTTCATCTATGAGAGTGATTAATTGATGATGATTTATGTGTTTATAAACAACATAATATTTAGTGTATTGGATAAATCATTGTTCAAGTAGTTTACAAAGTTTATAAATAGAGTGTTTGAAATATTGATGCTTGGTGAATAGGATATTTTTCATAGTGTGTAAGTGATAAAATTGAGGTATGGATCACTAATATCACATTCCAAATATACCAATATGGTTTTGATAGTACTTAGAATGGAGGATTACATTTAAATTAATACTCTGGTTTCTACCATGATAAAATTTTAAAGGGATTATGAAGGTAAAGAATTCGATGTCATTGTATATATGAAGATCACTAGATTATTATTTCACTTAACGTCAACATGATCTAATATTTTATTTTACACATGTTAGTTGGAATGGTATTAAAGTAATCCCATGCAGATAAATGTTCTTACATTAAAAAAATAATATTATTTTATATCAATGGAATAGTGGAATTTAGTTATTTGTACAGAAAAAAAATTAACCAAAATTATTGGGATATGAATATGTAGATTGGGCCAGCGCGGTAGATCATAGTATGTCAACATCATGAGGGGCATTTTATCTAGGTAGTTTTGCTATTTCCTAAATGAGTAAGAAAAAATACCACATTTCTATGATCACTAAATATGAAAAATATTTTGGGGCAACTCGAGCCTTCATATAGTTACTATCGATAAAATAACATCTTGATGATAAGGGAGTTTAAGTGAAGTCCCCAATCTAAAACAATTTTGAGCATTCAAGTTGTATAAATGTTAGATAAAATCATGTGCATCCCATGAGAATAAATAACTTATAATGTATCATATAATCAAAGATAAATTGGGGTAGTCATTGGTGATGTTTCACTATGTACCTATAAAATAAGAGGTCTGAAACATTCAGACAAATTCCTTTCCAAAGGAAGAATTTGAAAGGCATCACCTAGCTCCCAAATTCTATAAAACACTCCCAACCAATGAATTGTTGGTAATAGAACCACACTCTCATATGTATGTTAGAATTTTAATTATGTGGTGGTGAATTTTTTTAAATAAAAAACTTAAAATATGTTACCTTTAGGTTCATTGAAAATGGGTGTGAAATAATTGAAAGTGGGAGATATGAGATTTTACATACAAATTTCAAGTGAAAGAAAGGTGAGGATTATAGAGAGATATTGTCATTATAGAATTTAGTAAGTATGTTGGGGGAGTTTTTCGAAATTAATTATATTGAATCTATTTAATCAATTAACACACATAAGGAAATGAGTGACCAATAGGTCATGTGTAAATAAATTACAGTATATTGTTAAATAATTAGTCTTCTCGAGAGTTACACTATGTATAGAAATTTTTAAAAATTTTGAATCGATCATAAAAATCATTTGGTATCGACTTTGATGTCAATTGGTATTATTAGTAATTTTTCATACAGAATGATAAACTAGGTAGTATCTAGAATGAGGTGGTTCATTAATCAAATTCTCATGGTACTCATGATTCCCATGTTCTACAAAGTGTGGTTGGTATTATATTACATGTTGAGTAAATCATACATCATTATTTGACATCATAGGACAAAAATTATGGTTAAAGATAAAAGTGATTAATTTTTTTTCAAAAAAAGAATTGTATGAGGCCATTATGTGGTTAAAAAACATAATTCAATTATCTTTGGTTAAAATCCCAACAATGATAAATTTAAATGTTTTTGGATTTTTGTGTTTGAAAAAAAAGTCTGTTGAAAATATTATTTTGCATTGGATAAAAGTGTTCAACAATCAAATAGACATTAAAATATTTATGAAAAAGGTATATGTAAATTATAGAAGGTGTCCAAGAAGTTATATGTATATGGTGGTGTCATATCATTGTGTTTTAATAATTTTTGGGTATTAATATTTTGTGGATGATAGATGTTTATTCTGAAGGAAAAAAAGGATTTTTTGACAAGTTAAATTTTTTTGTAATCATTTGAAAATTACAAATAATGTGGGGGTTTGTGGATACCATATAAATGGTTACAAAAGGAAGGAGATCCAAAAAAATATTTTTAAATTCATAGTATAAATATTTCTACAAATGAAATTGAGTAACATGAACTTGGTAAATATATAAGAAATGTTCGATGAATATGGTGAGTTTTACATGAAAATTGATTATAAAGGTGTCATATTTGATAGGTTATTATATTTTTCAAAAATATTTTTTGTAATATAGATTTTGAATTAAAGGTTGTACGCACCTACAAATAAGCTTATACCTCCCTCATTTTGAGCAATTGGGACTAAAATAAATCTAAAGGCTGTACTTTCGTATATGACTTGTATATAAGTAAATCTTATAAAAACAATTTATTTGAATGTATATTATGTTAAGAAATGGATTTTAACTTATAATAACATGTTATTTTCCCATAATATTTGAATATTTATGAAATATAGGATTTTATGAAAGAAGTGTAATTTTTTTTGAAGGTATAGATTTTGAATGAAGAGTGTGAACAGGTTGTGCTAAACTAAAATCTACAAATTTTATAGCATAATTTATTATAATTTCAATGGTAAATAGGTTTTCATCATTTATATTAAATAATCACTTCATGTAACATCAATTATGGTGTAATCTATGGAGATACATTTCATCAATAGAAGTCTACTAAATGAAGAATGAGTTCTCTTATGTAGGTATAGTAGCGAGATTTAAAAAAGTGAATAGTTGTAAACTATGAGGAGAGTGAGTCCCCTATGAAAATTTTAAAAGAAGTTAATTTAATTTCAATTTTGTGCATTGGAAAGTTTTACTTATATTCTCTCTGGACTAGTCCATGAATACTGAATTATATTAAATGTATATGTCTCATGAATTTTTTTTATTTCAACTAAAATATTATTTTTGAAAGTAAAGAGGAGAGTGACATGTTTAATGAGGAAAAAAGAAAACTAGGAGGAATTATTTTATCTAATATACCTTAATTCATGCCTCTCACCCCCATGGTATTAAACCTAGTGGGTACAACACTTGTTTTTGCTTTTTTAAATTTTCATTAATGAAATAATTAATATTTAAAAAAATTCCCTTTTGAAAATATTATTCATCTATTGAGGATAGAAAACCCCTAGAAACTATTATTTAAACCAATTATATACCCCATATGTGGTACATATTAATTCCAAACATAACTATGGTCTCTTATTTTCCATTTTATGAATTTTTGCAGATATTATTACAATTATTGTCAACACATGCGTGAAAGTTAGAAATAATTTCTTTATATTTTATACATTTTTTTCAAGGACTTATTGCTCTCAAAAATCCATGTAATCATAGAGAGAAATAAAAAACACACATAGAAGTTAAAAAATCCATCATTAATATTTTATGAACACTTATTCAAGAGTAATTGTTCAATTTTACCCCAAAAATGTCTTAGAACATGAAAACTCAAAACCTAGAAATATCTAACCAGGGAAATTGTGTGTCACTATAAATAAATATTGGAATAATTTAAAAGATCATATTGTATTGAGTTTAACAAATATATTGTAATACCTTTCACAACTAGAAAAATAGGCTATGGCCATGGACCTATAACCACAGATTTAAAACTGTGGATATAGGTGGCTATGGCCACAGTTATATGGCATATAGCCACGATTTTGAAACCGTGGATATAGGTCTTTTTTCATGGCCTATAACCATGGTTTTCAAAACTGTGGCTATTGACTAAATCTATAGCCACAGTTATGTAGCCTACAGCCATGGTTTTGAAAACCATTTCTATAGGCCTTTTTTTGAAGGGTTATAGCCATGGTTTTAAAAACCGTGGCTATAGTTCTCCCGCCCTTACGTGGGATATAAAATTTCCTGCCAAAAAAATGTTGGGAAGAATTTTTTCCATGGTTTTTTCAATTCTGCCGCGATTTTTAGTAATATATATTACATATTATATATATATATATACGCTAAAGCCTTGGTGGTGTAGTTGTTAGGTCGCTAAAACATGAAAGGAAGGTGCTGGGATCAAATCCGACTGGGTACATATTATTTTTAGGCTATTGCCATGGTTTTCTAGGGCTCTAGCCATGGTTAAAACTGTGGCAATAGGTCGACTTCCATGGTTGACAATGGAGACACCTGTGGCAACTGTTTTAAGAACCGTGTCAATAGGCCACCTATTTCTATGGTTAAAATTGTGGCTGTTGGTCAGACCCTACTTCCATGTCGATAGCACCCACAGTTGGGCAAAACTGTGGCCATAGGCTAGGGCCATGGTTTTGGGCCCCATTGCCATGGTTTTGAACAGTGGAAATAGACCATTTTTTATGTTGTGTTTGATGATCAAGTATGTTACTATTTGATGCATGATTACATGTTATTTAAAGGATTTATATATCTGTTAAATGAATCCCAAACCAATGAAGTTGTGTTTTGAACATTTGATAGAATTTAATTTTATGTTCTAATTAATTTATGAGGAGTTAATGATTCACTAACATGTCTTTAATATTTATTTTTAATATTTTATTCATATATTCACCATTGAGAATATTATTTTTTCATTATAATGAAGCTTGATATATTACATATCTTTTCACTTGGATAAGGAAGAATGAAGATATTGTATATGCCTCATGGTTATAATTGAATATTGAGGTGAAATTGTATCATAAATATTGATAATGGAGAAAATAATTGATTATATATTATATAATATCAAAATTGGTCACTTGTACTTGATATGTTCTCTATGTTGTAGAATATCACAAACTGTGGAAGATCCTTGATTAGTGATTAGTTGATCCAGACAATGTTGTGATGATTGTATTCAATAGATTAAAAACCCATTGAATAGGTGATACTGATCAGTTCACAACCTATATGGGTTTATTTCATGAAATAATGGAATTAATTTCATGTGATAAATGGGTTTCTTCAAAAAAAACATTCCAAAAAATAGAATTAATCAACCTTGAGATAAATAATATAACACGAAAATCATGTTTTATGGTGATATTGGTGAAGGAATGTATTTTCCATATATTAGAAAATGTTTTGATATAGAGTTAATTTAACATAAGGATGTATATATTATAATTTGAAATGCATAGGGTCTCATATAGACATGTTTTATTGCAAGATCGATTCTAAAAAGATCATATGGATTCAATTATATTATAAAAATGTCACTTAGAGAATTGATTTTAATACTAGTCTGAGAATTTATGGGGTATTATTCCATGATTATGTAGTTCACCCCACACATTATGGTTCTATCAAGAATATCATGTGGAAATGTGAGGGAAAATTTTTTTATAAACAATGTTGTGTGAATTTGAGGAAATAGTGGATCTATAATTTTTTGATTCACTTCATAGTGCAGTTCTGGGTATGATGAAAACCTATTACAACTACCTAAAGAGGTAAAAATTCCACTAAACAATTTATATTATAATGGTAAATTTTTAGTGTGGATTCTCTATATCTATTAATTGGTTTTAAGGGCCGATTTTTCATGGATTTTTTAACATACAATTTAACTAAAGTCTTATTTTTGAATAAAACTATCACATCAAAACCTCATTTATTCCACCATAATTATAATCATAAGAACACAATATGGTCTGTTTTGGAATATACACAATTTATATTCCATATATTATTAATGTTGTAATACTGAGTCAAAATTGTTCCAAATCGATAGTCAAATCAGATAACTCTGACTCATTTTTTTAAGATACTAAATGGAGAAATATTGGGTGATTTGAGACTCAAGGATTGATCAAGATTACTCTTGGATATGTAGCTGAATTAAATATCTCTATAAAAATATAATTTATGTTATTAGATTAAGTGATTATGAGAATGGAATAGAAATTAATTGGAAGAAGACATGAGAGAGGTCACCCATCAAGTTCTAGATTGAGGATATAAAATGAGTGAAAACCTAATCCAAAGTCTAGATACATTCAAGGAAGTCCAAGGAAGGATTTCACATGATGGAGAACAATATTTTGGCTAATCAATTTTCCTTGTAATTTTCATTTTCATTCTTATAAGAGTAAAATTTTTTCCATTTCCTTCATCCATAAATTAATGTGTTAGTGTTAATATGATAGTGAAGTGGTTATTTGGATGATAACAAGGGATTCCCCAAGGAAAAATCCAATTTTTTAAAATTATGTTGTGTAATATATAATTCATTCTTTCTATGTTTTATTTCATATCGCTTTTGATCATAATCATCTTTATTATATTTATTGTTGGTGTTCCATCCATACACTAAACGGAAACTTAGGGTAAATAATAAGGAATATAAAAAATGGAAAAAAGACATATTGTATGAAAAATATTAATTAACCCACCCGCACCCCATATCAATGGTCATCCATATCTCTTATAAGGACTAAATAATGGCATCATATAAGGATTTCACAAATGGATCATAATTTATACCAAACAGATATTCATAAATTTGTACATAAGTTAGTGCCTCTAAAGAAATTACCAATACTAAATATATTCATAGAAATGTTTATGTATTTTTTTGTATGGATACTGTATCTATTAGGATATTGTGATTTCATTGTTTCCATTTTTATTTACCTATCGTATACATTATTTTGTATAATATTTAACATGATATGTAGATAAAATGAAAATGAGTTTCTGGCTTAATATTTATATGATGGATTTATTTTATATTTATTTTTCTAGTGATATATTCTATAAACAAAAATAATTTTTTTCTCATAGATCATGACAAAAAAATTTATTGAGCTTTACACTCTCTTTATAGAGGAGGTTCCAAATTGAAAATTTTATGTTACCCAAAACAAGGCATTGAGAAACCATTGGAAAATATATTTCAATAAATTGATGAAATTTATTTGTACCAAAAAAATTATTCTAGGACCATTTTAGATGATTCTTTTTTGATTGAAAAGAAAACAAGTATAGTCAAAATAATATTTTAATTCTCAAGTCGAGGCATGAAATGGTTCATGTATATATATATATCATGAGTATATAAGCCTCGAAAATTGAAGATACTTTAATATAACTATAAAACATAATTGATGAATCATTTTTCCAACATTTAAGGATTATGGAATGAAATCAAGGAGGCTATAAAGAGATTACATAATTCCATAAAATATATGGAATATATGGATCACTCTAATACAATTTATACTAGTGATATGTATTTAAATTTGGAGACCAATTAACATTTCCTTCTTATACTACAGAAAACATTTCTGGATAAATTATAATAAAAATGAAACACTTTTGATAATTTTTTATCCTAAGAGGAAATATCAAAAAATGGAATAAAATTGCATCTATAAGAGGTTCTTCCGATTAGACCATGATGATTTTAAATTGTGGAGAAATTATCAAGGTAAGTGAGATTAATTACATTGTGAGATCCCCAGTAAGAAAGAATCCCAAGGGTGGATGGGGTTAAAAGAATATGGAATTAACATTGATAAGAACCATAGATCATATGTAGTGGTATATTGAGAATATTTCTGTAACTTATATCCTATTGATGAATAATGGGAAAGAATCAAAGGGGTATCCTCATCCATTTATATAATAGGCCATTATGAAGATCATGTTTCTTTGTCAGTGAGGAACATAATTTTTTAACAAATTTTATAATATAATTAATCATTTTAATCCCATTAAATTTTTATTTTATGGGAAATTTTCTCAATTTTAGGATTTCGATGTGATTTGATCATAATTTCTAGGATTCCCTCATTTTGGATTTTTAAGTGTTTAAATTTACTTTTTTAAACTGTTCAACAGATATACTATAATAAATGAAATTATTAAATAAAATTTTTAGGCGTAAAAATATTATTATCTTCCATATATTCAACTAGAATGAAATCTCAATCCAAAATATTGAGTCCCAAATCCAGCTCAAAATCTAGGCCTCAAAAATGTGTATAGAATGTATCACTTTTTGAGATGGGCCTATATCACACTAATTGCCTAACTAATTACACCTTAATTTCACAAGGAGATAGAGAATAAGTCTTGAAAAGATGTAATTAACTATTCATAAGAAACATTTTTCCTCCATAAATTTCATAAATGTATGAGAATTTAGAGCTTTATAATATTAATGATCCCCTGAAAAAAATTATTTTTTGAGGTGAATCTTTCATAACCCCATCAATATATAAGCCAATTAAGGTGAAAATATTGGGGTGAAATAGAAAGGTAATTCATAACAAATTTCTACAATGACCTATTTTTAATATAATCCTTTTAATGTTCTAACAATGGTCAAAATTTTATAGCTTGAATTTGGAGGGAAATATGTCAACCCTTATCCTTATAAATTTGTACCTCCACTTCTATGTCAAATGGATTGTCATTTTCAAGGGGATAATGTAGAGAAAATATATTCTAAAATTTATTTATATTTTCAATAAATATTAAATATCATTATTATTATTCTTTTATTTTCATTTGTTTCGTAGTTTGTGTTTCCCCACAGTACATCTTTTATCAATAGGTTTTTATAGAACTAACCCTCACACTAGTTCTATGGGGGAAGTGGTGGTGTTTTTAGTTTATTGTGATCTGTTTAGTTCGTATGTTTTATTCTAGGATTTTAGTAGTGGTTAAAATGATTAGGGTGCGTGGTATCTCATATATCTCCACTACTAGGTTCTTCCACCTCATTCACCCATCTTAATCCTCATTGATATCCAATTCATTCAAATAGTGATGTTGGAATAGGTAATGACATGGAAAAGATTACACTAACATGAAGACATATCAGTGTGTTGTAATACCATTTAAATGAGAGGACTTATAGTGAAGGTTAATTATCCATACATGGAATAAAATAATGTGAAATATATTTGAATAATGATGATATCATCACTATGAACCCTTGAGAGAAGTTGTTTTCTTCTGCAAATTTCTTTGTATATTTTTTTTATGTTCGAATTTTTTTTAATATATTTTAATATGATATTCATATTTGAACCACCCCTATGTATATAAGTCTTATATATTAATATGATTATAGTAATGAAATTATAAATTTACTATGTTGTGGGAAGCCTCCATCAAATCAGACCTATGTTGTTCCACATTGGTAAATTCTTATGAAAATAAGAATTCAATTTAATATTGGTTCATGATAAACCGGTTTCATCAATTAGGTATTTTTTCTTGGGTGTCCATGATCTTACACACATTATTTTCAAAAAAATATAAATTTAAAAAACCAAAAAATATGAATTTCATTTCATATCATTATTTCATTATGTCAATATGGTTTTTTATAATAATTAATGTAATTATTATCATTTTGGAATTTTTTTGGTGATTCCAGATGGGATTAGACATTGAAGATTCAAATACATCAAATTTCATTATCATTTCCACAGAATTCTAAGATATTTTAATAAGATAGACAGAAAATATTATTGATGGACACCAATGATGAAGAAGTTAAATTTATATGGATGGCAAAATAACACAAAAACAAGTTGAATATAAATAATTTCCTATTCAACCATAATTTCAAGAATATATTTTTTTTGGTTGAATAAATATTTTAATTTACACTTCCTTTTACATCAAATGATTTCCCAGTATCTCTACATAAGAAAAAAATGTTTTTAGTTGAAATTCTTGAGTGATATTCAACTTCTAAGAATTTTTATTATTCCAAAATTATTATTTTTGAATTTAAAACTAATCTACCTTATAATGATTTTATAGATTCAGTACCACTACTACAGGAATTGTTTTAAGAATACAACGAATTTTTTTATAATGACGAGTGATTTGAAGATAAAGTCAAGTTATACACTAGTTCATATTAGTATGATGAAAAAAAAAAATTTTTGGAATCAATTGTTGAACCCAAAATAGAAGAAAATATATATCATATTATACTATCTTCACCACCATCGGATAGAACTCATTTATATAAATAAAATAAAGAGCACACCTATACTTTTTTACCTCCCCAGTTCTCGTCAAATTCATTATTTTATCTACTCTATGGGTGGGGTTATTTTTTGTTTAATTGGGGTCCTAGATCAAGGAATCTTCTCATGGATTTTAAGAGAAATTATATGTGTTGGTTTTTAGAAAGTAACCACACCCAACTTCATATTGGGGATGCCCAGTGGAAAATTCCTAATAAGGTGTAATAAAAACCTGTTGCCCACATTTGGGACCGAAACTAGGTTTTATCCACCTATCCCTTTATATTTATTTATATTTACTTCTAATATTATTTTTTCCTTCATTTTTATATCTAATTGGTTGATTAAAAGAGCATAAATCAAGGTCATAATTGGAAAATATACTCAACTTTTTTCATTCCTTCTCTTTAGATTTTCTGATATTATCTGTTTATTTTGTTGAGCTGAATCAAATGGTAGTGAAAAGTATGTTGGGGAGTGTCAACATTATTTGTTGTTTGTTGTGTTTTTTTACTCTTTAGAACATTGATATTAAATGAAAATATGTTTCATTTTTTGATCTTCAATAGATTTTGAGATATTTTTCACTATTTTTGAAATAATGGAATATGAATGATTGCTTATGTGGAATCTATTTCCGAAAATTTATTTTCCATGTATTTTTATGTGTTTCAATAATTATTTAAATCCATAATCCTGAAACTCTAGGTAAAAAAAGTATATTCATGTGAGGTATTCTAAACCATTTTAAAATATTATTCCTAATATCCACACTCTCTTGAGAGAACAATTTATTTTTTTGGAGAACCAGAACATGTGGTTTATATCATTCAAATAATTCATGTTTGTTGAATTCTTTTTATATTATTTAAGACTTGTATTGTGTAACCATATTTTAAACTAAGACATTAATTTGTATTTATCCATTTTACCACCATAAATACATGAATTTCCAAACTATTCTGGGCCATATTACAAGATTATTGTTTCTAATGTTCATAGAATATTAATATTTTTTACGAGGACATTTCTTCTTTAAATATAGAGGAAGTTCCTTTAAAATGTTTTATATGGGATGTAATTCATTTTATGGTTGTGTTAGGTGTGATTTTTTCTTTTGGTTAGCATATATAAAGAGAGACAAAGAGGTAATTGGGTATGAAACAACATTTCATTATTCTAATTTTTATTTTATCCTATTCTTCTTAAAAATATAGTAAAAAAGTAAAATTAAATAAAAATAGAGATAAACCTAAATTATTCATAGTATAAACTTTTTGGAATCATTTCCCTCTCAAAAATCAAGTAAATTAATTTTTATTCATTCAATGTAATAATTTTAATGTACACCCCCTTTGAAAATATAATGAGATAAATGAAATAAAAATGAAATAAAAAATAGAGAATATTGATGAAATCATTAATTGCAGTCACTTAATGGATCATGTGCCTTGTCCCAAAATGGGGTCGTATTGTGTTTCACATTTTTCGATTTGGATTGTGTAATAAATTTATTTTATTTCAACATGAATATTAATTAATCATGCTTAATATTTCAACATCAACTTTCCATCGTTTAATTTTAAGAAAAATTACCCTCCAACCCGATGCCCAAAACATTCCTTAGAAAATACCTCATGATTGAATTATTTTTTATATATATTTTTATATATAGATCATAATTCTGACAATAATATGGTGATATAAAAAATTTTCAGGAATGATCATAACTCTAAATTTAATATCTCTTCAGTGAAGAGTGGCATAAAATTCAATGTAATGATTGTTGTGATAGGGCCACAGATGTATTTTATTGGATGAATGAATATAAATGTGACGGATGAAAATGAAAGGGATTTTTTTATCATATAGTATGAATGATAGAATTATATTATTCAAGATATCATGGATGTTTTCACATTTTATTATTATTTTGTGGGTTTGATTTGAATATTTTATGATTTCATGAGACTAGAATGGTTTGGTGTGCAATAGTGATGATGATATTTTTTAAAAAGCTTTAATTTAATTTATTTAATACCACAATTGTGTTATATTATTTTAAATGTTCCAAATTTTAGGTTTTATTAAAATTTAGAGCTTAATTACTAAAATTTTCTAATATTGGGTTTTTAATAGTTTTAATGTAATTTACTATTTCAACAAGAAAATTCTATAAAATCACTGAAATTATGACATTATTTTTCAGGATTTCAAACATATTTGGAATAATTACATTAATATGGACCCAGATCCAAATAGCTCAACTCGAATCCTAAAACAATCTTACAATCCAAGCCTTTGAATCTATGCATGAAATTTATCACTTTTGAATGCAGGCCCATATTTCATAAAGTGCCAACCTAATAGAGAATATATTTCTCATGATGAATGATAATAGGTTTTGTAACATCTTCATTTACTATGTCCTTGTGAAATTTATAATCCACCATGTTCAAAAATGTATTGCAATTTAGAGTATTGGAAGTAGACTAATATTCAGGCTATAATGATTTTGTTATGTAAATATTCCACTACTCCATCAATATGTGGAACATTGTTCTGAAAAATTGTGGGTTCACATGAAAGGTAAATTATAATAACATTCCAAAATAAAAAATCATCAATATTTGAAATTTAATGTTTCATCCATGATCAATATTTTTGAGGTCGAATTTCGAGGTAAATATATCAACCCTTCTCCTTATAAATGTGTTCATCCTCTTTATTGCAAAAAAAGATATACATTTTTAGGGGAATAAGTTGGATTCAATATTCTTAAATGTTTTTTTAACATTTTAACATATATTAGTTAGCTATATTTCTCTTATTTTCTATTCTTATTTTATATTTTGTGTTCCCCCACCATAAATCTTATATCTCATTGTTTGTAGAGAAATAGCCCTCAGGGAAGTTCAAGGGGAGACGAGGTGGTGTTTTTAGTTTATTTTTATTTCCTGATTTCTTATGATTTACTATAATATTTTGGTAGTAATTAAACTTATTATAGTATGTTACCTCCCTAATTTCTCTAATACATTCTTTTCCACCTAATTCACCCATTTTCCTTCTCATTGATATCTAAGTAATTTAAATAGTGGAGTTTATATTATTTTTTTACGTGTATGTGATTACATTGAGATAAAAAGGTATGGTTATAGGTTAATAACATTTGAATTATATTTTCTATAGTAATAGGTCTTGACATTTGTATTGAATTAAATAATGAAACATATATTTGGAATATCAAGTATAACATTATTATGAACCTCTAAGATAAATTATTTTCACCTGCTAAATGATTTAGTGTTATTATGTTTTTATGTTTATTATATATAGGATAATATTAAATACAAATTTCACCCCCCCCCCCACACACACACACTTTTAAAATATTGTTTCATATTAGTTACATAATAAAAGGGATAATAAAAATTCATTATATTCTTATTGGCCTCCATGAGATCGACCTTGGGTTGTGATACTATGGTAAATTCTTAGGATAATTAGAATTTAATTGAATAGAGTTTTTTAAGGAAAAATTTCATCAATGTTGAAATATTTACAGTTATTCCATTCAATTTCTCATAACTTTTTCAAAAAAACAAATCATTAATTTCCCAAACTAAAAAGTAGTATAATTTAATTGAGGATCATTATATCATTGTGTCAACATAAATTATTGTGATTATTACATTAATTATTTACCTTTTGATAGTTTTTTGTTGTGATCCTATAATGTAATATACATTGTTGATTTAAATTCATCAAAATGTGTTGGAAATTCAATTGAATTTCAAGATTCGGGAAGATTCAATCAGGAAAATTACATCCTTGACCATCGTCGTTGATGAAGTTAATGTTCAATGGATGGAAAGAAACCCCTGATAAGATGAAGAGAATGAAATTCATGTTCCTAAATTATTCTAATAACACATTTATATTTTTTTAATAAACTCATGAATATCCACTACCGTCTCAAGAACATGAAATCCCAACATCTCTACTTAAGGATAAAGATTTTAAGGTAGGATGTTTTTGGGATACTATATTTCTGAAAATTATTTTTATTCAAAAAATATTAATTTTTAAATGAAAACTGATATACCATATGATTATTTTTTATATACGTGTCCATTACTACAGTCCCTAGTTAATGTAGATGGAGAATTTTGTTGTGTTGTTTAGATAATGGAGCATCCAGTACAGTTGTGCACTAGTGTATATGAGGATGATGGCACTGAAAAAGAAACAATTAGTGAATTATTTTCTGAACCCAAACCAGAAGCCCATAAAAATCAAATTCTATTATCTTCACTACAATTCGACACCACTCCTATTGAAAATAAATTTCTACATAGATATTGGTATTGAGATATCTGATATAGTTTTATAAATAATGGATTTTAAATTATTATTTATGTGGATTCTTTTTCATTGAATTTTATTTTTATGAATTTTTATGTGTTTTATTGATTTTTTAAATCCATTCCCATAAAACATGGACTCGTACTATTTTTCTAGTACTGTTATCTATTCTTTTCCATATTTATAAATTCTTCCTAATATACACACTCTCGTAAGAGGAACCTGGATTTTGTGTGAAAATCATAACTTTTTTTTTTCTCATTCAAACCTTTTGAGTTCCTGGAATGTTATTGACATGATTGAAAATTTTCATTGGATATACATATTTTTAATTTTCACTTTCATTTACATTTATACATGGTAGTCCCTATAATCCCTAAGATGTTTCATATTATTAAGCAACATTACATGCCGATTTATCCTTACCTTCCTACACTCTTAGTATTTTTTTTAATGGATATTTCATGTATGACTACAAGGGAAGATATTTTTATGTATTTATCTATGGTATATAATTTATATTAGAGTAATTTGATATTTATTTAATCATTTTTGGTAATTGATAGAAATAAAATTAGTAATGATTCATCATTTTATTATTCTTTATTTTCATCATCTGGCGGTCTTTAAAAAATGAAGAACAAAATTCAAAAAAATAGAAAAATAAAAATTAGAGATTAACATTTATTTTTTATTATGATTAATTGTATGGTTCATATACCTCTAAAAAATCAAAGTAATTAACTATAATTCATTCATTGTACTCAATTTTAATCTTTCCCACAATCAAAAAAATGAGGACAATTAAAATAATAAAAATCCAAAGAAATGGAATAAAAATAAGAAAACTGGGATGAAATCATTTATTATAATCACTTAATGGACCACATCCCATGTCAAAAAGGTGGTGGTGGTTTGCTTCAAATTTTCATGGGGAATTTAGTGAGTAATTTCGTTGGTTTTCACTTGAATATTCAATAATTATTCATTAGAGTTAAGCCACCTCATTTCAGCTTTAAATTATTAAATTTGTTTCCCACCCACACTAAGACATTGAAATTAACAATAAAATTCATCTATATTAAATTAATTTTTAGGTATCATTCTATGAATATATATGAAATTTTAATTTAATATGGTGATACAAGAAATTTATAAGTATGAACATAACTCAATATTTAATCTCTATTAACTGAAGAGTGAAATTACATTCAATGTGAGGTAGGAATTCATTAGTCCATGGATGGATTTTTCACGTTTAATGGATTAAAATTTGGGGGTTGAAAATGAAAGTGAATTTATTTTGTATAGAAGAAATGATAAAGTTATATATTTTAAAAGATCATGGATTTTTTATTATTATTGAAACAAGTGTTGATTTTGATTCAATTGTTTTCTTGTTTTCCCATTATTGAAATGGTTGAGTGTATGGGTATAATAGTCCAAACCATCCGAACAATTAATTTTTCGATAAATATAGTTGTTGAGGAGATTTATGAATGTCCATAGGTGTTGGGTGAAGGAAGGGAAAAGATTTTATGTGTTTTGGGGGTTATAGGGGTGCTTTAAAGGATAATAGAAGATCGTGGTGGTATATCACTAATGGTATACGTCTAGTAGTATACCACCAATTGAAGATCATCATGGTGGAAGATCACCAATGGTAGATCACTGAACTGATGTTATATCATTGAAACTAATGGAATATCACTAGACTAATGGTAGATCATTGAACTGGTGGTAGTTCACAAAACCTGCAATATATCTCCAATTGAATATCTTTTAACTAGTGTAAGATCACTAAATTGGTGTTATATCACATAACAGGCAGTATACCAGTGAAATGTATGTACATATCCAATAATATATCATTGAACTGATGATAGATCACAATAATAATGTTATATCGGTGAAATGGTTGTAGATCACTGAAATATAATCACATCAATAAACTATGAGTATATCCAAATGATAGATCATTGGTGGTAGATCTACAGTGAATATATTTTATACATAATTTCCATTTTTCAATTTTGATGATTTTTTTGACGAAAAATGTTTTAGTTATTTGATTAATGGATTATAAATACATTTTAAGGTAATAAATTAAGTATTCTAATTATTAAAACACTATAGACACATTAAATTTATAAAACATGTGGATGTGCTGAGATCTCACTTTAATGGTTAACTAAACCATATCAAAACATAAGGTTTTCTGATGTGATCTTTCTAATGTGAATATCCTTCTTTATTCATTCTAGATTTATTTCTCTTGAGATAGGAGGTTCACCACCCTTCTAACCTTCGTTTTATGTAACATTATTAATGAATTTTTTCATGTTACCTTTACATAGTTTCATTTTGTGTGTGCATCACATTTTTTTGTTTAACCAAATTTGTAAAAATCACTTTTCTTCCTTGTAATATTTTTTCCCCTCATTTATCGTAATGTGTATCATGAAGAATGGGTTTATTATTGTTATCCCTTGTGGATATGGTTGCATCCAGCTTAAAGAAATTTAAATTAATTGGTTTAAATTAAATTTAATGGTGTAGGTGAATGTGTAGTATGATATTATGGATTTGTTCTTATAATTTTATTATTTTCAACTATATAGGATAAATTTTCCACAGAAAATGGTGGTTGTTGTAGGTCCATACTTGTTTTGTAATGATGTGAATTTTGGAATAAAAGTTGTGCAATTGTTGATGACAAAATAATTTTTTTAGTTAATCACTTATTCCTAGTTAGTGAATTATATTCCACAGCATCATATGGCTTATGTGATGTTTCTCTTTAATAAATAAATAAAATTAAATCAATTCTTGTGTGCCTTATCTTAAAAATTCTATACATGTGGTGTCGTATGTGATTGTGAAATATTTTTTTATTATGTCTTGGTTGTGCTAGTGTGGTTCATTGTTAGTGGTTATGTTTTGATTTGTATGAATTAAGGTATTGATGGTGGTTATAGTTTCATAATACAATAGGACATTGATATTGGATGTTATCTTATTGGTATGTGAATGATGAGGTGTTTATTTTTGTGATATGATGTGTTATGGTTCAATCCTAAGTAGTAATGGAATTAAATTAATGATAATTATTTTAAATATTCATGTTTAGTGAATTAATTAACAATGGTTTGTGGGGTTTAAATAGTTAACATTCATATATAAAGTAATGGGATAGAAATACGAAACAATGGGAATGTATTAATGAAATGTGTTGGTAATGGAAATCATTGAAAATGGATTAATTATAATTAAAGACTAATATATGGATTATGGATTATGGATTTTTTGGTGGTGTTGTGAATTTATAAGTTACATTGGATGTTTTGATGGTTGGGACCTAACGTGGTGATGTTGTGATACTGTTAGTACATCAATTTTATACCCATAGGATTAGGATTGTGTGTTTGATAATATATATGTATACAATTTTATAGTTTATGTGCTTTCTATAAATCCCTCACCAATTTTCAGAACTGTGTGATGTCACCCATATATATAAATATGGGGTTTTTTTCCTTAATATCCCAATGGGGGGATGACTGACTAGATTATTTCTCTTCCCCACTAACTCTTACAAGAGATAGTGATATGAATGGTCTATGATGACCGGAGTCAAAATTCCCACAATCTAGATATGATGTTAAATAATTTGATGGATCAGGTGTCTTCAAACAAGCCCGGGTGATATGGACTGGGGTGGGGACATTAATGGTATAAGTGGTCACAAGGTTGATGTCATTTAGGTTCGTGATAACCTACAATAATGGTAATAATATGTGATATCGTAGGTGTCTTCAGGTGAGATGTGATGTGATGTGATGGACCATGTGCCTACAGGTAGTATGTGATGTGTTGTATTATAATTTAATATAGATTGGGTTGAGTGACATGACAAACATTGTTGGCTTTGAGAACAGAAAATAAGTAGAAAAGAGTTTTTGGGTACCCTTTATCGATATGATTCATATTATATTAATATATATATATGATCTATTTGGTGATTGGTCATTGGTGAAGATGGGATTAGATATTATACATGTATAGGTTCTATTTATTTCTATTGTTTTCTCAAAATATTTCAAATCAGAGCTTTAACAGCACTAGTAAAGGGTTTTATATGCACATAAAAATTTCTGATATTGCGAGTGATGATTAATGGGTGTTCTTTTACAATTCTTAACAAATCCTTGCTAAAGGAACCCTTTAATAGCGCTAAAAATCTATATTAAATGAACCCTTTATTAGCTCCTTTTTTAGCACTATTAAAGGGTGCATTTAAAATTCCTTTTTTTAGCACTGTAGAAGGGTGCCATTAACATTGATTTTTTTATCACTCTTAAAAAATTTCTATTAACTGTACTTTTTTAGTGTTGTTAAAGGGAGTCTTCTAAGAGTTCTTAAAAAGTGTTGTTAATGATTATGGGATAAAATTAATTTTTCATGGACCCCCCCCCCCCCCCACAGACCCCGTTTGCATCACTTACAACCCCCTTTCTCAACTCTTTTTAGTACTCATCCTCCTTCATGAACCTTGCCTCCATTTATCATCACTAGAAGGCTACACCGAAAAATTATATGTGCCTGGACATGATACCAGGTCCTCCCTTATGTGAATGAATTCTACTTTCCACAATCTCATTAATATTTTTCTGTATATTTATGGACGTTTATATTTATTTTTATATATTTTTAAAGGTTTGATATATATACACAATTTTATTTTTTAAAATATATTATAAATAAATATTAATTGATATATATTAGAATATAAATATTTGTGTGTGTTTGTGTTTATTAATACACAGAAATATGTATATATAAAAATTATATATATATATGGAAGCATTTTAATATGGGAAATAAAATGAATAATCTTTTTACTTTATAAAAAATGAATAATAAATATTTAATTTCTCTATTTAAAAATACATATCTACATAAATTTTTTGATATATGAATTTGTATAAGTTATTTCTTATTAGTAAATTTAAAAAATATTAATATAAGTAATTTAAAAAAACCACATTGTTAAAAATGATAAAATTTCATAACAAGAAAATTAATATGAATGTTTTAAGTAAAAATAAATTTATCCCTCATTGAAAATAGGCATAAAGAATTCCTTAAAAGCTGCTTAAATTCCCTCAAATGTTAAAAAATTTGGGTTCGTGACTAAAGGCTTGGTTTTATAGGCCTTTTGAGTTGGGATGCCAAAATCATGAGAGAGGTTTACCTAGGTCCCATATGGTTATATATCTCGTCACATGATTCGTTTTGATATGTAGTAGAGATAAAACTGACATTCGAATCAAAAATTATGGTCATTTAATGTAAGAGTTACGTTTTAAACTTATTTTAAATCTTTTAATATTTTTTGATTATTTTATCTTATAGTTAATTTTAGATGAATATTAATCGACGATAATTTTAAAATTATAGAATAATTTTTAAAAAAAATTATTTTATAATCTATTTTTACTAAATATATTTATATAAAGTGTAGATACCTATTTACCTTATCTGAAACCAATATTAAACACATATATTATATTTACAGAAATAAAAATATATTTCTATATTAATGAATATTTTTAATGAACTATACATTTTTATATATATTTTATATCTGCGCTAAAAAAAGTGTTGATAATGACCCCTATCACCCCTTGGAAAAAAAGTACAGATAAATTGGGGTCTTAATTACTGTTTTTTTAATCTTTGTTTAAGGGGTCCCTTTATTGGTGATTTTCCTAGTGATGATAAAGGGGTTCTTTTATTGCAATTGTAAATATCCCTTTTAAATCTGTAGTGCTGGGAAAACCCAATTTTGTAGTAGTGTCTTGGGTGCGTTAGAATTCTATTTTAACATGTACACAAGATACTTTGGTTTGTTGACTAAGTATACCAATATTATCACCCAAAATATATAAACAACGTGTAACTTCCTAAGAGGACTACTTTCGCCATGCTATATTTTACTAGCCTGGATCATTGGATAGTTTATGTGTTATTTCATTATCTATACTTTTAAGTATTTACCCTTGAGAATTTTATCTGTATCAATTTTATTTATACCTTCGTTTTGGGATGGGTTTTTTCTTCCTTTTATATTATGTGATCAAGTTTCTTATGGACGAATCATCTAATATAATGATTTTGTTTTGATTATAGAGGGTAATGCCTCTAATACATGATATTTTTATTCCCTTGGTGCTAGCCACCAACCCAGGGCCTACTGGAGGTGGGACTTGGGGGTTCATTATCTCCATTCCCTTATTGTGTTATCATTGAAAGGAGGGGTTATAAAAGAGTGGTATTAATTTTGATGGTTTAGAGATATTATGTAGTTTAGAGTTGGGCATTAGGAGGACATGGGTTGGTATGGAAGTTGAGTTAGTTGAACTAAGTGTGTTACATCGGATAGGGACACCGACCAGGACATGAGATTTAATCCCCCTTTGATCTATTTCATGGACTATTATATTTATGAATAACCCATTCAGGTGGACTTTCATTCAGGGTAGAGACCTAGAATAGGTGCATGCATTAAGACTACGTGTGTTCATATTTTAATTTTTTTGTTCTGAGAAGTCAAAAAATTAATAATGTAAATTTAACTTCTTTTTTTAAAAATCATCCTATAATGATTAGTATGTTCCCCTTGTTTTCATGAATATCTCATGGTCATCATCCGCATCTGGATCAGCCAATGGAGGTTCTGTAGGACGACCGAGTTGATCATTGGAGAGTTGATCTGGTTAAGAATGGTGATTAGTGGAAGAGGACTATATGATCTTTTCAGGTGTAGTATTTAGGGAAGAATTTGAGATTATTTTATAATATATATAAATATAGTTTTCTAGAGGATTTAGATAACAAATTTTGTTTAATTTAGTCCCCAATGAAGTACTTGATCCCCTTGGATGTTAGTCAAGTATGAGGAGTTTTGCATTAATAGTGGACGTAGTACCTTTGTGAGAAGAAGGAGGAAGATTTTTTATGGTTCTTATATTGGAAGGACTTCCCAACAGAGTTCCATTCTTCTACAATGACTTCTATAAAGATTAATTATCTACTCTCACCCAACAGGGATGTATGTCTGTGCAGGAACATGGGATCATGTTCAAGGAAATTCTGTTTTTTGCTTGAGGTTTTTTTCTAGTTGAGGAGTCCTGTGTGAGACATCTTAAAGAGTAACTATACCATTTAATTCATTATATTGTTACTCCTTTTACATTTACAATGTATCTGGTGATTCAGTAGAAGGTGTAGGTGATTGAGCAGATGCACTAGTGAGGATGTTTACAATGATAGGGGGCCAATAGGGTTCCTCATGGATTAGAGTTGTTAGTGGTAGGGATTTCAAGCCATGGCCTTCATTTTTTCTACTATTAGTGATTTGACCTCATCAATTTCCCTTCTCCCCTTATAGGACCATTGGATTTTATTATCATTTAGGGGAATTCATAAAAATGTGTTTTGTCTGTGGTTTTGTGTCCATCATAAAGAATAGTGCTTAAGGGTACTTTAAATCTTGAGGTGACAATGTTCATAGAAGAAATGAACGATATTGAATCTGATGGGTATTTGTTTATTACTTATACTTTATTATTATTTGATAAATTTATAAAAAAATTAAGGAGTAGTTTTTTAATTGTTTACAGATAGTTTAGAAAATTTACATGAATCTTAAGAGTTGGAAGTTATACTTATGTTTGGAAAATTTCACTAAGGAAAGTACCTTTACACAATAATAATTAACTCTAATTTACTATATTTCAGTTTATTATTTACACAATATGATTCAAGTATTTCACTTTTATGGTTTGAAATTTAACTTACAAAAGTATTTCTAGGTACTGAAAGTTTACTCTCATGTATTAGAAATTTTGAAAATTGTAGGACACATGTGGATAAAATTGATGATTGAAAAAACTCTTATATATTGGATTTACAAAATGTATTGAATATTATGTTCTAAGAGATAACATTTAAATATAAGATCTGTAGTGAATAAATAAAACCATATATTAATAGAATTTAAGTACAGTTGTTATTTTCTAAAATCAAATACTCTTACACATTAGAGAGTTGAAAATTATATTATGTGTAAGACTACTACATTTCATGGAATTAATTTTTTATTGTTATAGTATAATATTATGAATTGTTAAGTTGTCAATATTTTCAATATATATTAGATATATCTCTTATATATTTTTATAAACAATATTTTTGAAGCATATATCCCAATAAAATACATTTTTTGTTGAATATATCATTTGGTGACCATGATTTTGTAAATATAAATCTTGTCTTGTATAACAAAACTTATCATATGGATGATATATTAGGATGATGATATTTAAATTTGAGTTGAAATATATCTAAAAGGTGTTTTTTAAAACATTAATGAAATTATTCAAATGTACAAATGTCGATTATTGTGGATATTATTTCAAAAATATTAAATGAATATTATAATCCTAAAAATTATAAGTCAAATATTAAGTAATTCATTATTTCAATATATGTTTCTGGAAATTTGACTTTGTATTTATGAATGAAAATATGAAATGTGTGGTCATTGAGATAATCATGGGTAATGTGGTTATTAATTTATATTCTAATTATTATAATGGTTTTAATATGTGTAGGTAATTGAGATTCATATAAATGGATTTTGAGTCTATATAATGAAAATAATTGCGGGTGCTACTAAAAATAGATACATGAATGGTATAAAAACGATTCTAGACTCAGATGTTCTTTCACATTCACTACTATATTTATATTATGATCGTTATGAAGGCTACATCATACCACATTCATTTTTCAATGTCAGTAAAATACTCCACAAATATTATACTCCATCAATGCTATACCGATTTCATTGATATTTGTTGAATTTTTTTATTCCATATGTTGATCTATATTTTTTTAATTCATTCCCTTAACTTACAAATGAAAGATTTGTATTTTTAGAACATTCATAAAGGTATGTGTCTATAATTAGGTAGAAACTCCACACTAAAATTTAGGTTCTTTTTAGGTTGGGGTTCCACTGGAAAAGGCTGGTTGTAATATATTTGTGACTTTCTATAAAATTTCATATTTTTTGGTGCTTAAAAAAACTATCAAGGAGTATATGTGTGTAAATATTAACCATAAAACATTTTTTATTTGAAATACTATAAAATATATAATATATTTATTTAATCTTTTCGTTTTTTTAAAATGAAATCAATTCAACTTTCCCACCTCTTAATACTTTTCCATATCCATATATGATCATATATTAAGTATATGAGAATAAAATCATTTATATATACTTCTATTTCTATCCAATTACTACACATAATATTCTACAATAAATTTCATGTTCAATGGAGGGTCAAGGTTCAAATAATAGTTTGGATTATTCAAAGTCGACCCTTTATTTAAGTATAAAGATTATGGTTACTAGAAACCTAGGATGGAAGTATACCTCAAGTATAAATGCATAAAATGATTCACCACAAAAGTAAAACAACAAAAACTATCATAAATTGATCCTAATACCCTTCCTGGTAATAATACAACTATGTATGGTCTGAAATATAAAATCCTAAATATTCATAATAGTACTATCATGAGAAACATTTTTTGGTAGTTATCTATATATAAAACTTCTCACAATATTTGGATAATTCAACAACATATTCATTATCGTATATAAAAATTGAATATAACTATTTTGGAAATACAACAGGATAAGTTCCAAAACATAAAAATGGGAGAAAATAAGAAAATCAATCAAATAGTATAAAAATTCACAAACATTGTGAATATAATATGATTACTTGTGTAATAATTGGAAAATAATACTATGGATTAATGTTTTCTCCTGTAACTTCCAAATATGTTTCATTCTAAGAAGTTTTACATTGTTGAAATAAAAAACCTCATGGATTTCACACATTTTGAACCAATCAGTTCACATCGGTAATAAAATCTAGTGTTACCAAACATATATATATAACATATAACTATTTAGAAATGTGTAGAATCTAAATTTTTAAATGGTGTTTCATATGAATCATTTGATTCAGATATATAAGAAATTGAAAAATTACGTATCTCCACATCTGAAGGGAGTATATAATGATATAAAAATAAATAAAGTGTGGAAAATATGATTTAGAAAATGTTGTAGAAGATATGAACATAACTAGAATAATAAAGGTAGTTCTAAAAAAATTATAATACATAGTATCTCACATTTTATGAGTATATAAATAAAAGGAACATCAGAAAAATTAAAATCCATTATTAAAGCATGATTTGGTGGGAAAAAAGTTTAATAATAAATACAAAGTAAATTGGAAATCAGGTTGATTTGTGTTGAGGAATATAATTCATGTAAATAATATAGAACCCAGAAGGAATATGATAATGTGCACTACAGGGAAACTATGAATGGGGTTATTAATTATGGTTTTAATTATGATTTTTATTCCGATGATGATTTTTTTTGAAAAATCTAGTATTTATGAGATAAATAGAAATATTGGAAATTTCAAAGATATATTCTTAAAATTTTGTAGTATTATAAGGACTCAAAGAATGAAAAGAGAATTTTTTTAAATAAAACATGGTTTCATCACAATAAAATGAGAAGCTGAAGAAAAATTCTTCTATTTTCAAAAAAAAATTAATAATGATTTATAGGTTTTTTAGATTCTGAATGAATATTTTAAAAAGTTAATTGGGAATTTTTTTGAAATCTATTAACTTTTTTCATGTAAGATAAAATTTTAGAAAGAATATTTCAAATACAATATATGAAAATAAACAAAACTTGTGTTTCTAATAATTAGAAACTACCTCTGATGTATGTAGTTTTCTTTGTAAAAAGTGTGAAATAGAGTAACTCTTCTACTATTTGATTCAAATTCATTTTGAATAGACACTATTCCAGTAAATTCTATTTTAGATATAAAAAATATAAAGGAAAAATAAGGAATATATCTCTAAATTATTATCCGGTATAGTTTCTGTTAATAATTGTTTATAATTTTTATGGGTACTAAAAGACGGCTTCACTAATCCTATTATACTAGATGTTTCATGGGTGATAAAACAATCTATGATTTGAAATTTAAGGAAATATTCCATGGAATTCCCAAAAAGGGAATATGTAATATTGATATTGGGTTCTCAAGAAATGTGTCTAGATTCCCATAAAAATTCATTTCTTAGAATAGATTTGATTGTGGCTTGGTCACTTTTGACAAAATATCCAAAGGAATGGTAAAATATTTTAGTGGCATAAAATTACCAAATTATGACCTTATATGTAATGTTCTATATTTTTATTTTTTATAATATTACATGATTATTAGTTCAAAATTTTGTGCTAATGGAATGGATTTTACCTTTGGGACTGAAAAATTCTTGGCTTTTAAATATTGTATTTTATTATTTCATGTGGAATTCAAGGAGAATATTTATTCAATTGAAAACTATGATTTAAAATATCAACATTTAATTTAATTATGTGTTATGTAGAAAATAGTGTTACATGGAATATGAGCATTTTTCATTTAAATTTCTAGTTTCATCATATTATTTAAATTCATTAAAAGGAATGTCCACAATTGGAAATTAAGTTAGATAGGTATCATTATTTTGAAGCATAGATGAAGGAAAAATTACACAATGAGTAATTTTGGTTGACCGGGAATGTGAATAATAGCAAACCTCCCAAGAGGTTACACCTTCATTTATTAGGACCAACTCAAACTAGCATCCTTAGAGGAATAAAATATGATTTTTTTATTTTTCACTACTATATTATATTTTCTTTCTAATATTTATTATCACAGAAGTTTAATATTTTTCTTTGTTTGGTTGTGATTACAATTTTTTTCAAAATGTAAAGGTTTTATGGTATGTTTCTATTCAATTGATAGAGGAGTGAAAGTTCAAAATTTATATTTTGAAGAATTTTGTGAAAAAAACATTATTATCAAATCCTTGCTTCCCCTTGGAATCCAATTACTAGTGTATTGCTAAAATGGAATCATTTAACTCATCTTAAAATGGAAAATAGTGGTCATGGCATGACCCAATGGGGCTCGAGCTGTAACAACCCCAATCCTTCCTCCACAGTCTAGGGGATGGAGACAAGCATCAAAAGGCATATCTAACATGGGAGGAATTTTATTAAAGTACATGTGTGCCCACGCCCAATGATATCAATGAAAAATTGGAAATGAATAAAAGAAAATATGAAACATATCTATAGCAATGACCATTAATGTGAAAATTATAGGGAATAAAAAAATAATTGCACTATACACTAGAAAGTAAAGGAGAAAATAAATTCCCAACTAGATTGATTACCCAACCTGAACAAATGATAAAGGTAAAATTCTAAGAGATTCTAGCTCTAAATATCCAGGATTCGACCACCATATGCAAAAAAATTCACCAGGTATCCCTAAGATCGTCTATAATCACCACCAACTTATCCATCAACTTTATAAGATATGATACTTGTGGGAGAATCCAATATAGGAGTGAGTGTATACAAACCCAGTAGGACACTCCAAAATCTAAAGGGGGTATTAAAAGTCATAGAAGGAATATATATATCAACACAGAGTAATAGATTAAAAATCCAATGACATGGATACATATATACATATATATGTTCAAACCAAATAAGCCCAAATGAGAGAGAATGGGGATCTCCATATCACTTTCTTGCCTTGGTAAGAGTGCCAATAGTTCAAATAGTCAATCATTGAAGCCTAGCATCTCATGTGTTCATCCAGGGAAGTAAATATGTGGAGGTCCCAAGTCTCTCTATCATGTTGCACAGTCGAGGGGTTCAATATCCGAGCATAATAATCATTCCCTAGAGTGTCACGGGTTTGAACATTGTGTATGGAAGACTTATTCCAAATCTGATAGGGGTTACAACATAGTTGATAGTGGTCATGTTCCCTAGTTACTTCGGGGTTACCACTTAGAAGATAGTGCACTCATGCCCTGGTACATCAAGGGGTATCTCTCAGTGGATAGAATACCAACCCCGTAATTCCAGAGGGGGTACCACTCACGAGAGAGAGGACCCCCACCCTTATATTTTGGCAGGTACCAATCTCTAGTCAGAGTTCTTCCACCATAAGGCCATAGGGTGGTACTACTCAAGAGATAGAGGAACCACTCCCTAATTCCATAGTATGGTACCACTCAGTAGATAGGGTACATGCACCCTAATTCCATAAGGTTGTACAACTCAGTAAAAAGTAAGTAAAAGACCCATGACTAGCCCACCAGGATGGCGCTATGTTCACTCTGATGATCCTTCATGATCATTGTCATCATCAAGAATCATCTAAATAATCATAACACCCATAATATCTCTCATTTTATCTTAAAAGTGACTACATAATAAACCATCATGGTTTACATAGAGAAAACTCAACATAGGCTACTCACATGACGAAATAAATGTCCAACGGAAGGATATATGAGAGGTTGATGGTTTCTTTAAAATAAAGAAGGGGTAAATGATGTATAAGGGTATGCGCACAGAATTTAGTCCCACTGCTCATCCTAGAAGTGTCCCTGATGTTATATGGATCACTAACCATGTATAACTACACAATATGAAGGTGGACTACAGGGAGTGCCTCAACCACTAGGGGATTTTACCATGATTTTGGTCATTTCCATGTAAAACTACCTACAGATTTTTAATTCGATACATGGTTTGTCCTTCTACATAGGGTTCTACCCATGTCCTTGTCCATGCCCGTGTACATTAGTGAACGACATGTGTATGTTTTTGTTGTCTTACACAGGGACCTTACTATGCGCTCTACCACATAGCTTGTCTATCCAGATAAGGATATATGGTGTGTCCAATCAAAGTGTCTTTTTGTCCTTATGATTTTTCAAAACATAGAATTGTGGCTAAAGGGGCACTACAAGACAAGGGTTATTTGAACTACATGGTGTGTAGTTAGGTTTTTCAAAAAACAACTAGATCTTCTAAAACATTACATATTCGCATCCCCCATATAGATCCATGTCAATGCCTCGCCCAAAATCAAATGGGAAGACCTCGACCACCATTTCTAGCACCCTGTTAGTTGGAAAATGCATTTCCAATTCATCGGTGTGTTCTCTGTACACCCCGCACCCATCTCCCACTTATTCCATCTCCTATTTGGATATTATATCAATAAATAATCCACTAAAACCATAAAAACAACATAAATATGTCCTTGATCACCGATCCACTTATCTCATAGGAAACCATTTTGAATTTTTTGGTATGATTAGGGTTTATCCAGCTTGGTAATGTCGAATTGCAACCTCAGGGTCCAATGAAGACTATTATGAAGAATTAGTGGGTGAAATGCATCAAAAAAAGGTTTAAAAGTATTTTTCAGGAGTTCGGGGAAAACTAATAGAAATTTGGATTCCAAGGGTGATAAAATTTAATAAACAATTTAATATTAGAAAATAGGTGCAAGTAATTGATCAATTCAAACACATATCAGAGATGTAATCTCATCATCCTCAAAAATTAATTAAGAGGGAAATAATCCACAAATGGAAAAATCTTGTGTAGTTTTGGATCATTCTTTAATGAATATGTTCTCTCCAATGATTAAGAGGAATCATTATGTTCACATTATCTCGATCTTCCTGGATCTAGAGTCCCATCATCGTTTGACTCTAATTCTCTAAATGATGTGGTAGAATAAACCTTTTAATAGTCTCATGGTTATGGAACTAACCCATTAAATGATTCCGTAATGGCATATTTATAGAAAAATATTATTTAAGATAATTAAATTAATAAATTAAAAAAATAAATTAATTTGATTTAAACAAAAACCACAATCGGTCATGATAACTGAATGGCATATACAAACCAATGTTATGTCACACGTAAAGATAACCTCATGTTTCAGACTAATTTTCAGTCATATATTTCAATCTAAGATTCTATAGAACATTTATCCCATTTTCAATAAAAAACATAGTGTATGTAATATAAAATAAATTTAATATTTATATTAAATTATTTTAGGGAACACCGGGCCTCAAAATCACACACTCACTAATTTCCTATCAAAAACATTATTTTTAAATATATTCTAAATACCTACAATTCAAAAATACGGTCTCCATATTATTATATACTTTAATAATATTTTCCTTGAAAAGTAAATCTAAACAAGAAGATAGTGATAATGAGCGTTTATCTCACCCCCCCGCTCTTAGGATCTCTCTTACATGATCATGTGCTGCCACAACACATGAACCAATAGAATGGTCCTTCCGCAAGGATTCCTCTCCTACCGATCATTGATCACCATCATGTGCTCCAAATAAGTGGATCTATCTTTAATGTTAATATCTCCCCAGTTAATAATGTGCATTGGTTATTGAATGTATCTCCTCAACTAGGACAAATGGAAGACATATCACCCCTACTTCAAATGTGGGGTAGGTCTAGGTGGTAACCATCCTCTCCAACCCTTCGCAACATCATGAACAACTCAATGAACTTCGGTAATAGCTTAGCTCCCTTTCCAAATAATTGTAATCATCATCTAGGAAAGTCTCAAAAGAAAACAATATCCCACTATTCAAACTATAAAGGCATATGATGTTGATCTTAAAAATATTTATACATACCCTCCTCATCCACTCATGGATGACCTAGACCATGTCCACCATCGCCAGCACCATGTCTAGACCAAAAATAGATTCATTGTCGGTCTCTGTCCAGCACAAGGGTATCAGGTCGGGCCTCTCATAAAGGGTATCAAAAGATTCCATTAAAATACTACAGTGGTGGATATTACTTTATGAAGACTCAACCATGTTAAAGTGATCCTCTCAACACCATATAAAGTCCAACATGCAAGCCCTCACCACATTTTAAAACACCTAGATAGTGTGCTCAGTCTACCCTCCTTTCTAGGTGTGAATGGATGTACTCATTATCATATATTCCTAAATAAATCATGTAGGCCTCTCTATAACAATTACATGAACCATGTATCATGATTGGGGACAATAGTCAAGGGAACCTCATAAAGGTGAAAATACCCTCTACATACCACTTTGAAAACTTCTCCTCCAAATTTTGCTACATTATATAAATGATGTTTTCCAACTTCATGAGTCAGTAATCAATCACCTAGATGGTGTTTTTGATACTCACTATTTACATGAGCAATGTAATATAGATCATGCATATTCCAATGAAATCTGACTTTGGTATACCAAGGGGCTACAACAAATGTAGGGGAACTTGGTGCTCATTCTTCACCTTCTAACATGTGACACATCATGAGATGAACACAACCCAATCTATCTCCTGATATCCCACCAAAAATACCTCTAAAGGTCTCAGTGAATCCTCCAAAAAATTGGACGTATAGATAAATGATAAGTGTCAATCTCTTTCATCACCTCCTCCCACAACATGACTGGGATCACCATTATTCCTTGGAATGATTCCCACCATCATAAAATCCATCGGGTGAGTCTTTTATGGTTATAATTACATGAAATACCTCACATTTGATGTATCTCAACTAGGAATCTCTCACATTCTTGGTAAGTGGAGGATCCAATAAAATCAATTGATTAAAAACTTCACCCTCCAATTGAACCTGGGATTGCAACAGGAAATCCAACTGCCTATAAGCCTCCTGCACCAAACGAGTCCGGAAAATCCAAGAAAGGGAATCATATTCCTTGTTTCCCATACCAGGTGTATAGACTATTTCAAATTTATAGTCTGGTTGGAATGCCAATAAATATCTCTTTATTAGGTTCTAGTATCTCTACTTGAATTAAAACCTTTGTCTATGACTGTTTATGTAAACCAAAAAATCAATCTCCAAGATGGTAGGTCCTCCGCATCCTCTATGAGAAGACTACTGTTTCCAGATTTAGATCATGATTTGTGTCGTTCCTTTAATGGTTTCTCAACAATCCCAACCCATAAATGATAACTGTATATATCTTCATTAACATGAAGTCTATCCCAACTCTTGAGGCATCGCAATACACTGCATACTCTGCACCCACATTTGGTAGTATCCAAATTGGGTCACCCATTATCCTTAGCCTCAACTTCTCAAAAACTCTTTGGCACATCTAATTCTTGATAAAGAACTACACCTTCACATAAGGTATTAAAAGGGGATGAAATCCTAGTGTTATCTACCACTAAATTATAATATTACCCCACCATTCCAATAATACTCTGCTCTTATAACATGCTCTTTGGTGGCTTCCAAGCAATCACTACACTGATCTTCACTGGGTCCATTGCTAAACCATGATCATAAATGACATGCCCTAGAAATTGAACCTCAGGAATCAATAACTATGTCATCGAAATATTACCATTATATTTTTCTCCTGATGTACATATAAGTCCATATTCAATTTATCAACATGCTCTGACTTAGACAAATAGTATATAAGAATTTCATCAATGAATACAACCATAAGTCAGTCTATGTAGGGACAGATGATCTAGTTTACCATATCCATAATCAAAGAGGGGGAATTTTTCATACCTGAGTGAATCACAAGGAACTCATAATGTCAATACTGACATTAGAATGCCACATTCAGAATATCAACCTCAAAAACTCATAAATAGTGGCAATAGGATTGAAGATCCATCTTAATGAACCATCTTGTGCCATGTAATTGATCAAAGAGTTCATAAATCATTATTAAGGGGTACTTTTCCATTATCATTTACTAGTTTAGGCAATGATGATCCCTACAAATCCACAATATTTCATCCTCCTTTTTAATGAACCATAATGGATCTTAATAGGAGGATACATGTGGCCCGATAAAACCATTATTTCAATGGTTTTTCAACTATTACTACCAATCCCAAATCTCAGTACGTTATATCAATCATTCAATAAAAGATATTAGAGCTATATCACGATTCATGTTGATGAAAAACCTTATTTCACCCATTGGATGTATTCTCGGAACTTTCTAGAGGATGATGGCCCTGAAATCCCACACAACTAAAGGATCCCATATACCTATAGGGCCTATTTCACCAAGGGATACATTCAACAACTAAAGGATAGTGGGTTACATTATAATTCTTTCAAAACCCACTTTCACTTCCATGAGATATCTCTCCCCAAAAAACGATAATCTTATCCCCTCAATGAAAAAGATTCTAACTCTTCTGCAGTGATAGTTAATATGGGACCAAACCAGGTAAAACAAATCCTTACCAAAGATTACTTCATATGGTTTCATTATGATGGCCAAAATTTCTCATGAGAACCTCTCTCCTCCATGTGATTGTTCGCATTGTAAAAGGAAAAATGATATATAATAAGCATTCCCAGTAGGAACCTCATGACGAAGCTCTTGTGATAAAGCCTCAACTTGGAGATCCAACTCTCACACCCAGAGTATTGAGATGATGTAATGACTCACTAATGTGTCTACTAATAATGATCAAAGAGTATAATAATCATATATCTTACCTCTAATCATCTTATTTTTCATTGTATTATATGCCTCTATTTCTTATAGCTATCCACAGCACTGATGGCCAGCCCATGAAACTAACAAGGGCTTCCCGATGGTGGTGTTAAAAGGATATCATAACATATTATATTAACCATAGATTCTCCTCCTAGAGCTCCACCAACTCCTCTACTAACTCTGCCTCTAGAGGATCCTCACTGGAATCTCCTGGGAGATCCCTAATAACGTAGATTTCTCTTATTCATTGGTCCATTAGCAATCTTTTTTCACTCCACATCATGTTGAGTCGAGCATTCACATTCCATGTGGGGTCACCCATCACATGAGTAGCACCACCCCTCTTCAAGATGCCTTCTCCCTCTTTATTCTCTTAATTCCACACAACCATGTGCCTATTTATAGTCATGGGGATGTTTTCTACACCTAGATCTTGTCAACTGGAACCTGCTAGCTTCTGAATATGACATAGACCTATAACAACCACGTCGAGCTCACACTTCCTAGCATCCCAATATTAGTAATTCTTCTATCACCAACACCCACTCCAACACCCCATGATAGGTGGGAATGCACAAGGGGGATACACTTGCACTGATATATTTTTGGATTTCTTACTCAAACTTTATTTCTCCAAAGTATCCATCCAGGATCATATCAAGGGAGTACTGCATATGGTTTTTGAGCCTCACAAAACACTATATAAATCTCATACCACAATATTGTAGATATAGAATAAATTCGATCTAAAATGAGCATAAATAAGAGGGGTTAAACTTTTCATGGAATAGCTACTCGAATTCATAAAATAAGAGTGTCATCTAATCATGCTTTTATATAACAAGACTCCACCAGGTCCCATATACTCCATGAAAAAGGGTATATTTTAGTGAAAACATATGACACATAGGTGTCTAAATAATCCTATAAACATGGAACACTAAATCTTTCCAATCCTTCAAATTCGAGGAATATAGAACATTGTGGATCTTCAATGTCTTAAAGAGATTAAACTCAAAGAGTGTGATAAATATACACACATTCTCATCGAGATTTGTTGGTATGATCTTATACTCAATAGGTGGGGTGCTACTACATGTGCATCTAGAGGAATGATCTCATAGTATGGACCCTAAATTGAGTCCTCTTCACTCATCTGATCATCAACATAATCCAGAATAGATAATTTGGTGGGCATCCATCATGGAGGCTACCTGAAAATTTAATCAAGATATACAACGGTAATATGATCATATATACACTATGGGGATATGAATTGTGAAGGAAATTCAGAGACTCAATCATATATATAATACATTTATCATTGATCCCTATGACCAATTTCATTGTGTTCTGAGTTAACAAGTAGGAATTCAATGTCCTGGTGAATGGATAGGTCAGCTGTCGCACCAACACTAGTTTTTCGGGCATAAGATCCTCACATGATACACTTAGACACGATTTCAATAAATCTATAAAAAATACTCACATGGGGACTACACTAACCTACATACCAAATATTGAACCACCTCTGATATCACTTTTTGATAACTCGACCCAACAGGGATTAAGCAACAAATACCCCTATCCTACCTCCATTGGCTTGGTGTGGTGACTAGCATTGAAAGTCATATATATCTTGGGAAGACTTTTCTTAATGTACCAATACTCACACACCAGACCATAGTAATGAAAAAGTACATATAAATGAAACAAAAATATGAAACATCTTGGTTAATAACCATACATGTGAAACCTCAAGGGAATACAATGTCTATTGTAGTTTAAACTGGTCAGTAAACGGTAAAAATTCCTTCCCATCTTGATAGATGTCCCAAACTAAAAAAACTAAAAAACTAAAATTCTAAGAGAGACTATATCTAAATCTCCATGATCGGACCACCATACTCAGCCAAATGAAGTAGGCATCCCTAATCTCCATTGTAATTTTCATAAACTTATATTTGTCTATATAAAACATGACATATATGGGAAAAATCTATGTAGGGGTGAGTATATACATACCCAGTAGGATGTGACAAAAGTTGAAGGGGGATAAGTAAGATACATAATATGTATAGACATATCAACCAAATTTAAGAGAGTGAATAATTCAATGATATATATATATATATGCTTATACTAGAGAAACCCAAATAAGATATAAAGGGGATACTTATCTCATATCCCAACCTAGGTAAGAGTTCCAACAGTTCTAAGAGTCCATCAAGGATTCCCATCATCCCACATGTTAATCAAAATAAGTAACCATGAAGATGGCCAATTCCGCACCACTATGTTTCATAGTCGATGGGGTACAATATCTAAGTAGAGGACATGTTCCTTGGTGTGCTAGTGGGATCCAATCAGTGTAAGGATGACTTGCTCAATATTATATAGGGGTAAAACTTAGTAGATAGAAGACCAATGACTCAATTCCATAGGGGGTACCACTCAGTAAGTAGAGGACCCAAGCCTTGGTATGTTCATGGGTACCACTCAATAGATAGACTACTCATACACAAAATTCTATAGGAGAGTACCACTCAGTACATTTAAGACCCATACACAAATTCCGTTCAGAGGTACCACTAAATAGATAAAGGACCAGCACCCTAATTATATAGGGTCATCACATAGTATGTAGAGGACTCACACCTAAATGGAATATGGGGGTAACACATAGTATAATAAGGAAATGCACTTAATTCCATAGGGGGTACCACTCAGTAGATAGTTAGTATAAGACTAATGCCTTGTCAACCAAGATGGTGACACTCGGTTCTCTCTGATGATACTGCTTGATCACTGCCATCGTTGAGTGTCTCCTGAATAACTGTCACACCTATAATATCTCACATCATATATCAAAATTCACTAGATATTCCACCATTGAGTTAAATGTGAAAAAACACTCAAGACATGATACTCATTGGACAAAGTTTCATTAAGAAAAAAAGGTCTCTATTAGAACCAAGCTAGGTGAGTATAAATTACCAATATATTTTTTGGGAAAAAATATTTCTATATATTTTTATGTTTAAAATAAAATTCTTATTTGAACTATTCTCAATAAGATTTCCTATGAGTTATGGAATGGTAAGAAACCATAGGCTATATATTTTCTAGTTTTGTGATGTTATATTTTTACCCTCAACAATATGGGTTGTTTGGATAAATATTATGAATAATACAATATTGTAAAAATTGTTTGGATATTCTTGTGTAATTACATCTTATAATGTTTGTAATAAATGATATTTTATTATTTATCATCAATTCATGTTAAATTTTATGAGAAGGATTCAGTGGTTGAAGTCTATTTAAGAAGCCTAGATTAAAGAGGAATTTCATAATTTTAATTTTGGAGAAGATATGGCTCAAGTGATTGATGCACTAGTTCATGGAGAAAATAATTTAGATAAATAGGGATTATTTGAATAATAATAGAGGTAATCCTATAAATATAATGATTGGTAATGTTTATTCAATAGTGTAAATGATAATTTAATTAGTGAATTTTTGTCTACAATATTCATTCAAGACTTATTTTCTTTCAAATAATGACATATAATACTAGAAAGGCTAAATTTGGGTCAAAAAAAATACAGTTGGACATAATCAGATTTAAAGAAATGATGTTTGGGAACTATTTCTTCCACTCAATGATATACAATTCTTTAGAACTAAATATTTTTTTTGGAAGAAACATGATTAATTTGGAATAATTGTAATGATTAACACCAAATTTTTTTCTGGAGGTTATAGTCAAGAGGAAGGAATTTTATATAGAGAGAGTTTTTACATAGTTATAAAATTTCAGTCATTTTATATTTTATTATCTTATACAGTATATGAAATTTTTTACGTTATATCAAATGGATCTGAAAAGTTCATTTATTAATGGAATAATTTTAGAGAATTTATATGTAAAATAGCCACAAGTATATGGATATGACCAGAATATATATAATGTATTTATGCTTTCTAACGCTCTTTATAGAATGAGGAAATAACCTTAAGCTTGGTGGGAGAGGTTTTCAATGTTTAATTAATAATTTGTTTATTCAAGATATAGTTGAGTAAACTTTTTATATAAAAACACCTTCAAAAAATATATTTAATATTAAAATTTATATATATGAAATTATATTTGATTGATTAATTAAATTTATTTATATGTATTTTTCATATGTGATGAATAATGGATTTTATATATGTATTTTAGAAAAGAAAAAAGTTCTTTTTATAGTGTCAATATTTCAATCAGGTGATGTAATTTTATTAAATCAATGTATATATGAAAAAGAATTAGTAAAAAAAATTTGAGTTTATTCTTGTAAATGATTGAAATGTCTTAGAATTAAGTAATGTAAAATAAAGTTATATTTTTCTGTTATGTTAGTTGATCAAAAACTCTGTAGATAAATGATTGGAAGTCTATTAATATTAATAGGTAGTAGATATGACTTTATGTTTATCATTTTTATGTATGTAAAATTTCAAGATGGATTAAAGGATATTCATTTGACTATAGTAATGATTATTATAAAATATTTAAAGGTTATTATTAATTTGGATTTTTCTTTTCAACACTGACTTATTTTTTTAATTATTGAGTAATTTAGATTCTTAAATTAGATGATGCAAGAGAGATTAAAAAATAACCATTAGTTTGTGTAATTGTTTCAGTGAAATTTTAGTAGTATGGATATTAAAGAAGTACCGAAAATAGAAATATCAATGTCTAAGAGTGAGTATATCATAGAAACATGTTTCTATGATCAAACACTATGGATTAAATTTAAATTATATGAATTTTTCATTTAACTTAAGTTGTTGAGTGTTATGTGTGTCAATTCATCTCCCATATCTATTTCAAAGAACAATATAAAAAAATTAAATACTAGGAATAAATAAGTAAGATATCAGTTAATTAGATATCATGTAAATAATTGTGATATCAATTTCGAGTTTTTTCTTATTAAATATCAACATGCTAATATATTTACTTTTCCTCTGGATGCTACAATGTTTAAAAAAGATTAAATGTGAGCTTATCATGTTGGAATATATTGGTAGATTACTTTTTAGTGTGGATATTTTCACTCTTAACATTTTTTATAATTAAAACCTCTCTAATTTTGTTATATATTAAGAATGATTATGAATCTAATAAGTTATTTTTTTTCTTATATTTCCATGTTGGAGGATTTCTTAAACAACTCATTATTACGTATGAGTTTACAACTGCTTATGTTTGTGGTATTCAAAGATTTTCATTAACTATAATATCTCACATATTTTCTTATATATGAAATGTAACCTCTTACTTATTTAATTTTTACAATATAAAATCTCTAAATTGTTTTAATGTATAACATATTATATATTATGTTTCTTCATTTCCAATATATTATGTCTCATGATTTTTCCAAAACTATAATATATTACATATGTATTTTATTTTATATTTCAATTTATTATTATTTTGAAAGCTATATATTTTTAAAAACGATTAACTCCTATGTTTTAGAGAAATTTCTGATGAATTCGGGTAGACAAGTATTATAAAATAGATTTCCTATAAAATTAAGGACTTATAAAATAAAATTCATAAGAAATGAAATTAAAATCAAATTATATTATTAAAAAATGAAAGACATGCTAAATTAATTAATTTGTACCATTTGGTAATATTATAAATTCAATTATCTTTCTTACACATACATTTTTCATATTGAAACTTGTGAGATTTTTTTTAAATTAAGCATTTTGATTTTTCTACTAGGAAATCAGCTTACATTGACCCTTATGAAATTTAGAATTATTAATTTCTAGAAAAGGTTAGTACTCCTATGCTTATAAGAAGATGTATAAAATGACCCTTTTGAAAATTATATTACCTCTAATACAATTTATAAATATCCCTAATTAAAATTCTATAAAAACTTTTGAATTTTATTAATGTAAAAAAAATTAATGATTGAATTTTTTTTAAGTGTTGAATCATTTTTAAAGTTTTCTACTTTAACTGTATTGATATACAAAATGAAACATACAGTTTATAAATTGACTTTTATATTTTAGACATAACTAAACATTTTTTAATTATTAGAGATTTATTTATCATATTTAATGAATTTATTTTAATATACGACTGAAAACCTAGAATGTTTTCAATAATAAAATTTTTGAGTTTTCAAGGGATTTTTTTCACAACGTATTAGGAATATATAAGATTTATTATTGTGTATATTATTATAAAGCTACTCAATAGCTAAATAGATCTTTAATCTTGATTTCCCATCTCTAAATTAGTTTTTTTACTGCATGTATTATACTAGGACTAATATTTTAGGAATCAAATATGAAGTGACAATAAATAATTTTACTACGATATAGACGTAGAAAATATCAATAAGTAATGATTTTAAAATCCAAATGAAAATGAAAAATGATAAAATTAAGGATGAGTGATGTACTTCCATATACACCTAAAATATATATAGTGATCACAATTATGAATTCGTAGCTATAATATTTCTTGAATAACATCACTTCTTAGAGTGATTAAAAATTCATGATGTTCTAATGCATGGCTATTTACATCTACATTTGAGGTGTTATAATTCATTATTATTGTTTTTTTATGGGTTTGTGTTTGTTTTTACATTTTATTTAAAATCATGAACTTATTTGATTATACATCAATGAAAACATATATGTGTTATGATTGTAAAACCAATAAAAACTTATATGTTATATTAGGTTTTGAATCACCAAAAAAAATCAGGAGTGTTTTCTGGAAGTGCTCCAACATGAAAATTATGTTTCTATGATTTTTCACACTCATTAAAAATCTGTCTATTATAATGTGAGTCATTTCTATAACTAAGTAGAGAAAAGTAATTTTTATATGTAGAATAATTTTAATCTAAAATAATATGAAAATATTTTATCCCAAATTAAATTATCTTTAATTTTATTATTTATACTATTATAAATTTTAATCTAGCTAATTCACCCCCACCCCACCTCTTGACCTTATATTTTATCTCAATCATGGTAAAAAATTGTTATCAAGGTATTTTTCTCTAACAGTTTTTCTTTTTTATATTTTATCATGATACCTATAAAATTTTTATCAAAGAAAATTCTCTAGTGGATATATCCTTATTACTATCAATATCATAGACTTAATCATCCAATGGAATGAAAAAAATTAATATGGAAAGTTTAAACTCTATTGATTTTTTTATTCCATATAGAATACCATACATCAATGTAAATGGATTTGGATATTATAAAGATAAAATGGAATCATACCTTGGGATCTTGATTAGAAAATAGTAGACAATCATTATTAAACCATACAAACTACCCATGTTAGACCTAGATTCCATGAATACTAATGATAATATGTTATATGTGTTAAGTTACTAGGTTATGAATATTTTATATTTGATTTTATTAGAAGTGGTTTAACCATGTATCTATAAGAAAAACATCTCATGATATCTAAGGGATTTTTAAATTAACACCACTAGAAAAAGAAATAAAATGACCACTATCGGTGAACCCTAAGACAATACCTTTCATATTAAAATAGTTTTCATATCTCTGCAAAATAAATTTAATGTAAATAAGAATTACACTATAAAAAGAAAAAACATCCAAGAATTCGTGATGGATGACCTCATTGATTCATTACTTAAATATGAACTGTAACTTCTGAAAATTTCTAATTAAGAGACTACAAAGAAAAAATGCGTATCTTTAAAATATAATATAAATGTTACGAATTTCTGTTATTATTATGAAATATAGTGAATAATTAACATTTAAATTAATTATTTAGTTAAAAATTATTTAACAAAGAAAAAAGAATGAAATTCCTCTTAGGAATATTTATAAAGGATTATCATTAATATAAACTCAATGTTAATATGAATTGTAATTTTTCTTCCAATCATGATTCAAAACTAACATTCTATTAATTAAAAAAATCAGGGACTTATAAAACATAACTATATGAAATTGAAGCATGAAATAAAATATAAAATGTATAAGAAAACTATAATATATCATTAATAGTTATATTTATTTCTACTTATGTCTCCAATTCAAGTGAATAATATGGTAATAAATATGTTTCTATTAACTGGTTGGTCCATAGGGTGTCATTTCATCATATATACTAAACTATTTTTTAATTTATAAAGATAAAAACGACCAACACTAAAAATACTCATAAATATAAATTTAATTCAATCCCCTAAATCAAACCCATATAAAAAGGGGGAAACAAAATTAATCTGACAACTAAGGTTGTATCTCTTAAATGGAAAAACATATATCTATCCTAGGAGAGACTCATTTGGATGAAGTATACCTTGAATTTGTAAAATTATGATCATGACATAATTATATTTCAAATAGATCATGATAATTATTATCTTTTTGGAAGAAATTATAATCAAATCCCTTGGTCCAAGTAAACATTCACTAATCTCTAGGACTTCAGTTTCTCATGGTCCTGTAGATCAGATTAATTAATTAAAGGATAACGTGAAGTCATATTTAATCATAGAATGAAAATGAACCCAATGGTCATTGTGGTATTCATGCCAAATTAATTATAATAAAAATCACTCTCTAACTTAAAATAAATGTTCATTCACATGTAATTGATCGTGATGAAAACCAAAATTCTATATCGCTAAAACATTGTTCATGTAAGTGGAATAGAGTATGGATAAAAGAGAAAACATGAGTGTAAACATTGAATATGAGATAATCGAAATAAAGTGACTTCCACTGACTAATACCATTTCCAATAGAAAATAGAGTATAAGAACCTACTCTCTCCTAATAGATATAATATGGAGTTGATAAAACAATACAGAAAACAAACCCTAAAGACTCTAATAGTAGCCTCCCAAATATGGTAGAAAAATAATCTCCATAATTTTATGACATTTTAGGTGTATCACTGACCTGTATTTATTGGTAGACTCATACTTCATATATCCTTATATTTGTTTCCCATATCATCATGTATCTATAACATTTCTATCCCCCTTTAATTTTTCCTCTAAGTAATTTTATAGATAATAAAATCCACATAGATAAAAACATATATCTTCTACATGTTGTTTCACTAAAATAATATAGATGGGTGATAAGGTAACTATATAATCTATTTCATTTATGATACTCATGGAGTGAATAGTACAACACTGCACAAACCTCACATCATTTTAAACTTCTACTTAATTCATTTTCATGTCTTCACCTCAAACACAATCCATTAAGTCTCAATCCAATATCCAAAAAATATGATTCTTTTATATTTGAATGGTCATGGCATGGAGAAAAAATTTCAGGACCTGAAATGTTATCCTATAAAAACACATCTCCAATGTATTTTACTTCTATCTCCATTAGGACTCGACATGAACCACCATTGTTTTGACACATGGTTGGAGAAAAATGTTTCTCCCGGCAGTTGATTTTAATAAGGCTGACTTCTGTTCAATCACTCATGTTGGGTGCATCATTTTTTTTCTTCGAAATGCCCAACAATACATGGACCTTCTTTCCAAAGGCAAGAGTTCACTGGGTGACTTGACTAGCAACACTTAACAACTCACATTGGTCGATAGGATTGGAATTTGGGCTCATCGCACCATCATGAGGGGGGTATTATTTCCTATTCCAGGACTCTCTTATAGATTTAAGAAGTATTCATATGTTCGTGAATCTTTGGTTTATCCCCAAGCATAGTATCCACCAATTATCCTTGTTTGGAAATGATCAAATGAATGTAGGGATTCAGAATCATTTAGGCCTGAGGTGTATAATACCTCATTGGATTAATGACTCTGATGAATTTGTACTCATTGATATAGTACAGGTTTAAAGCCTCCTAACTGGGCACCCTGGAGTTTATTGTCATCCAGGGGGGACAGATAATGACTTGAGCGTTTGGATCGAACCCGTGATACGGGCTTCCTAAGTATCCTCATGAGAGGAATCAGAATCCACGTAGTGTGATGCCACTCAATGGGACATATCTCCTTTTAAGGTCATGTGACAAGGACCCAGCTTTACATTTTAACGTCATGTGGAATGGAAACCCGGGAGAGAGATGTCTGGTCAAAGCTGGTGCGGGACTTACACCGAAGCTACACTGAAGACCAAAGGGAAGTGGATTACTGGGCATAGAGATGGTCATGCTGGGGTATAAGGACATGTTCTGACAGGGAAAAAGGTGTGTGTCTAATTTAATGATCGGGCTTTCACCTCGGGGATGTTTCCTACATATCTCGGTTGGCCAGGAATCAAAGTCCACGTAGTTCTGCAAGATTAGGACATACATATGAAAGTTGCATGTTATTGGGATTGAACCTTGGGGAGGGGTCCTACGTACCCTGTTTGGGAGATAGGGATAAAAACCAACGTAGTTCATTTATCTGCCACCAATTTTCGGATGCCTCGGCCTCCACAAATCTATAATTTCACGTGAGTCATGCTCGATGTGAGAAACAAGAGAATTCAACATACTTTGCAAGCATCGCACTTTTTCCTCATCAAGGGAAGGTGGCCAAAACTACAAGACTCTCCTTCTTCCTGATTTCAGAGTGGGGGGAAGGTAGTAGTCACACGGTAGAGGAAATGGCTATGGTGGCAAAGAGAAAGGGTTGGTGCCACTGGATTCTCCCTCTTCTCAATGTCGTAGGGAGGTAGAAGTCGCGCAGGCAATGGACGGGGATATAGCGGCATAGAAATGAACCTTCTCGGATGGGAGGGGAAGACCATTGACTTCCGGTGAGGATGGTGTGGGGATTTCTCCAGAAGGGATTCCTAGACTCTCCCAAGATATGGGGGAAGTGCTCACCACTGGTCCTCCTCAAAAGGAAAGGCCAGCGGGATCCCTCAATCTTGGAAAGTCGGGAGGCATAAAGGGGACTCCTGGGATCGGACCCTGCACTACTGTGGGAATGTGAACCCAGGAATTCATCGTGAATCTGCTCAGGGGTCAGGGAAACCCCTTTGTCCTTGCCTACCGTGGGTATGTGAACTCAATATGGTGCACTAACGTGCCTGAAGGTTTCATCATACGGGTCTGGTGGCTTTGGTAGAGGCCTTGGTTTGGGGACGGTGAATAGGCCAATAAAGGGACTGCAGAGGATCGGGCTTGATTGGATGGTTTTTATCTTGATCAGGGAATGGATACAATGAAGGAGTTGGCGGGCCACATAGGTGTTTGAGGAATGGTTCCCTTCATGTAGGGGAGTGCTATGTGGTTGGAGAGGTTGTCCGCATACCAGGGTGGTACGTGGACTGATGGGACTTCCATGTACCGTGGAAGTACATGGCTTCGGGTTTAGCCCATTTACCAAGTTGGTACGCGGTGTGGTAGTCTGCACGAGTAAAGGTGGCTAGGGGAATTGTTGGTCGGGTTTGCATCTACGTAGGAGGGTGCAATGTGGTGTGTTGGATCGAAAAATGGGAATAAACTCCCTGGTCTACGGGGAGTACATCCACAGAGAATATATGGATCGCAGCTTTAATTTTAGTTCTCGGTTCACCAATTTGTGATGCATTTTTCTATTCTTTATGAATTCATTTCTAGTCCTATTCCTGTACTGGTTCATGAATTGGAACTTCATGGGTCACAAAATCCTTTGCTCTTTCCTTTGAAAGTCCACTCCTTCAATCTCCTCCAGCCTCCGAATATCCAAGCCTTCGAATGTGAATCCCATTCTTCTCCCCCTTGACATCCTTTAATAGAGGGGGAAAGGGTTGGATTGAGGTCAATTGGTGCCTTTTTCAGAGTCCCATGACCAAAAACCTGGCCTACGGGTGACTTGATCAATCCGAGGTTCACGGGGGTTCATTGAATGAACCTCACCCGCGAACCAAGTCAGTTCGAGGGGCGCTTCTTGGCCACACAGGGCTCCGCCTCTATTCCACGAACGACAACATGCTTGGCATGGGCGAGTGTGGCGTAGTTCACGGTGGGGGATAAGCCTGGCGTTCTTCCTGGTCTTCACCAGCATAGGGGCTCTCGCCTCCATTTTGCAGATGACGCTGGTCTGTGGGGGGCTCGATGAACCGTTCATGTGCCACTGATGTTGAACCGGTGCGCGGACCAATTGGTACTTTTCCAATTTTCGGTATCCTACATGTTTTTTGACCAATCTTTTAAGGAAAATTGGGTAGAATCATTTAAGGGGGATTGTCATTCCCCTTTGAGTATTTTTCAGGACCCTACAAATTCCCCTCACTTGAATGGGATCCGATCAGAATGAAGGGGAGGCTATTTCGATGTATGGCGGTCCTGAAACTTGGGTAGTTTGTGGTAGAGGGGTGGACCCAGTAGGGGACCATGCCTTATAAAAAGGGGTCCATGCCTTTTTCATTTACCAGATTCCTCGCGAAGAAGAATAAAAAAATCTCCTCTGCTTTCTATCTCTTTGTGACTGCCATCTTCACGAAAAGCCCCATCCACGAGCTAGATTCCGATTCTGTGAAACACTCCTCATTCGCACTTGTCATCACCCACTGACCAACCTCCCAAGCTGTGAACTAATACTTTTAATTAATTAAAAAGTAATTCATGATGGGCCGCATAGGAAATTGATACCTGGTTTCGGATGGTCCACAAACTCGAAATCCCCCAAACATTGAAAAAAATTTAGGTTCTCCGAACATAAACATTTAAATCCGGAATTGAGATTCCGAGGAGTAGCCCGGTTTGTGGCCCACTGGACAATGCTCCATGGGCCAGAGTGTCGTGGACTTCTTTCGCGTAGGGCTAGTTTGTGGGATGTAGCCGTCGTGAACTACTTTTGAGGTCAGCCTGTGAATCTCGTTATGAAGGCTCCTTGATGGATCCCTTTTCCAAATACTTGGTATTTTGTCGAAATTTTATTATTTTGGACTAACCATTTTCTTAGTTTTCATAATGCAGGGAGAAAATATGGTTCCTCTTCAACCAGCACTCAGGACTTCCTCCAATCCTCTTCCAATAGGCGATCAATGCCTAAAGGATGTGGATGACTCTATCCAGCATGGAATTTGCGTCACTCCGCTGTACCAACACCTTGCAAACTTTCTTTCCAAGTCACAACCTGAGTATCCTTTTTCTAACAAACTACCTACTTATGGGTTTAGCTTATTTTCTGATACACCGATCCCAGTGACATCTCATGACAATCATCTCACAGTATGGATATTCTCCAATACTGTCCCCCGGGTCATGATATCTTCTAGGGGGTGCCCTACCCTAAAGGATACAGCTGTTGGGTGTGTGTTGAATCACCTCCCTGTGTCCTCGACAGGTGAACAACATCATCAGGATGGAAAAATTCATTATTACCAGAGTATTTCCCGGAACGTTGTGTTTAACGACCAACATGGTTGGTCAGCAGACCGAGATCTCCATCCTAGAGGGGTATTTAAGTTGTTAGATTAGAGGTGGCCATTTTGGGTCTACCAGAGCTGAGAAGAATTTGAAACGAAACTGCGAGTCGTGGATTTGTATGAGGCTTCATTGGTTTCCCCGACCTATACCCATAGGCCTATAACTCTATCCAATCAGCTAATGAGCTGTTGGAGTCTGTATACCAACACATTCCACCTAGTCCACAGGGATGTGGGTATCGGTCTTTGGGATGTCTTCCAGATCTTAGGAGTTCCAATCATCAGAGGTATGTATGATGAATTCTTGCGACCCCCTTCTGTATGGGATGACGAGGAGAGGACTCCCCCCAAGGTTTCACTCATTGATCATGCTCGGAAATGTTCGCCAGAGATATGTCCAAAACATCTTGTCCCATATCACGAATGGATCATAGCTTTTTCCAGAGAGGGAAGATCCATGGATCTTCCGCACAGGCCCATGACCTATCCTTCGATGGAGTCTCGAAGTCAGAGGGAAAACTGTTGGCTTATTCTGGTGGAGGTACAATTCAACAGCTGGGGTTGGGAACTTGTTCCAAGCATGGATTAGTTTCTCTGACTGGAAGCATTTCAATCCATGTTATTGAGTGGATGGTTGTTTCCCATACGTGAATATGGCGGTGTGTGGGTCTCTACTTTATTCATTGCGGTATATCTGGCCACTGGCAATGTTATCAGTCTGGTCATTCTGGTCTTGGTCAGGATTTACCAACTTCTTGGTAAAATTACCAAGGAGAACTAGCCAAACTGGGTGGTCAGCCCTTTTCATATCCTCTAGGGCTGGCTGGGAGCACATGTGATGAATTGTTATACTTTCATCAATCCTTCGCAGATTCTGGGTACCATGTTCCGGTCGTATCTGCAATTCACCAGTGGGGCTATGCTCGAGGTATAGGCAACCTAAGAGAAGGACAGAAACCAGACGGTTCAGAATAATCATTTGTTGTCGAGCCAGATCTCGAGATACGATCATTTCAATTTCCATCCATACTCCTCCCCGTCTGGCGTGATCACGAATGGAATATCAGATAATTTTAATAGGTGGGGATACCTCTTTTCCCTCTAGGAGGGTATCCTAGTGGCTCGTATTGGTGGGGAACTAATCTGTGAGGGGTATTCGCCCTACTGATTCGGACTTCATTTTGGTTGTGTCCATATGTTATATCCCCCTTCTTTTAATGGTTCCCACAGGAACCGCCATCTGATGGTGGCTAGGAAAATATGGCTGATGTCTACCCGGGAGGACACCGGTTGCGAGGATATGACCCCTGTGATTGTAGACCATATGCCTTTCTTATCCAAAAATAATGCCGACTCCTCGGAGCAATCATACCCAGGTGGTCAGTTAGGGTTGTGGGTTCCCACTATCCCATGTTCCAAGCCCTCGAAGATTAAGAGGAAGAGAAAGCGGGATAATGCTCTAATCGGGTCGGGAAAGGTTCTTCGTAACCCTAATGATCTCGTGGTTCCGAGGAAGGTTCTAAAAGAAATGGGTGTATCTTCACATTCCCTTGAAGCTTCCTGGGGGGACAGTTGGTCATACCCACTGATTCTTCCTTCCCGGCGGCCTGGGGCCAATTGGGTGAATTCAAATGCCAGTCACCCATCTACAGCCAGTACCCCTGTTCTTTTTGGCAGCATCTCCAGGATGCAGAAACGGAATTTGATGGGCTGGGATACATATCTACACCTCGTAACGTCGTTTATGACATGGACCCAAAGAGGGTCGATCGGTATCTCTGAGACCTTGAGGCCTACATTCATGCACCCCAGGGTTATGCGGTGTTAACTCACCGTTTCCAAGCCATGCTATGGTTGGTGACTGACAAGGAGAAGGATGGGATCAATCACTTTTTAGGGGGTGATGATTCCGCTGGTTCCCCTACTGCGGCTGAGGTAAGGGGATTTTCCTCTCTACCTTTGAGGTCCTGTCCACAAGTGGATCCTGAGAGTTCTAGGGTGGCTGTGAGGGCTAGAAAACAACCGTGGCTAATGGCACCCCCACCGGACCCCATCGTTGCCCGACCATCCTAGGTCGATCCTCCCTGACTAGTTCTTCCTATTACAGCTGCCTTTATAGATGCTTGGAATATGTCAGTTGACCTGAGGGTTAGTGGCTCAAATGAAGAGGTTTGGATACTACTTCAAATGGCCCTTATCCATCTTCCGGGTGTCAGGACTATCTTTGCTCTTCCTCATTTTTCATTAAAAGAAGATCTGATGAAATAGTCTCTTCTTTGAAGGACATGGAAACATATATCCATTCACTCTGAAATAGACTATACAGGTCTAATCAGGTTTCTATTATGATAATGCATCATGAATCATCGGATGTCGAGGAAGTTGTTACGTTACTCATCCATCCTGGTCTTCTCTCTTCTTCATTGTGAATGTTCAAATGTTTATTTTCCTTACGCAGGGTGCTGAGGAATATCAGGGGGAAATTCCATCCCCAGAGTATACTCCCTGGGGTACCGCAGCAAGAAAACATGCGCCTTTGACTATGGGGGTCATTGATGAAGGGTCCCCGAGCGCAGTGTAGTACATGGAAGCGACTATTGTGGATCCGATCAGGGTCATTGCTCCTCTGGCTCCTCCTAGAACTCTAGGTGGGGAATTATCCCCTTGGTAGATCAATAAACATCGGTAGGCGTCCTGATTATCAGAACTGCTCAGAAAAGGAATAACAGGTTATTATGATTCATGTTTCCCCGATTATCACTTAGATGTTCTGACTCCTCCAGTTATTAACTGTTTATTTTTTATGTTGGGGTGCATATCCGATCAGTGACCAGGATGTGGCTGCTAAAGTGGTCTTACCTCCTGCCCCTTTACTATCTGAGGGATCACCCTTGCCCACATCTGAGAGCGATGACATAGTGGGCCCTACCGAAGGAGTTATTGGTACATAAGCCACTATTCTGTCTTCAAAAATCCGGAATATGATAGAGGAGGAGCAGCTAGAAGATGAGACTCCCCCTAATCACATAGCCTCCATAGCCACGGGGGAGGATGAAACTCTTGTGATTACTGAGGAGGCCCCATATCTGACAGGGTCATCTGTCTCGGACCCCATGAATCTTATTTTGATGGAGGAAGAGCCTACTATCATCCGAGTTGTTGAGAACCCAGAGCGGGCCATTGTACTGTTTATCGGGGGAGTAATTTCATCGAGCTTGATCTCCATAGATGACTACTTGGGGGATGCTTTAGGAGTTTCTGGCCTTGGGCATGGCCTTTGGTCATGGGAACCTCTGGGGGTTTCTAGGACCCCATTTCCCATTAAAAACATAGTTTCCTATTCGAGCGGTAGCGGTGGTGTAGATCTTGATGGTATCGTTGCCTTGATGATCGAGGGTAAGCTTCTAAATCTCTTCCCACTAAATCCTCTCCCTTTCTTATTATGATTTGGGATACATATCTACCTTATTGGATTTTTGGATTTAGGACCACAAATTTTAGCACTGGCAATTGTGCCATTGGATCTAACCATGCCCTTGACCACAACCTTCGGGGGATAAGTGGCTACGGCATCAGAGCTTGGGGTTGAACCCGTACCTGGTCCCACCCTGGTGATGTTCATCCTAGAGTACACATCTTCATCCGAGAGTGACTCCGAGCCTGATCAATGGGCACTCTCCAGTCATTGACCTGCTCACCAAAGGGCATGGGAGATGATCTGGAAGCCAATTTCTCATATGCGATTTGCCAAGATGCCAACTAAATTGCCAAAGTTGTATGATCTATTTATGCTACTGGTATTCGATGGATTTGACTACCATTGTATTTATGACATAGTCAAACAGGTGGTCTCTAATTGGGAGAGTCTTGGTGGTTTTGAGTCTTTAATTTCCGCTTCTGAGTCTAAATCCTCCCTTCCATAACCCAACAGCTTCATATGGTAGAAGCTCATGACCATGCGGGGGTGGTTACGATATTTAGGGGGAAGTTCATAAACATCGGTCTCCAATGGAGGTGTTGAATAGTGACATGAAACGGTTGTGGAAAGAGAAGGCTAATTCTATTGCCATAATTGAAGAAGGGGGGTAGCAGATTGTGGAGAGGATGACGGCAAGCTTAATGGAAGCACAGAAGGTGGAAGCACTACAGGCTGATGTGGAGGCTGAGATGGACCTACCGTAGAATCTCCACCAAGCTATCGATGATTCTCACCAGCTCCTGATAAAACTTTGGGAATCCACTGAGATTCTCTTGTAATATCCTTTCACTTCCAGAAGAGGATCCAGATTTTGGAATCCCTTCTCACCAATCTCGTAATAGAGCATTATATTTTTATTTTTGTTCCCTTTTAGCACTCTTTGCTGCCTTATCATCTGATGGAAATTCTCTGGCATGGTTGTTGTATAAATAATAATTCATCGAACATAGAATAATCAGGGTTCAGGAAAATAATAAAATAGAAATGAGATCTAATTTTTTCCTGGACCAAGGGATCCAGCGAGCATTGTTTGATTATTGTTGGGATTTTATTGAAAAAACCTGGAAAACATTTTTATCTTTTCCGATGATACCCTAACTTTTTTCCAAGACATTTTATTGTGGACCTAGCGGGTATAGCTCGGATTTTTCTTAGGTCTCCCATTTTGGGTTTTCGACCAAACGGGCTTTGGGCCTCATTTTATGAGTGGCTTAAAGTATCTCTGATGAGACTATCATCACTGTTGTTTTATGTCAAACAACTTTGACCAAATATGGTAGGGAAAGGGCCCCAATGATGCTTGGTTGATTGAAAGATGTCTTAATACCTTTCAGAGACATGTGGGGGTACATGTTTAAATTTGAGGAACATGTAGGGTATGTCTTGAGGCATAGGATTCGTGTCGGAGTATAGAGGTAGGAAAATCATTGCCTAAGGAAGACTTGCCTTTGGTAGAAGGGCCAGGGAAAATCAATATGAAGAGCCTCTGTGGGAATGGAATTCATAGTCATGTAATGGTGTCCTTGAGTCAATGACTGTACATTTTTGATATCCTGAAGACATCATGGATGTTTTGATTATAGGGACCACCAGGGGTGGCTTGGAATGTTATGAAAACCACCAAGGGAGGATTGGAAAGGGCATGTGATGTCTGAAAGGTCTAGGAACATCAATGTTAATCAAGGGTATAAAGGGGGTCGGTTTCCTATGCATTTAGCTAGCATGGAGGATGGTTGGAGCTTGATGCAGTTTAAAGTCATTCAGTTGGGACATTCTTTTAAAATGGAATTTCTTTCCCTGGTTCTCGGTAATTTCTCCAGAGACGTTCCACCCTACTCAGGCAGGGTTGTGAAAAAAGGCTGGTAAACTGTTGCTCAGATGGTTTCTGAACCCTGGGATGGACATGGGGGATCAAAGGCTAAGAGGCGTATGGAGAGAAGCATTGCTTAAGTAAATCTTTCCTTGGGTAGATGGGCCAGGGGAGATCAATATGCAGAGCCACTGAGGGCATGTTATGCATAGTCATTCAAAGGTTTCCTTAGTTCAATGACTCACCATGTTTGATGGACTTGGAGGTTTATAGGGATCTGTGATTGTTCAGGCCACAGATTCTGTCATTTGATATGGAAATATCTAGACATGTAGGGGATTCTTTCCCTTGGTTAATATTAAAACTCAAAGGGTTCCTTGCCCTGATTTATCTTGGGCATGGGGTGTACCTTTACTCTATGCAGTTTAACATCATGCAGTAAAGAAGAAACACTCTTAGATTAATGGTCGTTGAGTCCGGACCACTGGGTGACTATTCCTACAATCACCCTAAGGATAATTGAGTTAAGATGCTATGGTATACTCTAAACAAGGTGGGGGATTGAGGGTGTAAACGGTAACTCTAGGATTTCCCAGATCAGGAGATGTGGTGTGGGGGCTCTGAGGCCGGTAAGTGTATGAAGCTTGGAAGAGTATCACCTGAGGAAATCTTGCCTTTGGTAGACAAGCCAAGGGAAAACAATATGGAGATCCATTGAGGGATGGTACGCATAGTCATGTGAAGGTGTCCACGGGTCAATGACTTTCCACTTCTGATGGACATAGATGGTTTTTAAGATCCAGTATTTCACATAGCACAGAGTCCAACATATGGGGATAATTGCGCCCAATCATACAATAAACATCTTCATTGAAATTGTCTGTTGAGTCAATGTAGCCTAGCCCTGGCTTGGTGTTTGCGGATGTAGATCATCATATGATCCACGGGCAGATACATAGGCTAACTAGGTTGGGGTACCCTAGAAACACTTGTATGTAAGGGGGGGGGGAATGAACCTGTAAACCACTGCTCAAGCAATTTTTGGATCAGGAGATATGATATGGGGGCTCTAAGACTAGTAAACATACAGTGTTTTAATGATTGTTCCCTAAGGAAATATTTCCTTTGGTAGACATGCTTGGGGATATCAATATGGAAATCCGCTGATGGCATGGTATGCATATTCATTCAAAGGTTTCCACGGGCTGACGACTTCCCACTTCCGATTTCCATGGGTGGTTATGAAGATCCGAAATTGTCCGGGTCTCGGAGTATGATGTATGGAAAGGATGCATACAAACGTTCAAGGAGTCTTCATGTATCGTTTTTCGGTATATCATGGAAGTGTCACAACGATTTCCATGAAGTTTAATGTCATTCCATGAGGATGATTTCCATGTAGTTTAATGTTTTGTGGTGAGGACGATTTCCCAGTAGTTTGCCATCATGTAGTGAGGAAAATTTTCTTGTAGTTTAATGTCATGCGGTGGGGATGATTTCTGTGCAGTTTAACATCATACAGTGGGGAAAATCTATCATGTAGTTTATCGTTGTGCGGTAAGGATTATTTCTGTGCAGTTTAACATCATGTGGTGAGGATGCTTTTCATGAAGTTTAATGTTGTGCAGTGAGGAAGAAGGGTATTTTTAACTTTGTGTAGTCTATCGTCATGCGGTAAGGATGAGAAAAGATTAGCGGCTGGGCTAGGATATAGGACTCTGGCATCACTACGTACCCTATGAGGGAAGGAATTAATCCACACATTGTTCTTTTGAGTAATACACCCCGTGTAGGTATGGTCTGTGCATGGGAGAAAAGGGGAATTTCGAGCTTCATTTGAGGGTGGTTGGGCCAGGATGTGGAACCCTGGTGTCGCTATGTATTCTCTGAGGGAAGGAATCAAGCCGTACGTAATTCTTTAGATGCCATTAGTCTTGTGTTTATGTTAAGGAACCCCACCACAATTCCTAATCCCACGTGAGTAATACTCATTGTGTGAAACAAGGAATGATAGAGGTCTTGGTGGCATGGCCTGAGAATAGGCATGCTGAGAGGGAGATGATTAAGGTGGCGGCTGGACCCCGTCATGGGGTCCGAGTGTCACTACCTATCCCGTGAGAATAGGAATCAATCCATTCAAAGTTATTTTAAATGGATATTCCCCATGTAGGTTTGGTCCGTACATCGGGGAAAACGGCATTTTTAACATCATTTGGTGGTGGCTGGGATAGGATGTGGAACCGTAGTGTATCTACGTATCCTGTGAGGGAAGGAATCAAGACGTACGTAGTTCAACAGATTCCATTCAGCCCATGTTCATGAGAAAGAACCCAGCCATAATTACTAAGCCCACGTGAGAAATACTCGCTGTGATAAACAAGGAATGGTGGAGGTCCCAGTTGTGTGGAATTAGAATAGGAATGCTGAGAGGGCGGTGATTAAGGTGGTGGCTGGACCCGGTCATGGGGTCTGAGTGTCACTATGTATCCCATGAGAACATGAATCAAGCCATACGTTGTTATTTGAAAGGGATACACCTCATGCAGGGTTGGTCTGTACACAGGGAAAAGGGCATTTTTAACATCATTTGGGGGTGGCTGGGCCAGGATGTGGAACCCTGGTGTCGCTACGTATCCTGCGAGGGTAGAAATCAAGCCGCACGTAGTACTTTAGATTCCATTCAACATGTGTTCACACGAAGGATCCCATCCATAGTTCTTGATCCCATGTGAGTAACACTGGTTGTGAAAAATAAGGAATGGCGGAGGACCCTGTTGCGTGGTGTGATAATAGGCATGCTTAGAGGGTGGTGATTAAGGTGGAGGCTGGACCTGGTCATGGGTTCTGGGTGTCACAACATATCCCGTGAGAACGAGAATCAATCCATACGTAGTTCTTTGAAAGGGATACTCCCCATACCGGGTTGGTCTGTACATGGGGGAAAAGGGTAGTTTTAACTTCATTTGTGGGTGGTTGGGCCAAGATGTGGAACCCTGGCGTCGCTATGTATCCTGTAGAGGCAGGAATGAAGCCATATGTAGTTCTCTAGAATTCGTGTAGTTTAACAACATGTGGTAAAGAAAAATTACTCTTAGTTTAATGGTCATGAAATTTATACTAGGACTTGGTAGTTTAACATCCTGCAGGTCGGACGAATGGTGCTTAGCTATAAAAAATATTTATTCAGAAATCTTGTGTTTGTAGGAGTAGCAGTGAACTAACTTTCCATAGAGATCATGGAATATGCTCTGTTGTAGTAGACCTTGTGTATAACATATGGTCCCTCCCACTTGGGTTCCATCTTTGGAGGCTTCATTCGATGTATCATTAGGGTCTGGAGGACTGGAACCAATTCTCCTTCCAAGAAATACTGAAGACGAACCTTTTTATTGAAGGCTAATGTGATCCAGTTCTGATATACTTATAGATGGTGCAAAGTATGCAACCACTTTCATCCAGCTGTTCCAATTCACATAGCCATATTTCTGATTTCTCATCATTGGATAACTAATCACGAATGGAAACAAGGAGTGATGTCAATTGAAGCTCAATGGGAAATACCGCTTCTGTTCGGTATACTAATGAGTACGGAGTAGCCTGGGTAGCGGTGCGGATTGTGGTTCGATATGCCCAAAATTCATGGACGAGTTTATCCGGCCATGGCTTCTTTTCTTTGTCCACCATTTTTTGGAGTATGTTGGATAGGGTCTTATTTAAAGCCTCTATCTGTCCCTTGGATGTTGCATGGTAGCTGGATGAATGGTTAGTTTTGATACCATATTCATGGTACAACTTCTCCAATTCAGTAGAGCAGAAGTTGGTGTTGTTATCCATCAGTATGGTATGAGGGACGCCAAATATGGTGATTATTTTAGCTTTCACAAAGTTGACAATTTTTCTGGCCCCGACGTCCTTGAGGGGTATATCTTCAACCCATTTGGAAAATAATTCACTTTCTGTGAGGATATACTTTATTTGTTTGGCCGTGGCAGGAGGGTATAGTCCCACGACATCCATTCCCCAGACGAAAAGTGGCCAGGAGTACTTGTCTTGATGAATTAACTCCGGGGGTTGATGAATGAAGTTGGTGTGAGTTTGGTAGGGGTGGAATTTGGTGTTAAAGTTCGCGCAATCCCATGCCATGGTGGGCCAATATTATCCAAGCCTTCAAACCTTATGAGAAAGAATAGACTCTGACTGATGTGCTCCACATACTCTAGCATGTACTTCATTCATGAAAGTAGAAATTTCTTCTCCATCAAAGCATCTGAGGAGAACTCCATCAAGGCCTCTCTTGTAGAGGACCTCTTGCTGACTCATGCTTCCATATAGGACAAAGTTGATTACCCTTCTTCGTATTTTCTCTCGTTCAGCCCTATCTGATAAAAGTTCTCCCATTTGAAGGTAGTTTTCAATGGGGGTCATCCAGCCGGTAGTAGGACCATATGACTCAGGGACATGACTGACTTCATTGATTTCTTCTTTCATAGTCTAAACAGACAACATGACCATCTGATAATGAGAGATAGTGATAACTATTTCATCCTGGTCTGGGTCAGCTAGGGTTGTGGTGGCATTGGCTAATGCATCGGCTTGGGTGTTCTGAGATTAGGGAATATAGGTCAATGTTGGTTCTGTGGAGAATTCCTCCATTAACTCTCAGAGATAGTCAAACAGGTGGGTTAGCTCCCCCTTTTTAATAGCATAGTCACCACTGACTTGTTTTATGACCAGTTATGTGTCACCTTTCTTCATAAGGTGCTTCACCTGTTCCTGGAGTGCGATCTCTAGGCCAGCAATGAGGGCTTGATATTCCACCACATTGTTCATAAATCCTTTTGAAAAGAGGAAGGAATATAGAAAAACATCAATTTCTGGGGACATGATTATGATCCCCAACCCAACTTTGTTAAATTTGGGATCCTCCATCCTCTTCCCTTTTAGGCTTCAGGATGCGTCGTCAAAGTACATTTCCCATGTTAGGGGATCCTCTTGAACCGAGGAGATGTATTCATCCGGTATCTTAACGTCTAGTGCGGTGGTCCCTATTGAGGGATGTTCTTCCAGAAAATCTGCTAATGTCTGTCCTTTGATGGATTTCTAATGCAAAAACCAGATGTCAAACTGTTTTAGGATGACTGCCCTACAGGATAGGTGCCCTATCCGCATCGACCAGCTAAGGATGTATTTGAGAGGGTTACTACAAAAGACCAAATGGACTTCATGATGCTGCAGATAATGTCACAATTTCTGAACTGCATAGACCAAGGCCAAACAACTCTTCTCGATATTTTAGTATCGAGTCTCAGCATCAATCATGGTTCGGATGAGGTAATAGAGGTTGTTTTCACTACCGGTGTCATTGTTTTTCATGAGGAAGGCTCCCAGTTACCGCTCTAGGGCCATCACATATAGGATAAGAGGTATTCCTTCAACCGGTGGAATGATTACCAGTGGTCATAAGAGGTACTTCTTCAGTCTTCCAAATGCCTCTTGGAAATCGTCTCTCCATTGGTACATAACCCCCTTTTTCATTAACCTGGTGAAAGGAAAACATTTACCCGCTAGGTTGACCGTGAAACGCCTAATGTAGGCCAGGTGTCCTTAGAGTCTTCTCATTTCAGTGAGATTACAGGGAGGCGATAAAACAAGGATGGATTTTGCCTTTTTAGGGTCGACTTTGATGCCACGATGGAAAATGACTAAGACAAGGAATTTCTCTAAGGTAACCCCAAAGGTTCACTTCAAGTGGTTCATCATTAGGCTATGTTGTCGAATTTTGATGAAGACGGTTTCAAGGTCTGACAGGTGATCTGAGCACTATCTTGACTTGACCACCAAGTCGTCTTCGTAACATTTTACGAATCTCCCTAGGAATGGTTTAAAGATACGATTCATGGCACGTTGATATGAGGTGCCAGCGTTCTTGAGACCAAAGGGCATGACCCTATAGCAGAATATTCCTTAGGGGCCCTGAAGGCAGTGGATTCTTCGTCTTCTCAGGCCATCCTGATCTGATTATACCCAGAATAACAGTCCATTAAAGGGAGAGACTCACATATATCCGTTTCATTGATTAATAACTTGGTGATCGGGACCGGGAAATCATCTTTGGGAAATTATGATTGAGATCCCTGAAATCGATGCAAACGTAGATTTGCCCGTTCTTTTTCTTGATGGGGACAATGTTGGCCAGCCAGATAGGGTATTGGACCTCCCAAATGAAGCATGCTTTGATAAGATTGTCAACTTTAGCCTCTATTATGGTATAATGCATGGGGTGTTCCCTTCTGGAGGCTTGTTTATATCCCCATTGGTCTTCTGGAAGACCTATGTGGTGCGTCGCCACTTCGGGATCGAGTCCCGACATTTCTGTGTAATTCAAGGAAAAACAATCCCGTTGTGTCCTTGGGAAGGATGTGTATACCTCATTCTCTTTGGAAGACATGGCTAGACTAATGAGAGTGGGCCTTGCGTCTTCCTCGATACCCATTTTTATGCCTCTGAGCTCATCCATAGTGGTGGAGATACCTTCCTCGAAGGCGGGAGGTGCATCCATGAGATCTTCCTTCTCTTCTTCTCCTATATCCTCATCTTCTTGAATAGACACGGGGAGAGCTCTTGACACGGGCCCTCGAGAGTCTGGAGGCGAGGCATTATGGGAATCCCCGCTCAAGTGGTCACCTTCAAATTGAGGGTTAGCAGTCTTTTCAACACTTCTAGGCTTGGTCGTCACGACTGATGTCAAGAGGACAGCTGATTATGTGTCCGGAATTGAACCCCTACTCTCAACATGGTTGATGGGAAGTACGTAGTCTTCACTGAGCAGCTTTATGGGGTCATCAGGAACCATTTTCCGATCATTTTGAGTGGGGACCCAGTCAATACCATCGATCGAAGGTTTCTTTTTATTTTTCTCATAAAAATCGGTGTCGATCTAGTGTGACTCGAATATCTCGAAAGGGGCTTTATCAGCATGCAATGTCCCACCTTTTTCATTGATTCAATACTTGATACACTTGTGGTATGATGAAGGACTACCATGTTCTTATGGAGAAATGGCCTTCCCAACAGGGCATTGAAAGTTTTGTTCTGCCAAACCACCAGGAATTCTAAGTAGGCCAAAAGGCCACAAAAATGGGGTTTGAGCATGATTTTTCCCATCATCTTCTATTTACTCTTTTTGTAACCCAACAGAGTTTTAGTTGAGGATATTAAATCATCCTCATTACAGCCCAGTTTACGAATCTTCCGTAGGGGAAGGAGGTTAACTCCGGAGCCATTTTCAATATGGAATTTTCAGATCTCAACATCATTTAGTGTGACAAACACAAATAGTGGATTGATGTGTCCTTGCATGATGGAATCTTCATCCAGATCAGTGAAGGAAATCACTGCATTGCAATTAGCCGGGCTAGTCTCCATCCATTAAATCTCGGCGGCAACTACATCAGCCTGAAACACCTTAGGGCTGAGCTAGGCTTCTATAAGCACCTCCTTGAGGTATACTGACAAACTCAGGGCGACCAGGATTGATAGATTCATTGGAATTGATGCCTGCTGGTTGAGGATGTCGTATTTCTACTCCAACGGCCGATGCATCTCCTTTTGTGTGAGAGTTTTTACAGGCACTTTTGGGAACTGGAGTACGCAATGAGGAGGGACCGGCCATGGATTCGGATGTCAACAGTGTTCTTGCTTTCTGGGTACTTGGCCTTTCCAGTCTATTTGTGCGCACTAAGTGTATACACACGTTTTTCTCCTTTGATGGGTACCGCAGAATGACGGGGCTAGAGTGGAAGATTATGGAGGTCGAGGGATATTATTTATCTTGATGAGTCTGTTGAAGGGACCTCCCGTGGGTTTCTGTGATATCAATGGTTTATACCATGTTAAAACCATAGGGTTGGTTTCAGTTGCGACTACGCCTCCCTTGGTATCCCCTACTTTTGGGATTCCTTCCTCCGGTCCCTTGTGTTAGTAATTCAAGTGTGTAACCATACCCTTCATTATGGAACAGTTCCATTAGATGGACGACATAGATGGAACCAAATATTATCTCCTCGTCCTGTAACAAGTCAGCCTAGTTGGTTGTCCCTGATGGTTTTGTTTGGTGGGTCGGTGCCCGTGGCACCATGTCTGAGGGCATAAAATCTGACAGTGTTAGGGATAACTTTGGCCTTATTGCGGACTACTCTTCTTGTGCCTGCATCCTCCCTTCTTGATTATTCCTGGATTACCGTCTTTCGGAGGATTGTGAAGTCGATTGTTTTTGTTGTGCGACATTAGGGTTTTTTTAGCAGCACCATCGGCTACTGTAGCTGAGCTTGGAGTATGGCATGTGCTCAGTTGACAGTCTTCTAAATCATCCAATCATCAAATTTCTGCCCCTTTTTCTGGTGACTTCCTTCCACCCCTCCCCTTCATCGAGTTTAGTGTTAGAAACCTATGCTACATGATCCTGGGGTGGTCCCAGCTCGACCTACCCGGAGTCTACCATCCTTTGCAGGAGGTCTTTGAAGATGATGCACTCCTGGATTTTATGTCCCATCATTCTGTGGTAGGAAAATTAATCTGCCCTGTCATCGCGGCTGACCTCTTCGGGTATCCCTGGATTCGGGAGGTGGATCAATTTTCAATTCATGGTGGTGATTAAGTAGCCGCGGAATTGGTCATCTCGGAACTAGTATACCCTATGTCTTCGTTCCTCGTACTGGTTCCTCTTAGTTCCTTTCCGATCATTCCGACGGGTTGGAGGCGGCCGCTGATATGCCGGGGGCCCTTGACAATTCGGTGGAGGCCTGGGCGGTGGAGTTTGCACAAGGGCTGGATTTAGGGTGACAGAGGACACTTCAGCCCTAACTGCACTCTTTCCAGGAGCATGTGGGGATATTCGGGACATCAGATTAGTCTTCTGTAGGGAGTCTTTAATTCTCTAGGTGATGGCAGAGAGATTACAGAAGCCAGTAGTTCACTCCACTGGTATGAGCGGTGTTCTTAGCTAATCTCGGAGTTTATCGATGCAGATAGAGAGCATCTTGTCTTGGGACAGTGGCTTGTTCAGAGAGTAGGTTAGACCCTTCCATCTATTGATGAAGTCTGAGACCCTCTCGTTCTCCCTCTGTCTGCAATTCATGAGGTTGCTGACTGTTTTTTAGGAAACGTTGAGCTGAAGTGGAACATGAACTGATTCCAAAGGTCTTACCTGGTCTTTATTAACTAAGTTGGAAGGCTCATATAAGAGACGAAGGAAAATCCTTTCAAGGATCGCACGAGCCTTCTGAGCTTCACTGCTTCTTGTTGTTCCAGATATCCCATCATGGTGTTGCAATAAGAGGTGTAGTGCATCAAATGCTATTCTGGATCACCTAATCTATTGAATATAGGGAATACATGGATCCCAAAGTGGGGAATGGGAGGTGTGTTTCTCACCCAATATGGATAGGGCTTTCGCTCTAGCTATATCGGACCGCACCGACCTTCCATCGCTTTTAGTCGACCTATTAGTGCCTCAATAGTGTTGGTGAGACCCTGATTTAAATCTTGTTGAGCCTGGTCCTAGGTGAGTATATCCTGAGGTGTTTCTTGAGGATCCGACTTGGCCATCACCAAGGGTTCATGTGTCATTTGTGGAACCTTCGTAGGGTTCAGACGTACTCACTCCGGTTGCTTCCTGAGTGGAGGGAAGTCTTGGTTTTCATCCGAATCTAGGTTCATATGGTTAGATGGGTCGGGATCCATATTGGGTGGGGGCCCTGACCATGCTTCATTTGTTGGGGAAAACCTTGGTCTTTGAGGTGAACATTCTGGGAGTGCAAGGTGCGGCTCTTCATGGGAAAAACTTTCAAAAAGACAGTTCCATGGGAGCAGCTCAGTGTTGAGCCATCTCAATTCTTTCATCTCATCTTCCTGTCGAGCGAATCTCTCCTCGCGCGTAAGTGGATCATTTTTACTGAGAGGAGGCAGGTTAAGGGTAAACAGGCCTTTGTTATTATCCTTTTTGGGGACTCTCAGGGTAATCGGGGGAGGGTTGGCTAGAGGGGAACCCATATTTAGGGCAGCCCTCTGGTTCCAGGTGTGCATGCCTGATGGTTCGTTGTGGGTCACAGCCTGAATGGAACCATCACCTCCAGTTCCATCCGAATTTTCATCATCTTCATTGTCACCCATGGTGTTATCCTCTATGGAATTTATGGATTCATACCACATTGTAGAGGAGATGTCGTCTTCCAAATAGGAAAAGGATCTTCCGCGCCTTTTACTGGTCTTCACCTTCCTATCACGAGACTGCTTTCTGGATCCTTGACGAAGGGTAACGCGGAGAGTTCTTTGATGCGACCTTACGGTACTCCTCCCTCTCAGAGGGGATGATGATTCAAAGGACTGTATAGGGTAGGAACCCCCTCTTCTGACTGTCCTCCCTAGATGAGAGAATACTGATTCTCATGGGGGGGGGAGGTTTGTTGAGGTACTAAAAATTCCCCCATCCATAGTGGCTGGTGTCAGCTCCATTTCTCAGACTTTGCATCTCTTCCCAGTTTTATTGGTCTTATAGGGGAATATTTTGTTAAAAAATTCACTCCATCCTGCAGGATGGGGTTGGACCTGGATTGCAGCAGTGGCTATTGTTATTGCTACCTGCCTAATCTTGTGTTCCCCCCTTCGGGGGTCAACTAGATCTGGTGCTGAGTTCACATATGAATCGATTACCTCTAGGGAGGCAAGCAATGATTGATGATTGGCCTCTCTTAGGCGAGAGTCATGTTGTATGCTTTTAGTGGACTGATTTAGGAGTTCATGAATGTCTTTTTCCCATTGGGTCTAACGTTTCTGAGACTTACTCAAGGCCTATCTCTGTTAGGTGGGTCTTTTTTCTTTAATAGGGACCCCACTCTATTGTTGTCTGGAAGCGACAACGTTGCAAGAAATTATGCCGAATGGGTTTTTCTGGGTAGGGAATCGAGTGAAATGCAAAGCTCCATGTTCTCCCCATCCTCAGATATAGAATCTCGTTGGGGAATCCCCAATGAGGCAGTGCAACTGGTGCAGTGTATGGAAGCAGGCCAACTCAAGGTTTCCTTTACTCCTCCCTGATCGATGTTGTCACGTCGAAGGAAGAGATTCCAGGTCGATGTGACGCATGAGTTCTCTTATTGTCTTGACATGGTCTACATTCACATCATAGGGTAGGAAACATTATTTTTACTAGTGGAGGGTTGTCCATATATTGGACCAGATTCCGTACACACATTCTTCCAAAAACATTATTAGGTATGTCGAATTGAGAGGTTGTTGTGGGCCAAAACATTACCGGTACATCATCCATGGCCAGTCATTTCCTCAGGTGCAACATGTCTTCATTCTCCTCCGCTAGTGATTCCTCTACCTAGTCATCCCAACTAAGATGCTCACCGATATTGTGGTCGGAGGTAGTGGGGTTGGGAGGTAACGAACTATCATGTGGGTGGTTCCGGGGTGACTCATGAGATGATTGTAGTCCCGGACCGCCCACTAATTGAAGAGGGATGTCGTTGGTGACTGGATGGGAATCTAACATATTGGATCCCATCCTTCTGAGTACCTCGGCATAGGAGGGCTTTTCTATGCTTGATATAGCATGGGTAGGACCTTCCTCTTGATTTGATATTTCATCGCGAGGAGGACCTCTATTATATGTGCCGCAATGGGGAGGGATACAATTAAAGTTGGACGCCCCACTAAATAGAGGAATTTTGTAGTTCATACCTTGGGGAGGACCACCAAGGCATATCGCAGCATGGGGAGGACCTTCTTGCTGCTGGGGGCCATTGCGGGGAGGACCTTCACAATGGCAGTCGTGGTGGCGAGGACTACCATCATAGCTTCTGCAACGGTGAGGACTACCATTACAGCTGCCATAGGGAGAATATCTATGGGGTGCACGCTGGGGAGGGCCTTCAGAATGTACAGTAATGAGGGGAGGGCCTTCTTGTTTCTAGTTTTCTTGATTCGATAGGGGGAGGACCTTCCTATCGATATGACATGTCACTGCGGGGAGGACCTCTGCTATACGAGTGGTGAGGACTACCACCGTGATCTGATGCCTGGTTGTGCGAAGTGCTGTTGCAATGTAACACCTAGGGAGAACCGTCAGGTTAGGCCGCGACAAGGGGGGCCTTCTTGTCATTATGAGACGTCACTACAGGGAGGGCCTCCGCAGTTGCGATTATAATAGGGAGGGCCACTATCATAATCTGTGGTCCCACTGCACAGAGAATGTTTTCAGTGTATACCCCAGGGAGGACCTTCAGGGAGGACCGCAACAAGTGGAGGGCCTTCTTGCTACATGATCTTATAGTCACATGGATGGATTCAATGACTTGTATTAAAAGAGAAGCTCTCATGATCTTTCGTTATATGCCCATGGGGGAGGGCCCCGCGGGTGCTCTGGTGAGGACCATCAGAGTTGCTGGTAGCGACATTGCGGGGAGGACCTCCACAACTGCTACATCCACTCCTATAACATGGTAATGGGTGGGCAGTGTTCTAATCCATCTACATATTCTTAGCGGCATCGGTAACCCAAGCTTCTAGCAGAGCGTAGTCCTGAACCCACTCTTTATTTTCCGACAGCCTTCGGCGCATTCAGGGAACTCTCTTACATGCAGCGAGGACCATCTACTGTTGATAATGGCCTTCCCCTTTGGGTCCCTGTCTAATTAGGTCATGTGATGTTGTCGGGATATTTCAACGAACGTATTGAGTTTTAGCATGGATATATGCCAACTCTGGAGCATCCACTATGATGGACGGGTTTCCCCCAGTTGGAACGAGTAAAGTTGCTCGATATGGTTTCTGTTATATTGTGGGATCTGGCTGAAGACTCTCCTTGTCATAATCAAGGACGCAGATTTGCTCTGAGGTGGCTATCTCATCTCTTATATGAGTCACCTCAATTAGGGAGATGATCTCATAGGCCTGAGTCCTTACTTTTTCCGCTGATACAATTACATTCTGGTAGGTCTGCAAGATATGATGTGGGATAGATACATGCTCCTCCATCATATCCAGGATATGCAGAGATACGTATTTTCTTGGAACAAGTATGAAGTCCCATTATGCTATTAGAGTATGAATATCCTACTCCGGTCCTCCAGTGGTCAGTGGGTACTGACAATTCTCCAGTTTCGGGGCAGGTGAACGAGTCTAACCCTGTACTAGGATATACCGGTTTACATCTCTGCTTTTTGCTGCATCGGGGTCACGGGCTTTATATGAATTCGCTGGGAGTTGGCCTTGCATATGTTGGTTCCCCACCATATCGAGTCGGTGGCCTTTGTTGGCAGGGAGACAAGCCCACCTATTAATTTCCGCCACATCGAGATGGTGGGCTTTGTTGATTTCCACCATATCGGGATGGTAGGCATCCGAAGAATCTTCTAGGAGCTGGACCTGTAGGTGCTGGGTTGCCACAACGTCTGGTTGGTGGGCTTCATGACCCCAGGTTGGGAGAAGTTCTTACCGGGTAGGTGTCATCATTTGTGGGTGAGGGGCTTGACGAAGCTCGGTGGGAATTCTCACATGCTCGTATGATGCCGCCATTTCAGGATGGTGGGCTTGGGAGTAGCAGACAGGTGTATGTGTGAAAGAGCGCTGTCGTGGGCGCCCTCAAATGATTAGTGTGATTTGGGGTACTTAAGTGCAGCAGAGTGGCTGACCAAGGTCGTCTCTCAAAGGAGGAAGTGAATTTAACAACTTATTAGAGGTATTCTAAAAAATAAAATAAAATAGAATAGAATAAAAACACTACTTTAAAGTATTGGGGTTTGTTGTAGTTTATGAATCTAGAAGAAGTTTGCTGGAAGAAGATTGTATAATTTTTTTTTTGTTTTTAGTTTTGAAATGAATTTCAATTTAAATGACACAACAAGAAGATGTTTTTTTTTGAAATCTATTTAAAAAGCGTAATCGATCTAACTCTACCTCTTCACTTTATTATTAATCATTATCATTTAAATTAACATTCACTTAATTATGATCCCTTAATTTGTTAAATCCCGAACCCTACGAGAATTAACTTTACCACAAAGATGATGTGAATTTAAACCTAGGCTAACTTTGGAACGTGCAATCGCAGCACCCTGCTTTGATTGATGTTCTAAGATTAGCTTATGATCAGTGGTAAATTAAGGCACATATCCATTCTGGAAATGAGGATGAATTGTGTTTAGGGATTATATTTGAACTCTACAAATTTATCCCGTGTGGTCTTGTATTACCGATTAAGATCGCGCTCTCACAATTTACACAAAATCCCGACCTCGCATGTTTTTGTGTTAATTGTTCAATTGATTGCTTAGTTTCTTACAATTTAAAAACACAATTCATGGATCATATTAAGTGAATTACAGTATCTCATTGATTCAAAATAATTAAATGAAGAGGGTAGAAGATAGATCGATTACTAAAAGACTACTCTTCCATGGGTGGCGTAATCATCGTAGAAGCGTTTTGCATGTGCAAAGGTTTAAAATGGGTATAACCCAATAACGCTTCTACTCAAGAATTCCATCACAATTAGGAAGATTAAGAGAAGAATAAATTTAAACAAAACATAAGAAAATAGAAGAAATATAAGAAGAGCAATGAAGTTTATTACACAAATGAAAACATTACAAAATGAAGAAGAGAAGGAGGCTTCGATGAGAGGATCCTTGCTTCAAGAGCTACCCCTCTTACAATGGTTGGATAATTTGGGTGAAACAAATTCTCCTCTGCCTCAAATCTCCCAATGCACGTCCCAACCCCTCCAAATGAGAAAAAACTCCAATTTATATAGGGTAGGGGAGGAGAGGTTACAAGTGGTTTCAAGTGTGAATGTGGAAATTCGGCCAAATATTTTATGCCAACTTTCACCGCCCATTTGACCACCAAAACGCGTTAATTGGCCGTCCTTCCAGAAGGATAAAATGTGCGGATATGTGTCTTATATCTCCTCTACATATTTGGGTTTAATAAAGGCCCATATGAAGGAGTTATGGCCGAAATACAGAAGCTTCTCCATTCTGGCGAGCCCAGACCAACTTTGACTTCATGGCCCAATTTCAACAACCAAATGAACTCTTTAGCTCTAGTGACATGAATAAAAGTTGTAGATAATTAAGTTAGAAACACTGTTACAAAATTTCGAATTCAAATAATAAAAATAAAAATATATATCTTCGAAATATTACAGTGAACTATAAAGGGTAAAACTGGAATTTTCACCAAATTTTCAAATGAATGATCAAATCCCAAATATTTTATAAATAAAAATATTTAACACAATTTGAGGAAATTATATCATTTATTATCAATAAAATATTCAATAAAATAGTGTTTTATCAACTCCCCCACACTTACCCTTTTGCACACCTGGGCAAAACCTCATATCAAGTAAACATCAATATCAAATCAAAACCAATTTTAAAACACATATCTTTAAGATCAATCAATTTCACACCAAGAATAAAAAAGATATCATGCCTCATAAAAAACTTTATTTCAAGTTCTCCATTTATATCATTCAATATATTTCCACTTCATTTCTCCACCCATGCACAAAACACTTACCTTGCTTGAATTTTCTCTCATCACTCAAATATCAATTTTTTTTTGCAATGTCTTTCTCATCCAAACTCATACAAGGGTCACCATAGGCTTGATAGATTCCTACATCACTACCTGATGTGAGTCAAGTACATATGTTTATCATGAGGACTTTTCAGGGTTGTTCTGTGGCTTTCGGTTGGTAGGATTAAGATGTGAAAAACTCTGAGGCTGAATGAGGAGGGCTTGACTCTTTTAAAGCAAAATTGCATTAATCTAATTTTCACTTAAATATGGTCTTCTCTTCAATCCCCATAGTATCAATTCAGCTCCATCATCATGAAAAGTCATGAAAGGTTTACACCATTCATCATTTCAGCATAAAAAATGTCAATCTTCTCAAACATGATTTTCTTGAAAGCTCCAGATGGGCACAGCTTTCCACCTCAATTAGAAGCTCCAGAAAAGGCACAGCTTCACTTGTCATGAAAGCTCCAGAAAAGGCACAGCTTTCAATATAATGACTTTCTTTAGCAGAAAACACATCTCTTCAGAATTTAATTTTCCACCCAAAGTATCACAGAATGTGGTGGAAAAATCCAAGACAACTTCCCCCACACTTAAGCTTAACTAGATTATGCAATTTCACTTCAAGAGTTGGTTGGATAGGGAAAATTGGCTTGTAATGTGGCTTAACCTAACAGGTTGTGCATGGCTTCTAAGGGCTACAAGGATTAAATATTCAAGTTAGGCCATTATAAAAAAGGATTCTTTGAAATAGGGGTTTTAATACCAAACAAATGCCTCGATCATTTAAACACAAGTACCTCAAACCCTCAAGTTTTGACAGGAATAGATCAAATTCTGGTTAAATCAAGTATGGTTTGGTTCTCTCAAGAAGTGAGGTGAATGTAAAGAATATGAAAATAATGGTTTAGAAGCCTCACAGGAAAGTGATTTCAAATATAAAGACAGTGAGATTGGCATGGGATTCAAAATTCAGCGTACTTTGCATGAAATTACTAAATATTTGAACTTGAAACAAAGTCATTTCAGCATTAATTTAAGCTTAGTTTCAAGGGGTAAATTGTTTCACTTATTGATATGGATTTAAAAATGGTTATGAGAATCATTTCAGCTCAAAAGTTTCAAAAACACACAGAAAATTGAAAAATAAACACACAAATTTTGAAAAACACACAATTTTTTTTTGGTTTTTTTTAACAGGAAAACAATTGAAATTACTAAACTAAAAGGTTCCCTCCCCCACACTTAAAATATTGCATTGTCCTCAATGTGAACCCGTGAGATGATATATGCACATGAAATTCAGAATTTTTAAATAGGACAAATAATATAAAGGTGAAAGGGTTAGGAACAGCCTGATGTGATCAAGTGATGATGGGGTCATTCAGTGTGATAAAATCCACTGCATCAGTAGGATGGCCCTCAATGTATCTCTTCAAATGTTGCCCATTGACTGTAAAGCTCCTTCCAGTGTCCTCTTGTGTGATCTCCACTGCACCATAAGGAAAAACATTAGACACAATATAAGGACCTAACCATCTGGAACGCAACTTACCAGGCATCAACTTCAGTCGTGAACTATAGAGAAGGACTTTCTCTCAAACATGAAACTCCCTTTGTTGGATCATTTTGTCATGAGCTGCTTTTGATCTTTCCTTGTAGAGCCTTGAGTTCTCATATGATGACAGTCGAATCTCCTCAAGCTCTTGAATTTGCAACTTCCTTTGAATTCCAGCTTGGGCCAAATCCATGTTACATTTCTTTATAGCCCAATATGCCCGACGCTCGACTTCCACTGGGAGATGACATGCTTTCCCAAAAACAATCCGAAATGGGGACATACCAATGGGGGTCTTGTATGCTGTTCTATAAGCCCACAATGCATCATCCAAGCGCTTGCTCCAATCCTTCCTATTTGGCTGCACGGTTTTCTCCAAGATTTGTTTCAACTCACGATTTGAAACCTCAGCCTGTCCATTTGTTTGGGGGTGGTATGGTGTTGATGTTTTGTGTGTCACCCCATACTTTCGAAGGAGGGAAGCAAAATTCCTATTGCAAAAGTGTGTCCCTTGGTCACTGATGATGGCCTTTGGTAATCCAATCCTGCAAAAAATCTGTGCTTTGACAAAGTCCACAACAACATGAGAATCGTCAGTCTTGGTGGCCTTGGCCTCCACCCATTTACTCACATAATCAACAGCAACCAAAATATACAAAAATCTGAATGAACTAGGAAAAGGACCCATAAAGTCGATGCCCCATACATCAAAAATCTCAAAAAATAGTATGGGTTGTTGGGGCATCTCATGTCTCCTAGAAATGTTCCCAGTGTGTTGGCAACGAGAGCATGACTTACAAAACAAATGGGCATCATGGAACAAGCTAGGCCAATATAATCCAGAGTCTAAAACCTTCCTAGCTGTCCGTTGGGGTCCAAAGTGTCCACCACAAGCAAGTGTATGACAGAAATGCAAAACAGACTCAAACTCATGATCAGGAACACACCTCCTAATGACTTGGTCACTACACATGCGCCAGAGGTATGGATCATCCCACACATAATACCTAGACTCACTTTTTAATTTTTGGACTTGATGCTTCTTCAAATTTACTGGGATTTCAGATCCAACAATGTAATTAACTAAATAAGCATACCAAGGATGCTTACCTGAGATGGTATAGAGATGCTCATTGGGGAAAGTGTCCCGAAGTGGTACCTGGTCCAAGGTGTCACCCTCTAGTGTGTGAGTAAGCCTACTCATGTGGTCTGCCACCAAATTCTCTGACCCCTTCTTGTCCTTTATCTCAAGGTCAAACTCTTGAAGAAGGAGCATCCAACGGATAAGTCGTGGCTTTGCATCTGGAATCTTTAGGAGGTACCTCAAAGCTGCATGGTCAGAAAAAACAACTACTTTAGAGCCCAATAAATATGAACGGAATTTATCTAAAGAAAATATGACAGCAAGAAACTCCTTTTCTGTGGTAGTGTAGTTTTATTAGGCTGAATCTAGCGTCCTCGATGCATAGGCGATCACATGTGAACGTCCCTCCACCCTCTGAGATAAGACAGCTCCAACCGCGAAGTTGGAGGCGTCACACATAAGCTCAAATGGAAGGTCCCACCGTGGGGGCTGTATGATTGGTGGAGTGGTCAGACACTTCTTCAGCTCATCAAATGATACCCTGCATGAATCATCAAAATTGAAGTCAATATCTTTTTGAAGCAATCGAGATAAGGGTAGAGCGATCTTACTAAAATCTCTGATGAAGCGTCGATAAAATCCAGCATGCCCAAGGAATGATCGAACATTACGCACACATGTAGGATATGGGAGGGATGAAATAATGTCTACCTTAGATTTATCAACTTCAATTCCATGTTGTGAGACTATATGACCTAAGACAATTCCCTTTTCGACCATGAAATGACATTTTTCAAAATTTAAGACCAGATTCTTCTCAATACAACGATGCAACACATCACCCAAACTAGAGAGACATTCATCAAATGAGGACCCATAAACTGTAAAATAATCCATAAATACTTCCATGCAGGTCTCAATGAAATCTGAGAAAATACTCACCATGCATCTCTGGAAGGTACCTGGGGCGTTGCAAAGTCCAAATGGCATCCTCCGGTAAGCAAAGGTACCGAATGGGCAAGTGAATGTTGTCTTCTCCTGGTCCTCTGCTGCAATGGGAACCTGAAAATAGCTAGAAAATCCATCCAAGAAACAATAGTGTGTCTTCCAAGCTAGTCTCTCAAGCATCTGGTCAATGAATGGAAGTGGGAAATGGTCCTTACGAGTGGATTGATTTAGTTTCCTATAATCGATACACACTCGCCAACTTTTTTGTACTCTCACAGGAACTAACTCATCATTTTCATTTTTTATAACAGTGAAACCAGTTTTCTTTGGTACAACCTGAACAGGGATAACCCATTGTGAGTCAGAAATAGGGTAAATGATACCCGCCTCAAGTAATTTTTCAACTTCTTTCTTAACAACTTCTAGGAGGGTGGGATTAAGTCTCCTTTGTGGTTGTCTCACCGGTTTATCCCCATCCTCCAAGAGAATCCTATGCATGAAAATGGAGGGGCTAATACCTGATATGTCTACCAATGTCCAACCAATTTCCCTAATGTTATCTCTCAAAAGATTCAAAAGTTTTTCTTCATGTTCAAAAGAGATATTGTTAGCAATTATGACAGGTAATCTATCACCACTGAGAAAGTATGCATATTTGAGATTTGGGGGCAATGGCTTGAGTTCCAATGTAGGTGGGTGATATATGGATGGAGAAATTGATGCAACAGACATATCTGCACAATGAACATCAGTATCAGAATAAAAATCATCACAATCAGAGAATAAAGCACCAAATCCATCAGCATACTCAATATCCATGTCATAATTAGAGTTCACATGATCAAAATCAGAATATGAATCCACATAAAAATCAAATCCAAGATAGGATTGTGTATCAGAAACATGTGCGGAAGTGCTCTTAGAAATCAAACTCGAACCAATACTCATAATCTCCCTAAGCATAGGACAATCAAATTCTATGGAGTTTTTATTTGGTGGTTCAAAATGGGAGATAACAAAAGCAGAATGGTCCTCAGAGGGGTACTTCATGGAATCCATAACATTAAATATCACAACTTCATCTCCAAACTCCATGGAAAGTGTACCCTCATTGACATTTATGATAGTTTTTGCAGTTTTGAGGAAGGGTCTACCTAAGATAATGGGGGCATGAGAACTTACCTGATCATCCTCCATGTTAAGAACATAGAAATCTGCTGGAAAGATCATGTCTCTTACCCGAACAAGTACATCCTCAAGGACTCCTGCTGGATATTCCGTAGCTCTATTCCCCAATTGCACCACTACTCTTGTTGGCTTCAACTCACCAACCTGCAAGGAAGAGAATACAGAGTGAGGCATCACATTTATGGAAGCTCCCAAATCACAAAGAGCATCAGAGAAGTGCAACTCCCCTATGGTACATGGGATGGTGAATGTCCCAGGATCCTTGCACTTTGTTGGCATTGCTAGAGTTGGTGTAATGAGTACCGAGACATTCCTTCCAAGGTTGATCCTCTCATTCCCCTTGAGCCCTCTTCGATTGGTGCAGAGTTCTTTTAAGAATTTGGCATACCTTGGGATTTGCTTAATGGCTTAAAGTAGAGGAATGTTGATCTCCACACGCTTGAATGTGTCCAAAACCTCCTTTTTCATTGCTTCTTCAGCCATATTCTTGGTTTGAACAACCCTATTTGGAAAAGGAAGGGGTTTAGGAGGAACATCATCAATCTTTTTCTTACCTTTATCTTTCTCCTTGGATTGCTCATCAGTTGGTATGGAATGCGGCTTCTCTGAAATTGAGGTGAATCCCGGTGGAATGGTAGGTGCAGATGTATCGTTCATTTGCTTCCCACTTCTCAATGTGATGGAACTAACATTCCCCTTTGTATTTGGAGTGGGTTGTGAAGGTAGATTTCCAGAATTCTTACTCACAAGTTCATGGAGGGCGGTGGCAATCTGACTCATTTGAGTCTTCAACTCTCTCAGCTCCGAACCTTGACTCTTCAACTCATTCTGTTGATTAAGAACAATTTGTTTCAAAAGATCATCAGTGTTAGAGTCTAACTTGTGTTGGATATTCCCTTGTTGCTGACTTGTTGATGTTTGAGCTTCAAATCTCCTTTGGGGTTGTTGGAAACCCTGTTGGTAAGGTGGAGGCTGCTAGAAGTTTGGTTGAAAAGGGGGCCTTTGTTGTTGTCCAGAGCCATACCTCATGTCCGGTTGATCTTTCCACCCTTGGTTGTATGTTGGAGCAAATGAATCAAACTTCTTTTGGGGATATGGTTGTTGTTGCTGCTTAAATGGTCTCCCAGGGAACACTGCTGCACAATCTTCTGTTTCTTGGAGTTGTGGGCAACAGTCAGTTGGGTGGCTTGTCTCAGCGCAAATACCACAAGGCCTTTAAGGAGGGGGTTGGGATGTCTTTTGAGCCAATGCAATCTGACTCACCATAGTTGTCAATTCTTCTAACTTTGTATCAATCAAATGACTTTCAAGAGAAGAAGGACTTACTTGATGTACTCCTCGAACATGTGGTGTACCTCTATCACCGAATTGTTGAGAGTTTTGGGCCATTTTGTCGATCAATGCTCGTGCAGATACTGGTGTCTTGTCCACCAATGCTCCTCCAGCTGCAGCATCCACCATGCTCCTCTCCATGGGTGTGAGTCCTTCGTAGAAGTATTGGATGAGGAGTTGCTCACTGATTTGGTGATGTGGACAGCTTGCACACAACTTCTTGAATCGCTCCCAGTACTCATACATTGACTCCCCTTGTGCTTGCTTGATCCCTGATATCTCCTTTCGAATGGATGTGGTCCTTGATGCTGGAAAAAATCTCTACAAGAAAAGACGTTTCAAATCGTTCCAACAAGTTACATCTTCGGGTTGTAAATAATACATCCAATCTTTCGCAGCTCCATCAAGTTAGAATGGGAATGCTCTTAGTTTGATTTGATCTTCAGAGACATTTCTAGGTTTTAGGGTTGAGCAAACCACATTAAATTCTTTCAAATGTTTATTGGGATCCTCACCAGAGAGGCCATGAAACTTTGGAAGTAAGTGAATTAATCCAGATTTCAATTCAAAGTCCGATTCAAGATTTGGGTATGCAATACAATTTGGTTGATAGTTAATATCAGGTGCAGCCAATTCTCGAATGGTTCTATTAAGTTCATTTCCATTATTTCCATCCATTGGTTCTTGTTTTATGGTTGAATTTGAGTTGCTTCCAATTTCAATGTTCTGATATTGGAGTAATTCTCCAAATGGTTGAATGTTGAAACTTCCCGTAGATTGAGAATGTCTGATTCGTGCCCTAAGGCTACGTTCAATCTCAGGGTCAAGATCTAAGAGATCTTCGGGATTAGTTCGTGTCATCAATCAATGAAAGATGAAAAGAAGGAATGTGGACCATAGTAAAATAGAAATTTGAAGTTTGAGTTGATGGTCCAAAAAAAAGTAGAAAGAGATAAAAGAAGAAGAAAAAAATCAGATTGGGTAAAGACGGAAGAAAGAAGAGAGGAAGAGAATTAAAATGTAAAATAAAATAAATACCTCTAATTGGTTGAAATACTTACTTGCCTCCCCGACAACGGCGCCAATTTGAAAGAGCACTGTCGTGGGCTCCCTCAAATGATTAGTGTGATTTGGGGTACTTAAGTGCAGCAGAGTGGCTGACCAAGGTCGTCTCTCAAAGGAGGAAGTGAATTTAACAACTTATTAGAGGTATTCTAAAAAATAAAATAAAATAGAATAGAATAAAAACACTACTTTAAAGGATTGGGGTTTGTTTTAGTTTATGAATCTAGAAGAAGTTTTCTGGAATAAGATTGTATAATTTTTTTTTGTTTTTAGTTTTGAAATGAATTTCAATTTAAATGACACAACAAGAAGATGTTTTTTTTAGAAATCTATTTAAAAAGAGTAATTGATCTAACTCTACCTATTCACTTTATTATTAATCATTATCATTTAAATTAACATTCACTTAATTATGATCCCTTAATTTGTTAAATCCCGAACCCTATGAGAATTAACTTTACCACAAAGATGATGTGAATTTAAACCTAGGCTAACTTTGGAACGTGCAATCGCAGCACCCTGCTTTGATTGATGTTCTAAGATTAGCTTATGATCAGTGGTAAATTAAGGCACATATCCATTCTGGAAATGAGGATGAATTGTGTTTAGGGATTATATTTGAACTCTACAAATTTATCCCGTGTGGTCTTGTATTACCGATTAAGATCGTGCTCTCACAATTTACACAAAATCCCGACCTCGCGTGTTTTTGTGTTAATTGTTCAATTGCTTGCTTAGTTTCTTACAATTTAAAAACACAATTCATGGATCATATTAAGTTAATTATAGTAGCTCATTGATTCAAAATAATTAAATGAAGAGGGTAGAAGATAGATCGATTACTAAAAGACTACTCTTCCATGGGTGGCGTAATCATCGTAGAAGCGTTTTGCATGTGCAAAGGTTTAAAATGGGTATAACCCAATAACGCTTCTACTCAAGAATTCCAGACCAATTAGGAAGATTAAGAGAAGAAGAAATTTAAACAAAACATAATAAAAGAGAAGAAATATAATAAGATCAATGAAGTTTATTACACAAATGAAAACAGTACAAAATGAAGAAGAGAAGGAGGCTTCGATGAGGGGATCCTTGCTTCAAGAGATACCCCTCTTACAATGGTTGGAGAATTTGGGTGAAACAAATTCTCCTCTGCCTCCAATCTTCCAATGCACGTCCCAACCCCTCCAAATGAGAAAAAACTCCAATTTTTAAAGGGTAGGGGAGGAGAGGTTACAAGTGGTTTCAAGTGTGAATGTGGAAATTCGGCCAAATATTTTATGCCAACGTTAACCGCCCATTTGACCACCAAAACGCGTGAATTGTCCGGCCTTCCAGAAAGATCAAATGTGAGGATATGTGTCTTCTATCTCCTCTCCAAATTTGGGATTAATACAGGCCTATATGAAGGGGTTATGGACGAAATACAGAAGCTTTTCCATTCTGGCGAGCCCAGCCCAACTTTGCCTTCATGGCCCAATGTCAACAACCAAATAAACTCTTTAGCTCTAGTGACCTGAATAAAAGTTGTAGATAGTTAAGTTAGGAACACTGTTACAAAATTTCAAATACAAATAATAAATATAAAAATATATATCTTCGAAATACTACAGTGAACTATAAAGGGTAAAACTGGAATTTTCACCAAATTTTCAAATGAATGATAAAATCCCAAATATTTTATAAATAAACATATTTAACACAATGTGAGGAAATTATATCATTTATTATCAATAAAATATTCAATAAAATAGTGTTTTATCAATGTGCCTGCTCGTGATATGTCTTTGTGACTGGGTAGCAGAGCTCCTCCTCAAGGACAAGGGTGATGAATGGTCCCTGATTGCACGTTTTCCACCCTCATCAAGTATTCTGAGGGGCCAGAGCTCAGGGAGTGTGGGACTGGATCCTCGGGGTTATTCCTCCCTAGTGTGAGTATATTGAGTCGCAGCGTAACCACAACAACGTCTTCTGGTGGGGATGTTAGAGAGGAACCCCCGTTCAGAGGGGATGAAGTCCTAAGTGTCGTCCTCATCAACATCCCTTAGATATGGGAGGTAGGCATTGTCCCGTTCTGGGGATAGACTCCTGAAACGGTTTGATATGGCAACATGAGCCTTATGGATCTGCTTTCGTAGCCGCTTCTGGGCAGGCGGTCGGCGGGTCTTGGCCAACTGGAGGGCGTGCATGGCTTCCTCCTCCATCGAAAGAGTACCGTTCAAGTGATACTCGCGGATCAACGCATTCGATACCCAGAGTTGAAGACGCTGAGTATGTGATGGGGTCCTTTATTGATGGGAATACCCGGTTATTGCATTGCTTGAAGCACGCGTCTGCGAGTTCCTTCGTGACGCCATTGGATCGAAAGGAGTTCTGATTGGTACCTGTAAAATATTTTAACAAATACAAATAGAAAACCAGTAAAAGCTTCATCTCATAATCCCATGTTTAATTAATGACCTTGCATGGCCCTCCTCATGAGTATGAAGGAGCACAAAGTGGGATTAGGGTCAATCCATCATGATGGTTAAAGATTCACGTTGGTTTCACCATTTTTTTTAGACACATGTAGGGAGAAAAACTCTGCTCCCGGTGGTTGATTTTAAGAAGGTTGAGTTTCAATCACTCATGTCGGGTGCACCATTTTTTTCTTCGAAATGCCCAACGGTTCTATTTCCTACGATATGTGGACATTCTGTTGAAAGGTAGGCGTTCACTAGGCGATTTTTCCAGTGACAATTATGAACTCACATTAGCTGAGAGGATGAGAATTTGGGCTCATCGCACCCTCTTGGGGGGGGGGGTTATTTCTTGTTCTGAGACTCTCTTATAGATTTAAGACATATTCATATGTTCATGAATCTTTGGTTTATCCCAATGAATAGTATCCACAGATTATCCCTGGTTGGTAATGATCAACTGAACATATGGATTCTTAATCATTTAGGCTTGAGGTTTACCATCCCTCGTTGAATTAGTGACTCCGAGGAATTTGAACTCATTGAGACAGTATGGGTTTAAAGCCTCAAAACTGGACACCTTGGAGTTTATTTTCATCCAGGGGGACAGATAATGATTTGATCATTTAGATCGAACCTGTGATAAGGGCTTCATATGTATCCTCATGAGATGAATCAGAATACACGTAGTTTGATGCCACTTAATAGAACACGTCACCTTTTAAGGTCATGTGACAAGGACCAAGCCGTACTGTTTAATGTTTTGTGCCAAGGACACCCGAGTGAGAGATTCTTGATCAAAGCTGTTGTGGGACTTATGCCGAAGCTACCCAGAATACCCAAGGGAAGTGATTTATTGGGCCCAAAGATGGTCTTGTTGGGTTATATTTGACATGGTCTTATAGAGAAAAAGGTGTATGTCAAACATAAAGACCGGCCTTTCATCTCAGGGAAGTTTCCTATGTGTCCCGGTTGGCCAGGAATCAATGTCCACGTAGTTCTGGAATATTAGGACATACACGTAAAAGTTGCCTGTTATTGGGATTGAACCTTGGGGTGGTGTCCTACATACACTGTTTGGGAGACAGAGATCAAAACCCACGTAGTTCGTTTAACCACTGCAATTTTTTGGATGCCTCTGCCACCACAAATCTCTAAGCCCATGTGAGTCATTCATGGTGTGAGAAACAAGACAATGAAATAGACTTGGCAAGCCTCGCACTTTTTCCACCCCAAGAAAAGGTGTCCAGAACTGCAAGAGTCTCCTTTTTCCTGATTTCAGATCAGGGGGAATGTAGTAGTCATGTGGTAGAGGTAATGGATATGGTGGTGGATAGAATGGGTTGGTGCTTCTAGATTATACATCTTTCTGATGTTGAAGGGAGGTATAAGTCGTGCTGGAAGGGGCCGGGGATACAATGGTGTATCAATGAACCCTCTCAGGAGGGAGGGGAAGTCCATTGACTTCTGGCGAGGATGGTCTGGGGAATATTCCAGAAGGGATGCCTAGCCACTCCTAGGAGAGTAGAGAAGTGCTCACTACTGGTCCCCGCCAAAAGGAAATGCCAGCAGGATCCCTCAATCCTGGCAAGTGGAGAGGCACAAAGGGTACTCCCGGGCTTGCACCCTGCACTACCATGGTAATGTGAACCGAGGAATGCATCGAGAATCCGATCAAGGGTCGGGGCAACCCCTTTGTCCTTGCCTACCATGGGTATGTGAACTCAAGGTGGTGCACTGACACACCTGAAGGTTTTATCATACAGGTCTGGTGGCTTTAGTAGAGGTCTTGGCTTGGGGCCAGTGAATAGGCCAATGAAGGGATTGTGGAGGATCGGGCCAGATTGGAAGGTTTTTATCTGTCTTGGGGAATGTATACACCGAAGGAGTTGGCGGGCCACGTGGGTGTATGAGGAATGGTTCCCTTCATGTAAGAAAGTGCTACATGGTTGGAGAGGTCGTCCGAGTACTAGGCTGGTACGTGGACTGATGGGCCTTCCACGTACTGGGGTGGTACGCGGCTTCAGGTTTGTCCCACCTACAATGTTGGAACATGGAGCTAGAGTCCACACAAGTAGCGGTGGCCTGGGGCATCGCCGGTCAATGCTGCGTCTACGTAAAAGGGTGAAACGTGGCTTTTTGGATCGAAAAGGGGCATAAACTCCCTGGTCTTAGGGGAGTCCATCCGAGGAGGGGTTATGGGTTGTGGCTTTAATTTTAGTTCACAGTTCACCAATTTTTTATGCATTTTTTGGTTCTTTATCAATTCATTTCCTATTCTATACCTGTACTAGTTCACGAATTGGAACTTCACAGTTCGTGAAATCCTAAGCTCTAACCTTTGAAAGGCCGCTCCTTCAATCTCATCCAGCTTCCAAATATCTAAGCCTCGGAATCTGAATCCCCTTCCTCCCCCCTTGATGTCCTTTTATACAGGGGGGAAGGGTTGGATTGTGGTCAAGAGGCACCTTTTTCGGAGGACCATGAATGAAAACCCATCCTACAGGTGACTTGGTTAATATGAGATTCACGGGGGTTCATTGAATGAAACTCACCTACGAACCAAGTCAGTTTTTGGGGCACTTTGCGACTACCTAGTGCCCTGTCTCTATTCCGCGAATGACAACACGCTCGGTATGGTCGGGTCTGGAAGGGTTCGCAGTAGTGGACCGGCCTGGTGTTCGTCCTGGTCCATGCCCACATAGGGGCTCCCATCTTCATTTTGTGGAAGATGCTGGACCTCGGGGGGCTCACTGAACCGGCCAGATGCCATTGATGTTGAACTGGTACGCAGACCAATTATTAATTTCCCAATTTTCAGTATTCTTTGTTTTTTTTGACCAATTTTCTAATGGAAAATGGGTAGAATTAATTAAGTAGGATTCCCATTCCCCTTTGTGGATTTTTCAGGACCCTAAAACCATGAAATGAGTATTTCAATAAAGTTTTAAATATTTCTTTACTCTTATGAACTTCTCAAGAACATTAAAAAGTCAAATTTATCCTTAAAAACTCGTCTAATTCTCTCCAATGTAAATATTTTATTTTCAAACACTTTTAAGGGAAAGTGAGAACCCTCACACATTACCTGTTTCAACACCAAAAGATACAATGGAATCATTGAAGAACAGTTTGAGTTGTTTGGAATCGACCTCCTTAATAAAAATCCAAGGGATAGATTATACCTGGGAGTCTGGACAGTCCTCTAAGATACCTCCATAATGATGTGCCATGTTGTCCCAAGCTTGTCTACATTCCTCCTTGCTAATCTTCCTCGTATTGAGTCCTCTAACCAAGATGTGGTTATGCTTATCAATCCACTCACCTTGATCTTTAGAAGTAGTCACCTAAAGTAGTCTCATCATCATCGATGCCTTAAAAATCAGTGCATCCTCAATATTTTCATCTGAGTTCATAAGAGGATCCATGTTTTCTAACACCGATGATACCTGTTGCTGAGGGTCTTCAAGAGAGCCTGCCTCATGATGTTTCCCAGGGTCAAACAGCCCTGTAACCCCTGTGGGAATGATAGGGACCATGTCCACATATCCTGCCTCCACCTGGTCCTTGGGGATGTCAGCCTCCACATGCTGACTATTCAAGATGGAATTACCTTCAGGCGCAGGAGTCGTCAGAGGCACCTTACCCATAAAATCAGCTCTAGTAAGTGGAGGAATAGGTAGATAAGAGTAATCCTTTTTACGTTGAGAAATCCTATTGTTCATAATGAATCCATTTGAATCAATAAATTTTTTCTTTCCCTTCCGCAAGGAGGATCAAATGTAGTCTTCCTCTATGACCAGTTCCTTGGAATCAACGAAATCTGATGCCTCATCCACTTCCTCTTGAGCTACTTCCTAATCCACCAGAGGATACTCTCCATTATCCATTCCTCCTACTCCTTCATTAACATGTCCATCCTCTTCCCCTAACACTTCAAATCGGTTTTGAGAAGACACATATGATCCCCCAGATTTATGATTCGCAGCATAAGAACTTCTATCCTACGTGACCAGCATTTGACTTTCTAAAGATCCTGTTTAATCTAGACCTCGACCCATAAATTGGAAAACTGATGGGATGTCCACCTGGGGAAAGAGTTGGGAAGCCTCACCAGTGTCTTTGGCCATGCGGGCAACCTCAGCCAACTCCACAGAAATGGTAGTGATTGATGGTGCTGGTTACAATGCCTTAGAAGCATCCAGAAAGCCACCCCTTACTTCCTGTCCAACCCTTCTATGAGTGCATATGCCACTAAGAGGTGTAGCATCACTGTCTGATGCAACACTAATATCAAATTTCAAATTCTGAAAAATATTAGAGACACTTGGGTTAACCTGATGACCCAAAGACTGCACCCGGGGAGCAGAATGGTCCTCCCTGCTCCTTTGGCTACTCTCTTGATGAAACCTCACCTCCGGCCGAGGGGAAGCATAGTCTGGAGCCATCAAGGAAGAAACCAGGGTGAGAGATGCGCAACAATCGTTTTGAAGATGTCCAAAGTGTCGACAGGGTATGAAAAAATTTAACCAATTATCAAAAACCATAGATTAATGATAACACAGTTCATTGCAAACCTAAATCCAGACAACTTCAACAGGAGGCTTCGAGACATCCACCTCCATGCATATTCGGGGAGCAATGGGATGGCATAAGGATCTTGAAAATTCGCCCAAGGCTACGAATTTGCCGACGACATTATCTAACATACAAATAATTGATGGGTTTTGGAAAGGAAGAGGGAGACTTGAGAATCTCACCCAAATCATCGCAAGGGGAAGATCTCGTCCCCAGTGAAACTCATAGCTCCATCTGAGTAGGACAAAGTGAAAACCATCACAGGATATGCTCCATTTCGACCATATTGTGGCCATATCAACATCAAAGGAGAAATGTAGAAGAAAATGGCATGCATCCAATAGGCTGACTTTGATGCATCCTTAAAGAGACCAGATGTTTTTGACAACACGATCAAAACTATCGAGGGACGGCCTATGCCAACCAAAGTGAGCCACCGGGGATATCCCATGGAGCGCTAAAGCCTCCATGAGATCCTTTATGGAAATAGTTAGGGAAGGAGCTCCATGTGGAAGAGTAGGGACTTTTTGGAAAATCTAGATAGGTTGAAAATCCTGGAGGGAGGCAGGATCATTGAAGGGATATACGGGAGAAAGCTAGGGGGTCGGGCAGAACGGCCATTACCGCCACCTGAGGGAGACGACGTCGTGCCTAGGGTTCCATGGGAGAGAGAGGAGGGGGTAATTAATCCTCAAAAAAATATATAGGTAGTGACATCACAAGATTTATGTTTATGTTTATTCTAAGAATTTATCCAACATTATATTTAAAGAATTCATGATATTGAAGTTTCAATCCAATGGTGATTATAATATTCACAAGGGTATCATAATTCATCATTATCACTCTCATGGATATACTTACTCTCCATAGTGGAGGCCCTATCTTTATACTGGAGGCACCAAACATCACTTTGCATGTATGTACTCCCAGGGTACTTCATTGGTGATAGGGTTTATTCTCTCATACATAGAGGCCCAACTCAATATTCTCATAGAATTACAAGGAAAATATTGGTAGAATCAAGCATGACATGGGTTTGTGATAACCCAATTTGTATTTTATGAAATAGACAAACCAAATCAGTATAACCTTTTATAGTGTATAGTTTTATGATAAAATAGTTTCCCATTTAAGATATTCATTACTGAATCCATTTATTTTATCCACATCACTCCTGAATAATTAATTTCCACTTTATGGTAATACCCCGCACTCTATCCCAATTTTTAATTTCACCCCTCACCTACTCTTCACATGAATCTTCACTTTTTAGTGACTACCATACCTAATAGACTTCACTCCACCATGCCTCATATGTTGTTCAGGGTCAAGAAGGGTTTGTTTTCTCTGGTAGATAGACTAATATTTAGTGGTTGTCTCAAGTTGTACATGTCTTTTACATTTCGATAATTATTTTTCATTTACCAAAATTCATAATTAAATATTTATTTATTTATATTTGTTATTTTCTTTTATTTATCTCTATAATCCACCAAAGTGATCTTTTTTTAAAAAATACATAAAAATAAAGAAAATTTGTCATAAATAATTACATAAATATAAAAAATAATAAATTCAATATTAATCAATTAATAGCTGATATTGTCTTATCAAATCCCTCAACACATAAACTCTTTCATTCCCTCAATCATATACTCACAGAATATTGAAAAAAGAAAACAAACTACAAATAATAAAATATATATGTAATAAAATTAAAATATATATCAAAAGGGAATTAATTATTTAATTATCACACTAATATATCTTTTCAACTCTTAATTTTTCAAGTAACAATATCAATCCATCATTTTACTTTAACCATCTGAAATTATGATAGAAAATTCTAACATATAATCATATTTTATATTTTTTTAATTATTATCCATTCTACATTTAGATCTACCTCACTATGAATTTTTCCTCTCATATATACTGGTAAAAAATTCAAGGGATTTTCTCATAATCAGGTTACATGCACCCAACCATAGGGTTGAAATGGATCTCGAAAATATAAAGCCTAAATACATGAAGAAAAATTAATCAAGAGTATTTAACATTATTGGTCAAATGAATCTGAGTCTTCACTTTGGTAATTGATGTAAAAAAATTTAAATATAAAAAGGAGATTGACTCAAAAAAATCCTCCTAAAAAAAGAAAATCTAAATGAAAAACTCCTAAAAATCAAATAACCCAACAATCCATAACTCAAAAAAAATATCAATAAGAAATAAACAAAAAAATATAAACCCAGAATTTTTGTTTTTATTTCTCCTTTTTTTCATTTAACATTAATTTTTAGGGTATATAAATCTTACCCCTCCTCCCATGATAATACCACACATATGTTCTTAATGAAAACATCCCCTTATAATATGTGCAATATTTCGCTAACATATAAACCTTGGAATATCACAAAAATGTACTTATAGTAGGTTAAGAAGGAAAGAATAGGATTTTATTGTGTCTCTCCCTAAAATGAACATTCATGTATTCTAGGGGACAAAAGGTAGACAAAATATGAATGTTTTCTCAAGGAATAAAACGATCAAAAACATATTTCAATCATGTTAATGGGATATTGTTATTTCATGTATTTTATAAGATGAAATAAATGTTATAGTAGTATACATGTCCCAAGTATACCATAACAAAGTGGTATACAAAATAATTTGAAAATATATTCTTATAATTATCTATATAATGGGAATATATGAATAAAATAAAATCACTCATGGTATAAAAAATAAAAATATCCCAACCACAATGAATTTTATAAATTCAAATCATCTAAAATCTATGAAGAATTTTATTTAAAAAAAGCAACAAATTTACTTTAATATTTATTCATTATATATATTCCCACAATATTTTATTTACATGTTTATCTCCTATCTTACTTATTCATTTTTATCAACAATGACATATAAAACAACAAATGATATTATTCCTTCGTAATTTTTTAACTTATTGATCAAAAAATGAAGCAAAAAGTATAAATATTTTATGAAAATTTTTATTTAAAAAATAAAACAGATTTTTTATAAAAAAAGGATTGGAGATTTATTAATAACTAATTAAAAACATTACAAACTATAATTTTAAATATTTTCCTGATTTTTTTTATTTTTTATGCCTTTTATCAACATAAACCTACAAAATAAAATTAATTGAAGTCAAATTAAAAGTTTTGTTCTCTTTAAATCCCAAAAATTTAAGGTGTTGAAATGAAATCTTAAAATTAATTCTAATCTCAGTCCTAAAATATTAATTTATAAAAAACTAGGTTTCCACATACAATGATATTTATATAATGACTTTTATTTAGAACATACTCGTTAATTTTCGGATATGAGAATGAAACAATTTTACAGTACTTAGATTTATATATGGCAATTTTTTCTTGTGTACCTATTATTATCCTCCTACAAAAAGGTAGATTAAACTTTTGTCCAGGAGTGAACTACATAGTGGTCAATCCCAAATGAGGAAAATAATCATATGGTATATCTCGATTTCATCTTATTTTTTCTTATTTTATATTATTATTTTTTCATTGATTCAGTTCCTATCAACACCTCATCCCCCTTATTATTCATTTTTTATGGTACTTATTCTTTTTATTCCGCTGGATTAGTAGTGAGGACGGTGTATTCGTTTATAAAATCTATCTCAACTTCTTCCGTGGAATTCTTCATAGATTCACCCTAAAATTGAGAATTACATTTTGATTTCCCCTCATCATTTTCCTAAAAGCTGACTATATTATTTATTACCTATTTAGATTTATAATCTTCCTTTTTCATCCTTTATATATTTTTTAATACCTATGTAGTGCATCATCATCGCATAAGTAAATTTTTGGGATATAGATTCTTTTTTGTTGGTTCCATTCCTTATATTCATCAATCATTTGTAAGAGATCCATAATTTGAATGGGATAATTTCCATGTTTAGTCATTATGAAATATTTTACTATAATCACAATTATAAAAAACATGCATATAAAATAAAACAAAATAAAAACCTATAGTAAAATCAGAATATTGGAATGAGTGACAAAAAACACTTTTACTAACTATAAACGTGTTTCCACCTAGTCCCAGAAATGATGCTATATACTAACTTGGAACATACTATGTCGTAATTTATAATATATTTAACTATATTATAATATATATATACATGTACATAAAATTTAAATACACTAAAACTAACAATAAAATGGATAGGTACGTAAGCCTCATGTTCAAACCAACATACATATATGAAAAAACCTGAATTCAAAGAATAAGACTAGAAATCTGAAATTAAATAAAAACTATATATCATAAATATACCACTATGGAAAATGTTTAATGGTAATTTTTGTCTTTATGATCCTGAACTAATAAATTAGAAAATAGATATTCATAATCATGATGTTTTTTGGAACCATGTCCCAGTGAATCCATTTTTCTTAGTAAACACTCACCAATTTTTAATCTTTCTTTTTCTCATAGTTATTAAATTTAAATAAAATTGAATATGGGTTACTTGAAACAATATTCAATCATTTATTCAAAACTAACCCAATGGTCATGATGAGGTTAATTTCATATTAATTTCACTAAAAATCAATCTCTTACTCAGGGTAATTGAAAAACTCATGTAAATGAAAGAGATTCCAAATCACATGTCCACACCCAAAATACAATATTCATGAAAAACTATGAGGGTAATTTATGCTTTATTATTCTTCTCATGTAATTTTGAATTCTTTAATTTGGAGTCTCTATTATCACATTGGTGTCCCAAAACATCACCATGCATAGATGGAATCCCCAAGTGATTATTTAAGGATGACATGAGTTTTATCATCCTTAGAGGGATGGATATAGATCCCCATTATCTTTTGTATACTTTTGGGATTAATTAGGTATATAAAAAATTCAAGTGTATCATGAGGTCATAAAAACCCTATAAGGTCATGAAGAAACAGATGACCCCATGTGACATAATTTTTTCAAGTGTAATGTGACGTGCTAAATTAATTTCCTACATAAAATATTCATCGAGTAATCCATAGAAATTTAATCCACCACTCTTTATGTATCCATTTACTTATTGTTCTACTTCCTTGTACACTAACTAAACTGCCAATGTTACCCCCATATCATTGTCCTTCCTACCTCTTCAGATGCCAATACTACCTTGTGTAGACACAATAAACACCCCCTATTTCTCTTTCTAGTCATAGTTAATAAGAATCCTTTATTGGATAGAGAAATACTTTATATCTAGAATATATTAGTATTATTATTTTACAAATTCCCATTAACTGTACTTTTCCAAAATTTATCCACAAATCCAGATTTCTTCATATTTCTTCTATTTTTAAATTATACTTGAAAATCAGCCAATGTGATCCAATTCCATTAAACACATAAAATAAATTAAATTATTTAAAAAAATTACATAAATAAAAAAATTAATAAATATAATATTTAAAAACTACATCATTATTTTTAGAACTCACCAACCTATTCTTGATGGATTCATTAAATGGGGTTAGTTATTATTCTGGGTTTTTTATAATTATTATTCAAGTGTTGATTATGATTTTCCAAAACCCATTACTACTAAAATAAATGATAATATTGATAAACATAAAATAGATATTATATGAATATGTAATATTGATAAGGATATGAAAAAATAATAAGAATATTATTAAGGAAAATAAAATTATTAACCATGATAATGTGAAATTGATGAAAAAATATTCTTGTTCAAATTAAAATGTATATTAATATTTAGATATTAATAGAAATTATAATATCAAACTCGAGAATGATATTGTATGGTTTCAGGATTATTTATCAATATTTTTACAATGAATGGTAAAGTATGAATGAAAAATATTTCTATCGAAAATGTAAATTAAAGTAATAATGGTATTTGATATAGTCAACAACTACCACATATGTATAGAAATTTAATTTTGTAAATAACCCAAACAATTAGCCCTACTAATATATTTTTTAACTCTAGAATTCATAGTCATTATTATAGATAATGTTCTATTAGATTTTAAAAATTATTGGGACACACTAAAGTAATTTTTTTCAAAGTATAAATCATCAAAAATACTCGTTAATTATTGTTTAAAATATGTCTTCATTACAAAAAATTAATTTTATTATCCCATGATATAAAAAGTTTTATTTTTTCTAAAATATTACCCTAAAATTTATTTCAAGAAAACTACCATGAAAATATAATGATGGACATTTGGTACGTGGAAATATTCCACTCTGGGAACAAGACCTAAGATCCATTAAATTTTATCTTGTAAAATAGATGTGATGGAGAATTAATATATTTGGAGAAAACTGAAAAGGGAAAGTGAAATGATTTGGTGGAGATTGTATTTATAACTCTCTGATTATTTGTAAAGTTTTATATATTGCTGGATTAAATCATAATCTAATTAGTTTTTATAAATAATGATATTATGGTGTGTTTATGGAATTTTGATATGAAAAATGCCTTGTTTTCAAATATGATATTATATTATTTTATTCAAAAATGTATAATATTTATTCTTTAAATATTAATTCAAAAAATGGATAAAAATGTAGAGATTGATAATATCATATTGGGAAATTATATTTTATGGAATAGGAGGATTGGGCTTGTGAACATTTTTTTATACACAATATAGAAATAAATCATCTGGTACTATATCTTACTAGACATAAAATGGACCAAAATGAAATTTGTGATTCATGAATAAAGCAAAACCAGTTCGAAGAAACATATAGATTGATAAAATAATTTAATACTATAAGGACCCTAAAATATGTTCATTTAGATATATTCAAACATGTTAAAACTAAAATACCTAGTAGAATGAAATATGATTTTTTAATGGTTGATGGTTTTTGTAGATTCACGCATATTTTTTCTATCTCATAAAATTGAAAAAAAATTAATAAATTATGTATACTATAAATTGTTTTATAATAATAAATAATAGTATATTTTATACATTTATAGTGAATTTTGGGAAAAACAATCCCTAAAGGCATCCTCTCGGTGTTTTTTGGGATGGATTATGATTGATGACAAATCCAGAAGACAATGAATGAGTTCGGTTGATTTTTCTAAAGTAGGTTTTTATGGTGGCGTAGTTTCCTAGTTTTTTTCTAAATTTTTGTTCACAAAAATAAAGAGTTTAGATTTTGGGAGAAAATATTACTATATAGGATTACAAGTTATGAGTACCGCGAACCATATTTCACAGAACACATAAGGTGGTAAGTTGAATGGTTTTGGGAAATCCAAAAGAAAGGATTCCACATAGAAGTGCTATGTGGACTATATAGCAGCACTATATTGACTGAATATGAGGAACATCTTGCAATGCAATGATAGTTCAAGGGAAGGCTATTGGTACAAAAAGGGATTGCAGTTCACAGGTTTAGTCATCATTCGTGGAAAGGGGATAATTATTATTCTGATACATTATTAAAAGGAAAGGTAAAATATGACAAACATATTTATATCAGCAATATAAAATAGAATAATATTGTTATTGGATATGATCAATAACTTCCACATATGTATACAAATTTAATTTTGAAAATCACCAAAGGGGTTATCACGAATAATATATTTTTATAAATTTAGAATGCATAAGCATTATTCTAAAGAATATTTTATTATATTTTGAAAATTATTAGGATACACTAAAGTATTATTTTTTTAAAGTGTTTATCATCTAAAATACTTATTAATTCATGATTCAAATATGTTTTCATTACCAAAAATTAATTTTATACTCCCATGCGGAAAAAATATTTTTGGTTTCGAAAACATTAAACTGATTAATGTTTTTATAAAATAATCTTGAAAATCCTAATAATAATATTTGGTGAATGGAAAGAATATACTTTAGGAACATGAAGGGAGATACATAAAATTTTATTTCATAAAATAGATGTGATGGAGGAATTATTACATTTGGAGAAATCTCAAAAGGAAAAATGAATGGGTTTGGTGCAGTTAGTATTTCTAGCACTATGATTATTTATAATGTTTTATATGTTGATGGTTTAAAGAATTATCTAATTAGTATATCTCAATTATGAGATTATGGTGTGATTTGTGAATTTATAAAATGATAAATGCCTTATTTTCAAATATAAAGACATATTTTTTATGCTAATAATACAATTATATTTATTCTTTAGATTTTTCTACACCAATTGATCAATGTTTAAAGATTATTAATATCATTGTGACAAATTATATTTTATGGAATATGAGGATTGGTCATGTGAAAATTTATTTACTACACAATATAGTAATACATCATTAATTATTATATCTTCCAAGAAATAAACTTTAAATAAATGAAATATGTAATTCAAGCATGAAGGAAAACAAGTACAATGAAACTTATAGATTGATCAAATATTTTAACACTATAATTACCCTAAGAACATATTAATTGAGAATTGTTAAAAAAATACCTAGTGGTAATAAAAATGATTTATTGATGGTTGATGATTTCACTACACTCATAAGGATTTATTTTATATATCATAAAATAAAAACATTATCAATCATTTATGTATACTATATATTTTTTTACAATAATAAAAAATACAATTTTTTATTAATTCACAGTGATATAGGAGGATAATTCATGAAATAGTATTTGTGAAAAAAACCAATAGAATGGGTTTTTTTATAATTTTTAAACCCATAGATCACCTCAATTGAATAGTTTTTTATAATAGAAGAATAGAACAATTCAGCAAATAGCTAGAGCTGTGTTCAATGAATTAATTTTACGTAATTATTTCTCAGAAAATACTATATATATAACCTTTTATATTTCTGATTCACTTCTTGTTTGACCTATTTTAAATAAGACCCCTTATAACTTATGGAAGGGAAAGAAACTCAATGCTGGATAATTTAATATTTTTTGTTTTAATTTTTTTTTCTTAATGATATGGGTAGTTTATATATTTCTTTAGTTAAATTGGATGAGGGAATATTTTTAGGATATTTAATATAATTCATGAATATAATGATAATAATAAATGTTAAATTATTTATAATGTAACAGTTAATGTAATGTTTGATGAAAAATATTTAAATAATAATAATTCTATTAAATAATAGACTATAGATAATTTTATAAACATTAATTTTGAATAAGTTGAAGCTTAAAATTTTGAAGATATAAAATTCCATAATGGGAAAATATTTGGAAACCCATAAATATCACCGTCTAGATTGAGGTGTTAGATTATTGATTAAAGAGTTCATACTAGAAATTAATTTATTAAATTTTTTTCTCACACAACATTTATTCTTTATTTTGTTCTAAATAATATTTCAAAGTTATTGAAATATTCTAATGGATTATAGTCTATGGATAGAGAACATAATCATAATTCTATATATGGAGTATAGATATGGGATTAACCAATAATAGATCATAATATAATTTGAACAAAATTTTTTTATTTAAATAAAATGGATCAAACTGGATATATTATAAGGAATAATGCTATATTAGAAGAACATGGTATTTTTAAGAAGAATGGATTTATTGTGATTAAACATTTTCACTTATTTATTATTGGAATCTATTCACATTTTATTGTTCTATAAATCATATCATGGATTTAACCAATATCAAATGGATAAAATAGTTAATTTTTAGATAAATACTATATGAATATGTGAATGTAAAAAAAACCACTTGGATTTAAAAATAACTTGAATCATTATCATTAATTAAAAATTTAGATGACTCTTTATAGATTTACTAATTTTCCGTCATAATGGTTTAAAATATTTCATCATTATCTTTGGAATAATGGTTTTGGGAAATGAAATTTTTATTATATTTTTTTTAAGAAATTTTTTAAAGATATTTTTATAATTTAAATTTATTAATATTTTATTGTTTTTGGACCATCTACTGAATTCTTAAATAAGGATTTTCTAGATTTAATGCCTACTTAATTTGACATCATTTTTATAATAAAACTATAATTCTTCTTAGGATTAAAAATATTTCAAAGAGATGATTGAATATTTTTTGTATCAATGTTAGTATGAAAAAGAAGTAGTTATGAGATTTCCAATTAAATAATGTATAAGTATGAGTATACCCATCAGTATTGCTTGCATATTGGATACTCATTTGGCTGGAAGGATTGTTGATAACATTAAATCATGGTCACTATCCTGGTACAACCAAATTGAATTGAAGAATTTTTTATATTTTGGGTTTGGTGGATATAATATTGATATAAATAATATCTATAATATGATTCTTTTTATTCAAAATAGTTTAGATTCTTTTCTAATAATTGGAGTTTAATATGATATTTTTTCAAGATATTGTGCACAATCTATTTGGATTCAATAGATTCAATATAAATTTTATATAAATTTTGTAATATTGATGGTTCTATTTAATAATTCATATGTAATTTATATTATGAAGAATGCATTACAAAATACTATAGTGAACAACATTAAATTGAGATTTCATAATATAATAGATGAAATTCATAAAGAATATATCTATTTTGAATATTATTCTATATTTCATCTGTTTAGAAAAATACTTACTAAAAAATTAGATTATTCTAATATTTATAAAGTTAATTATGTATATTTAATATTGAAATATTTTGTTTTTGTCTGAGCATGTTTAAAAGGGGAATGTTGAGTAAGCTATTATTTATAATTATTTATTATTTCTAACTATTTTTATGGATCATTCGTAGTTCATTGGAAAATATTTTTGTTATTAGACAAAATCTACATGAAAGATCATACACTAACATCTATATAAATTTTATAAATAGTAATATTGAGTATCAATGATATTTTCGTTGTCAATATAATTGAATTACCTTTTTGTATGTATTACTTCAGGGGGAATAAAGAATAGAGTAGTGTATACAGTATGGAACATGCATCTATTCACTTTAACATCAATTTAGGCTTGTTATAATTCATTTCATTATATATTAGTATGTTTATTGATCATTGTATTATTTCATTCTTTGTAAAGTATTATTTTTAAACAATGAAAATACATTGGTTTTTAAATATATGTTATTTGTACTTTTTTTAGCGTTTTTAAATTTCTCAAAATGGGTATAATTGAAATATATTATTTTATTGGTATTTTAATTTATAAAAGGGGGTTATTATTAGGATCTTTATTATTGGACAAGATCTTCTCCCTCTTACCTTTTACATTTTATAATTACAAAAATATATATTTTTGTATTTGTTTTAGAGTGATGTTTAATTTTATGGGTTTATTATTATTTTATTTCTTATATTTTCAAGTTGGATGATTTATCTAAATATTAATTCCCACATTTTAGTTGTTAACTTTTTATGTATGTTGTTTTTCAATATTTTTATTAATTAAATAATCTTATGGGACCTTTTACATAAGAAATATAATCGCTTATCTATTGGTTTTTTTTGCAAAGTAAAGCCTCGTTGTTGTTATAAGGTATAGATTATTACCTATTTTGTTTTTTATGTTTAAATATCTTTTTCATTGTGAATTTTTTATAATTATAATATATTATTTTTTATTTTCATTTTTTATTTAAGTGTCTTAAGAATTTGAATCTTTAGGATTTTGAAAAGGGAATGGATCTTATGTTAGTGAGTAATTTCTTACAAAGTCCATTAGAGATATTTTATGAAATATATGTATTACAAAATGAATGTCTTGTGAAAATAATGTCTTAAAAATTAATGTCTTGTCAAAAGATTTGTAATGACCAGAAATTTCCATGTAATTTTTTTATTTATATGGAAATTTTACGAGTCTGCAAAACATGATGATGTGCGATTCCGAGGCCCGGTGTGCCTGAAATGATCCGTTGAAGTTTTGTTGTGGTTAAATTAATGTGCGTAAGCAGTTTTCATGAAAAAGTGTAATAACTCTTAAATGGTTACTCGGGTCAAAAATCTGAGGGCACCGTTTCACTCAAGATGGAGGGTTTACCTAAGGCATGACTTGAGTTTAGTCATAATGGGCCTTCTGTGATAAAACCCAAAAAATGGAATAACCTTAAATAAAATAATTAAATAAAGTTATTTTATTTTTCAAATTCTTATAACTCACAAACAGTAACTCAGATTAAAATTCTGAGACCACCGATGAACTCATGAGGGTATTATTTCTGTAAGAAGATACTAACTTTGGCCGTTGTGGTCCACCAGAGAAAGTTAGTTTTTGGTCTTAAATAAAATAATTAAGTGACAATTATTTTATTTTAAAATTCATAACTTCTAAATGGTATCTCTTATTGAAAATTAGAGAGTACTGTTGGGTTCATTGGGGTGTTTTTCACCTAAGAAGATCCTATGATTGACAGCACTGGGTCGAGGGTGGCAGATAATAATTTTACGAACTTTTTTTCGGGTACCATCAGTAAACGCACGAGCGGCGTTTTGTAACTTTTGAACCGGTGATCGGAATTGAAATACTAGGGCATCGTTGAACATTCAACACTGATTTTTGTTTAAAGATACCTTCACCTCGACCACAGTAGTTTGAGGGTGGTTTTTTGTTTTGGACTCTTCATGGGTGAGTTAAAAGAATATAAATAAATTAAAATAAGACAACAATTCTTATTTTATTTTATGTGGAACCTACTCATGGGATTTTGGTGGTGGGGACCACACGAACCTTGAACTCCCACAGGAATGTGATATGACTCTTGGTTTCTCATCTCCAAAATTAATTATGCCATCTTCAACATAATTTAGGTTCCAAATCTATGTGTTATGTTAATAAACTCAATATTATTAATTTGGCACCGCACCTCTCGTGGGAATAGAATTGGCAGAGGAGAGCAGACTTGGGGAACCCATGGAGAAATATCCTCCAATGAAGAACGACTCCAAACAAAGAATGAGGACGATGCTCAAGCCCGAATCGGGAGCGTCTTGCGGGGGTGATGAACGCCGATGACACCACCTTCATCGACTTCATCTTCTTCCTCAGGCCACCTCTATCGATGATCAAGGTATGGGTTTTTATATATGTTTTAATTTGTTTTATTGATTCTTAATATCCTAAATTCATGATGACGAGGGCCAAATGAACATTTCCATTTTTCAGTACATAAATCAGGATCATATTTATATTTATTCTTCGCGCTTTCTTCGTACATTCTTCAAGGCCTAATATTTATTAGCGTTGGAAGCACGGAGTTTTGATGAGTGCTATATATGGACGCGAATCCCTCGACACAAGGATCGCAAATATGTGATAGTTTAATTTTTCGGGCTTGGAACGAAGCCGTACTAGCTTGCAGAAGAGGAAACCAAATATTTATTGATGCTGGAAACACAATATTTTGTTGAGTGTGACATATGGATGCCGAGCTCTCGACCTGAGGATCGCGAATATGCGATCAGTTTCTTTTTCGAGCTTTTAAAGAAGATGAAGTGACCCATGGAAGGGGGAGACGTGGCGGTGTGATTCTGATATATGACCGACTCCAAGAGATATAGGTTGTTTGACATACTGTGGTGGTCGGCACGGCACAGGGAGAGCAAGGCAGCACGACGAAGGCCATCTGGCGGTGTGTGGCATGTCTGAGGCAGCTTCGGCTGGCAGTCCGGGTGCGTAGCAGGTGGTGGGGTACGAGACTGTCGAGGTGGTCGGGCCGTTATAGTTGAGGAGGAGAAGAAAACGTGAAATTATATGTTAGATTGGAGAGAGAGAGAGAGAGAAAATAAATTAAATATTGTTAAAATAATAAAAGTAAAATAAGAAAGTTGAGTGTTTATTTCCGACACGCAGTAAGGGCTCCAAGCATGATTGATTTTAGAGATAAGGAGATGAAATTAAACAAGTAATTAATAATAATATTAAAATATTTTTATAATTACTTTGGATGATAAAACACCTTTTTGACCGTGATTTCTCTGTGCGACCTCAGTTTGACGAACAGTCTGCGGCATTGCGACCCTGACTCTGAGATGGAAATTCTGAGTCCAATATTCAATTTCTTATTTGGGTTTTTGACTGGATACCTGAAACGCTCAAATAATAATAATATATTATTATTAAAACCTTGACCATCCATGTGCGACATCCTTTTGACTTAGCGTCTATGGTGACGTGATCCTGCCATTAGGGCGGTCGATTTAAGTCTAATGTTGACTATTAAATTCTAGTTCATGGATCAGGTTCACAAAACACCCAATATTATTATTATTATTATTGTGAGATCTTGTATTCAACATATCTCCCTCATATGGTGTCGAAATGACGAACCATTTACGGCACCAAAAATCTTGGACTGAGATAGTCCTTTCGGTATACCACACTATAGTTTGGGGTTTAGTTGAGTTACGGTCAGGTTGGATCATACAAGAATCCAACCAGGGCCCCGGGACTAAATGGTTAATAACTAACAGATCGGGCGTCTGATTAACGCTTCGTCTGTTGCGTTGATACCCCTATGATGTGGCAGTCCTTTGAGATACTTCTACTTGGGAATTTGTGATAGTTGGAGCTTTACTAGTAGCTCGTGGAGTGAAACCTTCCATAGGTGACTGGACAGATTACAGAGACATAGTAGCTGGCAGTGAGGGGGAGGTTGGAAACAGAACATACGGAGGTTAGTACTGAATGATCCTTTGTGGGTCAGATCCTGTGTGGGTCAGTGCTCAGTGATTTGGTGTGGGTCAGCGCTCAGTGATCCTCTCTGGGTCAGCAGGTAATGATCATGTATGGTTCAAATCCTATGTGAGTCATTGCGGGGGTTAGTACCTATCGGTCATGTGTGGGTCAGACTCCGTATGGTCAGAACCAGTGTCTCTTGATAGAATAAGATGATCTAGCTTCGCAACAAATCATCTGTACTTATACACTTCACTGAAATCTTGGTTTGAACTGTGTCAATGACTTTTGTGTTTTCCTCATGATTGAGATGGGTTACTAGATAACTTAGGTATATGTATGGTCATATACCTATGTACGGGTTATCCATTGATTTCATAATTTGTGGTTTATCCTTGTTGGATTTAGTGAGACCATAAGGGTATTGGGGTCGCTACTGAGTATCGTTATACACACCACTGCAAGGGATATGTCTGCACCTCGTTGTGTTGGTTGCAGATGACGGACAACACTGACTGTGGTAGAGAGTAGAAGGACTGGGTGGTACCCAGAGGTGGACCACTCGGAGTGACAGTGCATCGAGCGGACGGACAGACGTGGAGTGCCGAAGAGACCATATGTACCTACCCTACAGGTAGGAACCCTGGAGAATGACCCAGTAGCTGCTTTACTTGTTTTTAGTTTTACTTTCTTTCATTTGTACCTGTACTTTAGTGTTGGTCTTGTATTTCCGACCCTTTTTACATTCCAGCACTTCTCCTGTATATTGTATTGCTTAGTGTTTTGCTTCCAGTTATGTACTCTGATTGTGTGTGTTTACTTTTTATAAATGAAATGCCATCCTAGATTACGTATTTACGCCTTTGGTGCTAGTCACCATCCCCTGGCCTATGAATGGTGGGCTTGGGGTAGTCAAGGCATGGGCCACGAGGACAGGTCATGAAAAATTGGTATCCGAGGAGTCGGTTATACAAGAGAAGTTATGACTCTGATATTTCTTTTCGGTGAAGAAATAGTGTTAAGGGTACTTGTTGTGGTTTTCAGTTCAGGGAGTACAGTGTTGGTGCGGCTGCCAACGTATCCACACACCAGGACCCTGACTACTGATTTCTGACTCAGTGCATGAAAACACTGATTGTGTGTGTGTTTTCAAAATTTTTCTTAATTCAGCTCAACCAGGTTAGCTCACCGGGTATAATGTTTTGACCGTGTCGCATCTATTCAGGATGCCTCTACACAGACAACTAGTAGGAGTTCTGAGAGTGTACCAGATGACGTCCAACCGAGATACGAGGCTCTGGTGTAGAGCCATCTTACTACGTGGGCACCTTCGAGTGGTGTACCAGCAGCACCACCACCCGTTAGGAAGTAGATACCACAGGCCGCACTGGCGGATGGTTCATGCCGACTGAGCACATTTCATGAGTCCCAGCAGCAGAGGCCACTGAGGTTTCGAGGTGAGACAGATTACCTGGTAGCATAGGGATAGATGTAGGTGATTGATATAGTTTTTCGCTTAGTTGAGACACTAATAGAGCAGATTGTGATCTTAGCTACTAGTCTTTTTAGTGAGTGACCATGAGGATGGTCTGCATAGTGTTTAGACATTGGTACAAGGACCGATACCTGAGATAGTGACTTCGGGTAGTGTGTCAGCTATATCACTACACATTGGTCAGTAGTTACGACTGGCAGAACTAGTAGAGGACACTTGTTGGATTAGTGCCTTACATGTGTTTCAGCATCAGATAACCCTTAGGTTATGAGGTGAGCCCGAATCAGAGGCATATGAGGACTGGCTTGAGGAGGTGGCTAATATTTCCCTAGAGATTTTATAGATTCGGCATGATGACATATCGGTAGCAGAGTATTCATTCAGATGCACCAAACGTTCCTAGTACTCAATGAATACGATACGATAATTGCATCGGAGCTCAGACCTCTGAGAAAGGTGTGTTTAAGGACGTGTGAGCCAGCACAATTCCTATTTTCATTCCTACTTATGTTAGGATGATAGAGAGAACCATTGTGGTTGAATGTTCTTTGGCTAAGTGAATATAGCCAGTGAATTATAGTAGTGGGGAAGTAGGAAACTGACTCCAGTCTCAAAGACTTGAGCATGAAAAATGTTTCGGGAAGAGGAAGTGTTAAGGATAGATAAATCTACAGGGCAGCACACATGGAAGCAGAGCTTGGAGAGCAGCTTGAGGTGGTGTACATTTCGACATGTTAAAATTACATGCCTGTGTTGTCCCTGCCAGGCAGAGGGAGATGGAGGGAAGAGGAAGAGAGTTGCTGCATACGGGCAAGGAGTGTGACCCAAGGGCTCTAGGAATGATTCGAGGTACAGTGTGTGTCTACTACTGTCTGTTGTATCAATAGAAATAGGTACCAATCCTTCCTATCTTCCACAAATCTTGTCCCAGACCTAGATTTCCTGGTTAAATATTTGACTTTACCCTCACGTTTAGAGATACTTTTGGGAGGAGACTCAATAATCACACTTACATCGATGGTGTGATCTGAACCTTCAGGGGAGATTTTCAGTTGGATCCTCTTGGTGGTAGCATGGAGGCCTTACGATGTTAGTTTGGGTATGGACTGGGCAACCACAGTTCATACACAGATTTACTGTATTAGGAAAAAAGGTTTTCATTTAACTACAACGTTGGGATGAGGTTTTCCTTAGTCATCGAAAAAGTAAACCCAGGAAGCATAGGTTAAGCTCATGTATAGGAGGGTGCAGCCGATCACTCTTGATTCAGCCAGCCTTACCCTCATGGAAGTAGGAGTTTTTATTTTTCAGTTCCAAACAAGAGTGACAGAACATGGGGATGTATTTTCAAAATATGTTTCCACGATTACCCCCCCAAAAGGGGGATGAACGCCTGCCTTGGATAGTTACTACCAGGTCTTCTTTCAAGACTTCTCCAGAGATGCAGCACTACTATCAGCCTTGAAAAAGAAGGGGAAACCCATTGTGTGGTCGAATAGATTCCAGAAGATCTTTTAGAAGCTGAGACATCGACAATGGTTTGAGTTCCTCAAGGACTATGACTTCAAGATAGTCTATACTTCTGGGAAGGGGAACGTTGTAGCAGATGCACTCAGCAGGTGGTCTAGTATACAGCTTCTAGGAGAGGAGACAGAACAGTTGGCTTCTTTACATATATCTTTCGTGGATATGGATGGAGAAGCTTACCTATAGTCTATGACTGTCACTTCTCTGATTCTTCAGCAAATTTGGGAGGCATAGCTTGAGACGTTGACTGAGAGGTCCTACATGCTCGAATATCTTCATGACAGTCTCCTGAATGATTTTTTAAAGGTGGGGAGCACGTCATACTCTTTAGAGGAAGTACCATAGTACCATTGTCACTTCTAGAGGATGTGTGGAGGTAGTTACACACTCCCTCTTATGGTACATCTAGGAGCGGATGGAGACTACATAGAGCAGACAGAAGTCGAATGTCGACCGGATACGGAGACCTTTGGAATTCGAGGATGGCGACCACATCTGAATATGGGTCACACTTCGATGTGTTTTGCGGATATTAGACTGAGGCGTAAAGTTATCTCTGAGGTTAATCAGACCTTTATAGGTCCCTGGCAGTGTTGGTGAGGTTGTTTACTGCTTAGCTCTTCCACCTCAGTTGCACTGGGTGCACGACATGTCCCATGTATCCTAGATGATGAGATACGTGCATGACCCTTCCCATGTCATCTACCATGGAAAGTTGGACGTCGATGATGGGGTGACATTTACAGAGGTTGCAGCAGAGATTGAGGATCGACAGGATCAGGTCCTTCGTGGACGGTCAACATCCCTAGTGCGCGTACGGTTGCAGCATAGAATCCTCCAAGAGAGCACAGGGGAGTTGGAGGCTCAGATGTGTGCTCAGTACCACCACTTGTTTACCTAGTTTTGAGTTGTGTATTATAGGTAAGTAGATCCATGATGATGGGAGAATATAAAGCCCCAGAATTTCCATGTAAATTGTTTTATTTATATGGAAATTTTACGATTCCATGAAACTTGACGGCATGCGATTCCAAGGCCCGGAGTACCCGGAATGATTCGTCGAAGTTTTTTTAAGCTTAAATTAACACACGTAAGAAGTTTCCCTAAATAAGTGGAATAACTCTTAAATAGTTATTGAAATCAGAAATCTAAGGGAACCATTTCACTCAGGAAAGACTTTTTCCCCTACTCATGACTTAAGTTTAGCCGTCGCGGACCTTCTGTGAGAAAACCCAAAAAATGGCATAACCGTAAATAAAATAATTAAATAAAGTTACTTTATTTTTCGAATGCTTATAACTCACAAATGGTAACATAGATTATAAATCAAAGACCACCGCTGAACTTGTGAGGCTATGCTTTCTTTATGAAGATACTAACATTGGCCAGCGCGGGCCACCAGAGAAAGTTAGTTTTGGGTCGTAAATAAAATAATTAAGTGAAAGTTATTTAATTGTAAGAGTCGTATCTTCTAAACGGTAACTCGGATTATAAATCTAAGATTACCGTTGCATTTGTTGGAGTGATTTTCACCTAGGCAGAGCCTAACCTAGACCGAAGTGGGCTGAGGGTGGATGATAATAATTCTACGAACCTTTTTTCAGGTACATTCAGAAAACGCCTAAGTGGCGTTTTGTAACTTTTGAACCGGTGCTCGGAATTGAAATCTGAGGGCACCGTCGAACTTGCAGCACCTATTTTCGTTTAAAGAGACCTTCACCTTGACCGTAGTAGGTCGAGGGTGGTTTTTAGTTTTTAGAATCTTAATGGGAGAGTTAAAAGAATAAATATAAAATAAAATAAAGCATAATTATTATTTTATTTTATTTGTACCTACTCATGGGATTTTGGTTGTGAGGACCACCTGACCCTTGATCTGTGGGACAAAATTCCCAACTGAGTCTCTAGTGAGGATAACGCCTGCTTGGAAATTATTCCATACATGCCAGAGGTTCATGTGGAAATGCTGAATCCTGACCCGAGTAGCGCTCTAGGGCCAGAATTCTTCCCTGGATCGTTCTTTAGAGCATTCTGGGATGTTGTCAAGGAGGATATTGTTTTAGCTGTCTAGGATTTTTTTTCGAGGAGGAGCTCTACCTCGGGTGGCTAGCTCTACAACCATGGTTCTCATCTCGAAAGTGAATTCTCCTACATCCTTACTCTAGTACCATCCAGTGAGCATGTGTAATTTCACATATAAGAATCTTGCAAGTATCATCAACATGAGACTGGCCAAGTGTTTCCCTCGGGGGGTATCCATTGAAAAGCATTGCTTTGTTAGGGGGAGGTGAAAATAGGGGCGATTGCTCTGGCCCAGGAGATGTTCAAGGACCTGAACAACAAGACCCATGGTTCCAATATGGGCATGAAACTGGACAAGAGCAAGGCGTACGATAGAGTGGAATGGGTATTTAACAATAGGGTCTTCACATGCATGGGTATATCGCCCAACTCCTCGGACATTCTTTTCAGATGCTTCAGCTCGCCATGGATGACTTTGTCCTCTATGGGGAAAACCTGAGGATTCTTCAAGGCTACCCTAGGATTACGACAAGGTGATCCAATTTCTCCGAGTATTTTCATTCTTATGGAGGATACTCTTAGTAGGCTTTTTAACAGAGGAATTTCCAATGGAAGTATTATTCCTTTCCAGAGGAAGGAGAACCAGCCTCACACATTGCACCTAATGTTCGCGGACGATATAATTATTTTCTCGAATGCTGGGAGGAGGTATGTGCAGGCCATCAGGAGGGTCCTAAAAGAGTATTTCCACTAGAGTGGGAAATTGATTAACCATGAAAAAAGAAACTTGTACCTTTCCAAAAAATGCACGGTAAGGCGGGCTGATGAATTGTGTAGGTTGATGGACATGCAGGTGGGATCTCTCCCAATAGAATATCTGGGATCTTCAATTTCCTCAGGAAGAATGTGAGTACAGGACTATGATGAGTTGGTGAGAAGGATCATTGGCTGGGTTCTCAATTGGAAAAGCCACTTTCTTTCATGGGACGAATCGCCCTCAGCAACAGCGTTTTGTCATCCATACCAGTGCATGCTTTGGCTTCCTCGTTAGTGACAAATGGGGTTCTTAGAGCCATTGACAGGGTACTGGTAGGGTTTCTCTGGGATGCAGCTGGGGAAGGGAAGAGGCATTGGGTATCTTGGGGGGAGAATCGCTCGACCGATTCAGGAGGGGGGAATTAACGTCAGGAGCATCGAGGGAACGGTTCACTACATGAATGGAAAGCAGGCCCGGGAGATTGTGGAAAATCAGACCCTATGGGGGAGGATAATGCGGCACAACTTCATAAAATGTACAGAAAGTGGAAGCATCCATGGAACACCCTTCTAGAGGATGATTTTCTCCCTGGTATCAAACCTACAACACCATTCCCACTGGATTGTGGGAGACAGCAGCATCCCTTTCTGGAGCAGTAACTGGGCAGGCTCCGAACGTGGCTTCCTGGGATGTCTGACACCTTCGATTCACATTCAAAGAGGCGATCTCGTTTCCAAATTTTGTTAAAGTCATTTTGGAAAAAGATCATAAATCCATTTTCGACTCTATCTATAACATTTCTGAGCCGAAAAAATGCGTGTTTATGCCTTCCTTTTCGAGGAAGATCACTGCAAAGGACTTCCGCAGGATCTCATCTCCCCAGGCTCAGCGCGACAACTAGTCTGAGAAAATTTGGTGCAAGAACATACCATCTAAATACAATTTTTTTGTATGTAGAGTGAGTAACTTGGTGATACCTTCGGATGAGAGCATCAAGAAAATGGGTATCTGCCTCACCTCTTGGTGCCAGTGCTATAAGAACAAAAGCGAGGAGACCACCAACCACTTTTTTTAAGTTGAATGGGATAAGGCTGTCTGGAAATTTTTTGGTGTTTATATAGTAGAATCCCCAATAGAGATCCAAGGGTTATTGATCCTTGAGGGATGGTTCTAGGAGACCCCGGAAAAAGGACCAGAGTGGATGGAGTGTTTGGCTATTTTTAGTACAGGTTGTTGGTGTCTATGGCAGGCGCGGAACAAAGCAAGATATGAGGGGCAGAGCTCTTCAGGGAGGTCTATCATTGTGTGATCTAAATGCCTGCTCATGGATATGGTCCCCCTTATCAAGGTATGGCAGGAAGCTTCTTGCCTTCGTAATCTGCAGGCTTGCCTCGGGCAGGCTATCCGCATGGTGGGTTTGCAAGGACAGTGGGTAAAATGGAACCCCCCTGCAGAAGGTCTTAAACATAAAACCAATGGGTATTTCAACCTAATAATCATGCGAGGGGGAGGAGTGGTCCGTAATTCAGAAGGAGGCATACTCCTTGCATTCTCTGCACACTTTGGTAACGGAAGCGCTCTTCAAGCGGAGGCCAAGGTTCTCATAATGGGGATCAACCTATGTATTCATAAAGCTATGGACATCTCCCATGTGGAAACTGACTCGAAGATCATCCACGACTCTCTACTGGACAAAGGATCCATTCCATGGTTATTATTCTATATTATTTGGCGATGTAAGGAACTTCTAAAGAGCAATATGAAAGTTACACATACATGGAGAGAGGGGAATAAAGTCATGGATTATTTAGCCTCCCTTGCCATCCATGGATCCAATGTCACCTTCCTACCCAATTCCATCTCCTTGAAGCCGGAGGGGGTGAATTTAATTTGCAGCGATGCCCTAGGTCTCCATTATTTTAGACCCCCCTAGGCCGGTGGTGCATGGCCTAAATCTTTTCTTCTCTTGTATTCTCTCTTGAATAAATACATAATAATGATTATGATGATGATTAATGTGGAACTGTACCTCTCACGGGAAGAGAATTGAAAGATGAGAGGAGGCTTGGGAGAACCCTTGAAGAAATATTCTCCAATGAAGAATAAGGACAATGCTAGAGCCCGAATTGGGATCATCTTGCGGGGGTGACGAACACCGACGACACCACCTTCATCGAATTTATCTTCATCCTTATGCCATCTCCATCGACGATCGAGGTAGGGGTTTTTATATATGTTTAAATTTGTTTAATTGATTTTAATATCCTAAATCCATGATGATGATGGCCAAAGAAAAATGGCCATTTTCTCGAACATAAATAATGATCATCTTTCTTTTTAATCTTCCTTCTTTCTTCATGTGGTCTTCAACGCCTAATATTTATTGGTGTTGGAAACTAAGAGTTTTTTTTAGCGCGATATATGGAGGTGAAGCCCTCGATGCAAGGATCTCAAATATGCAATCATTTAATTTTTCAGGCTTGGAAAGAAGTCGCAATGTCTCACGGAAGGAGGCGGCCAAATATTTATTGACGCTGGAAACACAATATTCTGTTGAGCGCGACATATGGATGCGGAGCTCTCAACCGGAGGATAGTGAATATGTGATCATTTTATTTAACGGTCTTTGAATGAAGATGCAGTGACCCATGGAAGGGGGTGACGCGATGGTTTGATTCCGATAGAGGCCCGACTCCAGGGGATATATGTTGTTCAATGTACTGTGGTGGTCGGCGTGGCACAAGGAGAGCAAGGCAGCACGATGAAGGTCGTCTGGTGGTGTGCGCTGAGTCCGAGGCGGCATCAGCTGGCAGTCCGGGTGCGCAGCGGTTGGCAGGGGTAGGATACTGTTGAGGTTGTTAGGCCATCATGGATGAGGAGGAGTAGAAAATGTGAAATTATATTATAGATTGGAGAGAGTGGAAAAAAAACTAAAATTCAACAATGTTAAAATAATAAAAAGAAAATAAGAAAATGGAGTGTTTATTTCTGGCGGGCAACAAGGGCTCCAAGAATGATTGATTTTGGAGATATGGAGATGTAATTAAATAAGTAATTAATAATAATATTAAAATATTGTTATTATTACTTTGGATGATAAAACACCTTTTTGTCCAAAATTTCTCTGTGCGACCTCGGTTTGACAAACCAACTACGGCAGTGCGACCCTGACTCTAAGATGGACATTCCGAGTCCAATATTGGATGCCTTATTCGGGTTTTTGGATCGGGTACCCCAAACGCTCAAATAATAATAATATATTACTATTAAATCTTCAACCCTCCATAAATCCTGCATGCGACGTCCGATTGGCATACTGTCTATGGTGATGTAATCCTATCATTAAGATGGTCTATTTAAGTCTATTGTTGAATATGAAATTCTTTTTTGTGGTTTGGGTTCTTGAAACACCCATTATTATTATTATTATTGTGAGATATTGTATTCGACATATCTCCCTCATACGTTGTCGAAATGACGAACCATCTACGACACCAGAAACCTTGGATCGAGATAGTCCTTTTGGTATACCCCACTGGAGTTTGGGGTATAATTGCGTTACGGTGAGGTTGGATCGTACATGAGTCCAACTGGGCCCCCGGGACTAAAAGGTTAATAACTAATAGAACTGGTGTCCGATTAACGCACTGTTTGATGCGTTGATACCCCTATGATGTTTCAATACTTTGAGATACTTCTACTCGGGACTTTATAAGAGTTGGAGTTCGACTAGTAGCTCATGGAGAGGATCCTTCCAGAGGTGTGCGGACAAAGTACGGAGACCTAGTAGCTAGCAGTGAGGCGGAGGTTGGAGACAGAACATACGGAGGTTAGTACCGAGCGATCATGTGTGGGTCATATCCAGTGTGGGTCAGTGCTCAGCGATACTATGTGGGTCAGCGCATACTGATCCTGTGTGGTTCAGATCCTGTGTGGGCTAGTGCTCAACGGTCCTCTGTGGGTCAGTACATATCGATCCTGTGTGGCTCAGATCATTTTTGGGTCATTGCGGGGGTTAGTACCTATCGATCCTGTGTGGGTCAGACTCCGTATGGTCAGAAGAAGTGCCTCTTGACAGAATAAGATGATCTAGCTTCGCGACTAATCATATGTACTTCTATTATTCACTAAAATCTTAGTTTGAGCTGAGTCAATGACTTTTGTGTTTTCCTCATGATTGAGATGGGTTACTAGATAACTTAGGTATATTTATAGGCATCTATCTAAGTAATGGTTATCAGTTTATTTCATACTTTTTGGTTTATCCGTGTTGGATTTAGTGAGACCTTGAGGGTCTTGGGGTCCCTACTGAGTATCATTATACTCACCTCTGTACAGGCTATGCCTGAACCTCGTTGTGTTGGTTGCAGATGAGAGATAGCACTGAATGAGGTAGAGAGTAGTAGGACTGGATGGTACCCGGAGGTGGACCACTCAGAGTGATGGTGCATGAAGTTGATAGACGGATGTGGAGTGCTGAGGAGACCATCTGTACCTACCCTTCAGGTAGGAACCTTAGAGGATAACCCAGTAGCTACTTTACTTTTTTTTCAATTGTACTTTCTTTCAGTTGTACCTGTACATTAGTGTTGGGCTGGTATTTCTGGCCCCTTTTACTTTCCAGCACCTCTCCTGTATATAGTATTTCTTAGTGTTTTTCTTCCATTTGTGTACTCCGATTGTGTGTGTTTACTTTTTATAAAGGCAATGCCTTCCTAGCTTAGGGATTTATGCCTTTGGTGCTAGTCGCCAGCCTCTGGCGTATGGATGGCGGGCTTTGGGTAGTCACGGCACAAGCCCCAAGGATGGGTCTTGACAAGATTGTCTTTAAAAAACGAATTATTAGGAATCTATGGAAGTATCACATCTTATAAACATGTGAAATCAGTTAATCACATTAATCTTATGTATTTAAATTGAATCTTATGATTTATTTTTTACTCTTAAATTGTTTTTCGAAAAATAAATCACCCTATTGAAAACAATTATGAAATTAATAATATGTAATTTTTAGTAAAGAGAAGTAATCTCTCTCTTACAAGATGAAATAGAAAACAGAAATTCTGAAAATTATGTTGACTCTTGATCATTATATTTCCCTTATGATAATTCCATTAACTCTTATGCATCTTATGAATCTTCATTAGGAATATTTTATGGACTCTTATGGATTTTATATTTAATTGCAATAAAATTTGGTTACATGAAATTTGAATTAAGTGTTTAATGATCCATTTTATTTTCTATTATGACCCACATGATATAAAAAATAAACAGTGGGGTTTATATAATGGAACTTACATTTTAGAGATAGCTAAATATTTTATAAGTGTTAAAAAATTATTTATCATTAGTTATAACATTATCAAAATATACGACTGATAATCAAAAAAGTTTTCCAAATAAATATTTTATATTTTAATGGTTATCTCATTAGATATAGGAAATATTAATGATTGGTTTCTATAGAGATTATTTTAATGTTATTCAATGGATAGATGGATCTTAAAGATCGATTCATTTACTCTAAAGTAGTTTGTATTAATTTCTAAATAACATTATAACCGTTATTTCTAGAATAAAAACTGAAACACACGGCCGATTGTCGCCTATCGACCGGTCAAAGTTCCGGTGCTCTGCTAATGTGTATAGCAGCACTCGGGTCGAATCCTCGGCGATGGTACTTCGTAATAGTTGATTGTTTTTAGTTGATTGTATTTTGATTGGGGGTTTTGTTTGCATAGCTTAATTGAAATGTTTAATGAATGATGTTTAATTTAACAAGTTGATAAAGATTGGGGTGAGTTCATCATTAGGTTAGTTAAGCTTGTGATATCCTAGAGCTTTGCTTTATATTGCATTTAAATTAACACCCATGTCACAAGATGATGTTGATTAGAATTCCTAAGTGTTAAGGCTTTAATCCAGGCCTTAAATTAACTTAGGGTTCTAATATTGATCAAATATTGTTTATGGTAGTGTATTTATGGTTCCAATAATCCATGGAAGCCACACGTTAAACAAATCAAGTCATTAATCCATGACATGCTAAGTCCAACATACACAATGTTAATTCAACGAATACTCATCGAGAAAAAGCTCTCAATCGCTTAACATACCTAAATTAAAACTCACCCCAATGAGAAATTTACTCAGCCATTATGATGTTTATTAATCTGGTAATATATTTTTATGGTGATGAATTATAAAGAGAAGAAAAAGAAAGGGACAAGATAAGAGTAGTGTGCCGAACACACACACGAAATATTTTGAGAATCAAAAATGGAATTTCGATTGAATGAGGAAGCAAGATAAGGTACTGTAATTTAAAATGATTCAAACTATTTTAAGACCATGACTATTAGACTACATAAGGTGGAGGATAATTAGAGATATTGAAGAAGAAACTTTCATTAAAACAGAATTACAAAATAAAGGACTTACAAAATTACAAAAATGAAGAACACAAAAGTAAGTGAAAACAAAGAGAGGAGGAAAGGTATATAAAGTGAAAACTTGAGTATGTAAGGTCCTTCCAAGCCTTTGGAAAAGCTTTGTTCGTGCCAATATGATATCCTCTCTTCTGAAATGCCAACCCCTCTCAAGGAGAGAAGGGGAGAGTATTTATAGCCCAAGGAGTGGACTGTTTGCATTCCCAATCTGTCCCTCCACTTGCATCGCCAATTTGGCTATTCAGAAAGCCTAATCTTCAAATATTTCCTTTTTAAAAGTTGTATACAATAATGTTCACCGACTTCTGTCAAAATATGGAGGCATTTGGACAAGTGGAGCCAAAGTTATGGCGGTTTTATTAAACAAAAAAAAATTTCCATTTCTATCCATGCTTTTTCGATGACCAAAATGTGAATGGATTTTTGAACAGGTAGATGCCTTCAAATCCGAATGACTTATTCAACAAAGTCGGCCGCCTATATCTCCTCTTTCACACTGCAAACTATCATCTCAATTTGATTCTTACATCATGAGATATGTCATCAATAGTATGCCGATTTTAATTCTCGGACAGAATGGTGGGCTGGACTTCAAAGCTTAATTTGGGCCACTTGTTCTTGGATTTGGGCCATGAAATTTTTATCCAAAATGAAATGTAGTTTTCCCAGAATTATGGTGTAGATTTAATGTTTTTGGACTTCTGTATTGATCCCAGTAAATCAATCTTCAAGACTAGTCCAGTTTGTTCACAGATTCTTTGGTCTTGTTTGTGAGGACCATATGACCCTTCAAATGGCAGAATTGGATCATTGTTCCTTCTAATGAAATGTTTTATATTGAAATTAGAATCCTAAAAAACAAGAACCACACAATTTGGATCAGTATATTGATAGTTATAATTAAAACATTAAACTGACTCAATTTGACTACTTCTAAAAATGCTCAAATATTATACTTAATATTAAAACATTAATATTTCACACAAATTATGCACATTTTATTTAAAATAAGTAAAGGGGGAATATAATAAGTCATGAAAATATTAATAACATCAGAAACACACAATAAATATGATGAATTTAAATGATATCCAGAAGGGGAAGTCTTTATAATTATTGATTATAAAAACAAAATGAATTTACTAATGATAAAATTAGTATGGAATAACATCGTTCTATATACACTTAAAGTATTTATTGGGACTGGTGTTATAAAAACTTAGATAAAATTCATCCTGGAGTACAATACTTTTTAATGTGACTGAATCTCATAAGATGATGTGATCCTTGGCTGTTTATGTCTAGTTTTAAATATTTTTAGTTATTTTTGTATTTTTTTCATTTGTTTTTTTATGATTATTCCTTCATATTTATTTTCAATAAATTTTTTTTGGTAATAACTCCATTAGAATGTATTCGAGTTTTCATTATACCTCCACTGAAGAGGTATATGTTTTTTTAGGTATTGACTCAAATTGAAATTTACCATTGTTGTGTAGCTTTTCTTCCAAAAGAAAAGGGATTTTATAATGAGTTGTGACTCTCATTAAAAATCTATTATTGCAGTCCATAGAATTTCACACAATATATAGATAGAAGTGAAGAGTATAAGTATGATTATTTTGATCTAATCTAACTTAAAACATACTTTTTACATATTTACATATATACACATTACTGATTTATATTCATATAATTATTTTACAAATAAATTCACCCCCTCTGATTTACCTTTTGGATATCTCCTCTTGAGAAAACAAAAACATGAGAAACGTTCTCTGCTATATAAACATTTTATCACATTCATTGAATATATTTAATACTTAATAAATTTTTATTAACCATTTTTTTAAGTCGTAAAATTTTATTTTTTTTCTCTACAAGAGTGGTTTCCATTGTTTTTATGTGTTATTAATAATATTAAAGAGTGAAATGGTAGGATTTAGGGGGATCTTTTACTATCTTTATCACTATTTAAAATGTTGGTATACTTCTTTTACTGTGATAACTATTCTATAGGTTATATATTTTTCTGATTAATCAATTTTACCTGTTTCATTGATTATTATTATTATATTTTACTATATAATTCAAGAGGAAACACTTATTTATTAAATAAATTTCATATTTTTTCTTTTATTATATTTTTTATTATTGGAGTGTTTACATGAACTTATCATTATTTTCTTATGTTTTTTTTAAATGGGTTGGGTGTTTTGGGTTTTGAAATTTTAAAAAAAAGGGGGATAATGTTGAGTAGATCTTTAAATATTTATCGTTATTTATTATATTTTGAAAATTAATTGTCCAAGAATTTATTTATATTATAATTATTATATATTTATTATTAATTATTATTGTATTATATTATATTATGTAAAGGATTATGCATACACAATTTGAAACATGTACTTGAAATTTTTGTTGAAGAAAATAATAAAGTGGACTCTAATGAATTTTTTATTATTTATCCAATTTCATTATTCATTAAATTTTGAAAAATTATTATCTTTTATATTTCTATTTTAGTGTCGGAGAAATTTTTCAATTTACTGGAATTTTATGACTGATAAGTTACCCTTATGTTTATAGAGTATCAAAAATTGAAATACATTTTCATTGATGTAATTTTCTCATATCTACTACATTGGAAGATCATTTTAGTCTTACAGTTCAATTATATCACTTATATGCTTGAAAATTATACTAAGGGATAAACTACTATGTACTGAATTTTTAATCTCACTTATTGAAAATTTAGTAAACTACATGACTCTTATAAAGAAAAAATATTTTTGAAAATACTCATACATATTAGATGTAAGTAAAGATTAAAAATTATATTCTAAGATATTACTTTTACATATGAATCCTATAGTGAATATTAACTAATATTTATTATCGAATGATAAGAATATATTTTATTTCAAAAAGTGGAATACTATTATGTATAAAGAGATAGAAATTGTTTTTGTAATTTTACTTCTAAATATAAAGGAAATAATTTAATATTTTCATAGACTACTCCTAATAATTGTTTGTCACTTATTGTTTTTTTAAATTATCAGATATACCTTTTTCATATATGCATAGATTTAAAATTATTATAAATAAATCACACCATGATTCACTGTTAGTTGAACATATCACATTTTGTGAGATAGTTATAAAATATAAATCATGCCAATCCAAAAAATAATTTTCCTACAAATGACATATCTAGGTAAGGATATTAAACTTAAAATTTCACAACATTTTGAAGGTCTTATTTCGTGTCATTCAAGGAATTATTCAAATGTTTAAATTATAATTATTATAGAGATTATTTTGAAACTATTTAATGACTATAATAATTTGGAAGAGACGTTAGTTTCCAGGAAATATATCCATTATTCATATATTTTTTTTGAGATTTGACTAAGTATTTATAACAAATAATAATAAATTTTTATCATTGAGAGAATCATGGGTAATGACATTATTCCATTATGATGGAATTATTCTAACAGTTATAATATTCATTATTTCTAATGATTCATGTAAAAGGTTCTTGAACATACATGTTATAAAAAAGTTTGTAATACATAAATGAAATATGTAACGACCCAAAGTTTCGTTAATGGAAAATCCCTCTTGATCCAGATAAATGTCTCTTTATAAAAAAATGTTTTTATACAATGTTAACTTCTTTGGTTTTATGTTAAGAATTGTGACCGTTGTTAATATAGTCGTTGAACTGTGACCACATTATTAGTATAAATATAAGGCTTTAACGAACCCAATTTTACTCAGACAAAGGAAGCGATGGCCTCATCCAGTAGAATTGCCCCATACGAAGCCCATTTGTCGGAGCTCAGAAAAGAGGTGGCATACTTGGCTTCGCCCTTGACAAAGCCCAAGCCAAGATTCATTATGTCAAGCTCGAACGTGACCATCTATGGGGAAAGTGGAAGTTGATTGAAATTACCACTCGAGCGATGCTATTCGAGCCACCCCAAGAGTCTGTCACCATCGAACACCTTACCCTTAGGTCTTATGCAGCTGTTTTAAGGGGTTATGTTACAAATAAGTAGTATTATATTCACGTACATTATTTGTTTTGTATATAATAATGAATATAATTTCTAGTCATTTTTTATACATTGTAAATAGCTTTTAAAGCAAAAATGGTGTTGTTAGATATTATTTAATTAAGAAATCCATTTTATTAAATTAAGGGATTTTTGAATTAAATAATATTTTAATAAAATAATAATAATAATAATAAATTAATTTTTATTAAATATAATTGATCTTATAATTTTATGAATGCAATTAAAATTTTATATTAAGGCTTGAAAGCCATTTCTGTCAAAACCCGTGAATTTTCGATAAATGTCCGTTTTTATTTTAAAAGTGAAAATTGACATATTTAGAAATTTTTTTCGATAAAATAAATGTCATTTTTGGAATAAGGATGTTGAAATTATCCAATGGTGAATTTTTCATAATTTTCTGAGACAACCAAATTTTTGGGTATAAATTAAATACCATTTAAATATATAATGTATTTTATGACATCATAATGACCCAATAGTGATGTAGTAAAATACCATAATCCTTATTTTCGGCCAATATATGTTTTATCATTAAAATAATTATTTTTTGGGTTTTTTTGACTTACTTTTCAAAGCATTAATGATCCCCTCAAGACATATTCAACACTTTGCTTTTTTAAATTATTTTCCATGGGAGTGTGACTCACCTCCACATAAGAAACCCTAATATTTTAACAATTTAGGACCATGTCCTTGTAAAATATTGTTTTAATCTTTCCGTTTCCAGAAAACATGGGCAAAAACCATGGTATGGTTTTTGGTTTGGATTAATTTAATATAAGGTGTCCCAAACCTAAATAATAAAGGATTCTCTCACCTTTCCTATATAAACCCACCCAAACTCCCACTTCCTCATCACTAAAACCCTTTGTAGTTCGTAAAACCTCTGCCATACTCTCTCTAGAATCCTCCCAAGGTGACCCAAGCTCCCATGAAGCCTCTCACAAGCCTCTCTCTAGCCTTTGGAAGCACACCTCCAAGTAAGGGTTTTTCTTCCTTTCTCAATTTTTTCAATATTCTTTAAGTTGTATTTCCGTTTTAATTTCAATTATGAATGTTTGGGTATGGTTTAGCACCTCCCCCAAACTAGCCTCTTGTTGTTTGAATGATGGGAGACCCCTTTCTCTCTCATTAAATGCCTCCCATGTACACCTGTTACTACGCCGAAATTCTGAAAAGAACTTCTCTCTCTTCTTTTACATTCAAGCAATACTTTTGTATCGTGAATCTAAATTCCATTTCAATTGTTGAGACATGTATCTATATGACCTCCTTACTATGCATTACGTGTAAATATGATGAGGACCCCCTTTCTCTCTCATCAACCTTTTTTATGAATTCTTATGTCACGCCGTTACGCTGCCGAAATCACACCAATTTTCTAAGCCAATGTCATTGTGTAGTGAATACCATGCCCATTTCTCCATCAAGGGTATTCAAATTTATGCATGATTACTTATTGATTTTAATTTTCCATGTATTAATTCCACATTAATTTATCATGGAATAAATGATTATGTTTTATGAATCCATGTTTTATGATCCATGTGGCACACTTATGCATGAAATGAAATGTTTAAGAAGGTTGCACCCTTATAGTGCTCCAATGCATTGGGTAAAGTATAGTATCATGATAAGTCATTTAAAATGGGTGTTGAATCATGATAATTCACGTGCAATGAGGTTTTACTCGTGATTCATGTGTAGTGAGGGTTTACTCATGCTCCATGTGCAATGAGCCTTGGCTCATGCTAATTCAATGATAAGTGTTGTTGCCACATTTCCATGTTATGATTATCGTGCTTTATCATGCCTTTATGTTCATGTTTATCTTATGGTCGATTGAAATGCCTATTTCCTAACATGTATTGTACTCCAAATGTTATTCCATGTGTACCCCCTTACTGGGATTTATAGCTCACCCTTTTCTTATGCATGTCATCAGGTTATCCCATGCAATTCTAAGTATGAGGGAATATAGTGGTCATGTAAAGGAAGTTTTCAATAAAGATGTTGTATTTCTTGTTTTATGTTTTTATGTAATGATCCTAAGCCCCAAATACACTAAACCTCTCTATCTTCTTTGTTGTATCAAGTTATGTTTTATGTAATAAAGAATGTTTAAGTTGTAATAAAAATCAGGGTTGTCATAGTTGGTATCAGAGGATAGGTTTAGTTATTTTTGGGATTAGGAAACCCTAGTAAAGCCTTAGATACAAGACTAAGTATAATAAAAACATCCCTAAGTTTTGGTAAATACTAAGTAAGTGGTTTATCAAAAAAATACATCCCTGTCTGGATACGAGCAGGTTGAGGCGGCTCTGGCACAGATGTATCCTAGGGGTAAAACCCGAAAACACCGCTTTCAGCTAGACTCGAATGGGAACTGGTGCATGACAACGGGCCTTGCTGCACTCTTGGTTACGACACTCACGAGGGATATGTTTTGATAAATTCAAAATCATAGTATGAACCCTTATTAAGGGAAAAATGCCCCAAAGAATATATGTTAGAAATTAGATCATGAAAAGCCTAGATTGAATCTTATAGACTCATGAGTTAAAGAAATTAAAGTTTATTTATAAGTCATCATATTTTGTCTTTGGATTACCCTTTATGTGTTACCACTAACTTTCCTTTTATTCCAGCCAATGGCCGGTAATAGGAGGACTCTGGCTAACAACCGTTGTGAAGATCAGTGTGATGATTTTAATAATGAGATGCCCAATCCAATGGGAGTGGGAATCGCCAACTTTTTCACGCTTCTCTCTCAGCTAACTCAAGTTTTTAATAGAAACACGGGTCAAGAGGAATGTTCAACCCCCCCTAAGAAGGAACAAGTCACTATTGAGAGATTCAAGAGGCAAAGGCCTCCTACTTTTAGTGGATCATCTGATCCCACGATCGTTGAACAATGGATCAACTCCATTGAAAAGATCTTCTCCATCCTTCAATGTTCTAAACAAGAGAAGGTTTTCCTGGCTGCTTATCATATGGAGGGTGAGGTGGATAAATGGTGTACGTTGATAAAAAATATGAAGCCTGAGGAGGAGATCGAGGCTTTGGAATGGAAGGAATTCCGGAAGATGTTTTTTGATAAATATTTTCCGTGCACCCTCCGGGTTAAGATGGAAAGGGACTTCCATTCCCTCAAGCAAAAAGATGAAGAATCTATGGGAGCGTACGAGGAAAATTTCACAAGGATTTCACGATACGCTTCCGGAATTGTCGTTACCCCCGAATTCAAGGTTGGCCGCTTCTTTGGTGGGCTAAAGCCTAGCTTGCGGAAAGAATTAGCGATCTGTGACTTCGACACCTATGAGGAAATTGTTCGATCTGCCCTCAAGTTCGAAATGGAGATCGGGGAATCACAGGGGTATCATGGGGACAAGAAGCATAAGGTGGACTTCAACGCTGGTGGTTCGATGGATAAATACAACGGCACTAAGAAGTTCCAGCACCCCACTTGCCAAAAGTATGGGAAGAAGCACCTTGGAAATTTCCTTAAGGGGACGAGAAAATGCTTCAGGTGTGGAAGAGAAGGGCACCTAGCTATTAACTGTTGGCAATAAGGAACCACGGCTGCAACAGAGGAGAGGAACGCTCCATTCGAACCTCAACGCGTTGTTCAATGTTATAAATTCAAAGAACCGGGTCATTTTGCAAATCAGTTCCCTAATTCAATGGTTATCCGAGGAAACCAACAACCTCCAAGACAGAAAGGAAGAGCTTTTTCCATCACTTCTACCGAAGTGAACCCTGACAACGAAGTGGTGACAGGTACGCTAGTTATTCATTAAATAATAGAGAACGTACTTTTTGATTCAGGTTCTACAAATTCTTTTATATCTCGAAATTTTAGTAGAACAATCCCAGCACCACCACAAATCATGGATGCAAAGATGTTGGTGAGTACGAAAAATGGGGAAGTCATTGCATCCCAGGAATATAAGTCCTCCCCTATTATCATCTGTGGACTGAATTTCCCGGCGAACCTCGTCATACTTCCCTTTGGTGTAATTTGATGCAATTCTTGGCATGGATTGGCTTTTCTTATATAGAGCCAACATAAATTGTCGGGAGAGGGAAATCACACTCCATATGGAGAATCGACCCCCGATTCTTTACAAGTGTCCGAAGGAAGATGAATCTCTTTTAGCTCCATCGTCTCAAGAATGGATATTACTGCCCTATGAGAACACGTATCTGGCCTAGATGATTGAGTCCAAAGAAAAAAACATCCTTGAAGAAATGCTTATAGTGAGGGAATTCGCGGAAGTATTTCCTGAGGAACTGTCTGGTCTTTCTCCAAGAAGAGATGTTGAGTTCTCAATTGAACATATACCTGGGGCGCTACCAATATCCAAGACTCCATATAGAATGGCTGTTGTTGAGATTGAAGAGATGAAGAAACAACTACAGGAGAATCTGGATAAAGGGTTTATACGCCCAAGTGCTTCACCATGGGGTGCACCAGTCCTCTTCATCAAGAAGAAGGATGGGACAATGCAGCTTTTCATCGATTATCGTGAAATTAACAAAATCACGATAAAGAACAAGTATCCACTCCCATGAATTGATGACTTGTTCGATCAGTTGTGTGGAGCACAATACTTCTCCAAGGTGGACTTCTGGTCAGGATATTATCAAGTAAGGGTGAAGAAAGAAGATGTCCCCAAGACTGCTTTTCGTACAAGATACGGGCACTATGAATTCATAGTAATGCCTTTCGGACTCAAAAATGCTCTAGCAATCTTCATGGACTTAATGAATAGATTCTTTAGAGATTACCTTGACAAATTTGTGGTAGTCTTTATAGATGATATTATAATATAATCCAAAACCAATCAGGACCATGAGGAGCATTTTGGAACTGTACTGGAGACTTTGTGCTAGGAGAAGCTCTATGAAAAGTACAACAAGTGTGAGTTTTGGTTGAAGGAGGTCTCATTCATGGGCCATATCATCACAAGCAATGGGATATCAATGGACCCCTCCAAAACAGATGCAATTGAAGGATCGTCGAGGCCAACATCGGTAACTGATATACGTATCTTCTTGGGGTTAGCTGGATATTATCGATGATTTGTGAGAAATTTCTCACAATTGTCCAACCCTCATACCAAGCTAACTTGAAAGGGATTAAAGTTTTCTAGGAGTGATGAATTCAAAGAAAGTTTCAAGGAGTTGAAAAGGAGGCTTATCACTGCACCCGTTCTCACTTTACCCACAAGTGGGGAACTTTTTGTGGTATTCAGTGATGCCTCAAAGAAGTGCTTAGGATATGTGCTGATGTAGAATGATAAAGTGATATCCTATGCCTCAAGGCAGTTGAAAATCCATGAGCGAAACTATCCAACGCATGATCTGGAGTTGGCGGCTGTGATCTTTGCCTTGAAAATCTAGCGGCATTATCTCTATGGAGGGAAATGTGAGATATATACTGACCACAAGAGTCATAAATATATATTCACACAGAAAGAGCTTAATATGCGCCAGATAATATGGATAGAGCTCATCAAGGATTATGACTGTTCAATACATTACCACCCTAGGAAAGCGAACAAGGTGGCAGATGCCCTAAGTATAAAGGATCCAGTGATTCTATCGATGATGAGAATTGAGAAGGATTCAATCATTTAGACTTGATGAAGATGGATGTGGGAATCATAAAGAAGGGAACATCATCAATCCTTTCACAAATGATTGCTCAAACATCTCTTTTGGAAAGGTTAAAGGATGCTCAAAAGGATGATGTGGGAATTCAAGGAAAAGTGGAAGCTATCAAAAAGATGAAATCCTTGGAGTTTAATCTTAATGAATAAGGAATTGTGCAGGTTGGGAAAAGACTATGTGTTCCATCAAGTCTGGAGCTAAAGAAGGAACTTTTGGATGATGCACATATTTCAAATTTCTATATTCACCCAGGGAGCACAAAGATGTATCGAGATCTCCGAGAAAACTTTTGGTGTGATAATATGAAGAAGGAGATCGTCGAATATACATAAAAGTGCCTGGTGTGTCAGCAAGTGAAGGTAGAGAGGCAGAAGTCTAAGGGGATGATGCAACCATTTCCCATTCCAGAATGGAAATGGGAGAACATCACCATGGAATTTGTCACCAGACTTCCGAGGAAATCTAAAGGAAACAATGCAATCTGGGTTTTTGTGGATCATCTTACAAAGACTGCACACTTCATTGCTATTCGAGAGGATTTCTCTTTGGATCAACTGGCACGAATATATATCAGGGAAGTGGTAAGGTTGCATGAAGTACCACTATCTGTTGTGTCTAACCGAGATCCAAGATTCACCTCTAAGTTTTGGAAGAGTCTTCAACATGCTTTAATACTAAACTGAACTTCAGTATGGCCTATCATCCTCAAACAGATGGCCAATCCGAGCGGACTATCCAAACACATGAGGATATGTTGAGAGCGTACTCAATGGACTTTAAAGGAGGATGGGATCAACATCTTCCCCTGGTTGAGTTCTCTTATAATAAAAATTTCTACTCGAGCATCCAAATGGCACCATATGAAGCCCTGTATGGGAAAAGGTGCAGAACACCGGCATGTTGGGATGAGGTCAGTGAACGTAAGCTGCTTGGACCCGAAATGGTCGAAGAAATGGTATAGAAGGTGAAAACCATTCAGCAACATATCAAGGCAGCCCAGAGTCGATAGAATAGTTATGCAGATAATCGTCGACGAGACATTGAATTTAAAGTTGGAGAAATAGTGTTTTTACGCATATCTCTGTGGAAGAAGGTCATGAGGTTTGGAAATAAAGGGAAGTTCTGTCCAAGGTACATCGGCCCCTTCGAGATTCTTGATCGTGTTGGGGCTGTGGCCTATCGACTAGCACTTCCACCTACTACGGCCAAGGTGCATGATGTCTTTCATTTATCCCTCTTAAGGAAGTACATACCGGACCCTTCACATATACTCTCTTCCTAGGTGGTACAATTGGAAGATGATCTTTCTTATGAGGAGAAACCAGTGAAGATCTTAGATCATAGAGAAAAAGTTCTATGAAATAAGACAATGCCTCTCATCAAGGTGTTATGGAGAAACCACAAGTTTGAAGAAGCAACTTTGGAGTCAGAGGATATGATGAAGCTGAGTTACCCACATTTTTTTTAGTGTGGGAAAAGGAAAATTTTGAGGGCGAAATTTCTTAAGGGGGGAATATTGTAACGACCCAAAGTTTCATTAATGGAAAATCCCTCTTGATCCAGTTAAATGTCTCTTTATAAAAAAATGATTTTATAAAATTTCAACTTCTTTGGTTTTATGTTATGAATTGTGACAATTGTTAATATAGTCATTGAACAGTGATCACATGATTAGTATAAATATAAGGCTTTAACGAACCCAATTTTACTCAGAAAAAGGAAGAGATGGCCTCATCTAGTAGAATTGCCCCATACGATGCCCATTTGTCGGAACTCGGAAAATAGGTGGCATCCTTGGTCTTCGCCCTTGACCAATCCCAAGCCGAGCTTTATTATTTCAAGCTCTAATGTGACCGTCTACCAGAAAAGTGGAAGTTGATTAAAATTACCACTCGAGCGATCCTATCCGAGCCACCCCAAGAGTCTGTCACCATCGCACACCTTACCCTTAGGTCTTATGTAGCTGTTTTAAGTGGTTATGTAAAAAATAAGTAGTACTATGTTCATGTACATTATTTTGTTTATATAATAATGAATATTATTTCTAGTCATTTTTGATACATTATAAATTGTTTTTAAAGCACAAATGGTGTTTTTTAGTTATTATTTAATTAAGAAATCCATTTTATTAAATTAAGGGATTTTTGAATTAAATAATATTTTAATAAAATAATAATAATATTATTATATTAATTTTTATTAAATATAAATGATCTTATAATTTTATGAATGCAATTAAAATTTTATATTAAGGTTTGAAATCCATTTCTGTCAAAACCCGTGAATTTTCGATAAATGTTCGTTTTTATTTTAAAAGTGAAAATTAACATATTTAGAAATTTATTTAGATAAAATAAATTTTATTTCTGGAATCAGGACGTCGAAATTATCCAACGGGGAATTTTTCATAATTTTCTGAGACAGTCAAATTTTTGGGTAAAAATTAAATACCATTTAAATATATAATGTGATTTATGACATCATAATGACCCAATGGTGATGTAATAAAACACCATAATCCTTATGTTCGGCCAATATATGTTTTATCATTAAAATAATGAGGTTTTGGGTTTGTTTGACTTAATTTTCAATGCATTAATGAACCCCTCATGACATATTCAACACTTTTCCTTTTTAAATTAATTTCCATGGGAGTGTGACTCACCTCCACTTAAGAAACCCTAATATTTTAATACGTTCGGACCTTGGCCTTTTAAAATATTGTTTTCCTCTTTCTTTTTCCAGATACCATGGGCAAAAACCATGGGATGGTTTTTGGTTTGGATTAATTTAATATAAGGGGTCCCAAACCTAAATAATAAAGATTTCTCTCACCTTTCCTATATAAACCCACCCAATCTCCCACTTCCTCCTCACTAAAACCTTTTTTAGTTCGTCCAACCTCTTCCCTACTCTCTCTAGAATCCTCCAATGGTGACCCAAGCTCCCAATAAGCCTCTCATAAGCCTCTCTCTAGCCTTTGGAATCACACTTCCATGTAAGGGTTTTTTTCTTCCTTTCTCATTTTTTTCAATATTATTTAAGTTGTATTTCCCTTTTAATTTCAATTATGAATGTTGGGGTATGGTTTAGCACCTCCCCCATACATCCCTCTTATTGTTTGAATTATGGGATACCCCTTTCTCTCTCATTAAATGCCTCCCATGTACACCCGTTACTATGCCGAAATTCTGAAAAGAACTTTTCTCTCTTCTTTTACATTCAAGCAATACTTTTGTATCGTGAATCTAAATTCCATTTCAATTGTTGGGATATATATCTATATGACCTCCTTACTATCCATTACATGTAAATATGACGAGGTACCCCTTTCTCTCTCATCAACCTTTTTTATGAATTCTTATTTCACGCTGTTACGCTGCTGAAATCGCACCAATTCTCTAAGCCAATGTCATTGTGTAGTGAATACCATGCCCATTTCTCCATCAAGGGTATTCACCTTTATGCACATCTACTTATTGATTTTAAAGATTCATGTATTAATTCCACATTACTTTATTGTGGAATAAATGATTATGTTTTATGAATCCATGTTTTATGATCCACGTGGCACACTTATGCATGAAATGAAATGTTTAAGAAGGGTGCGCCCTTATAGCGCTCCAATGCATTGGGTAAAGTGTAGTATCATGATACATCATGTGCAATGATTGTTGACTCATGCTAATTCAAGTGAAACTAGGGTTTACTCGTGCTTCATGTGAAATGAGGGTTTACTCATGCTCCATGTGCAATGAGCCTTGGCTCATGCTAATTCAATGATAAGTGTTATTGCCACATTTCCATGTTATGATTATCATGCTTTATCATGCCTTTATGTTCATGTTTATCTTATGTTCGATAGACATGCCTATTGCCTAACATGTATTGTACTCCTCTTGTTATTCCATGTGTACTTCCTTACTAGGCTTTATATCTCACCCTTTTTTATGCATGTCCTCAGGTTATCCTATGAAATTCTAAGTACGAGGGAATGTAGTAGTCATGTAAAGGAAGTTTTCAATAAAGACGTTGTATTTCATGTTTTATGTTTTTATGTAATGATCATAATCCCCAAAGACACTAAACCTCTCGATCTTATTTGTTGTATCAAGTGACGTTTTATGTAATAAATCATGTTTAAGTTGTAATAAAAATAAGGGTTGTCATAAAATATATATGAGATAAAAATTAATAAAAAACTCCACTTGGTACTTACGAAATCTTCATCATATTGTATTCATTATTCAAAGACATTATGAGCTAGTATAAGTTTTTAAATCAATATATACTCAATTGGTTTCTTGTAATTGAATTGTATTTTCATTATTATTTTTTGTGATCCATAATTTTTTGGTTTAATGGTTTTTCTTCATCAATGAAATTTATTTATTAGTTATACCTTTGTAAAAGGTACATGTTTGTAATCAGGTTATGACAGCCCTTTAAAATTCATTTATTGTTCTGGATATTTTTCACTATAAAAATATGGTTGTAATAGGGTTATGACAACCCTTCAAAATTTAGGTTTTTTTAGTTCTTAATATACCTATCAAGTGCTGGATAAGTGTGAGGAGAAAACATTGGATATATTTTTTCTGAACTACTGAAAAAAAAACTTATTTTTTTATTATTACCTATTTAAATTTTCTATTGTCTCTGCCATTATATAAATTCACACTTCCCCCATTGACACTCAGTAATATCTATTTGTGTCCCTAAAACTAAAACTTCTTAAATTCCAAAATAATAATCCTATGATGTCAAGATATATGTACCATAACATTATAAATAGGAACAAGCTAAAAATAAACTACCCATATATCCAAAATTTACACCATGGTGAGAATTTATAAAAACAAATATTTATTTCTGGACAAAATATGACATGTTTTACTTCTATATTATGCCTCTATGGTAAATTTGATAAGATGTTCATGTACTATCATGGGTTTTCTTTTCTAATATCAAAATACATAACATGTACTTCATAATTAATGACATGTAGAGTTGCCTATGATTGACAACTAATACTATGGGAACATGATGACGGTTCTTACCAGATACACATGGTGTCCCCATGAAATACAAAATGTATATGAATATTGGGAAACATGAAATTTACAACAGTGAATTTCAATCCACAACCAATTTACAATAAGTGCATTCTAGTGGCACACATTGTGTCAAATTATCTCATTGGTTGGGAATTTACATGAATATATGTAAATGTGCGAAGTCAGGAAATACACAACATGTGACCCTTAGTAAAATACCTGGAGAAATTTGTAATACCATGTAAATTGTATCATTATAGCTCAAAAAGTTTACAATTTGTAAGGAAAATAATTAAAAATAAGTGTAGTCATGAATTCTATATCTGTTGTGTGTCTTACTCCAAGATTCATGACACCTCCTCTGTATCATATCATGTTTCTCATGTAACTTCATCTCAACACCCCTGAAATTTATATCTCACTTCACTAGAGTGATTTATGATCATCACTCTACATTCTGGTTATCCTCACCAACACCTATACTAAGGTAACATAAAAAACTAATATCAATCACATTCATAATTCCCCATGCCCATGAGCACCTCCCACCACCTCACACCCATAATTGGCTTTTTTGCTTGGTTCCCACTTTTCCAAAAAGTGTATTTTAATAAATTAAAAAAAAGGATTTTAGGATTCACTCATTTTCATTCTTCATATAAGGTCACCAATAATCGACATTCATCATGTGATATCAATAATAGTTCAAGAGAAAAAATATTAAAAATAATTATAATGTAGTTATTAATCAATATTTTTCACTTTATTAACCTATAATTGATAAAAAAACAATCTATTGATGATAATTCCATTAATATTTATCATAAAAAATATTTTTTAATTAATTTCCCTTAATAAAATACTTAAATTAATGATGATATTTTTATTAAAAAACTAATATTTAAACAAGGCATGATCTCTTCATATAAAGAATTTAATTATTAAAAAACCCTTTCATATTCAAGGAGGATATCAATATATTAATAATTCAATTTAATATTATTTTATAATATATTATCAATATAAAAATAATATATAACATTCAATGAAATTAATTTGGAATGTAAAACTCTATTATTATATGACATAAAAATTTATTCTAAAGGAACATTGAAAATTTATTCCAATATTATTTTATTGAATATATAGGCTAGTATTATTATAAAATTCTATTATAAAGGACATGGAAACACATGTATAATTAAATTATGATTGAGATAAATGTTGATCCTAAATAATCAAGGAAGAAAGAAGAAATAAGTGTTACCAAAAAGAATAAATTATTTTTCTTATAGAAACTTTATTTTCATCTTTTAATCTTATGTGTTTATCAACAAAACACTCAATCAAGGTCGAATTCCTCATTAATTATTGTCCACTGTACCAAATCACCACATCCAATTGTTTTTTCCATTATGAAATATTAGAGGGGATTATGTGAAATTTTCATTGTTGGAAAAATGATTAGGGAGGATTAAAAGAATAATGTATTTGTTTAATGTATAGTATTTATTTTACCATTTTATGATAATTTACATAGTTAATTTTTAATAAATTTCTGGTAAAAAGTATGAAACTTGTTGATCCAAGAATAAAATAGTATCATCCAGCCACCAAGTTAGCCAATAAGGGTTCAGCTGACCAAGCCAACCACTAAGAGGGAAAATCTAGTCGGAAAGGGTGTGACGCCACACTGAGGGGACCATGCATGTATAGATTGTGACCCATGGGGAGGAACCTGTGCTTACCCATAGGTGGGTGAAATTATTCTCAGTCCACAAAGTGTGACGTGGCCCATTTATTTTCAGTGAAGTGTGTAATGGGAACCTATCCCCATAGCTGCCTAGTAGACTATTGATTCAGTGTGTTTCATTATAAATGATTTTATCCTCAATATGCGCTTCTAATATGGGGAAAATATTATGTGAGGTATTTTTCTACTCAATAATAACCCATCATTATGCATTGATTTCTTGTGACCCACCCTCAGACACATCCCACTTCCATCTCCACTTCTCGACACCAACAAAATCGAACACCTTCCATCGTCTATGATCACCGGATAACACTATGGATTACACTAGAAATGTTATCTCTTTAATCTAGCACAACATCCAACACTTGGGACCGCTATGGAAGACCTTTGAGGCCATATATGATCCCCAAGAATTTCATTTTGAGGCATCATCCATCCACAATGATGTTAATATAATTTTATGAGCCTCAAATACTACCCATAAAATGAACCAATGGTTGGCATTTGAGTCATTTTCCCTAAAAAGAACAAGAATCTTCATTCACTATAGTCAGGATATGATGATCCTAAAATAACCATTCATATAAACTAGATGTTCAACCCTTATAATTGAGAAGTTATTTCACAATGTTCATTCATGATGTTCACAACATTCACGAAGAATAATGCATTCAAAAAACACTACATCATCACAGAATAACTACTAATCACCTAACTCCTTTTTCTGAGATACCTATGCATCGTTCTAGGATATGAATGTCTTTTCATGATTCTCAGGATCATATTTAATACCTTATTAATGAAGCATTCATCCTTCTCGAATTCATACCAATTCATCATTTTCTCTAAAAAAATTCATTTAAAATGAAGTGGGGCATCAAACTATTTATTGAATCATCCCATTGTGAAGCTCCCATTCCCCTAGAATATTTTCAATGAACCTCCATATTAATTTTTTCATAGATCATTCATTCATGAAGCTTTAATAAATGTTATCAGGTTTGTGAAAATTATCATAGTTCTGATGAACACCATCAACTCATTGTGAACTCGTGATTCATTTCATTGTCACGAAGAACATTATATTTCTATCACATGTTCGTGAAGCTCCATACCTTCAGGAATCTCGACCTGCTGAGAAAATAAATCTTCATGAAACCCATTAATCTCAAAACCTATTCCTTTAACATATTTTAGAATATAGAATTCCATAAAACTAGAATTCATGGAGCCTGATTGATCCTAAAAAATTTGACAGCAACAATTTTTCAAACACTGGGAAATGACACCACCTCAAACACTGTAGTAGAATTGTACTATAATATCACTTGCATTGAAAAAACTCAAATCAACCAAGTGTGGATTGAAAATAATAAAAAAATATGATCTATTTCCAGTAATAATAAAACCATAGTTCCAAATTTCTCCTCCTATGGGTTTGTTGGAAACATTTAGATAAATTCTATAAATCATCAACTACTATCAAAACCAAAAAGGAGAGAAACAACTCTTCCAACTCACTATGTCTACGTGAGCAATGATTTGTGTATAAAACAATAAGGGAGGCATGAATTGGGTTGTCATAATTTTTAATGCATAAATATTTCCCAGCTAAACTCTATGAAAAAATGAAATATTTCCTCAAATAACATAATTCTAATTGTGTCATATAATTATTGAATAATGATTCCTCATAACACCAAATTCTCAACAGGTCACAAAAGAATAGAATGATTTTTAAAAATCCTACCACCAAAAAACATTTCAAATGTTGAATTTCTCATTTCTTTTCTTTATAAAGAAACCAAAATGAAATGTATTTGTACACGTATAGCTCAAACCAGACTCCCCTAGATCGTATATCCCCTGTAAAACTATATCAATCATACAAATAGGTTATGGAAATTAACACAAACGTGAATAGGGGACCAAACGTAACCTCCTCATACATTTGTAGATGGTTGAAAAACAAGGTTAAACCTATGTTTCTCAAATAAATGTGTTTTCAATGGCTTAGTCAGAATGATCAACAAAAGTTAATCAGTTCCAACATGCTTTATTTTAATCACACCTTGTTCGGATTTTACCTTTATGAAGTGATATCTAATCTCAAAAAAAATTATACATGTACTAAACCAGATTCATCATACAATTGATTATGATATTGTTGTCTTAGTGAATAACCATTGGATATTTATTCTCATCACCAATACCATCCAGTTATCGTTTCATCCATAATACCTGAGTGAAATCATTTTTAATGTTTATGTACTCTAGTTGATTTGTAATAAGAGATGTCATTTAATGATTCTTGCTCAACCATCCCACATTTTAATTGTCAATAAATAATTCTCTACCACTTGTGGAATTTCTACCCACCATATATCCATTTGAGTAACCATAAAAATTTTGCTAATTAATAATCTTTTCATTCAGTAAATTATAATCCAAATTTTTAATTTCCTTGAGTATATCTCATGATTCTTATATCTCCTTCCAAATTATCTTCATTCAGATTACATTTAAATCTAGATTCTAATCATGTTGAAAATATGGTATATGGATATGTCCAAGTCAACTATAATAATCTTCCAATGATTCTTCTTTGTATGAAGGGATCCACAGAAGTCTTATCATAATTATTTACAAGTTTTTTTCCCAACAACAATCTGATTTGGTATTGTTTTAGAGTCATAAATGTTGAATTTATTCATAATATCTCTTTCATTTTTTTCTAAAAAATTAAGTTTTTATCCTTCTTTTTAATTACATTCACCAATTGTAGTATTTGAGTTCCCCAATCAAAGACATTTCAACTTCTAATTTCTAGTGATTAAAAAAATATTTCACAGGTCCTTGCATTCTTCCACCAAAAATAATATCATCTACATACCCCAGCACTATAAAATGCTCATTTTGAAATTTATTCACATAGTGATTATGGTCAAAACCTCTTATTTTAAAATTTAGGTTCTTCATATAATCACTTAGTTGAGAATGCAACCCTCATAGTGCCTACTTTAGACCATAGAAATCATTTTTTAATCTATAAAACATATTATAATCATTTCTAATAAGAAATCCCACTGTTTGACCAATTTAGACATCTTCTTCATGAAATCCATTTAAGAAATTCATTTTCACATCCATCTTATAAACCTTGTACTTTCTCTGAATTTACAAGACATAGAAAATCCCGATCCACTAAATTCTAGCTATTGTAGAAAATGTGACTTCAGCATCAATGCCTTCAATCTGTGCATGGCCTTTACATAAGTAGTGATTCTTATTTATGATCACATTTGCAATCTCATTGATTTTTAATAAAGATCCACTTAATTCCATTCAAATTGAGATTTTAGGGTCTCTTGAAAATTTCTCATGTATGGTTCTTGTCAATCTAGTCTAGTTCATCATTCATGGTGTAAACCCTTGATTCATCCTTCACTTATTCTATAAATTAGGTCAGTATAAAAATTGATAGGATGGAATATTGTGCTTTATTACTCATTATCCTTGCCTATGTGGGTGCGGTCAACCTAGTTTTTTTTCCAAGCCTTCCATCATTTCTTCATTTTAATTTATCCCTTTTCCTCTTAAATCTGCACGGTATTTATGGTTTTATCTTCAATGATCCTGAAATTACTTCTTTCCAAACTTCTTCCATGATAATTATTATAAAATTTTCAAGACTTACTCTATTAAATATCCAACGAATATTCAATCAACTACAACATCACATTACATTCCTTTATTACCTTTGTTTTAGATGAAACATTTGTTTCTAAAAAAATTAAAATAATTCAAAGAGAGATTCATTCCATACCATAACTCATAGGGTTTCTTGGCTTCTCCATAAAAGATTCATATTCTTTTTGTAGTGTAAATTGCTACATGGACATTACCTTTCTTATAATTATGAGATATACAATACTCAATCAACATAGTTTTATCCATATTATTCCCCTATAGACATATGCATTCAACAACAAAATTTTCCTGTGTGGTTCTCACCATAGCCACAGTAATATTTATTTCATTTTTTTCAAAGTAATTTTCAAATTCAAAGGATGTTTATTCTCATACATTGTCATATAATAGAAACTTGATTGTGCAACCAGTTTCATTCCCAACAATTCAATGATAACTCTTTATGAAATCAATCCATTTTTGTTTCATCTTCATAATCAGTACACATTCCATTACACTATAATCATCAATAAAATTAATGAAGTACATTTGTCCATACGTATTAGCCACATTTATTAGACCAAATACATTTGTGTAGATGAGATCAAGAATATTAGATTCCTGTTTTTTATTAATCTGATATAAATTCTTGGCTATCATTCCTCGCAAACAAGCATCATAACTATTTAATCATTCATTATTCAGATTGAGAATATTGATAAATATATTTATCTTAGATATCTTTTCCATGATTTTTTATTTATGTGACCCAACCTCCTGTGATTCAAATTATTTTCTTCTTCAACAATTAAGTAAAATATTGTTGGAAAAATTCTTCAAGGCATCCTCTTGGTGTTTTTGGGTGTCATGGTGTTTGTTGAAAAATCAAGATGAATTAAAATGAGTATAGTTTATGTTTTCTGAAGAAGAATTTTAATGGTGATGGTGTTTTGGAGTTCCATGAAGGGATTGGTTCATAGAATAGATCATAAACGATAGAGGAAGGATGGTTTGTAGGTGGAGTGGTACGTAGTAAAGGAAATACCACATCTAAAGTTTAAGTAAAATATATTAGAGGATTTTCAGCTCTATTTTCCTATATATTGAGTGTTAATCGCATCGTTACGTAGAAAAAATTTTTAATAAGAAACCATTTTTCTCTATGAATTAGGATGAGTCTAAAATTAGTTCACATGAAATGTCTACAAAAGTGATTTTACGAGGCTCTATAGCTCGAAAAAGAAAGTGTTCTCTGGAGGATAAGTTGGTCAATGGAATAAGAAGTTCATTGAAGAATAAATTCTATACATGTAGAAGCAGAAAGAAGAGGTAGTACGTAGAAGAAGTATGCAGAACCAGCACGTGGAAGTGGCATGTGGAAGTCGTACGTCGAAGCTGTATGCGGAAGAGGTAGGAGGAAGTGGTAGGAGGATGCAGTAGGCGAAAGCGGTACGGGGAAGTAGTAGGCTAAAGTGGTAAGTGGATGTTGTATGCGGAAGCTGTACCGGGATGCAGTAAGCAGAAGCGGTACGTGGAAGCGGTACGTGGAAGTGGTACGGGGAAGAGGTACGTAGAAGCAGTACACAGAAGTGGTATGCGGAAGTGGTATGGGGAAGAGGTACGGGGAAGCAGTATGCAGAAGCGGTGCGTGGAAGTGGTACGCCGAAGCGGTACGCGGAAACGGTCCGTGGAAGCGGAACATGGGAGCGGTACGTGAAGCGGTACGCAGAAGCGGTACGCGGAAGCGGTACGCAGAAGCGGTACGCGGAAGCCCATGGAAGCGGTAAGCAGAAGCGGTATGCGGAAGCTGTTCGCGGAAGCCCATGGAAGAGGTACGCGCAAGCGGTACGCGAAAGCCGTTCGCAGAAGCGGTACGCGGAAACCGTACGCGGAAGCGGTACACAGAAGCCGTAAGTGGTACGCGGAAGCGGTACGCAAAAGTCGTAAGTGGTACGCGGAAGCGGTACATGGAAGCGGTACGGGGAAGCCGTATGGGGAAGCCGTACGGGGAAGCGGTACGCGGAAGCGGTACGCGGAAGCGGTACGCGGAAGCGGTACGCGGAAGCGGAAGCGGTACGCGGAAGCGGTACGCGGAAGCGGTACGCGGAAGCGGTACGCGGAAGCGGTACGCGGAAGCGGTACGCGGAAGCGGTACGCGGAAGCGGTACGCGGAAGCGGTACGCGGATGGGGTACCCGGAAGCGGTACGCGGAAGCGGTACGCGGAAGCGGTACGCGGAAGCGGTACGCGGAAGCGGTACGCGGAAGCGGTACGCGGAAGCGGTACGCGGAAGCGGTACGCGGAAGCGGTACGCGGAAGCGGTACGCGGAAGCGGTACGCGGAAGCGGTACGCGGAAGCGGTACGCGGAAGCGGTACGCGGAAGCGGTACGCGGAAGCGGTACGCGGAAGCGGTACGCGGAAGCGGTACGCGGAAGGGGTACCCGGAAGGGGTACCCGGAAGCGGTACGCGGAAGCGGTACGCGGAAGCGGTACGCGGAAGCGGTACGCGGAAGCGGTACGCGGAAGCGGTACGCGGAAGCGGTACGCGGAAGCGGTACGCGGAAGCGGTACGCGGAAGCGGTACGCGGAAGCGGTACGCGGAAGCGGTACGCGGAAGCGGTACGCGGAAGCGGTACGCGGAAGCGGTACGCGGAAGCGGTACGCGGAAGCGGTACGCGGAAGGGGTACGCGGAAGCGGTACGCGGAAGCGGTACGCCGAATCGGTACACCGAAGCGGTACGCCGAAGCGGTACGCCGAAGCGGTTCGGTATGCAGAAGCGGTACTAGGAAGTGGTACGCGGAAGCGGTGGGTTGAAGTGGTACCAAGAAGTGGTATGGGGAAGCATTATGAGAAAGTGGTACATAGAAGCGGTACCTAGAAGTGGTATGCATTGGAAGAGGTGGAGGCAGTTCGCGGAAGAGGTGGTCCATGAAGAATATGCACAACGTGTTTCATAGAAGAAGCATGTTATTCACAAAGGGACTTAAAAACTTCACGAATTTAATTGTTTTAACTAACAAATTCGTTGAAAAGTGGATTTCATCTACGAGTGAAAAAGGGTCTTCAACAGAGCATCTACCCACAGTTGAGTATGCATTTGTTCATGAAAATGAAGGGACCTACTTGTCCATGAATTCGGACTAGATCTTTTCTAAGAGTGGTGAGAAAAATAAGAGGAAGACAGTCACCCATTTCACCAGTTGTGATCTATAGAATGACACATAGAGAGTGACCCTTGGGAATGTTGTGAGAAGACCCTAAATCTTGTAAAGGCAATGAGCATGGGAATAGATACGATCTAGCATGAAACCAGTAATTATAAGCGAGATTTAGTGGATTTGGTACATCGGCACATCACCATTGTATTCTCCTTGTGCATTGCCCAGTTAGGGTGAACCAATTAAAAATGATGTGTTCTTTTCATGATAACATTTCTAATTATGCAATTCTATGGGAGTAATAGAGATGTTCATTTTGTTTAATGACAAAACAAGATCTAAAGGTGTAATAATTTTAATATATCATACGCTGATTCACCCCCCTCATGGTATTTGACATAGTGGTCCTAACAATTGGAATTATATTGAAAGGATGAAACTCAATGGCTCTCTTTGAGTAGAAACAAATAGAGGTATTTAATCATAAAGGGATTCTAATTATTGATGGGAAAAATTTCATCAATGGAAGAATCAGATGCACCATTACTGCCAATCATTAGTGATGGATGTATTTACAACATCTATTCTTGGAATATCAACCAATATAGATAGTAGTGCTTTATTATATGTTGACCGAATTGAATTGGATACTAATGGTGAAGAAATCTATGCTTTAGGGGATCTATATAAAAAGAAATTTATATAATGGTGAGGTCTTGTAATTCATCACATGCTATGTTGGAATGGTTTCTTAATATTTATGGTCCAACTCAAATGTTAGAGAGAAAAAGTTTTATGATCTTTAGAACAAATGTGAGGATCTGAGAAATCACCCTAATGAGTTTTTTGATACATTATTTGATCGGGTAAATGTTATCATAGAAGAAAAGCATGGTCTCAGAGATATTATTGATGATTTAAAGATTATCAAGTATGTCTTGGGAAAACATCCTTCTAGGTTTAATTCGAAGGATTCACTATTGTAAGGAAATGATTTGTAGGATAAGCCAATGGATAACTTTTATAGTACACTTGTTTCAAATAAAATGAGAAATGAAGATAATGATGTTGTGGAAGAGGGTAATTCTAAATATGTGGAATTCAAGTCCATGAAGAATCTTATATTGATGATATATATGTTTTGAGATCCAAAAAAATTAAATCTAACAAAGTGGTTCATGATGAAAAAATATATATGTCATAGAAAGAATATGATAATTCTGAGCTAAATGAATAAATTGAAAAACTAAAGTCTTCAACGCTAGAAATCTCATAATAGATTGTAGTATACATGCTAAAAATTGATGAAAAGAAAATAGAAATTAATAGTTTGACTGAAACTGTAAAAGATCAAATCAAATGTATTGAAGAACTTGAATAAGAAGTTTTTGGTCTACGACGAAGTGTTAAGGATCCAAAAAAATTATTGACTCATAGAATAACATCCTGAAAATAGATAACAAAGGTAATAGAAAAGATGAATGAGGAGCATAGTTTTCCAATAGAATAAAAGAAATTGTCAAATACAAATGAAAATTCTATTTTGAGGCATGATTGAAAACAAAAAGTAGTAACATTTGAACATAAACTATAAGCACCCACTCTGAAATTGAAGATTTATTGGTTATAAAGCTGATTTTGAAGATTTGAAGAACCTAAGGGAAAACCGGTGGTTTATTATTAACACACAAGAATGTACTCCACATACAATTCTATTATTGTGGAGATATGGGAAACTCACAAAAAAATCCATTGAAAAGAGGTACGAAAGGAAACAAGTCCAGCAGAGGAAATGATACAAAGTTGAATTTTCCATATCATCATCTGATGGTCACTATTTTAGGTACAAAGGATTCGGACACATTAAATGATATTTCTCATTGACTATACAAATGATTGTACCTATGAAAAATGAATTCAGTCATAAGAAGCGTCAAAATGTATCATCAAATGAGCTAAAAATTCTTAATCAATTTCCATCTTTATAGGATAAAGATGGTCTTTCATACACTGGGGAAGGTCAAGATTATCCATCTCCATAAGGTATTAAGTGAAATAAATTGATGAAAAATTAGAATATAGTGGAACATGTTGTGGTTGTAGAAATTTATATTAAAGAATCACACTTCACTGGTATTTGGATTATTGAATGCGGATGCACCACTCATTTGACATGTAATATAGATATGGTGACCAGAATCAAGTATGGTAAGGATGGGTTCATAAGATATGGTAATTATGAAGTCCTAATGATTGTTGTCTCAAGAAAAATCCATGTTTGGGGGAAAAGACATGAGACATGTTGATGTCTTAATTATTGAAGGTCTCCATTTTAAATTTCACTGTGTCAATCATCTATTTGACATAAGATATTTTCTAAAATTATTATATAAATTATGTATCATCTAGAAAAAAGATGGTGCAATTCTTTTTCAAGGAATGCATATGTTTTAAAATATCTATCATTAGAGTAGAGAAAAAAATATGTGCTTTCAATCCTGTGAAGAAGGAAACAAGTTGTGGAATAAACGTCTTGGTCACATGATCCAAACATCCTTCGAGGATATGGTCAAATATTTTGATGATCAAGATCTCCCTATATTATCATGTGATAATACACATACATTTGATTCCATCTAACAAGGGAAGACCATTCAGAAGACATATAAGGAAAAGGAGAAAAGGTTAATAATATTTCTTGAGTTGGTTCATATTGAAGTGTGCGGACCAATTTCACCAAGATCTATTGATGGGAGGAGATATATTGTTCTCTTTATTAGTGATTATAGTTGAATTTCATGGGTACTAATCATTACCCACAACTCTAAGGTGTTCTGTTGCATTGCAATATATCGATGGGAAGTTGAAAAGTAGCTATGTTGGAAAATACAGTAGATCTGAATAGATAAAATAACAATGTTCAAAAATAGAAAAGTGGAGGGTGTTCCCACGAAATAAGTTATAATGAATCATGTTTTAGTGGTTATAACTCAATAATTTAATTGAGTAGTTTAGAGAAGAAATCAGATTTCCCACAATATGGCCAGAATAACGATCATTGAGAATGTCCTTCAAGAGGAATTTTTTAAATAAGTCGGGATGACATCGGTGTAAACATTAAAAACATCATTTTTATTTTTGAAAGAAGAGAAGACTTCATATGAGATATAGTATAGAAGGAATCCATTGTTTTTGTACTATTAAATCTTTAGAAGTTAGTGTTTCATTCTCAATAAGGTGAAACATAAGATGTTTAAATCTTGTGGAGATGAACGGATTTTTATTGGAATTTCAAAGATTATAAAAACATATAAATTATTTAGAAGTAATCTGAGAAAGGTTATTAAATTACCTGGTGTAAATAAAGAAGATAATTAGTAGAATATTCTTCAAAAATATGATCAGTCTTAGAAGGATAGTGACGAAAAGACAATAAGATTAGGTGATTCTCTAGTTCCATATATTGATTCATAAGAATATTGAGATAATTAATTGGATGAAAAAAATTATAATCTTCCAAAAATACAAGATAATGGCCAAAATTGATATAAAACAAATAATTGGTGATTAGAAAGTTCCAGTACATACATGGAGGATGCATACTCTACAGAAAGAATCATTCGTATCATATGTATAACCAAAATGTTTTGGTGAAGTATCTAGTGATGAAATAGGGTTCAGGCTATGAATGAAGATATTTATAAATAAAGAAGAGTCATACATGGAAGATTGTTTTGTGGCCAACAGACAAGAATTCCATCGTGATTATATAGGTCTTTCGCAAAAAATGAAAAAAATATGGAGTTGTGATTCAAAATAAGGCATGAATAGTGAGAAAAGGGTACCCCGGATATAGGGTATTGATGTTGATGAAACATGTGGACCTATTTAAAGGCTAGATAAAATTATATTATTCCTTACCATTATGGTGAAAATAAATTTCAAAGTTTTCCATATGCATGTTAAGTCAGCATTTTGGAATTTAGGTCTAGAAGAATAAGTTTTTATTGAGAATCTAGATGGTTTTATCATTCCTGAATATGAGAATACAGTATGTTAGTTGAAGAATAATTTATATTGTTTTATGAAAGCACCAAGTAAATGATATTCAAGGTTAGACCAGTTTTTGAAAAAGTTTATTTTTTATCATGGTGGAGTTGATTACAATCTATATTTTAACAATGAAAGTAATGAAAGGATGATGGTACTGGTATATATCGATGACATAATATTTGGAAGATGTGATGATGTGGAATGAATACAGTTTTTCAAACTCAGGAAAAGTGAGTTAAAAATGTTAATGATTACAGAACTGAAATTTTTTCTTTATTTACAGGTAAAGAGGTTAATTTCATTAAATATAGGGCGATTCTTTTAATCCCATTATACATAATAGTGACATGACTATATATTGTTTTTCCACATTTCAGGTAGTGAGGTATCAAATAAATCCCATTGAAATCCACATTCTTATAGTTGGAAATCATAATCGGTATATCAATGGCACATTAGATTTTTGAATGATTTATAATGACAATTCTCAGCCAGATCTATTACAATAAACATATGCAGATCGGGCCGGTTCAGAAGATAATAGTTAGTCAATTTTAGTAGGTTCTTCCTACCTTGGTGGATTGTGTATTTCATGGCTAATCGTGAAACAAGATTTCATTTGATTGAGAACCATAGAAGCTGAATATATTGCAGACACTCAAGAATGCATGAAATTATTGTGGATGAACCAACAGTTTGAAGATATTATAGTAGAAGTGAAATCTTTGATCACAATCCATTGTGATAATTCATGATCTATAAATATTAGAAAAAATACATTCCATCACTCAAGGACCCAAAACATTGAAATAAAATATCATTTTATCAAGAAGAAGGTGTAGCAAGGACTTGTTAAGTTAGAGTATGTACCTACAGAACTACATGTTTCAGACATTCTAAAAACATACTTACCTAAAGAAGAATTTAAGAGGAAATGAATGGATATTTGAGTTCATTCGACTCCTGCACATGAAAATGTGTTGGTGTGGGACCCATATCCATGATGTATGGTGTGTTTTTCTATAATTTATTTATGTGTTTTATTTACCCTATTAAATAAAAAAATGAATTGACCTGGTTCATTGAGAAAGGGGGAGAAATTGTTGGTATTAAAGGGAGAGAATGTCATAGTCAAGACACGGGGAGAAGCTGACAGGTGAAGTAGTGTGATAGGGGGAGTTGAAGCTGTTAGGGGGAGTGGTGATGTTGGGGGAGTATTAAAACTAATAATTATAGAAGTGATCGATCAACATATGCATATCATGATAGTTGAGGTTCGTGATGAATGCATAAGAGTGGTTTTGGAATGAAATAAAGTTATTCATTGATGAACATTTCATTATACTATAGTTTATTATGCCAAACATTTATCATATGTTCTTATATTATATATTGAGTAAATCCTTATTCTATATATTAATCATGAAAATAGAATGGTAGTTTAATATGTAAGAAATTATAATGAGGTATCAAAGAGAGAAAAGTTTTTCGACAAACCCAAAGGGGGATTTTTTTGGTAAAAATCCTTCAAGGAGGACTCCTAGTGTTTTTGGGTGTGATTGTTATTGTTAACATACCCATATGAAAAATAATATGTATTTTTCCTGATTGATGAAACTGGTTTTTAAAGATGATAATGATTTTTAGAGACGTGAAGGGATTGATTTGTGGAAGAGATCGAATGTAGTGAAGGGAAAACAATTTGGGGGAGGCGTTTTATGCAGAGAAGGATATACTAAACCATAATTTTAAGTAAAACGGATTAAAAATTTATCAAATATATTTACCTATATAACTAGCGCTAATACCATCATTATTTAGAGATATTTATCATATGAAATCATCTTTACTCTCAGAATTGGGCTAAGCCTGAAATTAGTTCATAGGAACATACCAAAAAAGTGTTTTTGTGGGGCTTTATAGCTCACAAAAAAAGTGGTCCACAGAGGAGAAGTTTGTCCATGGAAGAATAATTCTACAGAAGAAGGAATTCCACATAATCAATAGTTTTAAGCATAGGCAGTACAGTAAGGTAGTACGTAGAGTTTTTACGTGGAGGTGACATACAGAGGTAGTATGTAGAGGCGGTACATGGAGTTGGTACGCAGAGGCAGTATGCAGTAGCGGTATGTAGAGGAGGTTCGTGTAAGTAGTATAACGAGGTGTTACATGGTGGTAGAAGTAGAGTATGTCCACAGAAGATGTGATCCTCGAATTATTTGCACTATATGGTTCGTGGATGAAGCAGGTGGTTTGCAAAGGGACTTAAACCATTCACGAATATAATTTTCATTAACTAAATAGTTAGCAGATAAGTGGATTTCATATTCGAGTGAAATAGGGACTTCAAAAAAGAATATACCTATAGTTTAGCATACCTAATTTTATTCAAATTAAAGGACCAACACATCTATAAACTATGAGTGGATCCCATCTAAGGGAAGTGATAAAATGAAGAGTAGAATGGTGATCCTTTCCACTATGAATGATCTAGAGAAAGAGACATATGGAGTGAAACATGGGAAAACCATGAGAAGACCTTAAATCTTGTAAAGTATGTGAGACTAGGAATTGAATTTATATAGGTCAAACCTTGGAATTGGCATTGAGCTTTAGTGGATTTGGTACATCTCCACATTGTGGTTGTATGCTCCTTGGATGTATCCTAGTGATGGTGAACCAGGTTAAATTGTTGAGTCTTATGCTTTATTTCATTTATGTTCATATATTCATGCTGGAGTAAGAGAGTGGTGTGTTATGTTTAATTATGAAACAAGATATTATGTGGAAGTAATTTTAATCTGCCATACCCTAATTCACGCCCTCCAGTCTTAGAGTATTTGACCTAATGGAACTAAAAAAAATTCTCTTTACTATCATCTAAGTTTCAATTTTCATTTATTCTTTATCATTAAATTATATTTTTACTTATCTTCCCTTTAATAGTACAACCCTTTTGATTAAATGTAATTATCATCATAGAGTCACATTATTGAGTAGTAATTATTATATTATGACCTAAACTGTTCACATGGAGAACTGTAGTTTTCCTAGGCTCATCATTTTCTAGTTCTGTAATTCCAATACCTTTGATCATTAAAGAACCATAATTTTCAAACATAACTATTCTATGAACCCTTTTCCTATCAATATTCAATAAATCTTCATTTCCATTCATATGGGATGAGCATCCTCTATCCATATTCTAGGTGCTACGTTTCTAGGTATCTTTGAATGTTATTTCTAGAAGGTTGGATTTCTTTATTTTCTTCTTTTATTTCAATGAGATTCTTTATTGACTAGAGTATTATTATTCCCTTTATAATATATTTCCAATATTCATGGGTACATCATTCTCATGTGCTTCCTCTATATTATAATACATATTTTTCATAGTATCTCTTCTTGGTTGGCGGGTATTTACTTTTCTCTGAGTTCTGTAGGTATTGTTATAATCATTCATCTTCTTACAATGAATATATTTATGGTAACTGTTATAGTAGGGGAAAAAATAACCATATAAAATATTTCATCTATAAGATGATGGATATGGTCTTATTCTCCTTTGTTGACCTCTATGTGATTCCCCATTTAGATAAATCCTTGCCTCTTCAATGCAAGACAAGCTATAGCATAGAAAGAAACACAATTGAAATTTCATGAGCGGAAAAGTCTTATCACTTCCATTACTCCTAATGTACCCATATTTTGTATATTAATTTGATTTAAGATCCTCTCTAGAAACATGAGGATAATTTTCTGCTCTTTATTCAGTTTGATTTGATGATTTTTTGTCCAGACATGAGGTGTCATTGTGGTTTTCTGAACTTTATACTTCCATTTATCTTAGACCATCCTATTTCTAGACATTGATGTTTCAATATCACAACCAATTCCAATTTTTCCCATAATTTTGGATCTCTGATTATTCAAGGCCTTCTTTACACCTTCAAAACCTTGTTTATCTCTTCCTTGTAGATCTGTAACAGAGAATTTTTCAAGCAATAATTTCTTCTTTCTTTTCTCTGATTTTTATTCAATTTCTTGGTTAATTATTATATTGAAAACTTAGTCTTCATTCCCCTCAACTATCTCATAATTTTCCTCTATTCTCAATGAAAGTTCATCGATATCTTTTTTATTCTCTTACATCTTCGGCTTAAATTCCACAATTTCTTCAGATCTTTCAATATATATAGAATGTTCTATTCCCCTACTTCTAGTTGGCCAATATCTACTAAAAGTTTATCAACGCACTCTAATGAATATTCTAGAACATTTCAAATATTTGTTTTTCATTTTCATTGAAGGTAAATATTATCAATATAATCTTCATGTTTCACCTTGAGATCAAAATCACCAATTATCTAATTACTATTATCATTTAAAGGTTCATCCTTGTCAATAGTAGCCATTATGAATTATTCTATTTTAGATTTAAACTATATTTTATCATCCTCGAAAAATATAATTATCATCTTTTTCCTCTTTACAAACGAATTTCCCTCCCTATAATTTATTTTCAAATTTGAATTTCCCCTTTTGTGGAATCCTTTATGAGACTCCAGTATGATTTTTTATTCACTTTCATTATCATAGAACATCCTTGAGCACTAAGTGGCAATTTTACAAATTCTACCACATCAAAAATATTCAAGGGGAATATTTACTTCATATTAATTTTTCCTCTCTGGAATAACTTGGAGAAAATAGAAATAATCTCTTCTTCCTCAATATGATCATCAACACTATATCAAGAAACCTCAATTTTTTCCATGTATTAGAATTTCATATCTTTTCTTAAATGAATCACAGCAGCTTCTCATTTTACTCTCATTTCCTATTCCACAAAATACCTAGTATATCATCAATAGGATGTTGAGATAGATCCTTTTCCCCAAGACTATAAAAATTTTAATTATACATAGGTGGAAGCCCTCTCAATATTTTCATCCCAACATCAATGTTATTAATTTCATCACTAAGTCCTAAAATTTCACCATCAAATTCATTAATTCGAATAAAAAAGGTATATGTATTTTATTCAGGACGTATTTTTAAATCACTAAACCTATTGTGAAAAAATGGATTTTTTCATGATTCACATTGTTATCACCTTTGTATGTGATTTATATTTTTTCCCACATAGACATGGTTAAATTTCATCTCATCACCTTAAAATAGATTTAATTATATAGTGATATAGGAAGAGGATTCTTTATTATCAATCTACATCAATCATTTAATATTTTTTTTCAAACATAGACAGACTTGTCACATCAATGACCTAAATCCCCATAGTAGTGGGCAAAATAACATCTATCCAATGGTATCTCAGATAATTTATCATCTTATTATTCCAAATTAAGATGTTTCCTCCATTAAATACTGGGAAATATTTGACATTAAAAAATTATCTATGAAAACAATATAGGAAATATTTACGACAACAACTTGTATGTTCTGATACTACTTGTAGGACCCCCAAATAATATGACAATGGAGGGGTTAATCATAGTCTAAAATGATTCATATGAAGTGATGGATATTCTTCCCATGAAGGTAATAACTTTTTATACATATCTGATGGAATCATGTAGTATTCAAATATTCACATGCTGAGTGTAAATACCTCTACCCCAGTAGCCTAGTGTTTATGACAAGCCTTTTTAAAGTGGTGTAATAAATAAGGATAACTCATCCAAAAATACGTAATATTTTTTTATATTTAAAAAACTATATAAAAAACTAAGTTTTACATTAAAATTTAAAATTAAATATCACAAATAAACTCCATTGGAAATAGCCACAAACTCCTAGATCATTCCTACAAGTCATTTATTTTATACATCTTCACATCTTGGGGTTAAATAAAATAGAAGAAAGGTGTGACCTCATATGATAAATAAGGGTAAGTAATACAGTTGAATCTAATATAATCATAAATAATAAGGTAAGGTGAATAACTAAAATCGCATTCCTTTAAAACATAATATTGAGTATAAAATGGTGAGAATAAAATCTAATTAGATAATTCTATAAGTTATCACACGAGAAAGAAACATAAACATAAATATTCTAATAGTCAAATAATCACACGGATTACCATTTACTAATTTCATAATGAGGTAACACATAATGATGGACACATAAACCATTCCATCTATGCCACAACCAGGACATCTAAAAATAAATTTTCAAGGTATCGGCCAAATCCAATTCTAAAAATAAAATGGGAAAGGCATTGGAAAATTCCATATCTATTTCATCTCATGTGACCGACCCATGAATAAAGGGGCTATAAAAGGACTCTCCCATCAACTAATAAGTCCAATTCATTGCTCATATGATTGGTTTGAAACATAAAAACCATATACATAAGAAATATAAATAAATTACCCAAAACAGTGAACATAATCACTAAGCATTCTGAGTAATATAGTGAGTGGTATCAAGATTGAAAATACACAATTAAAATGATAATAAACCATTTAATAAAATATTATAAATGATATCATAAAATATCAATCCCAATTAATAATAGTATTGAACAAAGGGTGATGAAGTTGATGAAAAGTCTCTAATTAAATAATTGATAGAATCTTTAGAGAAAGACCCTTTTTACGTTAGAAAGAAGAATTATTTTGGAATATTCATTTCTAATTTTCATAACATCATATTATAAATAGGTATATCAAAGAAAAATGTGGAAATTGTTTGTTTTTAGGCATAAATGATGTCCAAATAAAATTATAACACGTAAAAAGTGTTTATAAGAACATTATAAAATGGATTATTCAGTGTGGTTTGAGGGAAAATATAAGAATCTTTAAAGTGGACAAAGGATTAATTGCTTTCATAGACCAAAAATGATACGATAGTTTTTTATGATAAACATAGTGATAATATAGAAATATTGTTGTCTTATACATATTATAGAGTGTACTAAAAATGGGTATGAAATTGGGAGGAACCCTCTAATCGGGATTTCTTATTTGGATGAATTGAAAAGGGAATGTTATTAAACAATTATTCTCCCATTTTTGAAAGATAAACAGATTAGATACAAGATTTTGGGTCATAAAAACATAATTTAGAATAATTATATTAAATAATTATGAATTTAATTATGTAAAATAGATTGGAAGTGTAACCCAAATTAAAAATGGAGGTTCAAGAAGAAACCCTTACCTTGTGTCTAGAAGAATTTTTCTCATGTACTTAACACCCTAGATAATCAAATTATATCCATTAATTAATTAATTAAGAACCTTATATATATATTTTCTTTTATTATAATTTTTTTCTGTTTTTATATACCTTTTTATGAATTTTAATATATAATTTCATTGTTCAGGAGCATTTTCTTTATTAGTTTTCATTACAATTTTACTTTTATACTTGTATAGAAAATCATTTAAAATAAGAATAATTTTCCATAATTGAAATTGTATTTTATTAATGAAATTATATAATATTAAATGTTCTTATATATAATTTTTTTTGATTTAAGGATGATTCATTAGATAGAAGATTAATGATAACCATTTCGATTATTTGGAATTTTTTTCATAAAAAATTAGTTTTGTTTTACTAATTAATATCATGTATATATAGTGGTTATATAACACTAAATAAGATATATAAAAAATATTTTAATATATTTTAATCTTAATAATGGTTTTATTACCAGAAATTAAGGTACAATGGAAAAATTTAAACTTGTCGTCCACGAAGTCGGTAAATCGACACCTCATGGACGATGTTTTCATTTGTAGAATAAAAAATGGAAGAGAAAATAATTAATGATTCATATAAAATTATTATAATAAAAATCTATAATATATAATATAATAGATTTATAATTAATGTTTGGATGGAGAAGGTTAGGAAAGTAAAATAAAATGAAATAAAGTGAAAAAAACAAAGTGAAAGGGTATTTTACCTCTATATTTATTATATATGAGAACCTCCTTAATAAAATTAGTTTTGGTCTTTTGATAAGACTCTAGCATCATGGTTTTGGGGAAGAGACTTGGAAAGATTAAAGGGTAGAAATTGTAAAAATATTCAAGGATTAAGAGGAGTGATGAGAAGAGGTGGGGAGGGATGGTATTCATAGCAAATGAGAAGGTGGTTTTCTCATTATTTTATTAATTAGTTTATTATTTTAGCTGAAGACTATGAATATTTTGAGAATTATCACTAAATTTTTACATTAATGAATAATATTTCTTCATTATTGGCTTACATTATTCATGCCTCATATACTTCACAATAATTCATTTATTTAACAAATATTGTAAATTACTATACTTCACAATTCACTAAAAATTCAACTATTTTGAAAAAATCCCAAAAATTCACCATAACCATTTTTAGATATATAGAGTTAAGAAATGAACACTTTTTTTGAAAATAATTTTCTAAACATGAGAAATTTACTTTGAAAATGAAATCATCATTTACATGAAAATTACTAATTTTAATATTGCAATTATTTTTATGACACTCTGAATAAATAATTAAGGTCTCTTAAAATTACCTAATAATTATAAAAAAAATATTAATTTTATGAATGTATTTTATGAAAATTAATTTTCTTTTAAATCATAATATTAATTATAAAATTATGAATAATCATTTATCTTTCAAAAAAATACCAATACTTAATTTATCATCTTTAAAACATGTATTTACTTATTCAATGATATAAATATATTGTATATCCCTTCATAAGATACCTAAATTTTATATGTACTTTCATAGGTGGTGTGGCTATTCTGTTTTATACATTATTATTCTTAATGGTCTCATTAATATTCCAATGATTATATTTAATAGTATATTATGGTCATAAACTCAACGTTGTAGGAAGAATAAACTATCAAATATATTAACATTTAAATGAGGAATACCATAAAACCATGGGGTGTTACATTCTCACATCCTTTAAATATATTTCCTCAACATTTTACAGAATGTCACCTCATTAAAATTTTTTTGTAGTTATTCATCATATGTTCCTCTAGTTCCCATATCACCTATTCAATTTTTTTTATTTTTTTTTCAAATAACCATTACCAACATAGTCATCTGATCCCTAAAATCCTATTATCTAGTGATCAAAATCTGGATAGCCTCTTCAAATTAAGAAAAATCATGTTCCAATCATTTTCAATCAATTGTGAGGACATGTGTTGATTCTGGCATATATTTCCTTAACAAAGATATGTTAAACACATTTTGTGATTTAGAAAGGCAAGGTGTCATTACCAAATTATAAGCAACATTTCCAATTCTCACTAGGATTTAAAAAGGACCAACGTACATGGGACTTAGTTTCCCTTTATTACCAAACCTTATAACTCACTTACATAGAGATAATTTCAAGTGAACATGATCTTCCACTCGAAATTAAAAAACATTGCTTTTATTTTCTACATAGATATTTTTCCTAATTTGAGCTTCTTGGATATGTTTTTAAATAGTATTTACATGTCCTATTGTTTATTCCACAAGTTTTCCTCCTAAAAGCCTCATTTCACCAACTTCATCTTAATAAATTGGTGTATGACATCTCTTCCCATAGAATACATTATATAGTTTCATTTGAATACTTGAATATAATATATTAATGTAGGAAAACTTTAACAAAGGTAAATACTAACAAAACATGCCTCAAAATTCATGTGAGTATGATCCGAATAAGGATTCTAATGTTTGGATCACTATTTCGGACATCCTGTTAGTTTAAAGGTGATAATAAGTACTCAAATTATGTTTAATATCCAATTATTTCTGAATATTTTTCTATAATTTTTATCTAATTTTTTGGATCGTGGTCAGAATCAACTAAAAAGTGGTGTATGATGTTGTCTTGAAACTTCATTAATATAGAGTCTTTTAAAGAGATCCAATGGAAAATCCTCCCTTGCAGAAAGGAATTTTACATATTTGGTATGTTAATCAACAATTAACAATATTTCATCTTTTTTTCTTGGAATTTTTATTAACCCAGTAAAAACATTCATAGTAATTTCATCCCATTTCCATGTAGTAATAGGAAGAGGATGTATGAATCCTTTTGGATGTTGTCTTTCAACCTTCACCTATTGATAGACTAATCATCTTGATACATAATCAGCAATCTCCTAGTTCATATTATCCCACTAGAAATGTTCCTTCAAATATATATACATATTAGTGCTACCAGGGTGTATAGATAAATCTATAAAATGGGAATCATCCAATAATTCCCTTTTTTAGAATCATTATACAGGGAACACAAATCTTCTTCCCAAATATCTGAATTTTATCCCTATACATAAATTCTTCCAATTTCTCCTCATTCAAAACATTAATTTCTTTTTAATATTCTCATAATTAGACAAATAAAATTTAATACTATCTAATAATGATGGTTTTGGTAACTATTTGAAAAATTATGGATGTTTAACCTTTCATGATAATCCACATATCCATATTCACTAAATCTATAAAAATAGGATCCCTCTCAATCATAATTATCTTTAGAACTCCACAATCATTATTTCTTAATTAATGTGGTACCTTATTTTCCAACCCTAGGTGATAGTGTATTGAATAATCATAATAATTGAGAAGCTCGATCCAGTGTCTTTACCTCATGTTGATTTCTTTTTATGAGAAGATATATTTCAAACTATTGTGATTTAAATATATCTCACATAGTTCAACATATAGATAATAAATCCATAACTTCAGAAAAAATATTACAGATACTAACTCAATATCATTAGATGTCTTGTTATGTTGATGACTTTTATATTTCTTGATTAATAGGAAATAACTATATCATTATGCATAAGGACATAACCATGTCCTTTCTCGGATGCATCACTATAATTCATAAATCCACCAATTCTCGATGGTAGAGTCATGATCGGGTCATTCACTAATCTCCACACCAAATATTCAAAGAATTATTTTAATTTCATTTTCCAAAAAAAAGATAACCCCATTAAGAGTATGCTTTGTTAACAATTTAGCTAACTGGGAAACATTCTTGAATAAAGTTCCAATACTAACCTACTAATCCAATGAAACTACATACCTCGGTAATGTAAATTAGTGTAGTCCATTCCTAAATTACATTTTTATTTTCAATATAAACTTAGATTTCATCATTAGTGACAATATATCCTATAAAATATACTATTTTAAGCTATAATTCACACATTCTAAACTTCCCATATAACACATTTCTTGTACGAGTCTCTAGAAAATTCTGCAATTGGTTCTCATGGTCCTCATAGATTTTGATATATATCAAGATATAATCAATAAGTTCCATAAAACAATATTCAAAATATTACTTGAACAATATTTTCATTATATTAATAAAAATAGAGGGATCATTTGTCATTCCAAATGGCATTACTATAAATAGGTATTGTTCATAACTGGGTTGGAATGCTATATTTAAAATATCACTTCATCACATTCAATTTATGATAATCATATCAAAGTTAAAAATTTGAAAAATATTCAGCTCTTTGAAGTTTAACAAATAAATCATCAATAAGAGGTAGATGATACTTTTTCTTTATTGTAATAGCATTGATTTCTCTATAATCGATGTGTATCCTCATGGATCCATCTTTCTTCTTGACAAAGGAAATATGGGATCCCCATATGAAAACACTAGGGTGAATAAATCAGTTCTTACTCAAATCCTATAGTTGTTTCTTAAACTCCAATAATTCCACTATGGAGAATATGTAAGAATAATTCTGTATTAGTGTTACATCAAGAATTAAATCAATAGAAAACCCAAATTCTGACATTGGATGATGTCATGGTAAACCCTCTGTAAGTACATCAATGTATTCCTATACAATAGGTACATCCTCAATTTACATATTTCTTTCCTCGTCCATATATGATGGTTTATCTTTTTCCCCAAGAATTAAATTTAGAATAGCTACTAGTGGTGGATCCAGATATGACTTAGATGATGAAGTATCCCCTCTATAGATGATAAATTCCATATCATAATCATGATTCATAATTTCCTTCACTATAAACTAAATTATTTCATTATATTTATAATTGCAGTCTATCCAAATGATTATATCATAATCAATAATAGGTATGATGATATAATCAACATTTAAAGGATGTTTATGTATCATAATAGGACCTTTTTAACACATCATTGGTGTAATAAGGTTTCTATTAGGGGTTTATAATTACAACAATCATGTTAAGGTGAAATGAAAATATATAATTTTTAAAGAAATCTGGGAATATATAATAGAATGTGATGATCCATAATTGGATAAATATTTTAAAAAATTAGAGTATATGATTAAATTACTTATCACTATATCACTATGAACTTCATCCTCTGTTGTTGTGATCACATAAGCTTGTCCTTGATCATATCGACTATTTTGATGTAAGTTTCCTTGACACTTTGGAAAATCATTTTCATGGTTTCCCATCTCCCAACAATTTTTGAATTGAACATTGATAGCTTCTTTATTTCCCTTGAAATCAGGAGCATGATGGTCTTTCTCACCACAATTTTGGAAAAAACCATTCCCTTTTAAGTAATAACTAGGGTGTTTCCTTCCACATGAATCAAACATTAGAAAATTCCCTTTTTTATTCTTCCCTTTATTAATTCCTTTCTCTTCCACCCTATTCTCCTCTAATTTTCAATGAAATTCATAAGTCTTAAATAATTATTTCTATATATTAATTGCACAGGAGACTATATATTCGTATGATGAGAAGGTTTGGGAGACCAGTGTCCTTTAGAGTAATGTTTTTAACCCCTCAAAGAATCAATCAATATTGCTATTTGGATTATATATATAATCCATGACATGGTTTTATAACCTTGTAATGTTGTATTCATACATGGAAATGTTATCGTTCTATTTTCTTCTCATACCCATGAATCACCTCTCAATATCCACTTGTTATTCCCGATGGAAATATTTTTCTCTTAAAATTCCCCTAATATCATTTCATTCCATATTTGAAATTTATTCCACTTACTTTATCATTTGAATCAATGAACACTATTGTTCAACATCTTTAGATAGAATATAAAATTCATTGATAACATTCTACCTTTTATTACTTCACAAATTGAGAAATATCTTCTCTAAAAAAGTTATCCATTTGTAAGCTACAACTTCATTTCTTATCTCATTTATGATAGAGTATGATGTCTCATAAATTAGTTTAACATTGGTCCCCCATGTTGTGGATTACGATGCACCATATAGTTAAGTTAATTATTCATAACCTGATTCAGTAGTCCCAATATAGTTATATGTGACTTTGTTCAAGTTAGGACCCCTGCTCCAACAACATTATATTTCATAAGAGGAAAAACCGTACATTGAATATGTGTTTTGATATGATTTCCATTCCTTCCACTATGGTCCATTTAAAAATAATGGCACATACAAAATTAGATTATTAATCAAAATACATAATTTCATACTAGTAACACTTAACATAAATTGATTTTTTTTTCATAGACAATCTCATGATCATAAACTTGGATTTTTTGAGGATATATTTACATTTAAATCCTTAATAATTATTTGTAAACAAAATGAAAATTTTCCAAAAAATATCCCTCTAGAGTGTCAAACGAGGTGTGAAATAAGGCTCATGGACGTGTACCAGGATATGTTGAGTCAATCTCAATGCACCTTATTGATGTTGTTACCCCAATGTACATTTGTTCTAGAACCATATCCACTTATAGTATATATAAAAAGATTTATTTATAATAATAGACAAATAATCTCTAACATATCAAATTATAGGATGTTATTTTATGCTTATCCTCAATGATTATCTTAGTTTTATGTTACCAAATTTATGTTTTATAAATCTTGTTTCCAGGGTTTCAACTAAACTTCCACCAATACCAACCGTAAGGACCCCAACCTCAGTATCCAGGAGTTGGTGCCTTATATTTTTTCATTTTTATAATCAATAAGGAATTAACCTCCAAAATTAAATACCACATCGAAACTCCAATGGATACATCCCGAAACACATTTTTTATCGCTTCAAGTCAATAAAAATATTAATCATCACATCCTAGGGGAAAATAAAACATAATAAAGGGGTGAGATCCAAATCTCAATAAGAGTATGTAATAAAGAAAAAGATAATATAAACATAAACAATAAGGTAAGGTGAATAACAAAAACTACATTCCCTTGAAACATAATCTTGAGCATAATATGGTATAAATAAAATCTAAAAAACTAGTTCCAAAAATAATCATATAAGAAATAAACTTAACCATGGATATTCTACTAGTTGAATATTCACATGGATTATTAATTAAAAATATCATAATGAGGGAATTAATAATGCTATAAATCTAAAACATACCATCAATGCCTCATCCAAGACATCTAAAAAATTGCTTAAGGCATCATCAAAATTAATATCTGAAAATAAATGGTCTAGGACTCAACAAAGCCCATATTTATTATGTCTCATTAGACCTAATAGTGAATAAAGGGTATATATATGACCCCTCCCATCACTTAATAAATATAATTCAATCCGCATATGAATTGGGTGAAATATAAAAAATACATACATACAAAATATATATATCTTTCCCCTAATGGTAAACATAATCACTAATGATATTGAGTAATATGGTGAATGGTATCAAGATAGAAAATACACAGTCAAACTGATCATAAAACATTTAATAAAATATGGTAGAAAATATCATAAAATTTCTATCTGAAATAATCATAATATTCAATAAAGGGTGTTGAAATAGATGACAATACTCTAAAAAATCATTGAGGAATTATTGAGATAAATACACTTTTTTATTTGGGCAGAAGAGTTATTTTGGAAAACATTATATGTATTTTGAATATAATATTATTATAAACATGTATACTGCAGAAAATTAAGGAAAATTAAATTATGTATGCGGAATTAATAATGTCCAACTGAAGTGAAAACATGTAAAAAGAGTTTATAAGAACATTATAAATGGTCTACTTCATTTTAGTTTGTGGGAAAATATAAAATATCCTTTAAAAGGGAAAATTGATTATTTTCATACAAAGACCATAAAAATAGCTAATATAATTTTTCATGATAAAAATATTATTCTTAGAACAAAAGTTTTGTCTTATATATATTATGGAGTGTACTATAAAATGGATAAGAAATTGGGAAGTACCCTTTAACTGAGCTTTCTTATTGGGAGGAATTGAAACGGGGATCTTATAAAACATGTATTCTCCTATGAGGGAAATATAAAAAGGTATAGATATATATGTTTAAAACATTTAAAATTAATTTATAAGAATTATATAAAATAATTAATAATTTTATTTGGGTAAATAGAGAGAAATTGTGTCCTAAATGGGAAATTATGGTTCATGAAGAAACCCTTACCTTATATATGAAATCATACTACACTTTTACCTAAAATCTTGTATAATAAAATTAAACCCATTAATTAATTATTTAATAAAATTTTATTCATTTATTTTCATTATTATAATTTGATTATTTTCATTAATGGTCTTTTTTATGAGTTAAAAGATATAATTTTATCGTTCGAGGACGTTCATTTTTCTTGGTTTTGATGACTTGTTTTCTTGTATACATGTATGGAAAATCATGTAAATTGAGATTAGTTTTCAAGAATTGAAATTTTATGTTATTAATTAACTTCATAAATATTAACTGGACTTATATATAAGTTTTTTTTTCATGTTATGACGATTCATTAGATAAAACGTTAACAATAATTGTTTTTATTATTTGGAATTTTTTTATCATCACAAATTTGTTTTGTTTTATTAATTAATATAATGCATATATGAAGGTTATGGTAAATTAAATAGTATTTAATACATATATATTAATCTATTCTAACCATAAAAATTGTTTTATGACCATCCTTGAAGGTGTAATTGAATAATGAAAATATGTCGTCTATGAAGGCGGAAAATCAAAACCTCCTGGATAATGTTTTCTTTTTTAGAATTAAATAGGTAAGATAAATGAATTTATGGGGTATATCCCATTATCATTATTTAATTCTAGTATATATAATATAATTTATTTATCATTCATGTTTTTACATAGAAGGTAAATAAATGATAATAAAATAAAATAAAGAGAAAATAAAATAATGAAAGGGAAAAAAGATTTTACCTCTTGAATTATTATCATTGAGAACCTCTATAGGGAAATAATTTTTGGATTTTGTTGTTACAAGAACCCCCAAGAAATGGGTAATAAACATTAGAAGGGTTTTGGTTAGATATTTAATATGCATCAAGACTTAATAGATATGACAATTAGATGTGGTGGGGGTGGTATTTATAGTCAATAATAAGGTTGTTTTCTCATTATTATATTCCATAATTTGTAATTTTAGTTCAAGACTATGAATAGTTTGAGAATTATAAATAAATATATTCAAATAATTAATGAGATTTTGAGATTCTTGGATTAAATCATCCATACCTCATATATGAATCAATAATGCTTGTATTTATTACATACCATATGTTACCATATTTCACTATTCAGCAAAAATTCAACTCTTTAGAAAAATGCCAAAAATTAACCCAGACAATTTCAGAACATGTAGAATTAAAAAAGGAATTCATTTTATGAGATTATTTTTCTAATTATTAAAAGATTAATTTCTAAATAAAATCCTCATTTTGTCAGGAAATACTAATTTTAATATTATATCTATTTTTATGACACATTTAAAAATTAATTAAGGACTCCTAATATTATCTTATAATTATAAGAAAAATTATTAATTTCTAAATCTATTTTAGGAAAATAAATTTTATTTTAAATCAATATATTAATTATAAAATTGTAACTAAATATTTACTTTTCACACAGATACGAACACATAACTTTTCCTTTTTTTAAAATATTATTTAATTATTCGATGATATAAATATATTATTTTTTCACTAATAGGATACCAAAATTTATGGTAAACTTTCATATGTTAACATACAATTCAATTTTTTCATATTACTTTTTCTATTAGTCACATTGATATTCGAATAGTTGTATTTAATAGTATTTTATTGTTTTAGACATTGAATTTCATTAAGAATATATTAACGAAGAAATTATATTTTAAAAGGTGAATACCATAAAATGTTTGGGTGTTACACAGAGAGACAACACAACAAATTAACTTTCACTAACAAAAAATTGCAGTCCAAGGAGTATACACTGATGGTGTGACATAAATATCTAAATCCAATAATCATTACTAGTTGTAGAATATATATTATCAAATATAGTAACTCTATTCTAGGAACTCTTCCCTTACATTATTTTGGGGATAATGCATTGCCTCTCTCATAACACTTCTATCGAATCCCCCTAGGTTGCTACTTTCAGTAAAGTATTACTCTATTTAACTACATGGATATCACACCAGTATATTTACATTTAGGTCTTTATCCCTGAATAGAAGGGAAATCTTCTTGCATAGTATTCCTAACATGATGCTATTGAATGCACTGTTCACACAAACAATATGTTCAATATTGAAGTTCATGATTCTCTTTCATGATGCTCCTTCAAAAATATCACAACCATAATAGAACACTAAGTCATCCCAAAAATAACAAGTCCTCATGAAAAACCTTTTTTGAGATACTAAGGCATTGGTAAAGACTAATTTATTTTTTTGTGATGCTTGGGATCACAATGAATACCTGATTCAAAAAGATTTCAACCATCACATATTCCAACTGATTCATCCTTTTTCAAAATCTTTTCATGTAAAATTAAGTGGGAGTTAACATCTATTTATAAGCCAATACCTTCATGAATATCCCTTTTATATGTAGGATTTTTCATGAAACTTTAAATTCATGTTCACGAAGCTACTACATTTTTTAAGCACTAGTGAAATTTCACCTATTCGTGAATATTATCACAGTTTTGAAGAACACTGCTAAGTCATCATACACTCATGATGCTTGTCATAGTCATGAAGAACACTATCTTTCCATAAAATGTTCATGATTATCTAAAACTTCATGAATCTCGACCATTTTTGAAACCCATTATTCATGAAACCCAATCATCGTGCAACTTGTGACTTTCCAAAATTTTAGAAGAGGCAATTCGGAAAAATTACATTTTTACCAAGTTTGCCCCGTCCGCCTGCTTTTGAGCCCGAATAATAGAATTCTAATGTGGGTACCCAAAGCAAGGTCATTCATGGATTATAAGGGTATAAATATAGATACAATATAAATGCTGTTTTAACGAATAAAAGGGATCAAAAAAATATTTCAATCATGTAAATGGGATATTGTTATTTCATCTATTTTAGAAGGTTAAATGGAAGTTCTAGTAGTATACATGTCCCATGTTTATAAAAATAAATGGGTATATGAAAATATTTTCCTAGAAACCTCTCTATAATGGGAAAATTTTAATTAAATACAATCACTCATGATTTGTAAAACAAAAATATCCCAATAGATATAAATTTTATAAATTAAATGCATGTAAAATCTATAAAGAACATCATTTATAGAAACCAAATAGCTTTCTTAAATGTTGATTCATTAAATCCTTTATCACATTATAATTATTACTTGTTTATCACTTATCTTAATTATTCATTTTTATCAATAATGTCTTATAAAACAACACCTGATAGTATTTAGTATTATTTTAACATTACTAATCAAAAAATGTAGTAATATGTATAGATATGGTAGAAATAATTGGAATGAAGAAAAATTAATAAAATAATAAAATAGAGTGAATATTTAATAATTTAAAACATTAAACCACTTTTCTTTTAAATAAATTATTTTTAATTTTTAATTTTTTCCCATCTATGAACACATACCTACAAAATAAAATTACCAGAAGTAAAATTAAAGGGTTCATGCTCTTTAAATATAAAACAAATATGGGTATTGAAATTACATCCAAAAATTAATTCCTAAGTTAGTATTAGAATATTAATTCATAAGATATGAAATAACTAACTTTTCCTCCCTCAAGTATATTTATTTAATTACTTTTATCAATAACTTATCGGTTCATTTTCTTATGGGAGAATGAAACAATGTTACACTACAGAGATTTATAGATGAACTTTTTTTCATCTAGTGTACCCACTATTATCCTCCTCCAATGAATATAGATTCACATATTGTTTATTAATATACTAAATAGTGGACACTCCAAAATGAGGAAAAATAAATACATGGGATATCAAAATTTCATCTTCTTTTTTCATCTTTGTTTTTCTAATTTGTGTTTTTCTTTTTTTCGGTGTCCATAACCACCTAATCCCATTATTATTCATGAGTTAAGGATTATTATTATTTTTATTCCCATGTATCAGTAGTGATGAGTGTTAATTACTTTATAAATTCTGTATTAACTACTTATTTGGAATTCATCATCAATTTACCCATAAATTCAGCGTTACTTTTGGATTTCCCCTCATGTTTTTTCTAGAAGAAGACTATCTACGTTGTTACCTATTTGGATTTATTTCACTCCTTTTTATCCTTTTTATATTAATTCATTCCTCCTAGAACACAAATTATAGGTCATGGATTAGTGCCTCTTCATCACTTGATTAAAGTTATGGGGTATATATTCCTTTTTGTTGGATCTATTCCTTATGTTCGTCAATCTTGTGTATGAGATACAAAATTTGAATGGAATATTTTCCATATTTAGTAATTATGATTAATGTTCCTACCATAATAATAAGAAACACCAAGATTATAAAATAAAACAAAATTAAAACCTCTAGTAAACTCATAATATAAGAAGGAGTGAAAAAAAACATTTCAAAACTATTAATGAAAAGTGGTTCCACCAAGTCCCTGGAAATGATGATAAATACTCACTTGAACCAAAGGATGTGGTAATTTCCTATTTCCTAAATTAGTTTATAATATATATATATACATTAACCTTAAAAATATTATACTGTAACTACGATGAATATGAATGCAAGACTTGTGTTTGAACCCACAGAGATTAGGGGGAAAACATGAATCCAATGACTAACACGACAAATCATAAATGAAATCAAAAATAAATATCCTAAGGGTACCATTGAGGATAATGTTCAATGTGATTTTTTGTCTTTAATATCATGAACAAATGATGTAAAAATTTGATATTTGTAAATAGGATGTTTTTGGAACCAACTCACTGGGAATCCTTTGGTCGTGGTAAACACTCGCCAATTATTCCACATTAAATTTCTCATAGTTATGTAATTTAGATAACCTTGAGTATGGGTAACCTAAAAACATATTTAAAAATTGATTTAAACATAACACATTGGTCATGTTGAGATTATTTCCATATTAATTACACTAAAAAACACTCCATTATTTAAAGGTAATTATCAAACTCATGTAAATGAAAGAGATTCCGAATCACATGTCCACTCCCTTAAATATTATTCATGTAAAATTAATATAAATGGTCTAGTATAGAAGTCAATAGTGAAAGTAACCAAATTAAAAAATCATGAAAATAAAACTACTTCAATAGAACAATCTCTATTACAGTACAAAACTTGTTATAAGAACCTACAATCTCATTCAATACATTAAAAAGAATTATCAAAAAAACTATAGATTACAACATAAGCCTCTAGAATATGTTAGATGATGATGCTCTTGAATTCATTTTCATTTTATGTATAGTAGTACCCACTATTTATATGTTGACTCCCACTTCATTTTACCGTGTTTCTCTTGGTCATATCTTCATGTCTGTAATAATTTTTCTCTCGCATAAATTTAGCTTTCGGTTATTTAGATAGTTAGTAAAATCGACATGGAATCATACTTATATATCCACCAAGTTATATCTTCAAAATAATGTAGATACTAATACAAGGTGACAAATTTATCTATTTCATTTTTGGTACACACTATGTTAACTTTACTTCAGATCATGAACTTCACTTCATCATTAATTACCTATTTATGAGTTTTCATAGACACCCCATGAAATAAAAGCATTGATACATGAACTATGATAAAAAAATATGTATCATTTATTATAATGGTTTGATAAAGAATAAAACCTTTCACCTCATGAATGGTTCCCTAATAAAGTCATTGTTCTACTATCCTACACTTCCATAACCCCTCCAGCATGACCTGAACTACCACAACATGAGAATTTATTCATAATATAGTAACATACATTATTTATAAAACAATCCTATGAAATGTGAAAAACAAATTTTATCATTATAAATAAGAAAAATGGGTCTTCACAATAAAAAAATTTGGCACGATAAAAACATCATGAGTATATGTATTCCACACATGCAACTTCTTCCATGAAGACATTTACAGAGCTCAAGGATGCACTCAGATGGTGTCACTATTTTCCTAGGGATGGTGACTAGAACTGAGTAGAAATATCCCACAAATGGGAAGAATGTTCCTAAGTATCAATACACACATGAACACATCATCATGTCCAAAATGATGAAATATAAAACACTGTGTAAACAAGAATGAATACCACTAAGATACCAACAACAGATTATGAAAGTAGAAAATATGAAAGTAAAAAGGTCTAGAATATAATCCCACCCAAAAAAGACTATAAAATTGAATGAAAAGGTTCTTTAAACTCATCTGTAGAATACCCTACATGAAGGGAAAGGTACTAGACAACTGTCTGAAGTTGTAGGAGCACACGGCCACTATTTGGACTCTCTAAGCACCACCTTAAATTGGATTACCTAGGACTCCTTCAAATCATTGATCATCTGCACAAGAAATGACACATGTGGGAAAATCCCTTGTAGGGGTGAGTAAAACAATATGCAGTAAGACACCCCAAACCCAAAAAGGAATACCACCAAAAAATACAATATCTATACCAAAAATAAATTCAAGAAGTATGCCATTAATAAATACATGAACAATGCCACAAATAAATACATGAAGTATACCATGATTAATTACCTAAAGTATACCATAATGAGATACATGATGTATACCACAATGAAATACATGATGTATACCACAAAGAAAGTACATATTCATCTCAGATAGGTATAAGTCTATAGTATTCAAAATAGTATTATCATAAGTAATCCACAAAACACCTAGTATTGATAAGACAAGTAGTCTCAATGAGACACTCAGTCCCGATAAGACTCGTTGTCTTGTTAAGACACATATTATTGGTAAGACATGTAGTATTGATAAGGCACCTAGTGTTGGTAAGTCGTGTAGTCTCATAAAGTCATGTAGACTCAAATTCACATAGTCTCAATGTCAGAGCTAGCCACATGATTCTACTCATAGAGCACTCAATTCTAGAGAACCTGATCCTCTATACTTTAGTTAGTAAACACACTTTTCAAAAAACTCAATAATAGTATCCAAAAAGGACCTCCCCATTGGAAGGGACCCAACACCGCAAATGGCTCATCAAATGGGTACAGGGTTTGAAAGTAAAGGTTGTTTCCATAAAAAGGTATGACCCTGGTCCCATCCAACCAGCCAAACCTAGAACGGCCTGACCCAACACATCCCATATAGGAATGGACTATTGGGAATATTGGACCATGTCTCACTGGGCCCCTGGATCATTCCATCTCCTCTAGTCAGATCCGCATGCACATGGGCTAGTCTGGCCTGCTACATGTAGTTCACCCTGACCGCGTACCTCCTGGTCCTACAACCACTACACTTTGTGCCACACCCCACTAGCCAGTGGCCCCCACGTGCTCAACAGCTATTTTTCCCTGACTCTCATGAGCTCGGTGGCCACCACCCATGGATCTTTTCTGATCTCTACATCCCACATCCTCCCCAAGTCCCCCACATGGTTTTTTCCGCATCCCACACAGCCTTTACATACCGATGCATGCTGCTACCTCTAACAACTGATGCTTCATCCACCACATGCCACTCTAGCCACCACTACATTACCTCACTAGTTCTGCAAACATGCCTTACTAGACCCACTCTAATAGACCATTACATAGACCATCAGGGGTCCTCAAATGCCTGAAATTATTCTTGATCACAGATCCAGGTTCCTTATAACATGATCAAACCATTGGCCGCCTCTTCTGTCTATTCTCCTCGAATTCGGGGGTCTGTTCATTTCTCAGAAACACTTAAACACATCGAACCATGAACCACAAGGTTCCAATGGTGAATAACATGAATAAAGGAGGGAGAGATACACATAGATAATGTTTAACATAATTTTCCAAGTGTTATTGGCCAAAGATCATGATCTTGGGGATTTACATTTGAAAACAAATTATATCAAATCCCACAAACCTGAAAAAATACCTCCATCCACATATGATGTATCCATGAGATAATTTTTTCATGTATTATTATATGTTCATCATATAAATCATGACCAGGGATATTTCAAGAATCAACATCCATGCATGGAGTTTGGATCCTTTTTTTATGAAGAACAGAGGTCGTGTTTTTGTCGATCCTTGATCCACCAGTGTTCATTGGAGAGAGATCCTTCCCCTCAATTTTGCTAAATTTTAGTGTTATGAAGATAACCATTAATTTTTTGAAAAGGTTTATTAAAAATAAAATGATTATTGCATCTTCATGTAACTTAAAATAAAATAAAAATAAATTTCTTTAATTTCTTTAAATATTCAAAAATTACTTTTTATAGTCTAATCATGATGATCAATGTTATACCCTACATAATGTAAATTTTTTACTCTGAAAAAAAATTTCCTTCATATTTATGATCTGAGAGCCCATTTAGATGTAATTCCACTATTACAAGAAAACTGTGCATGTGTGTTATCTAATATTTTAAGATTTTTCTAGTAATTATTTTGGGTAGACTATGGCTAGAAATCACTTGTCGTCTCAGCACCTTGTATCTTAATAATTCAATGTAATATATGAAAATAATACATGTAAATTCTATGATGTTACATTCTCCCCCTATAAGAATTTATATCCTTGAAAGAAAAAAATGATAAACAAAAAAATTATGGTAATGAACCTAAATCTAAGCCTTTGGCTCCCATGATATCTCTAAGTTATTATCATTCTGCCATAGAATGTGAACTAGAGGAATTGATCGCCCATGAAAGATCTTCTTATGTCAATCCTCGATCACCTCCAGATACTTCGCAAAAGTCACCCCATTATTAATTTCCATCTCACCCTAATTAAATAAAATATAAGTGATCATTCATGTATCTCCTCAACTGTGACACGTGTAAGACATCGTGCACCCTCTCTAACTACGGAGCTAGAACTATGCAGCAAATCAATATAAAATATGTAAGGGTTGATGAACCTAAGAGATAACTTTTCACCGCAACCAAATATTTATATCTTGCATCAAGGAATGACCTAAAAGAACACATTGTATCCCTCCTATAACTCCAAAGTCCTCCATCACTAGTCAGCATAAGACGTTGGATAGCTATCTGTAGTCTTCATCTACTCTGAGATAACTGATCCTCTTATGTAGTTTCCTATACCAAATTTGGGCCCATGAGTGCTGACTCTCCTAGGTTTGTCCATCAATGTGGTGACCTATAGGTTTGTCTGTACAAGGCCTCAAAAGATTCCATATTGATAGTGGAATGGTATCTATTGTTGTATTAAAACCCTACTATAGTTAGTTGATCCTTGCAACGACGGTGAAAATATAGGATGCAAGCATGTAGCATGTCCTCTAGAACTTGTATGGTCCGCTCAATATGGTCATCCATTTGTGGTTGAAAAGCATTTATCAAGCCCAACTAAGTCTCGGAAGTCTCATACAATCCATTCCACAAATGGTATATAAAGCGTCCATCATGATCTATGAATATCATCGATGGTACTCCATGGAGTCAAACTATCTTCCACTCATAGAGGCATCTCAATATCTCTACTGAACTCTTCTGCAAAATCTCTAGGAAGTTGACCAACTTGTTGAGTTGGTCAATGATCACCTAGATGGTATTGTTTCCCTTGAATGTTTGTGGAAAACCTTTCACAAAGTCCATTGATATATCATCCCACTTCCACATTGGCACCTCAAGGGGTTGAGTCAAACCCGCTGGAACCACGTGCTTAGCCTTCACTTACTAAGAAGTGAGTTATCTAGAAACAGACTATGCCACTGCCTTCTTCATCCATGGCCACCATAACTGATGTCATAGGTCCTTGTACATCTTCAACACACCAGGATGTACCACTAAAGGGTATTTCTAGAACTCCCTCAAGACCTCCTCCCATAACACCATAGGTGAGACTATGCATCTTATGAAAATAACTATGTGCTACCCATCTTTTGAATATCCATCAAGGGCATGACCTATGGATGTCTGACCCTGTAAAGTCTCACAATCGGTATTTTTGAGTTGTTCTTCTCGGACTCACAGTAAGAGTAGAGGAATGAGAACCATCGAATTGAGGTAATATATTCCATATCCATACATAAAGGATACATGTAATGAGGATAACTACCCTAGCACCTCATTAAGAAACTATGTACTTGATCTTCGGCTGACATCATCTGCAACCATGTTCCCCTTCCTTGGAGTATATAAAATATCAAATTCATAGTCTTAGAGGAACTCTATAAATTGCCTCTATCTCAAGTTCAGATCCTTCTAAGAGGAGACATACATGAGACTCTTATTTTCAGAGTTGATGATAAATCGCCCACCCATCAAGTAGTGTCTCCACATATTCAATGTGAAGACTACAGCTACTACCTAAAGATCATGGGTCTCGTAGTTATGTACATGTGGTATGAAATGTAATGAAACATATGCAATCACCACATTCCCCTATATCAAGACACTACCAAGCCTGGTTCCTAAATCCTCTTAGAATAATACGTATTAAGAACCCTCCTCTTGAAATCTCAAGATGGGAGCACTCTTCAATATCTACCTCAACTAAGAAAAACATTGTTGGAACTTATCCATCAACAGGAAAGGATACCCCATTCATGTCAATGATTTCAAGGGTTCTGGTACTCTGGAAAATATTATACCATCCTTTAATAGTATCCATCCAATCCAATGAAAATATGTACCTCGTTGACACTCCTTGATAGTTCCCAAACAATAAATTCCTCTATCTTTGCTAGATCCACCACAAATACAACCTTTGAAATGATGTGTCCTATAAAATGGAACTCTCATATCCATAATGGAAACATCAAGACCTTCCCATAAATATAGTGCTCTTAGAGTGTTCCCATGACCATACTCACGTATATCGTATGCACCTCCTCAGACATTGAGTACACTTGGATTTCATCAATGAATACAACCACAAACTAGTTTGAGTAAGGTAGGAAGATCCTGCTCATGAGTCCCATGATCACTTATGGGGAATTTTTTATGCCAGATGGCATCCCTAATTACTCATTGTGTTCGTAATGACATCTAAAATCCTTCTTCATTATATCTGCATCTCATACCTGAATTCGGTGACAGTGAGATCTGAGGTCCACGCATAACATCAGTATCCTGTCTACCTTCTTGGAAAACAAAAATGGGGGAGCCAAGGATGAATCATAGGGTCACATGAAGATCATCATTCGTAAGTCCTCCAACTGTACCCTAAACTCATGAAGGACTATGGTAGCCATTTGATATTTAGGTGCATATATTGGTGTCTTCATGGTTTATAGATCACTATAATATTTTACCTCCCTATAGGGAGGTAATCATTGAACATCTTAAGGAAATATTTCCTTATACTCATCCACCACTCAAGGAAACTGGGGACTCATCTCATCCACTACTCCAGGGGTCATTCTAGCCAACTGATGTGTGATCAGATGCACCCTCCAATGTGTTAGTCCATTATATGCTGCATGGGATTTCATTTTTTGGATAAAGGAAACTCGGGTAACATTATTATGGGCATGCTACACTCTGCACCTAAAATAGTCAATTTATGCATGGACTATGTATAACCAGTCCGTACAAAGAATGAAATCATAAGTCCTCGATGCCGCTACCAATAGATCCCAACTAAAACTATCTCCTCCAAGAGTTTAATCACACTTTTAGCATTAGTGTGTGATTGTCCAATCCCTTCCCATATGAGTATCTAAGTGTATGGTTCAAGTCAACAGTTCAACCAAAATCTCTGAGTCTTGAACAAGGGTCTTGGAAAAAATGAATGGATGGAACCTATGTTTAGAAAAACATTAGCTAAGATGGAAAACACACATATTGTACCTATAATCATCCATACACCATTGGGTACATAAGCCTCCACTGCCAAAATATGGCATCATCTCTATCCTCCAGCTCCCTAAGCCTGTCGTGGATCACCTGGGGGTGGTGGTGGTAATACGTCGAACCTCTTCCCACCTTACGATGCCCTTCCTGCTTCTCTTTCACATCTTCCACCCTACAGACCACCATGTTCCTTCCTCTTCCTATTTCTCTATTGTCCCTCGACATTCTCTTGATAATTCTTCTAATGTTTTGGTCAATCTTGAGATAGATGTCCCCGAATACCGCACGAGTAACACATCATGTCCTTCCATTGACTCGCTCTTCCCTTGGAGCTGTGCACCACTGATCTGATGTCCTGGGGTTGTACCCTGGAGGGACTAGCCCTATTGAATCCCTGAAACTTCATTTGGCTACCTACTGCCAAAGATTAAGCTACCTGGTACCTAGTGGTAGCTCCTACTACTTGTGTCTACTCCACCAGAATGATCTCCACTAGAAGAGCTCGCTCAAGTACCCCAACAAAAATAGGAATTCTATGGGATTTCATGGATTCCATGAACACCAGTCATAATCCCTACTCAAATTTTCATTCCCTAAAGAATGGTACTTGTACCATATCTGTGGACTAGGGAGAAATATTAGTAAATATCATGGATTAATCCACCACTATTTTAACTCCTTGTTGTGGATGTGGGAGATCATGTATGCACAAAGAGCATAAAGTATCTTGAAAGAACTCCTCTATAAAAAGACACTCAAAGAATGCCCAAAAGAGATTTGTGTCATTGTGTATTTGGGTCACTAAACTCCACCATGACCCCACAAATCCCTTAAGAATAATCACGACTACGACTTCCCTCTACATAGAATGTTTCCTCAAAATATGGAAGACATGGGTAACTACCTCGAACTAATCCTTAGCTACCTGGGGATCTATCTCACCCAGAAAACTAGAAGGTCACTACCTCAAGAACTCATGATATGCACATAGGCTATGTGCATCCTAAACCGGTAGTGTTGGTAGTAAATCCTACTCGATGAGTAAGTGTATCACTTGTAAACCACCCAAAGGGAAGTCTTGGGTACATGACCCTACACTAATACCTTTACACTAGGAAGGTCATCTTCATGATCACACAATGGAATCATGGTTGGCCGTTTGTGTGGAGGCATCCTGAAATAGAATAAGATGCACAACGGTCAATAGAGTATACCTGGTGAGTTGACTCAAGAAGGACATGATAACACACCAAAATCCTATATGATGCATGTACCATTATTTTACTTTCAACCAATTTTTTAATGTGTCGAGTCAAAAAGTAGAATTCAGAGTCCTGGTGTATATATACGTTAGTAGCTACACCAACACTAGATTGTCTAGCCTAAAAGTGGAACCTGAAACACTTAATATTATTTTCTAGAACCAATATAATAGACACTTGGTACTCAAGTAGAATTGACCTTCTCTGATACCACTATTTCATAACCATCCTAGAGGGGCCCCTTTCCTGACTACCCCAATCCCTCCTCCAATTGGCCTGGGGATGACCACTAGCATAGATTAGGAATATCCCTCAAATGGGAGGAATTTTCGTAAGTACCTATAAACATATACACATCTCCAAGACCAATTTGATGAAATGTACAACACTAAGTAAAAAAGAATTCATACCACTTAGATACCAAAAAAAGTATGCATGTATAAAACTGGAATGTAAAAAGATCCAAAATATTAGCCTACATAAAAAGGAGTCAGGAAAAGTGAATACACAAGTTCCTGAAACTCATCCTCAAAAAACCCAACCTGATGGGAAAGGTACTAGATAGTTGTCTAAAGCTATAGAATGTCACCATGAATTTATGTTCTCCTTATTAACCATGAGTTCTTAATTCAACTAGGACCCCATCAATGTGTTGATCATCTGCACAAGACATGACTCATGCGGGAAAATCCAATGTAGTGTTGAGTAAAACAATACTCAGTAGGACACTACGAAACTAGAAAAGAATATCACTATCAAATACATGAATTATACTGTGAAAAATAAACAAAGTATACCGCAAAGAAATACATGAATTATACATCAAATAAATACAAAAATTATACCACAATTAGGTATATGAATTATACCTCAAAGAAATACATGATTTATATGAAAAATAAATACATAAATTATACCACAAATAAAATACATAGTTAGCTGACACAGGTATAAGTCTAGAGTACACAATAAAATTATTATCAGTCATAATCCACAAAACAACCATTATCGATAAGAGACATAGTCTCGGTGACACACTCAATCTCAATAATACACGTAGTTTCTGTAAGACAAATAGTCTCTGTAAGACATGTAGTCTCAGAGTAACATAGTCTCAAAGTCATAGCTAGCCACAAGATTCCTCTCATAGCACACTCAATCTGGGAGAACCTACTCCTCAAGACATTAGGTAATATGAACACATTCCCAAAAGATCAGAGTATCTGAAAAGGACTATCTTGTAAAAAGGTTCCCAATTCCATAAATGGATCATCAAATGGATAAACTATTTGAAAATTATGACTATTTTCCTAAAAAATTCTGACCTTGGTCTGGTCTGGGTCCAATCCGACCCACCAGACCTAGCCCGACCCAGTTATGGAAACTTGGCCTATCCCAAACTAGCCCATACTGCTAGATATAGAGGACCACAACCCACTCATCTGCTTATTCAACCCTATTGTGCCTCTGAAGTAGCCTGGCTCCTCTATTCTGGCATACACACATGCGAGATGGTATGGTCTTCTACATGTGGTCTGCCCTGACTGTGTGTCTCCTAATTCTGCAGCCCCTCCACATTGTGCCACACCCCGCTAGCTGACGGCCCCCACATGCTTTTCACCTACACTTTCCCCATAACACAAGCACTCTGCGGCCACCACCCACTGATCTACTCTACTCTAGCCTCCACATCCCATGGCCCCCACGCGGTCGTCAAGCCATGTCTCATTTTAACGATGTTTACATCCACATGCCACTACCTCTGACCACTGTCGATTATGTCATTGCACGCCACTCTAGCTAACTCCTATGGCCAGCTCCTCATGCCTCTCAAATCATCACTGCATCGCCTCGCTGATTTCGTCGTCGTGCCTCACTGGACATGCACAGGTGGCCCCTTCCACGGACCACCATGGATCCTCCAATCCTCATAATTTGGAACAATCATTGATCTCAATTACACATGACTTGATCTACCCTACTGTGGATTATTCTATCTGTTCAACATGAATCCTATGGTCTAATCATGCTAGTAACCACCCCATAATGTCGATTCGGGAAAAGCGGGGTTTGAATGGGAAAGAACATGAAGAAAAGATGTAGAGATTGAAATTTAAAATGATTAACATCATTGGAAAATCTCTCATGCCCAACAATCAAGATCTAGTGATTTGCGTTAGAATTTATATTAAATGGAATCCTACTAACCTGTAACAAATACCTCATGCATCATACAATCAATCCACAGAATAATCTTTTCATGGATTAGTCAGTGTTCATCTTATAAATCAATAATGGGGAAATCACAAAGAAATAACATACCGAATTGGATTTTGGATGTTTTATTGATGAAGAACGAAGTTCACTTCATCATCGATCCTCTACCCCCTAGCATTTTTTGGAGAGAGTTCCTTCTCTTCCTTTTGGAGGAAATTTTGTGTTATGAAGATAACCTTGAATTCTCTAACAAGGATTATTAAAAAGAAAAAAAAATCATCCCCAAGTAACCTTAAATAAAATAAAACATCATTTATTGTATTTATTTAAACGCCCAAAAATAAATTCCCATGGTCAACTCACATCAGTCGATGTAAGGCCCCGCCTAAGGTAAAGTTGTAGCTTTGAACATAATGGTTCCCTCAAATTTCTAATCTAGGAAGCCATTAAATTGTAATTTCTCTTTTTCAAAAAAAACATGTATATGAGTGTTATCTAACATTTTAATATTCGTCAAGAAATTGTTCGGGGAACCCCAGGACTTGGAATCACACACCGTCTCAGTACCTAGTCTCATAATAATTTTATGTAACATATAAAAATAATAAATTTAAATTCAGATATGTTATAATATTTATGATTTTTATGCCTCTCATTTCATTTTCAATTATTAATTGTGGATTATTCTTCATCTCATTGTCCTCACAAAACATCACCATGTATAAATGGCTTCCTCAAGTGCTTATGTAGTGATGGAATGCATTTTATCATCCATAGATGGCTGGATCACTCTCTCGATCAGCTTGTGTGGCGTTTTTTATTAATTAGGCCTATAAAAAAACTTGAGTGTGTCATGTGGTTATAGGAAACTGATTAGTTCAAGAGTAAATAGATAACCCAATGTGATATAATTTTTTCAAGTCCTCTCTAATGTGCTAAAATGATTTTTCATATCATAGATTAAATGAGGAATCCATATAAATTTTATCCACATCATTCCTAAGGTATCCAATTCCATTCTTCTCAATGTCCTAGTACATTGAATAAACAGGTGATGTCACCCACACATCAGTTCTCTTCCTACCTCTTCTCATGAAAGCACTACCAAGTGTAGGCACACTGCAGACCTCTCTACTTCTCTTTTATGTCATAGTCAAGATTTATTTTCATCATCTAGTGTGTGGAGTAACATAATTTTTCTAAAATGTACTGGGATTTATCTTCTTACACTTTCCCATTAATTTTACTTTTCAAACATTCATCTACAAATATGGATTTCTTAATATTTCGTCTTTTTTTTTAAATTTTACTCAAAAATCCACCAAAGCGATCCAGTTCTATGAAATGCATAAAACTAATGCAAATTAGACAAGAAAAATTACTAAAAAAATTAATAAATTAAACATTGAAAGACTATTTCATCATATTGATATATCACTAACTGATTCTTGATGGATGTATTAAATGGGGCTATTGATTATTATTGTTTTATTCAATTTATGATTCTAATGTTGATTTTGATTTTTAAAATCCCATTAATAATGAAATGAATGAAAATATTAATAAACATTACATAGATATTATATGAATATCTAATTTTGATAAGGAGATAAGTGAAAATAATAATAATAATGCATATGAAAATAATTATTATCTGAGATAATGTGAAATTGAAGAAAAAAGATTCTACTTCAAATTTAAATGTATATAATGATTTAGATATTACTCTAAATGAGAATAAAAAACTCAAGAAATATATTTTATTGTTTATATTCTATTTAGCTATATTTTTACATGGAAAGGTTAATTATGACAAAAAAATATATCAAGAATGTAAAATAGAATAATAGTGGTATTGGATACGATCAATAACTTCCACATATGTATAGAAATTTAATTTTGAAAATAAATGAATAAATTATCTATACAAATATATTTTTTTGATTTAGAATGTGAATTTATTATTCTAGGGAATTTTATATTAGATTTTGATAATTATTGGGAAAAGAAGTATTTTTTTAAAAGTTTTAATAATAAAAAATACTTGTTATTTCATGTTTCAAATTTGTTTTCATTACCAAAAATTAATTTTCTATTCTCATGAGTCAAAAGATATTTTGGTTTCAAAAATATATCACTAACTGTATTTTATAGAAAATAACCTTGAAAATATTAAGGATGATATTTTTTACATGGTATGATTCTACTATTGGTACATGATTGAAGATCCATAAAATTGTATCCCATATAATATATGTGATGGATGAATTATTACATTTTTATAGAACTGAAAAAGAAAAAAGAAAGGAGTTGGTTAAATTGATATTTCTTAATCTATGATTATTTATATGTTTTATATGTTGAATGGTTAAAGGGTAATCTAAATATTATTTCTCAATTATGATATTGTAGTGTGTTTATGGAATTAAAAAAATGATAAAAGCCTTATTTTCAAAATTGATGCTATATTATTAGGATAAAAAGGTATTATATTTATTCTATTGATTTTACTATACTAATGGTTCAAATTCTGAATATTTTTAATATCATATAGAAAAATTATATTTTATGTCATAGGAGGATTGGCCTTTTGAAGTTTTATTTACTATAAAAAATAGTAATACATTATTAAGTACTGTATCTTACTAGACATCAAGTGGAAAGAACTAAAATATGTGATTCATGCATGAAAGAAAACAAGTATAATGAATCTTATAGAATGATCCAATATTTTGACATTGCAAGGCCCCTAGAATAGGTTCATTTAAACATGTTAAAACTTAGATACCTAGTGGTATGAAATATTTTTTTTAAGGTTGATGATTTCAATGGATTCAAAAGGATTTACTTTCTATCTCATAAAATATAAACATTATAAATAAATCATGTATACTATAAATGCTTTCAGAATAAGAATGAATTCATGATTGTATCCATTCACAGTTATAGAGGAGAAGAATTATTGAACTACATTTATAAAAAAATTAATAGAATTGTTATTTTTAGAACATCTAAACCCATAAATCACCTCAATAGAATATAATTTTAGAAAGGAAGAATAGGACTATTTAAAAAATGGATAGAACTTTTTTGAATGAATTAATTTTACTTATTTATTTCTAGGAAAACGCTATGAATATTTCCTATTATGTTTCTAATTGATTTCTTATTCAGCATATTTTAATGAATACCACTTATGGATTATGGAATGAAAAGAGACTAAATATTAGATACTCTAACATTTTTGTTGTAAATGTTTTTATCCTTAATGATATGGATAGTTTTGATATGTTTTCTATTATATTAGTTGATGGAATGTTTTTAGGTTATTAAAATATAAGTCATGAATATAATGTTTATGATAAAACTTAAATTAATTCTAATGGAGTAGTTAATGTAATGCTAAATGAAAAATATTTAAATAGGAAGAATTTTATATAAGAATGAACTAAATAAGATTTTATAATCACTAATATTGGATATGTTAAAGCTCAAAAAGTTTTAGATGATAATTTATTTAATTATAAATCTTTAAATACTATATATAACACCCTATAGATAGATATGTTGGAGTTTTTTATTCAAGAGTTATGAATAGAAATTCATTAAGTAATTTGTTTCTCATTAGATGTTTAATTTTTAATTTTTTATGTTAGATGATTTAAAACATTATAAAGTGTTATTTTCTATGGATACTGAACTTAGTTGGAATTCTATAAATGGAGTTTATATATGGGTTTAACCCACTATATATCAAAAGATAATTTGAAAAAATAGGATTTTTATAAATAAAATGGATCAAACTAGAAGGAATATGAGGAATAAAGCTACATTAAAAGTTAAAGGATTTTTTAAGACAAAATGATTTATTATCATCAAATTCTTTCACTTATTTTATATATTGGATTATATAAAAATTTTAATTTCTTAAAAACCATATGTCGGATTTAAACTTTTCTAAATGGATAAAAAGAGTGGATTTTTTAATATACTAATATCTGAAGATGTTTATGTAAAATAACCACTTTTTTATAAATGAGATGAATCAAGATCATGTATTGAAAATTTCAAAGTCTATTTATAATTATAAGAATTATCATTGGGAATACTATAAAATATTCTCTCATTATATTTTTAAAAATGGTTTTTTGGAAGGAAAATTGTATCCTTATTTTTTATTATGAAAATTTCTAAAGATATTTTTATTTTGTAGATTTATGTAGATCTTATTATTTTTTGATCATATTTTTCATTTTTATATAAGGAATTTTTATATTTAATGACTATTTAATTTTACATTAGTCATTTAGTACAAGAATAATTTTTCTTAAGATTACAAATATTTCAATGTTATGATGGGATATTTTTTGAATCAATATTGTATGAAAATGAATTAGTTATGATATTTTGAATTGATTTAAGTAAATGTATGAGTACTATAATTATTATTTCATGTGTATTGGACATTTATTTGGCTGGAACGTTAGTTGAAAACCTTGAATTGTGGTTTTTTATATGGTTACAACTACTATTGAATTGAACAGTTATTGGGATTCTTATATTGGAGGATATAAAATAGATAAAAATAGTATCTATCATATGTGTCATTTAATAAGAAAGAGTTTACTTTCTTTATCAATGATTTTAGTTGAATATGTTATCTTTTCCAGCTACTGTGCATAATATAGAAGGATTGAATATATTGAATCTTAATTTTATAATAATTTAGAAATAATAATAATTCTATGTAAAAAATCTTGGGTATTTTATATTATGGATAATGAATTACATCATTCCATCATGAAGAATATTAATTTGGCTTGTCATTTTATATTAGATGAAATTCAGAAATAAGATATTCATTTATAATATGATTTTATATATAATAAACTGTTAAAAAAATACATAATAACCCATTGGATTATTCTATGTATTATAAGGTTAATTATGTACATGGAATAATGAAATATTTATTCCAAAACAGAGAATGTGTATGAGTTTAACATTGATAAACTGTTTTTTATCGTTCTTTATCATTTATAACTATTTTTATAGATCCTTCATAGTCCATCATAACCTGTTTTTATTATTATACTGAATCTATATGAATGATCATACACTAACATCTATATAAATTTTAGAAAGATAAAGATTTAATATCAATGAAGTTCTCACTATTTTAATATTTATGAGTTAAGTTTTTTATATGAATTTATTTAGGAGAGTAAATAATAGTGTTGTGTATAGAGCATAAAACATGGATCTATTTAGTTTTACTTCAATTTAGGCATGTCCATATTCATTTTATTACATAAAATCATGTTTATTGTTCACTGTCTTAGTTATTTCAATAGGATGTGTTATTTTGAAAGGATGAAAAAGAATTTTTTTTTAAAAATTAGTTATTTGAAAATTTATTAGTTTTTTATATTAATAAAAATGTGTAAAATTTTAATATATTATTTGATTGGTTTTTTAATTACTAAAATGGGAGTTTTTTGGGATATTTATTATTGGACAAGATCTTCTCCCTCTTAACTTTTAAGTTTTGTGATTAAAAAAATATCTATTTTTATTTGTTTTATAATGATATTTAATCTCTTGGGTGATTTATTATTATTTTTTTTAATATCACCAAGTGGGCGGATTTATCGAAATTTTATTTCATAAATTTATGTTTTTAACTCTTTATGTTTGTACTGTTTCAAGAGTTTAATTCTATTAGTTATCATATGTGTTCTATTACATATGACATATAACTACTTATGTATTTAATTTTTATAATGTAAAACCTATTTGGAATTATAAGGTATCACTTATTACCTATTTTTTTCAATTCAAATACCCTATGTATCATAAATTTTTTCTAAGTATAATATATTATGTATGAATTATATTTTTTATTTTATTGTCTTATTATTTTTAAATTTTAAGATATTGAAAAAGGACTAAATCTTAAGTTCAAGATTAAAGTCTTAAAATGTTATCTAGAGAAGTTTTATGAAATTCAAGTCTTCCAAAATGAAAGTATTACGAAATAAATTCCTTAAAAATGAAATTATAATAAAATTAATGTGTTTTAAATTGAAATTACAATCAATTTAATGTAGTACTACGTCATAAAAAAGTTGAAATCAGTTAATGAACTTACACTTATGCATTTTATATTGAATCTTAGATTTCTTTTTTACTCGTACATTTTTTTTTTCAATGGAAATCACCCTAGTGAATACCATTATGAAATTTAGAGTTACTAAATTTTTTTAAATGGAAGTACTCTTAATCTTACATGAAGATGTATAAAATCTCTATTATTATAATTATATTTAATCTTGCTCATTTTTTAAAAGGATGTTATGATAATTTTGTTGAGTCTTATGCATATTATTAATGACCATTAGGAAAATTTCATTGACGCTTATTCATTTTCTTAATGAGTGTTATAAAACATGGTTACATGAAATTTTGATTAAGTGTGGAAATGCCATTATGGTTTTCTATTATGACTCATATAATATTCCAAAAACCCTTTTGGGTTTATATAATGATATTTACTTCTTATATATAACTAGATTATTTATAAATGTTGATAATTTATGCATCCTATTTTATAACGTTATCAAAAGATGTGACTGATTATATATAAAAAAATTCAAAATCACATTTTTTTTATTTGAAAGTATTTTTTTCATTATATTTATGAAATAATAATTAACGATTTTTATAGTAATTATTTTTAATTTGGTTATTATAGAGATTATTTTGATGTTATTAAAATTATATATGGATCTTATACATGGATTGTGTAACTTTGAGGTAGTTCATTTTCATTTCAAAATTAATATTATAACCAATATTTCCTGAATGAAATGCGTAATACCTATAATGAATTTAAATAAGATTAATAAGTGGATGTATCTATAAATAGTGAATGAAAAAACCAAATAAAATCACTAATGAAAAAACTAAGATAGAATAACATGGTTCCATATACACTTGAAACATATACTTTGACTACTGATATAACTTCTTTACTACACTTCCTCGTGAAGAATAATACATCTTAATTTGAATGAACATACTATGATGATGTCATCATTGACTTATTATATCTATTTTTATGGATTTTTTATTATTTCCTTTTTATTTTATGTTTATCCCTTGAAATTAAATGAAATAGTTTTTTGGAAATAAATCTGTTAAACAGTACAAGGGTTTTGTTTTACCTCCACTTAAAAGGTATATATTGTATTAGGTATTGAGTTATATTGAATGTTAAGAGTGTTTTGTGGTTTTCTAGCACTAGATAAGGGAGGTCCTAATGAGTTGTGAATATCACAAAAAAAAGTGTGTATTATAGTGTATTCCATTTCTCTCACCCGATAGAGAGAAGTAAAGAGTGTAATTATGATTCTATTGACTTGAATGAATATAAAAATAACTTATGCTCATATTTACTTATCTACACATTAGTTATTTATAATACAATAATTATTTAACTAGTCAACTAACCCCCCCCCCCCCCCATATTAACCTTTCGAAAATCTCTACTCGGGAAAAACAATCTGGAGAAACATTCTCTACTATATGAATTATTTTCTTACTACTCATTAAATATTTTAAGGATTAATTATTGTTTATTAACCATTTTTATAGATCCTTAAAATTTTATTTGTTTCACTATAGAATAGGTTTCCATTGTGTTCATGTGATATTAATATAATTCAATAGAGGGATTCTTGGATTTAGGGGGGACTTTTACCATTTTTCTCGTTTATTTAAAATTTCGGTATAACTCTTTAAGAACAATAATTATTCTCTAATTTATATATTTTTCGATTAATCATGCCTATTTTTTCCAGAATTATTATCAAATTTTTTTTCTATATAATTCGTAAGGAAATTATAATTTGTTAATTAACTGTCATATTGGAGTGTTTACATGAATTTTTTTCTTAAGTTCAATATATGTAAAAAGGGGGAGAGTTTTTTGGGTTTTGAAATTTCCAATAAAGGGGGGTATAATGTTGAGTGGATCTTTGCATATTATTAATTGTTTATTATATTTGGATAATTAATTATCCATGACTTAGTTTATAGTTATAATTTTTATTTATTATAATTTATTAATTATTCTTTATTATCATTATATTATATTATTTGGTGTAAAGGATACTATATGAACTATTTTTATCATGTGCATGAAATTCAGATAAATGAAAATTACAAAGATGACTATAACACATATTTTTTTTATTATTTATCCATAGTCATTATTCGTTAAATTTATATAAATTATAATATGTTATTTTTTTATTTTGGAGGTGTATAAATTATTCAAAGTACTGGAATCATATGAATTTTAAATTAACCTGAAATTTATAGAATTCCAAAAACTGAAATACCTTTATGCTATTAGAATTAACTCATATCTATTATAGTGGATGTTGGTGTGTTGTCTTATATTTCATCGATTTCACTTTTAGTCTTGGAAATTACACTAATGGAAAGACTATTATGTACTGAAAATTTACTCTCACATATTGAAAATTCAGTAAAAAACATGAATCTTATAAGTACAACATATATTTTAAAGGACTCATATATATTATCATTCAGTAATGTATTAAATCTAATATTATGAGTGATTACATTTACATATTATTCTGATAGTGAATATTCACTAATATGTATTATTGTAAGATTCAAACAAATTTTATTTCAAAAGTTTGAAAACTATTACGCATTAAAGATTTATAAATTTTTATAAGTATTATACAGTTAAATATTAAGGAAGTAACATTATATTTTTAGATACTACTCTAAAAAAAATTTATTCAGTTGTGATATTTATTATTTATAATATATGCCTTTTTCATATATTCATAGATTTCAATTTATCAAAAATTTATCACACCATGATACACCGTTAATTCTACATCTCATGTACTATCTGAGAGTTTTTAATTATAAATCATGTCAATATAGTGTATAATTTTCCTAATACCAACATATCTTAGTAATGATATTAAAATTAAAATTTCAATATATTTTTAAGGGATTATTTCATGTGGTTAGAGGAAGTATTTAGTTGGTTAATTGCTTATTATTATATAGATTATTTCAAAATTATTTAATGGTTATAATAATTTAGAAAAAAATATTAGATACCTTTGAATTTTCTTCATTATTCATATATATGTTTTTTAATATTTTATAGAGTATTTATAAATAATAATATTAATGATTTTATAATTGAGAGAATCATGTGTGAAGATATTATTTCATTATGATCAAATTATTCTAATAGTTTTAATATTAATAGTTTCAATATATTCTATAAAATGTGTTTTAAGATACATGTCCTAAAAAAGTGTGTGATATATAATGAAAATTCATAAAATAAACAAAAATATTACCAAACTCGACTTGAATACTTTCAAAAGCTTCATCATATTGGATTCATTATTCAATGTCTTATTGAGCAGGTATAACTATTCTAATTTATCTATACTCAAATGGTTTACAGGATTTGAATTGTATTTTCATTATTTTTTTCTTTGAACTGTAAATATTTTAGTTATTATTCATCATAAACGAAATTTATTTAAAGGTTATACCCTTGTAAGGGGTACATGTTGGTAATCATGTTTTGAATCCCCTCTAAAAGTGATGTTTTTTAGTGGTTATTTTTACACTTGAAAAAGATTGTTTTAATAGGGATATTACTCCTATTCAAACTTTATGTTTTTAAGTTCATACCATACATCTCACGGTGTAGATAATTGTGAAGGTAAAATATATGATATTTTCTATAAAAACTACTGCAAAAACACTTCTTTTATTTTTAATACCATTCTGAATTTTATATAAACTTTTCAATTCTATAAGTTAACTCATCCATCATTGACTATCAGCAATGTCCATATGTGTCCTTATATCTAAATCTTCTCAAATTCCACAAAAATTATCCTTGTATTTGAAGAGATATGTACAATTACATTATACATAGAAAAAAAAATAAACTACCTATACATTAAAAATTTACACCAAGGTGAGAATTTATAAGAAATAATTATTGATGTTTGGACAACATAAGACGTGTTATGATTCTATATTAATCATATAAGGTAACTCTAACTAGATTTTCATGTAATATCATGGGTTTTCTTCTCTTGTATCTTAAAAAATGACATGTACATAATAGTAAATGACATGTAGATCTTCGTATGATTAATAGTATGTACTATGGGTGCATGTAGAGGGTTCTTACCAGCTATAAATGATATCTCTAGGACCTACACAATGTGTGGGACTAATTGGAAACACGAAATTTACAACAACACATGTCAATACACTACCAATATATATGAATGTCATTCTAGTGGAATATAATGTGTCGAATTAGCTCATTGATTAGGAATATACATTAGTACATGTCAAGGTATAGTTCCACAAGATACAAAGCATGTGACCCATAGTAAAATACCGTGTCATATTTATAAAACCACAAAAATTGTAGTGTTATAACTTATAAATAGTAAATTCTGTAAGGAAAATAATTACAAGGTGCTTATTCATGAATTCGAAATCTGTTGTGTGCCTTCTTCCATGTTTTATACCACCTCCTTTGTCCTGTATCATTTCACCCATGTTACTGGATCTACATGCCCCTGAAATTTCCATCTCACCTCATTAGAGTAATTTTTTATCATTCCTTTCCATTCTTTTTATCCTCATCTATACCTCTATTAATGTTACATCCAACAAAAAGCTAACATAAATCACATTCCTACTTCCCCAAACACATGAGTACCTCCCACAACCTCACTCCCATCACTAATACTCATAACTAAGAATGAACCCAAGCATGATGAACTAGAAGAAAGCATTGAATATTGGTCGTTTTCAGGAATCTTTGACCACCCAAAATCAGGATCACATTTTATTTTGTTAAATAATAGGGGAAGATAGAAATCACAATACTTATTTTATGTCTTAGTCATTTTTATTTTTAATCTAAGTTCATTGTTTATCGTTCTTCATCTTGTGATAACTACTATTTTTTGATTGTATAATATTAATAATAATAATAATAATATAATTGTTATTCAATATTTTTAACCTCATTAACACATAATTGATAATCTAGATTTCTTCATTGATAATTCCATAAAAAATATCATAAAATAATATTATTAAATTAATTTACATGATTAAAATATACATACCAATGATAAATTTTTTATTAAATATTTATATTTAAATTAGGTGTGATATCTTCATCTAAAAAATATATTTCTTAAAATCCCCTTTCCTATTTGAGGAGGATATAAAGAACATATTTATTGAATTTAAAATTAATATATGTTATACTATCATTCTCTAAATAATATATAAAATGAAATGAAATTAATTTCAAATTTAAAACTAAATTATCATATAACTTAATATGTAATTATCATGGAACATTGAAGATTTATTAAAATATTATTTTATAAAATATCTATTTTATTATTATTATAAAATTACATTATACAAGGAATGAAAACTCTTGGATATTTAGATTATTATTGAGAGAAATGTTGATCATGAAGAATGGGGAAAGAAACATGAATGAAGTTTGACCACATGTTGTAAATGATTATGATTATAGATAATATATTTTCATACTTTAATCCTATGAGGATTTCCACCAAACCCTCGATCAAGGTCCAATTCACCATTCATTCTTTTCCACTACTTCAAAGAACTGCTATCGAGTTGTTTTTCCCCTTTAATAAAAATTATTGGGGATTTAATGAAACATTTCTCTGTTGGAAAAGTTATTAGAGAGGATTACGAGAACAATGTATTTTATAAATAAATGATTACTCTCTAATAAATTCCTAAAAACCATTAATTTTCCCAATATCCATTACAAGTGTTAACAACCGTTAAACAATTGACGGATTTCTATATCAACAACACATTCAATTCCCCTGTTAAATTCCTATATTATGAGTATTTAACTATATCCAAACATCAATTCCTCTTACCTAAAACATCATTTTCGCCAATATATTAATCTATCACATCACCAACCTCCAAAACGAAACATATTATTTCAAATTAAATAAGAGAATAAATATTCAGTAAATTCCATATGGTCCTGAAAATACATGGCCCATATTTCAACACCAGAACACAATATTTACACCCCACATAAGTTATATACCCCATTATATATACTACCATGGTGTTAAATTTCCATATGAGCTTATAGTTATTTTATATTAGCTTTATTTATTATTGGAGATTTATTTATTTATTAAATACATGTTAAAAATACCTTAAAATACAAATATATTGGATATCTATCAATATTCATCCAAATGGTAAATACCATATTTTGAGACTAGTGGAATGATCAGGAAAATTTTCCAATGTTTCTAAAATGATTAAATAACTATTATTACTTTTATGGGACCCAATTCATCAAAACATAAAAAGAAATTAAGTATTACTATGGAAAATTCTAGGTAGCTATAAGATTATAATAATTTTAACACACATTAGTCTAATTCCTTGAATTTTAACTAATAATAATATGTTCATCAAAATAGGTATATCATGGGATTTAATACCTAATAACTTCTATTATTTGGATGATAAAGTTTTTTCACAATTTAATATCATAATTTAGGTACATTAAAAACATATAACCATGTATAATAACTCCTTAGAATTAATTAATTTTCTTATTTTAGGTTATAAAGCTAAATAAAATTTTATTTTCAATTATATTATGTTCAATATTGTATAAAATATGTTTTTTAACGTACCTTTTATTTCTAAAATTTTTCAAAAAAATATCACATGTGTTTTTCTTTACATTTATTTAAATTTTATATGGTTTTCCCTTTAGAAATTAAAATCTTAAAAAATTGACATACTGATATTTCCATGAAAATTTTTAAATATTTCCTTTAACTTTTCAATTTTGTTTAATGAATAATCCCATAAAATTCATTTTTTTACAATAATGTGGGAACTATTAAATTTGGAATTAAAATGAATAATTTTTTTTAAGAATTTTTAGAATTTATAATAATATTTCGTGATAATTTACTTAGTTATTTTATAATAAATTTCATGTAAAGAGTAAGTTCCCGAACGATCCACCCCTTAAAAAGTGGAAACCATCCACCTAGCCATCCCACAAGGGGTCAGCTATCCAAGCCAACCACCAGGAGAAACAGATTGATCTGGCATGGCTGTGAGGCCAAAATGGGAGTAGGCCCATGCAACATGTGAATTGAATTGAGGAATATGTGGGTTTTCATAAGTGGGACTAAGCTCACTGGAATTGCAGTATGCGGCGTGGAACGTTTATTGAGAGTGAAATGTGTACAAGGAGCCTATCCCTACATGAGGTTTCTGAACTGGGGATGTGGCATGTTTCATTGTAAATGAGTTCATCCTATATCCTCATTTCTAATGTATGGACACTATTATATTCGGTTTTGGTCATAATTGAATATATATTACTATTTTTCCTCAGCATCACACATCCTGCCATTGGGAACAGCTCACCACCATCACTATTACTTGAAATCACATCTTGACTGCCTTCCACCATCTGTGATCACCTAAGAACACCATGGATGAAACTATAAATTATTTAAATTTACTCAATCACCAAAACCATCACACGAGACCACTATTGGAGACCTCTTAATCCTCATATGGGTACTATGTAGTCCACTTCAAGTCATCATCTAGCCACTATGATGGATAGATGATTTTTGTGCCACCATTTCTGTCACCACTATTACCTATACCAAGAAATGTGGTGCATTCCACAATACAACTTTCCCAAGAACATGAGAAGTGGAATCGATGCTTGGTTCAATTCCATATTTTAGTCCACCAGCTATAAAGATAAGAAATCCCATCATCCATATGAGATATGTAAATATATTTATGAAAAATTATTATCCAAATTTAACGATATGGAAACAGTGAAACTATATTTAATGAAGATGTGGAATGTTTTTAAATTACGGAGAAATAATGAATCATCCTACATGAATAATGGAGGAATTTTCGCAAATGAGGGGAGCTGACCACTCAAGGAGAATTCCTCATTTAGGGAGGCTGAACTGCCTATATTTTTCTATTTTATTCTTTTCATTTCATTATAATTAGTTTTTACTATAATTGAAATTTAGTTTTCTAATTATATTAGTAATTCATTATTGATTTAATTCATGTGATTCACTAACATCTTCTTCTAATTCTTCTTCTACTACTACTTATTATAACATTCTATGTGTTATTTTATTTTATTTTCTCATTCTAATACTATTTTATTTTATTCTCTCATTCTCTCTCATTCTTATCTTACTTTTATTTTTATTTAATTCCTTATCTTCTCTTCATTATCATCCGTCTATAGTGACTTATTACCCTCAATAATTTTGGGTTGTCCTGAGGCTTGTCCGGAGGGAGGTATGTGGGTTTTTCTGAATTATGTTAATAAATTCTAATGTTTTATTTTTGATTGGGGTGAGAAAGGGTGATATTAATTGTTGTGGAAATTTTTCAATATAAAATTAACTCAAAATCCATTCTATAATTTTATATAAATATTTTCCTTACCTTATACTAGACACAGTCTCTTCAAATGATGGATTTGATCCATTAAGTGGATTAAATGACATGTGATGGGTCCAGGTCCTAGAAGGTGTCACATTCCCAATTATGGTGTTCCATCAGCCTTTGTTATAAGGGTCAGTGGAATTATTATTTTCTAGATATTAAAATTTTCACATATACTAAATAAAATAATATTTATTCATGAATATAATTTTATAATTGGGTTATCAAACAAAATTCACGAAAAAAGAATGAAAGAATGAATTTACCTAACCATAAAAGAAAATTTATTTCTTTTCTATCCACATTTCATATTTCATTGCACATTAGTCTTTGTTATATCCTTTCATTTCATTCCAAAAACAGAAAATTAAAATTAAATTATTTTCATAAAATAAATAAAATCTGAAAATAATTATGTTTAGGAGAATTAAAATTGGTAATTAAACAATTGGGAATCTCCTTGAGTTAGATGACTCTGGTTATCCTTGTTTTGTGCTAAGAAAAAATATAAAATATCATTTTATATACCTTATGACAAGTGTGCATACAATCTAGAACATTTTTTAGGGATCCAATAAATAGTTTATTTACCTTTTCATTTCACATTAAAGATAGTTTCTTGTTTCAAATATGATAAAAACCCATAATAATATGTTTTCAAATGATTATTTCTTTAATTAATTGAACAAATACCCACATGTGAAAGGATCAATTTTGTAATCAACATTTTATATGGAGTAAAGTGTATTTAGTTTTATTATAAAGGTGATATAATTATAGAAATAAAATTATGGGGAGAAATATCTTAATGAATTCATAGTATTTCTAATGGAGGATATGAAATTACTAATTCGTGATGCCATGACTTGGGATCTTACTGGGTTATCCTAGTACTTTTCATTATTTTATCATGATGTGTACAAGGGAAAACTATATCATTCCCTGGATCCACAATACTCTTTTTAAGAACCCCCTCAAGTTCACCATGAATTCAAAGTGGCTAACAACAGATCTTAGGTGAAATAAATCAATTATAACATACAAATACATAAGATAAAAATAGAATGGATAAATGAATATATCCATACATCCAACGATCAGCCTGAACCTAACCTGGAGGAAGATGACTTAGTGTTTCTGAATTACACTAAAGTGATCTAGGATATTGAATTCTAACTCGAGGACCATCAAAATCACAACCATTTAAAGATTTAGATCCTTGTTTTTCATGATGATTTGTAGTAGATTGGTTAAGAGGAAGTCTGGTATACTGAGTTGTGTGTGGTAGATCACCAAGATCTACATAACTTCTGGAATGAGTGTGTGGTGAAACATGATCTACCAATTTCTTATGAAGTAGAAGATATAGAACCATAGTGTATTTCCCTATCCATGTAAGAAGCCACCCATTTCATGTAATTTGAAGAAAATAAAGAGGATCTGAGTTACCTACACATTTCCACTGATATCAAACTTCAAGAGGTACTCCACATTGAAGAAGATATTGAAGATAATCCAAATCCAAGAGTTGATATTATCTCAAAATATCTCCTATTTTAATTTATTAAATCATAATTGAGTATTAACAACCCCTATTTTTAAGATTTAGATCTAGTCAATCCATATTTTTTCTCATATGAAGATAATCAAACAACACTTACACATGTTAAGGAATACATGGAGCTCTCAGGTTTTCATTAACATACATTAAAGGAATACAATAAGAATTCCCAAGTGGTTTTGGCTGAGGAAATCAGGATATGTAATACTCACTTTGAAAGGGATAATTTTAATTATTATCCTAAATATTTAAAAAAAATTAAATTAAATTACTTTCTCACATTCCCGTTAAAAATTAAATTCATGAAAACTGCATTGGGAAAGCATCGAAAAATGAACAGAAAGATTCACATATAGAAACCAGGAAGGATAATTATCTATAATTCTTCCTATCCATGACATGTAAGATATATATAATTGTTAAGGGGATATATTTGGTTTACTCAATCCATTTATTATTATTTACATACAAAAAAGTAATAGTTATGAAAATCCAAATGTGGTGGTTTAAATTCAAGAAGATCCACCCACCATCAAACTATGGATAACAACTTTTACATCCCTTATGTAGGTATTAAAAATAAAACCCTCATTTTAAGGATTAAATCAAGATTTATCTTTCTACTCTATTTATATTACATTAAATTTTATTCTTAGGATTTTTTTAACATGCAGTCTCACTCCAATTATTTACGTTTTCTTTAATGAAATGATCATTCTGATTATTTGACTAATTTTATTTTTTAGGTTTATGATAAAATAAGTAATATACAAAACAGTGAATTACAAGGATTAAATATTGATTAGAAATAAGAGTTAAATTTTAATTTTTATCATTAAAACTGCTTGCATTATTTTCTAAGAAAATATTTTGAGATTTAAACTAGAAATTGTTATCCCAAACTTGAATTATTGTTTTACTTGACTTATCAAGGATACATGAGTTTCTTAAGAACCCTGTGATTCCTTTATATATATTTTGATGATAACGACATTGAATAATTAAGGTATAGAATTGAGTTTTTAGATTGAAGCGTTGATATTGAAATTTGAACTCATGATTTCATGGAACTAGTTGTTTCATGTAAATGAAATTTCCCTATCATTTTATATGTTTTAAATTTATTAAATTCAGGTGATTTTTTATTATTATTCATTTTGTGACTGGTTTCCCCAAATCAAATGTCCCATTACCAATCATTTCTTTAGAACAAATATTTAATATATTATATGAATCATATTTCTTTAGTGATCATTGGTCATGTTTCCAACTAGAACCCGTATTGAAACTATTAAATGTTGTTACTATGTAAAAAGACATTTAAAATTCATGATGAATATTTTAATAATCCATTATCTTTGGGACAACCTGTTACAATAATCTTGGTTTAACACATAGATACCATGAATGGACTTGTTTGGAATGATCCATACATTAAAAAACATTTATCTATTCCTACCCTCCTATTATTATTTTTTGATATTTAAAAGTTTAATTGATGGGAATATTGGAGTCACTTTATAAGGGATGATTTTCATTATATGGTAAAATTCTGGGGGTGTTATATTTGGTTTAGGGAACTGATAATGGTTATTAATTATTAAATTTTGAATTAAAAATGAAAAATACATGAAGAATAAATGGTTTTTGAATTAAAAGAATAAAAACCCACCATTACCATACTGATGATTTTGATCATGTTTGGTTAGGTAATGGATGTGAGGTTTATTCCAGGAATGAATTTCGAAAAAATGTAATTTACAAAAAACGAAAAAAAATAGAATTCAATGGGGTGTAAAAATCATTCACTATGATTTTGTTGATCATGGGAATTTGGTGTTGAAATAATTATAAAGGGATAACTTAATTGAGTTTTTACTTCTGATTTCAAGAAATATTTTTTAAGAGACAAACTACTTCCTTTGATCCTAAATTATTCACATCAATTCCCCCAAACCCAAAACATAAGATTAATTATAATAATAGTTTTATAGTCCCCATTATTTCTTGTGACTTTTGTATTTACAATGTGGGGAAAGTAGTTCCTTTAAATGTCTATGGATAAGGATCATGTTCTTATTATATGAACGAAACTCTACTTGAATATTTATCATGAGTTATAAGATAAAAGATTCAAATGTGAGGTAGATCACAACTTTTAATGTTTAATAATAATAATTTGAAGAACCTGAATTATTGAAATGATAAGTTAAACCAATTTCATAATCAAGAAATTAAATTTTTTTGGTTTATTGTTTCTTTAATAAGTGTTAAATTGAAGAGATATTTTATTACTAACATGAAAATATGACATTACATTAATAATTATTTTGTGTTATTTATTTGAAATTTGAATATGGGTATAATTGGTGACCTCTAGAATTCAATTTTGATATTTAATTATTGAGGATTATAATAATATAAGGGCAGGTAGTTGCACCCAAATTTACCCTATAGTTATAAGCGGTCATTTAAGTATATAAAGTGATCAAATCCATAGGGATTGAATAAGAAACCTTGAGAAACTAAGATTGGATGGGGGATTTTCTATGAAATGGCCATATCTGGTGTTTATCATGATTTTAAGAACTATTTATTTAATTTAGTAAGTAATTAAAAACACAAATTTACTTGATCTAAAACAATTAATTAAGATTATTGAATCCTTGGTTGTCTCTTGGGATTGATTGAATGTATTTGTATTTCTATGGATTTTTAGTTCATTGGTTCAAGATGTATCCATTAAATGAAATAATTCCTCAATATCATTTTCCTATTTTATCAATACAAAACTTAAAATATAATAGAAAAATTCACTTACAGTTTCACTTTCATGGTCACTCTAGGGAATTGGATCGTACTAACACTCAAAATGTGTCGTCGTTAAAGTCAGTGAATACAAAGAAGATGAAAAATCAAAGAAATGAATTTATAAGACGAAGAACATATTTAATAATTTAAGTATATCAAATAACATTTAATACACCCCATGAATATCCATAGGATAAACCCATAAACTGTTAGGCCTCCATTGGTGATATTCTATAAATGGAACCAGGAATTCGACATAAAGAAGTAGGATTGATGAAGAAAAACATTAATAAAAATGAACACTCCAACATTGTTTGATGAATTCACAAGATTTGGTGTGAATAAATTCAAACCATTATTCAACATTATCAATTTTTATTGAAAAGTAAAACAATAACTGAATAAGAATAAATTTTATTATGAAAAAAATGATTGAAAAAAATTCAATGAAAAAAGTAAGATTTTATTACAAAATGAAAGAAAGGAACTAAAATTGAAAGAAAGACTTGCAATGAAAGAAAAACATTTATCCTTATTACCTTCACCATTAGATACTTAGATATTCATAATAAGATCCTATTATATATCCCCCATCAATGCATTCCTTCCCCAAAAATAAAGAGAGTGAAGAAGGGTGTGAGAAATTAATGAAATTGTTCATTTCAATGTTGACGACAAAAATATGACCACATTTGTACCCCTGTTAAAATATTAATTTTTAAATGAATTTGGTAGAATCCAAAGGGGTAATGGAAGAAAAATATATGCATACTTCTGTCTTATATCACCTTTTAAAATTTCAATTCATTTGTTGTTTCCATTTGGATGTTATGTCTGAAATAGTGGGCATATTTTATGGGAGTTTAGGTCTGGCCCACCATTTAAATATAAATGTTTCCTCCCTTTATCTCCATGAAAACATGAGAATTAGCTCTATCCATAGTGGAATAAATTGATCCTCATAATTTTATATTTCAAAAGTTAAAATTTTATATTAATTGGGATTGGATTGTGGGCCCCATAGATGTTTGATGGACCATAGGCCCATTATGAATTGTCTAGAAAATTTATGCATTCATGCCCAAAATATTTAATCTTCCCTTAGGATTCATCCATTGATTCTAAAATGAAAAATATTCCCATAAAGGTGATCAATAATATTGAAAAAAAACAAAATTATTGTAATTAATTTAATTAATTACACATGTGTATGATTGATTGGCCCCAAATTTTTATTTTAATCATAAATTGCACATTATAAGATGATTGAAGTTAATTTTATATAATTAACAAAAAATGATGTTTATGGACATTGAAAACATGAATATTAAGATATAATAAATTAATATTAACCTATTTCAATGGATAATCACACCCCCTAACTGGATTTTTTCAAGTAACTAGAAAAATGATTCTCAAAAATATGAAATTAAATTTCCTTTTCTAAAAATATTTTAACACACATATCTCAACAAAATATATCATTCCCAAAAACCCTATAACCAATCCAAATCATTTCATAGAATCTCGGTTAATGATAAAATCCCCATCCCAAGCCGATTCCTTTATTCAAATTCATTATTGTAATTCATACAATGTCAATTAAGCATGATGATGTGATGTTCATCAAGAAGGATGCGGGACTATTTTTTTATACGATGATAAAAATGGAACCACATGTGAGAATCCCCTTAAACCTAGATATGAGTAACCATTTTTTCACTTTTTTAACAACAATAGATTTCAAAAGACTAACTTTGGGAATGAAAACTAGAGAGTCACGATCCCCAAGTGTCAGATGCCACACATATTTTTAGTTACATGCACTATAATAGAGATATAAATACAAACTCTATGTAAGATAGCTAAGGAGTAATGATCCCTAAGTGTCAGACGCCACACATTTGGAAAAAAATTTCTCTATGTGGTCATTATTTCAAATTTTTTGGGTTACTAAAATAAAACTAAAAGTGACCTCAAACTCCATGCAATGATTAAAGGCACCCATGAACTCAAACATAAACCCAAAATACAGTAGATATTATAATTTCCCAGACCCTCTAGGTCCATTACGTTGTCAATTTCTGGTGTTGGGGCACCCGAGACCCATCAGTGAGTCATGAGGGTAGTGGTGTTGGAGGTAGGGTGTAACTGTGGTGTCACCCATCAGTGTCACTGATCGGTGAGTCACCGGTCGAGGTGTCAACGATCAGTGCCACGGGGATGTCAGGGGTTTCTTTCCCTAGTTTATCATAATGATTTCTTTAATATTCAATGCCTCATTAATGTTGTTTGAGGCTGTTTTTAAAGACCATAAATGATGTTATGGATCTCCAAGAGTAGGTATACACTTGACTGACCAAATATTTTTTTTGTTGTTACACATTTTTCTTCAGATTAAATGAAATTTTTAAACTCACAGCTATTAGGGTCACCTCTCTGATGAAAATTATTAATTAATAGTTAATTCTATCATCTATAACCGACCAAATACACCGATAAACCATGATCTTCCTTTAATGTCATTCATGTTTTCATATCTTGTAACTCCAAGATCTCTCCTTTTATCGCATAGGGATTATTTCTTCTTCTTTTCTGGTCTCATTTCTTTTCCATGGGGCGTTTGGATTCCCCCTTCCCAAGGATAGTTTTGTGTTTGTGTGGGATCCTTCTTGCTAACTTCGGGAGTCCTTAGAGTTCCTCCCATGCTTGTTGGGCATCCCCAGTTCATGGCGCATGAAGAAAAACATCGATCGTTGATCTTCCAAGTAGGTTCTTTCCTGCGTCTCTCTTTATTGAGTATCATGTGTGGTGAGTATGATAATGATTCCTCAGGGCGTGCATGAAACCCAACATTAACGAAGATAATAAATGGTTTCTAATGAATGAAGTGAAATGTTTGATAATACGGATGTACTCTTTTATCTTGGTTTATATGTTTAAATTGCATGCGCTTATGTTGAATAAAAATATTTTCCGTTGGTGGTCCTTTATTGCGCACTAATGAACCTCTTTTTTTGGATAATTCTGTTCTTGGATGGATATAACATGAAAATTGGTTAATAAAATAAAATTGGTTTATTATATGGATTCCCAATGAATAATAATACTTGTTTGGTCACCCTGGTTAACCCAACAGAAATATGGAACTAAAGAAATTGTGTGATTAAATATGAAAACCCCTTGCTATGTTCTTATGATTTGTGTGGTTTTTTGGCTTGATGTCTATAGGGTGACGTGGATGGTGATGGGATCCCCTGTTGTAAAGTTGTGGGTTTTTGGATTTAAGGCTATGTGGGCTGTATATTGGGGATTGTTTTGGTTCTAGTACTTTGAGGGATCTCACAGATCCCTTTTTCTATTGTGACATTACAAGAGAACCGGGTGTGAATGCTTAAATTGCTACTTGATAGGTTTTCCTTCATTGGATTTTGGCTATGCCTGTTAGTTGTCTGGTAGTGAAGAATTATTTTAAATGGAACCACTAGATTTTGATAACATGAATGGGTTTAATGGGAAATTGTTTTCCAGGAATTATTTGTGACTTGGTTGTGGCTGTTTCTCTTTTTTATGAATGAATAGTAATGCGGGTGTTTGCGAATAGGTTGTTTTTGGAAACCATAGGTTTAAATTATTTCATTTTTACCTATATGTATAATTTATTTCTTATATTTCTTATTCATTCCCTACCCAAGTTGATCACTTCATGGTGTACACATCCATTTCATAGAGGAGGGTGTTTTTCAAACACTCTTAGGAGTGGATGTTTACATTATCCTTTTCCGATCCCTTTCTGGAGTATCCAAAGACTCATTGGGTAGGTTGTGTTCGCCTGAGGTTCATTATAGAACAAGATTCTTCAGCTAGGTTATGTTGTGGTGGTTGGCCCAAGTATGTGTGGGAAGGTTGTTTCCAAAATGTCTTCAGGATGAGGCCTAAGTTTCTTCAGTCATGGTAGTAGTTGTTCCATCCCATGTGTCATAGAGAGTGGAGGTATTTGTTTAGGATGAAGTTTGTAGGCTTGGATACGTGTGTTTGTGGTGGCCCAGGTGTTTGTGGGCGTAGTTATGGCTGTGGTGGGCCAAAACATTGTCGTTGGGGCACTAGTGGTACTGTGGTGAGAATGGTGGTGGAGGTCTGACATGTAAGACGCCTTCAATAACTAGTAGGAACGTGGAATGGGGTATCCAAAAATCAATGTGTTATCACTATTACTTTACCTTACATGCGTTATTTGGGAAGTGTTCCTTGGAAAGGTTTGGTAGGATTGTTTCTTTACTAGGTGCTTTGGTTATCTCATTTTCCCATGGGTCATTAGAATTCCTCCCCACTTGTGCATGAGAGCTTTAGATTTTACCTACTGATTATACTTTTATACTCACCCTACATATATAAAACTACTTTCAGTTTTTCAGGAGGACTTTGCAGACCGTGGCAGACCCTATTATCTCATACGTCAAGACCGTTGACATTGCTTCTTTTCATTTATTTTGGTACTTACCTTTGGAGTTTTCTTGTAACTTATATATTATTATTGGGAACATGGATATGAGAATGGATTTTTTACTTTACATATACCTTCAGTTTAGGGGTAGATTGGGTTTTTACCATCGTATCTCCCGATCCTACTAAGTAAAAAGGATAATGCCTTCGGTATTATGTGTGATTATGTACCCTTTGTGCGAGTCCCCTCTCTAGGTCCTATTGAAGGCAAGACTAGGGGTCATTTAAACTACTTCAACATGAGGAAGGAAGGTTATGGTGGTTTTGTGTCCTTTCCCTCATCTCGGTGAAGGTGAGTCATGATAGAATGGCATCATAGGAAATTGGTTGAGAGATATGATGGAGATCGGGCTTAAGAATAGTGAGGATTGCATGGGATGGTATGGAAACAGCATTAGGAAATCATGGTGTGTGACATAGGTCTGGTAATACCTGCTAGGACATGGGATTATAGGGCCCCTATGATCCGATGAAAGGACTTGGGACCTACCAAACTACCATGTGAGGCTACATTGATAGTAGGATAGAGACCCTAGGAATGGTACATGCATCATAATGAATTCTGTTCTTGTGTGTTCAGGGTGTTCTATAAATATAAATAAATAACTAGTTTAAGAAAACTTTTATTGAAATATTCTACACTACTCGGGCTTAGGAATTCCTTGTTTACCTTGAAGCTATGGCACCCAAACGATGACCAGGAGTAGTGCAGGTGATTGAGGCCCAGAAGGTTGATCTGACTGATTAGGTGAGGACTGATTAAGAGGTGAAGGATGACCAGTCGTAGAGGATGCTTCATGTATTTTAGTAGAATACACTCAGGATGCACAAGGGAAAAATCTCAGACATGGTGATCGAAAGCTACCTTAAGAATTTTGTGATAGCTTTCATCTTGATCAGGGCTCTGGATGAGTAATGGGTTCCATTAGAATTTAGTCAAATGAGAGGGTAAGCATGTTAGTGGAGGATGTTGTACCTCTAAGAGAATATTAAGAGTGAAATTTTGTAGATTGACTTCGGTAAAGAATTCCAGGAGGAATTCCATTCTGCTACGATGAAGGTTGAGAAGAGGCAGAAGATACTCTCCCTTTAGCAGGGGAGTATGTCAGTGAGGGATATGGGAATCAAGTTCAAGGATCTCCTTCAATTTGTGCCAAACCTTTTTACAGATGATGAGTTTTGGGTGACACATTTAGTGGAGTCACTCTGACCTTCTCTTTATTATGTTGTTAATCCCTTCACCCTACCGACATACTTGATGGTCCATAAGATGGATAATTTTTTTGAGAGGATGCACACACTGGGAGGTGTTCCATGACAGGGGATCCAGTTTGGCTCTTCAAAGGGTAAATCCATTAGCAGCATGCATCCAACATCAGGTCCTTATAGGTTTTCGAGAGTGGGGAGAAGGCCCCAGCAGTTCCAGTTTCGACCTCCCAGCCCTCTCCCTTTCCTTGTGGACCGAGGACCTAGATGTTTCACTTGTGGCAGTCATGGCCACCTTCAGAAAATAGTACATGGACTGAGTGTAGTATAGTGTGGCTGGGTAGGATCAACACCCACCTTAGTGGTATTAGTTTCTAACTAGGCCCTTTCAATAGAAGCAGTAGGGATAGCAAGATTCTTCTCCTCCGAGAGGAGACATTTTAGGAGGAGGCCGACCTCAGGGCTCTCCTCAGGGACCTCGACCAGGGCATGGTCGGGGAGGCGACTGAATGTTAAGGGGTAGATGAGTTTGGTGTGGAAAGTTTCACACCGCAGATGAAGTAGTTTCAAAAGGTTTGTAAGTCGTTTGAGGTAGGATCAGATTGTTTATAACTCTATCATGGGCCTTCTTTTATTCAGGTGCTCCACACTCTTTTGTTACGCCTGGTCTAGCTCATGCCTTGGGCCTAGATATAGAGTGACTCTTCAGGCCCAAGCTATTGAGTACATTAATTGGGGGGTCATACAAGCCTATTTAATGTTTTTCAAGGATTTAGACTAATGTTTGGGAAGCATCAGTCTTGTGGGAATCTCCTTATGCATCAAATAAAACCATAAGATTTCATCCTAGGCATCGACTCATTATTTCCTATGCACACTGTTATCGATTACATCCAAATAAGAGTCATTTTATCTTATTAGTATGGACAATGTTTGGAATTTATTGGCGAACTGAGTTTTCATGTAGGGAGAAATCGTGTGGAACCTCTTCTTTCTATGTTAGTAATGATTTCAGTAGAATTAAAGGATTCTAAGATGTTGGATGTTCTGGGAGTTTTTAGAGAGTTCGAAGGAGTTTTTACCGAGGAGGTTGTGACTCTACCCCCTCGACATGAGGTTGAGTTTTGGATAGACTTAGTACCCGGTGCACGTATGCTTTTGAAGGCTATATATAGGATGGAACCTTCTAATTTGCAGGAGCTGAGGATTCAGATTGAAGACCTGATGGAGAAGGGTTTTGTCGGACCCAGTGTGTCACCATGGGGTGCTCCGGTTTTGTTCGCGAAGAATTCATATGGTGGTCTCAGGCTATGCATAGTCTACCAAACACTGAATCAGGTAACGGTAAATAACTTTTACCCTCCCTCGAGGATAGATGGTCTCTTTGACTAGCTGAGGGGAGCAGGTTGGTTCTCTAAGATCAATATATAGTCAGGGTATCACCATTTTAGGGTGAAAGAGAGTGATATCCCGAAGACTGCTTTCCAGTGAAGGTATGGGCACATTGAGTTTGTAGACATGTCGTTCAGTGTTATGAACACAACTACGGTGTTCATGGGGATCATGAACCTTGTTTTCCATGATTTTTTCGACTGGTTCATCATTATGTTCGTCGATGACACTTTGATCTACACAAGATCTAAGGAGGAACATACTAATAACCTTTGGATGGTCTGGGAGATCCATTGACATCACCAGCTCTATGGGAAGTTGTCTAAGAGCATGTTATTGACATAGGGATGGAATTTTCATGGAAATGTTGTGTCTCATCAAGGGTTAAAGTTTGATATGTCAATGTTTCATGTGTTTTTTATTGGGAAGCACCCAAGAATTCCACGTAGGTTTGTATTTTTCTAGGTTTGGAAGGCTATTATCATTGGTTCGTGCCCGAATTCATTCGAGTTGCAGCACCTTAAAAAACATTGACCAGAAAGGACATGGCCTTCGTGTGGAGTGAGTAGTGTCTGGAAGCTTTCATCTATCTGATGGAATGGTTGGTCAGTGCTCTAATGATCAGGTTTCTAGAGGAAGGGGGTTTTTTGATGTGTTTTTATGCTTTTGGAATTGTCTAGGGGTGTGTACTTATGCTTCAGCAGGGGTGATCGCTTATGGGTCTAGTCAGTTACATCCCCATGAATGTAACTATGCCACCCACAACTTGTTACTTGCAGTAGTTGTGATCGCACTAAAGTTGTGGTGACATTACCTCATCAGGGAGAACATTGTGGTCTTCATAGATTATAAGAGCTTGAGGCATATCATTACACATCAATACATGAACTTGCGACAATGAAGGTGGGTGGAGTTTCTTTAGGACTACAACTTCGAGATCTCTTACACTGAAGGTAAGGGGAATTTTTTTCTAATTCCATGACCAAGAAGTCATAGAGGGAATTTATTCATGAATATTTGGATGATTGGAAGGAAATAGAGGATTTGGCTTCCTTACACCTGGATGCACGAATGGATGGTGGTATATGTTGTCTGTTTCAGATGATAGTGAAGTCCTCTCTATTGTGACAGGTGTAGGAGTCTCAGTGGGGAGACTTAGAGAGTGAAGTGATGCATGATCGAGTTGACCAAGGCAATGCATCAGAATGGTGGTTAGAGGATGTTCAGAATAATATCTAATTTGAGGGAATGTTGTTTGTCCAGGGGAAATTCACAAGAGAGTTCTTGGTGTGTTTGAAAACTCACCCATGGAGGTATACCTAAGAAATTATAAGATGGACCAGGGCTTGAGAGGTCAGTTTTTTTGGCCCTGCATGAATTGGGAAGTGCCAGAGTTTGTGGCGGGGTTCCTGGTGTGTCAGTAGGTGAATGTTGGACATTGTGTCCCAAGATGTTTTTTGCATCCTTTAGATATCCCCAAGTGGATGTGGGATGAATTATTGATGGATTTTTACACATGACTACCCAACGATCAAGGAGGCTACGTTGCTCTCTAGGTTGTGGTAAACCGGCGGACGAAATCAACTCACTTCCTAGTGATCAAGTAGTCCAGGGCACTGGATGCCTTAGCACAGAGATACGTGGATGAGGTGGTCTGTTTTCATGGAGTTCCAAGTTCCATAGTCTCTGATAGGGATGCATGTTTGACCTCATGACTCTGGAGGGGATTGTAACTTGCCTTTTGAACCCAAATACACCTTATAAATACATTCCACCCACAAAGAGATGGGAAGATAGAGAGGACCATATAGATGTTGGAAGATATGTTACGAGCTTGTGTTTTGGACTTCAGGGGATCATGGGTACAATAAATTCTTCTGTTTTTTTCTACAACAATATCTTTCACTCTACCATTGGCATTGCTCCTTTCAAAGATTTGTATGGGATACCATACCGCTCATCCATGTTCTAGACAGTGGTCAGGGAAGTAGGTGTTCTTGACCTGGAGGTAGTAAAGAGCACAATGGAGAAGGTTCACCTTGGCATGAGAGGATGAAGGAAGTTGAGGACTAGTAGAATTTTTATGACAATCGTAGGAGGAGGCCCTTGGAGTTCGAGGTTGGAGACCATGAGTTCATGAAGGTTTCCCCTTGATGTGGGCAGTGAAGGTTAAACAAAGAGAGAAATCTCTCTCCAAGGTTCATTAGGACTTTCGAAGTGTTGGGGCGAGTCAGTGTGGTGTCATATCAGCTAGCATTTCCACCTTAGTTGGAAAGGATCCACGACGTTTTACACATCTCCCTACTTCATTGATATTTACACGATGGTTCCCTTATCATTGGCTGGTGAGAGTTGGATATAGGGGACGATGCTATGTTCATGGAGAAACCAGTGAGGTTTGAGGATCAAAAGGAGAAGGTTCTTTATGAATGAACCATCCCTTTCGTTCATGTGTTGTGGAGCCACGGTGGCCTCGAGGAAAGTACTTGGGAGCGAGAAGCTCAGATGCACGCCCAGTACCCAGAGTTGTTTTGAGTTATATTCTATTTTGATTAGTACCTGATTGTGATGTAGTGAATGACATTATTAACTATGAAAAGTGTTTTTTATTCATTCTATGAATGACTATGAAGAGTAATGACTATGGGGAATGGAGAACCTGATCCCTAATCAAGATGCATTATGGTGGATGTGATTATTCCCATGTGGGTGAGTCAGTGCTTCCCAAAGAGGATAGTATCATGACATGGAAGAAGGGACTCCCCAATCCATATGATTGGATGGTGTGACCTTTTTATGTTTGTGTAATTTAGGTAGAAGTTTTCCTAGATGTTGAGGAGGTTTACCCTTGAGAGGTATCTTTGAGGTGGTTGTTCAGACCCCTCTCTTTTCTTCAGGTCTAGTTTGATTCTCAAGGAAGAGACAGTTTGAGAGGTATATGATGTAATAGACCAGACCCTCTGGGTCCATTACATTTTTAATTTTGAGTATTGGGGTACCATGGACCCATCAGTGAGTCATGAGGAAGTCAGTGTCAGTGGTAGGGTGTCACAGTGGTGTCACCCATCGGTGTCACGGATCAGTCTCACCAATCGGTGTATCCCCGATCAGTCTCACTGATTGTTGTCTCCCCAATCAGAGAGTCACCAATAGGTGTGTCCTCGATCGATGAGTCGCCAATATGAGAGTCACCGATCAGTCTATCTAATTAGTGAGTCACTGAATGGTGAGTCACCCATCAGTGAGTCACTGATTAGTGTGTCTCCGATCAGCGCCACACCCGATCGGTGCAACGTGGTTGTCAGGTGTTTCATTCTACGATTTCTCTTAATGCTTTCACTAAAGTTTAACGCCTCTTTAAAGTTTTTTGAGGTTGTTTTTAAAGACCATAAATGAGATTCTAGATCTCCAAGAGTGTGTAAACCCTCGACTGACCCAAACGTTGTGTCGCTGTTACGATTTTTCATCTGATTAAATGAAATATATTAACTCATAACTGTTATGGACACTACAACAATAAGAATTGTTAAACAAAAATTAATTCAATCATTGCTAACCGACCAACTGTGTGGAGAAACCATGATCTTCCATTAAATTCATTCTTGTTTTCATATCTTGTAACTCTAGGATATCTCCTTTTGTCATACGAAAATTCTTTCTTCTTCTTGGATGGTCTCTTTTTCTTTCCTTGGGGCGTTTGGAGTCTTCTTTCCCGAGGCTACTAGCATTCCTGTGTTGGAGCCTTCCAACTCACTTTTGGAGTCTTCATAGTTCCTCCCCTATAATTTGTGCATCCCTAGTTCTTGGATCATATAGAAAAACATCAATCATTGATCATCCAAGTAGGGGTTTTCCTTCACCTTTCTTTACTGTGTATCATGTGGGGTGGGTATAATAATTCTTCCTTGGGGCATGGATGAAACCCAACCTTAACAAATATAATAAATGATTTCTAAATAATGAAGGGGTTTTTTGAGGATTTTGATGTACTATTTTACCTTTGATTATATGTTTTGAATTGTATGTGATTATTTCCGCTAAAAATCAAGGCTGTTGGTGGTCCTTTAGGGCACACTAATGAGCCTCTGTTTTGGGGAAAATTATGTGTTTGGAAGACTTAACCATGAAAACTGGATAATCATGTAAACTCAGTTAATTAAATGGATGCCCAATGAATAAGAATACTTGTGTGGTCACCCCGGTTAACCAAACATAAAGAAGGAACTAAAGGAATGATGTGTTTAAATCTAAAAACTAATTTGCTCTATTTTGGTGATTTCTGTGGTTTTTCTTCTTGATGCTTATGGGGTGATGTGGATGGGGATGGGATCCCATATTTTGTAGTTGTTTTGTGGATCTGAGGCCCTGTGGGTTGTATGTTGTGGCTTGGTTTGGTTCCAATACTTTGAGGGATCTCACAGATTCCTTTTGATGTTTTGACTTTACAAGAGAACCGGGTGTGAACGCTTAAATTTCTACTTAACTATTTTTCCATCCTTTTCATGTGGTTGTTTCGGTTAGTTTCTCAGTAGTGAAGAATTATTTTAAAAGGATCCACTTGAATTTGATTGGAAGAATGGGTTCAATGAAATTTTTTTTTCTAGGAATGAGTTGGGATTTGGTTGTGGTAGTTGTGCTTTTTTATGAATGAATAGTAGTGATGGTTTTTGTATATGAGCTAGTTTTTGAACCCCTGGGTTGGGATGAGTGCTTGTTTACATATATGTATAATTTAGTTATTATTTTTATCATACGAGCCCCACCCAAGTTGAGAACTTCGTGCTGAACAACCCCATTTCAAGGGGGAGGGTGTTATTTCCAACACTCCTATGAGGGCCGGTAATTAGATCCTTTTATCCTCCCTTTACTGAGTATCCCAAGACTCTTAAGGAAAGATTTGATGGCTGGAGGTCCATTATAGGCCAAGATTTTTTAGGCAGGGTATGTTGTAGTGGCTGGCCCATGTTTGTGCAAGCAGGTTTTTTCCCAAGTGTCGTCGGGATGAGGCCCAGGTGTCTCCAGGCGTGGTAGTAGTTGTTTGGTCCCAGGTGTCTTCGGGTGTGGTGATAGTTGTTCTGGACCAGGAGTCTTCAGGCATGGTTATGTGATGTTTTGGTGGCCCAGGTTTTTTTGAACGTAGCTATGGTTGTGGTGGCCCAAATTATTTTGGTTGGTTGGCATTAGAACTATGGTGAGATTGGAGAGGGAGGTCTGACTTGTATGATGTCTTCAATAACCAATGGGAAAGTGGTACGGGGTATCCAAACATTGATGTGTTATTACTATTACTTTACTTGACTTTCTTTATTTGGGGAGTGTTACTTGGTGAGGTTTGGGTGGATTGTTTCCTTATTAGGCTTTTTTTCACCTCTTTTTCTCACGGGGAAATACAATGCCTCCCCACTTGTGCATGAGATATTTTGGTTTTCTCTACTGAGTATACATGTATACTCACCATACATATATAAAAACTAATTTTAGGTTTCCAGGAGGACTTTGAGGACCATGATGGATCCTATTAGCTCGGACGTTGGGATCATTGATGTTGTTGCTTTTCTTTTCTTTTGGTACTTCCCTTTGGTGTTTTCTTGTACCCTGTAGCACTTTATTTGGAACATGCATATGGTAATAGATTTTTATTTGTTTTACATTACTTCTAAATTGTGTTTTGGTGTTGTTTTGGTTTTTACCATCATATCTCTCGATCATACTAAATAAAAATTTTAATTCCTTCCATATTACGTGTGATTCTATAACTTTGGGGCTAGTTTCCACTTCGTGGCTTATTGAAGGCGAGACTCTGGGGTCATGATCACTCCTTCAACTTAAGGATGGAAGGGTCTTGAAGTTTTATATCCATTCCCTTGTCTCCGTGAAGGCGGTTCATGAGAGATATGCATTAGGGCATTTTAATTAAGAAGATGAAAATGTTAAAGTTGGAAAAAAACATCGGACAACCACATATTCCAAAAACTATACTCATGTACATAAACATTCATTCAAATAATAATCACATAATTATGATTTATTTTAAATTCATATTTCATGTTTAACAATATACATTAATGCATTAAAATAAAATTAATTAATTTTTATTAAATTGTTTTTTTTAATCCTTTCTTTCAAAATCTCACGTTTTCACTCCCCAAAACATAGAATGGCACTGCCCTCAGTGCTTGAATTGAATAGAATAGAGATTTATGAATTTGGATGAAATAGGGGGTGAAGTGATTTAAAATGAATTCATCCAAAAAAAATATCCTATTTTAAAGTTAGTGACCCATCAATAAGCAATTTTCAATTTGGCTTCAGGTCATGTGTACACCTCTTGGGGGTGATTAAAGTTTTGGTTTGAACTTTGTATGGCATGATTTTTATTTGAAAGATTAAACATATTCAAAGTATTTAATCTCAAAAATAATAATATTAGATCACATTGTAAACACCAAGGGGTTCCCTTAACAAAAATACACAAAAACACACAAAATAAAATAAAAAATGTAGAAGTCATGTTGCCTCCCAGAAAGTGCTTAATTTAAAGTCCTTAGTTCAACATTGACCCCCAAAATTATCCAATAACAACTTTCAAAAAAATTAGGACCCATTTTTTCATCTTAATAATGATTGATATTGTGTCTTTGTTTTTAATTTTTTCCATTTGTAATCCCATGTTCAACATTGAGTGTGAATTTCCATAGAATTTCATAAATGTATAACCTAGTAACTTAACTTATATTGCCTAAGATACCAAGATAAATTTTTACAATATTATATTCAATAAAAGATGAAATTTTGAAAAAATGATTTTGATTATACCCTATGAAGTAATAGTTGAGAGATGATTTCTGGACCTATAATTCTACCTCGGTTGGCTAACACTTTTCGAAACATTTGGGGAATTTGAATGGAACCTTGTTTTATTTTCATAATTTACAAACAAAATAAGTTCACATTGAATATAATTTTCAATAACCAATTTCTCAATATGAGATTCAAGATTGGGTATGAAATAGAATATTGAAATGTATTATAATGGTTCAGTGATTGGAAATTCTAAAAAATCGTCATTAGAGCAATATTAAGGACATTCAATCCATGAAGACAAATTTTCCCCTAAGGAATTGAAAAATCATAATTTACTCCAGATTTGAATACACATAAACATTTACTTTAAAATATTATGTTATCCCATATCCAAAAGTTATTTATTTAGTAAATTAATGAGTGTTTTTTGGGATAAAATATTATTTTATTAGTGATGAGGAATGGAAATCCTAAGTATGAATGGGTTCCTTAGAAGTGTTAATGTTTTTACTTCTAATAAAAAAGATGAAACCTTAGAATTCATTCTATCCATTTGTTCACAGGATTGTTAAATAATATGTTGGGTATTCGGATTGATACATTGTTGGATACCATGGACTTCAACATTTAACTTTCCAATCATTCTTGATAGGGCTGGAAGTTTATCTATTAAGCATTCATCATCATAAATTTTGTACATGTTATCAGGTTTGGGGTATTCATTCAAAGTTTGATCAAAGTAATTCCTAAAGTATGGTGATTCACATTATATATTTACTATTTGATTCCATGCTGATTGAATAAAGGGATATTGTTTATTATACTTCATTGGATGTATTAGGAAATTTGGATTTGAGATTTTCAGGACCTAGAAAAATTGAAAGGGGAAAAGATAAGAGAAAATGGATGAGAAAAAAGAAATGGGGGAGAATAGAAATAGGTTCTAAGGTTACTAAATTGGTCCCCATAAATGGATCCAAAAAATATTTTCAACCAAATTTACCCAAGAAATAGTGTAAAAGAGGTCACTTGTAGTACATCTTGGGTTATCAAATCCACAGGGACAAAAGAAGTAAACATGGGACACTAGGATTTGATGGATTTTTGGCTACGATGTGGCCAACTTAGGGGATGGTATCAAATTTTTATAATGAACAAATTCATTCACTATTTCATGGAATATATTCTGTTTTTGATTCAAAAGTACATTCTTCTTTAGGAAATTTCAATCCACCAAAAACCAATTTTTGTCTTCCTTCCCCACTCTTGAATACCTCCATAGGTGATAACCAAGACCTTGAAACCACAATTTGTTATTCTTTTCAATCCAAAAAATGAGGATTGATAATTTATGTCTTATGCAAGAAAACATATATCACTAGATAATCCATTTCAGATGTTCCTTGTAATTTCTCAATTTCATTTTGTAATCGAAACATTATTTTTTCTGTGTATGTCTTTCAACCATTTTAGTTTCTTAATAAAAGTTGTTATTGTTATTCAATTATTCATTTTCATTTCATCACATGTTTATACACTTTAAATAAGGTGTGGATTTATTCACACCAGCACTTGTGAATTCATTACAATACAGTTCACTGTTCATTTTTCAATGTTTTTCATCATCAATACCACTTCTATAAGTCGACCACCCACTTCCATTGATATATATCATCAATGGAGGGATAAAATTTTATGGGTTTATCCTAGGGAGTTTCATGGGGTGGATGTAATGTTATTTTATGTTATTGAATTCATAAATCTATTATTTATTTTAGGAGTTCCTTTCTTTGTTTTATATTAATCATTGTCTTCACCGAATTTAACGATGACTCATTTTGAGGGAAAGTATGATCCAATTCTCTAGAGTGATCTTTATTGTGATCCTCTATGTGAAATAGTGATTAGCCTTGAAATTTTTTATGGATTAAAATGGATAATGATATAGAAGAATTATATAATTTAATGGATAACACATGAACCAACAAACAGAAAAACCAAAGAAAAAAAAATATATCCAATAAATCCCTAGAGACACCATAGGATCGAATCATCTTAATTAATTGTTTTAAGTCAGGTTATTTTTTATTTTTTATTGATTCTTTAAAGAAAATCTCAATTTATTCAAATCAATCATTACTATATTTTTACATTCCATATATAAACATCCCAATCCTCCATCAAACTCTTTGAGTGTCTAAAGGATACCTCTTTAGTCTTTTTGGATTTTATAACCTATGTTGTACTACAAGTTACTACTTTTACCATATTTCTTGTGTAAATTTGGTCACAACCAAATTATGTTTCCAATTTTGGGGACCAAGTATGTCACCTTATAAACTCTTCAAATTCTCCCCCAATTCCCTTTTCTCATTCCTTTTATCTTATAATTTCCCATTTCTATTTTCTTGGGCCTCAAAAATCTCAAATACAAATTTCCCAATTCATCCGATGGAATATAATCAACAATATCCATTCATAAATTCATGATTTAATCAAATAGAAAATCCAAATTGGGAATCACTAATTATTTTTACTTTGATAAAAAATTGAATGGATACCCCACACCTAAAAACATGTACAATCATTTTGATGATGAATGTTTAAAAGGACAATTTATAGCCCTATCAAGACTGATTGAAAAGATAAATCATGGGTTTTTCTAGGATGTACAAACATATATCAAACCTAATACCCAAAAAACTAATTTAAAATTGTTTGAACAAATTGATAGAACTAATTCTGAGGTTTCACCTTTGATATTAGAAGTAAAAAAACATTAAGACTTATAAGGAACCCATTCCTACAAATGATTTCCTCTCCTCCTCACTGATTGTATAATATTTTATCCCAAAAAAAACTCATGAAATTAAAAAATAACTAAACTTTCATTGTGGGATATCTAAATAATATCAAATAAAATTTAAATGGCATTTAAATCAAGATAAAATTAATTTTTTTTTCAAAAGGGCGAAAAATGTCTTCATGGATTGAAGGACTTGAATATTGCTCTCATGATAATTTTTTAGAAACACCAATCACCAAAAAATTATAAGTAATATCAATATGCAATTCCATACCCATTTTTGAGACTCGTCGAAAGAAATTTTGGGTTTAAAAATCAATTCAAAGAAAACCAATTCCGTTATGAAATTTTGAAAACAAAACTAAGTTCCATTCAAATTCCCCACCTTTTTTCTAAAAGTGTTAGCCAACCCATGATGGAATTAAATTTCCATACATTATCTCTCAAATCGTATTTTATAGGGTACAATCAAAGACAATTTTTCATCATTTCATCATCTCTTGAAGCTAATAAAGAAAAAATAATTCTTGATGTCTTAGGGAATATTTGTGAAGACACCATATCAGACATTTATGAAATTATTTAGACATTCACACACATGTTTTAATATGGTATTATACATTAAAAAATTTCCAAACAAGGACTCAATATCAATCATGGATTAGTTGATAAAAATGGTGTTCTAGAAATTTTAAATATTGTTATTGAAAAATTTGGGGGTCCATGTCAAGTTAACGAATTTAGATTATGCGCTTTCTAGGAAGTAACCACGCTTCTAAATTTGGTTTATCAGTTGATCCTAGGGAGTCTCATGGTGTGTAATGAATGTTATTTGATGTTACTAAATTCATAAATCTATTCTTCATTTTAGGATTTTCTTTATTTGATTTATCTGCTTCTTTTTTTTTCACCACCTTTAATGACAAAACATTTTGAGTGCCAGTACGATCCAATTCTATTGAGTGATCATGAAAGGGACCCTCTAAGTACATTGGTTATTATCCTTGAACTTTTTTATGGATTAAATCGAAGAATGATGTTGAATAATTGTTTTATTTAATGGATACCACTTGAACTAATGAGTGGAATATCCAAATAAAAACATATACATCCAATCAAACACTAGAGACATCCTACGATCGACTTATCTTAATTAATTGTTTTAGATCAACAAAATTTGTGTTTCTTAATTGTTAATTAAATTAAATAATTAGGTATTTAATCAAAATCCACCCCAATTATGGCCACTTCATATCAAATCCTACATCAAATCATAGTGTCTCAAGGTGTCTTCTTCGGTCCTAATAGATCAGATCACAACATGTACTTAAATGACCACTTATACATGTAGGGTACTTTTGGGTGCAGAATAATTTTGTCGCCATTTTGGGGACAAAAGAATTAAATAATAAACTATAGAATTATTTTCCCACAAAAATTTCACTATTTTCCACCACATTTCTCTTCTCTTTTCCCCTTTATGTTTTCAGGGGTCTTGAAAATCTAAAATCAAAATTTTTAAATACGTCCAATGGAGTATAATCAACAATATCCCATCATAATCTCATGATGGAATTGAATTGTAAATCCACATTGGGAATCACCAAAAGTTTTTAATTACATTGATTAATCTTTGAATGGATACCCCACAGCTAATAACATGAACAATATTTGTGATGATAAATGTTTAAAAGAACAATTTCCAGCCCTATCAATAATGTTTGAAAAGATAAATCTTGGGGAATTCCATGATGTCCAAAAATATATCAATCCAAATTGACAAACATTTATTTAAAAATTGTGGGTAAAAATGGATGGAATGAATTCTGAGGTTTCATCTTTGAGATTAGAAGGGAAATATATTAAGACATCTGCGGAACCCATTCCTACATAGTATATCCTTTCATCATCACTGATAGAAGAATATTTAATCTAAAAAACCACATGTGAATTTACGAAAGAAAGAACCTATGGATATTGGATAACTGAAGAGTATCATTGAAATGTGGAAGGGTATTTAAATCTAGAGAAAATTAATTTTTTAGATTCACAAAAGGGAAATTTTGTCTTCATGGATTGAATGTCCTCAATATTTCTCTTATGATGATTTTTTAAAAACCCCAATAACTGAACCATTGGAAGAAATATCAAACATTAATTCCATACCAATTTTTGAAACTCATATAAAGAAATTGGGTGTTGAAAATTCTATTCAATGAGAACCAATTCTGTTAACATATTTTGAAAATGAAACTAGGTTTTATTCAAATTCCCCACCGATTCCCAAAAGTTTTAGCTAACCCGAGATTGAATTTGTGGTCCATAATAAATCTCTCATCTCTTAAATCATATGGTAAAGTCAAAAAACATTTTTCCATCATTTCATCATATCTTGAAGTGAATGATTAAAAAATTTATCTTGAAGTCTTAGGAAATATAAGTAAAGTTACCAGGTTTAGTATTTCTAAAATCCCTTGACCATTCACACTCATTATTTAACATGGGATTACACATTAAAAACATTATAAAAAAAATCAATCTCAATCATGTTGAAGATAATATTAATGGAGTCCTAACAATGTAGAAAGTTGGTATTGGATAGTTTTGGGGGTCCATGTCAAGCTAAAAACATTAAATTAAGCACTTTCCGAGAGGGAACACAGCCTCTTTATTTTTTTTAATTTTTTTGTGTTTCTATGTTTTTTTGTCACGATAAGACCTTTGTGTTTCCAATATGATTTAATGTCTCTTTATTGTGAGATTTTATAGTTGAATAATTTTTATTATTTCCAAATAAACCCCTTGTATTCTAAAGTTCAAACCCAGCCATTAATCTTCCCCATGAAGTTTACATATGTCGTGAAGCCAAAGTATTCAACTTCTTATTAATGGGTCATCAAATAAAAACCAAATGGTTTTATTCCATGATTTAATTTCAAATCACATATACCATTTTATTCCAAATTATTTTCTATCCCTTTTCTTCTATTTCAAAACTGAGGGTAGTTTCATTCTAAGATGGTGGGAGTGAAAATCTTGGTTTTTAAAAATAAATTTTAAAATTTTATGATAAAATATTCAACTAAAAAATAAATTCATTATCCTTGAATTCATTAATGTACATTAGGTAACATGAAAACTAAATTTCAGATCATTCTGAATGCATTGATTATGATCTTAATTCATGTTTAAGTTCAAGACCACAGTTTTTGGGAAGGGAGAATTTCTGATGTGATTTTTCAATGTTTACATTTTCATCCTCTTAATAAAAATTCCATAATGTACTTCCATTACATCATGGGGGTAAATTTTATTTTATTTTGGTCCATTTCATCATAGTATGGGGTTTGGGGTCACTTTTAGTATAATTTGAGTATCCTAATGAATTGAAATATTGATCACATGGATATTTGTTTCCAAATGTGAGGCATCTGGTACTTCGGGATCATGAATAAACAGTTTTCTTACCCAGAGTTAGGTTTTATATCTCTATTTTGGAGCATGTAATTGACAATATGTGTGGATTTTTGTACATGGGGATCATGACTTCATAGTTTTCCTTCCAAGAGTTTTTATTTTCATATCTATTTTGGTTAAAAAATTGAAAAAACAAAAAATAAAAATAAATCAAAAGGTTGAATATGATTCCAACCTAGTGCGTCGATTTTTTCCCTAAACAAGAAAATAGGCCCAATTTCTTTTTGCGATACACAACACGTATTCATGCTTAACTAAAATTGGGTGAAACATGATGATGGATTTTAACTAAGGAACAAGCCTGGGATTGGGATATACTTGTTAACCTTTCTTATGTGATATTATTTTGAAATGTTTCATGATTTTTTGTCATGACGTATTTTGGTGAGAAATGTATGTTAAAATGTTTTTGAAAAAAGGAAATTCAATTACATATTTTTTAGATTATTTTTTATTAGGACGGGAAAAACTCAAGTTGGGGAGTGTGGTTAAACACTAAAATAGGCTAATATGTATGTGTTACAAAGTCCATAAACATCATTTTTAGTGCATTATATAAATTGAACTTCATTTCTCATATTAAGTACAATTAATGTTTAAAATTAAAATATGGGCCAATCAATCATCTATTTGTGGAGAAAATTGTTTTAATTATTTTAATATTTTATTTTTGGATATGATTTATCAATTTTTTGGAACATTTTATATTTGGGGATCAATGGAGGAATCCTATGGGAATATTAATAATTTTGGGCATAAATGCAGAAATTTTATGAACGTAACATAATAGGCCTATGGACCATCAATAAAATTTGGGTCCCATAATACATGACTTATGAAGCTCAAAATTTAACATTATAAATAAAAGATTATGAGGATAATTTTATTCAACTGTGTCCATAGCTAACTCTGAATTTTTCATTAAGATAAAAGGATCCAAAGTTGACATTTAAATGGTGGGACAGATTTGAATGACAATTGTTCCATCCCACTAATTCGATCCTAAAATTCAAATAGATAAACAAAATGACCTTAAATATTTACATATTATAGAAAACTCATTTAATATCATATTTCTATTCTACAACCCTTTTGCATTCGACCATGATTAGTTTCAAAATCACATTCTAAGAAGGGGGTTGAATATGGTCCTATTTTGTGCTCAAGTTTGTAATGACCATTTTAATTTATTCTCAACAACATTTTGACCCTCCTAATTGATGTAAAGGGAATTGAGTATTTGTGGGTCGACCAAAGGCTCCTAATATTCTTATATAAGAAGCTGGTTGTGAATAAATTTCGGCATCAATGTTTTTCTTTTCAATCCAAGTCTTTCTTTTAATATTAATTTCCTGCTTTCATTTTGTAATCACTTCTTCATTTTTTTCCTGTATGATCTTCAATAATTTTAGTTTCTTAAAAAAAATTGTTCTTATTTTTAACTTATTATTTTAATTTTCTTCACATATTGATATCGTTGAATCAAGGTGTGAATTTATTCACACTAGCAATTGTGGATTCCTCACACAATGGTGTAGTGTTCATTTTTCATAATGTTTTCCTTCATTAATAATGCTTCGTTAAGTAGCCTTCTGACATCCATTGATAGAATAGTATCAATGGAGGGATAACATTATTTGGAATGATCCCAGGGAGTTCCATGGGGTGGATTTCATGTTTTCTTGATGTTCTTAAATTATTAAATCTATTCTTCATTTTAAAAGTTCCTTTATTTGATTTATCTTCTTCTTTGTCTTCATCGACTTTAAAGACGACACATTTTGGGTGCTAGTATGACCCAATTACAAAGAGTGATCATGAAATATATCCAATAAGTTCATTGATTACTAGTCTAAAAAATATTTATGAAATAATTCATAGAATGATATTGAATAATTATTTCATTAAATGGGTACCTATTGAACCCCTAAATGGAAAATCCAAAGAAAAAATACTTCAAATCAATCTCTAGAGGAATACTAGGATAGAATCATCTTAATTATGTGTTTCATATCAAGTAAATTTTTTTAATTGTTATTTAAATTAAATAATTAGTTCTTTAATCAAAATCAACCCTGAAGATAGACACTTCATAGCATATCCTGTTGTGTTATGAATTAATATGTTCTGGTGTGAATAAATTCACACATTGATTCAACAATATCAATGTGTGAAGAAAATGAAAACAATAACTGAATAATAAGAATTTTTTTTATTAATAATATAAATTTATTGAAAAACATACATGGAAAAAAAGAAGATGTGATTACAAAATGAAAGAGGGAAATTACAATTGAATGAAAGACTTGAATTGAATGAAAAACATGGATCCCCATTCCCTTCACCACCATATACATATATAGTCATATGAGGAGACTATGTTCGATCCCTAATCAATAAATTCCTCATATAGAAATTAATAGTGTCAATAAGGTTGTGAGAAATAAATGAAATTGGGTGTTTCAAAGTTGACTATAAAAATAGGATAGGATTCATCCCCACTAATGTAATATGAAATTTTAACTGAATATTTAGAAATATGAAGGAGTAATAGAATATAATTATATTCATACAGTTTTCATCTATCATATGTTAAAATTTCATGCCCATTGGTTCAGCCATTTGGATGTTATTGTCCAAATGGTGGGCAATCATTACAGGCATCCAGGTAGGGCCACCATTTAAATATTAAATCTGTCTTCCATTATCCACTTGAAAACAATAGAATTATCTCTATCCACAGTTTAATAAAATTATCCACATAATTTTTTCTATCTAATGTCCAAATTTTTCCTTCATTGGGTTTGGATTGTGGGCCACAAATTTGTTTGGTTGGCCATAGGCCCATTATGTTTTCTCTAGAAAATTTATTCATTCATGCCAAAAAAATCTTCATCTTCCCTTTGGATTAATCCATTGATCCTAAAAGACCAAATATTCCAATAAATATGATATATTATATTCCAAAATATCAAATTAAAATAACTGATATAATTAATTGTACAGGCATATGATTGATTGGTCCCAAATATTCATTTTTAACATAAATTTCTCTTCAGATGAGAAATGAAGTTAATTTTCTATAATTAAATAAAAATTATGTTTATGGACATTGAATAACTTGAATATTAATATATAATAAATTATTATAAGCCTCTTTCTATGACAAATCGCACCCCCAAATTGATTTTTTCTAGTCCCGAGAAAAAAGAATCTCAAAAATATGAAACTGAATTTCCTTTTCTGAAAATATTTTAACATACATTTCTCACAAAATTAAGTCTTTCCAAATAAACCAGAAACCTATCAAAATACTTTCACACAATCTAGTTTCATGAGCATATCTATAACCCAAGACCATTCATTTGTTTAAATTCATTGTCTCATTTCAACCAATTTCAATGAAGCATGATGATGTGTTGTTCATCACAAATAAAAAATTACATATTCTCTTTTTTCAAGGGAAAAATGTATGTGCTATTTGTGGACAACATTAAACTTTAAGATGAGTATCCAATTTTTTGGGTTTTTTTTTATTTTTGTATTTTTCTCACCATTTTCTGAACCACAACATATATGAATAAACTATAACTAGGAAAGAAAACTATGGAGTAATGATCCTAAAATGTCGAATGCCATACATATTGTCAGTTCCAGGAACTACGATATAGATATAAATACAAAATCTAGAAAAGAAAACTATGGAGTCATGATCCCCATGTTTTAGATTCCACACATTTTGATAAATCATTTCTCTTTATGGTCATTATTTCCATTTTATGGGATACTCAAATTAAACTAAAAGTGAACCCAAACCCCATGTTATGATAGAAGGGACCCATGAAATCAAACTTACACCCAAAATCCAAAGGATGTGCATTGTGGAATTTAAATTAATAAGATGAAAATTTTAATGCTGAAAACTCACATCGGAAAACCACACTTTCCCAAAACTATAGTCATGTACTTAAACATGAATTCAAATCATAATCAAGGAATTATAAATAATTTGAAATTATGATTTCATGTTTTACAATGAAAATTAACACATGTAGTTATAATAAAATAATTTTTTATTAATTTTTTTTTCATAGAATCTGTTTTTTTCAAAAACTCACATTTTCACTTTCCCTAATATAGAATGACACTATCATTAGTGCTTAAATAGAAAAGAACGGAGGGTTTTTAATTTGGAAGAAATAGGGGAATAAGTTATTTTAAATTAATTCATGGAACAAAATCACCTAGTTTAAAGTGGGTGACCCATCAATAATCCATTGATCAATTTGGATTCGTGTCATGTGTAGACTCTTTGGGGGTGATTGAAGGCTGATTTTGTACTCTGGATGGCATGGGTGTTACTTGAAATGATAAAACATATTAAAACTATTTAATCTCAAAAAAAATATTGGATAACATTAGAAATCCCAACTTGTTCCTTTTAACAAAGACACAAAAAAATACAAAAAAATCAAAATATTGAAGTCAGGTGGCCTCTCGAAAAGTGCTTAATTTAAAGGTGATATCTTGACTTAGACCCCTCAACATATCTAATACCAACTTTCAACATTTTTAAGGCCCCATTTTTATCATATTATACATGATTGAGATTTATTTTTAGTTTTCAACTATCTTCTTCTGTAATACCTTGTTCAATAATGATAGTGAATGTCAAAGGAATTTCATAAATGTCTGAATTAGTAACATATAAATATAGCCTAAGACATCAAGAATTTTTTTTCTTTATTAGATTAAAGAGATGTTTAAATGATGAAATCATGTTTTTTATTATACCCTATGGAGTAAGAGTCGAGATATGATGTATGGACCTTGAATTCATGCTCGGGTTGGCTAAAACATTTAGAAACATTTGGGTAATTTGAATGGAACCTCGTTTTATTTTCAAATTTTATTAACAGAATTGGTTCCCTTTGAATAGAATTTTCAACCCCCAATTTCTATAGATGAGTTTCAAGAATGGGAATGGAAGGGAAGATTGATATTTCTTCTAATATTTTAGTGATTTTTGTTTCTAGAAAATAATCATTGGAGCAATATTTAGGAAATTCAATCCATGGAGACAAATTTTTCCCATATGAATCCAAAATTTTAATTTACTAATCATTTAAATACACTTCAACATTTCCTTTATATTCTTTATTTATCCCATATCCAAACGTTACTTCTTTTTTTAATTCATGTGATGTTTTGGGATAAAATATTCTTCTATAAGTGACGATGAAAGGAAATCCTGAGAATGAATGGGTTCCACAGAAGTCTTAATTTTTTTTAATTCAAATCTCAAATAAGACACCTTGAAATTAATTCTATCCATTTTTCCACATAATTGTTCAATAATTTGTTAGGTATTATGATTAATAGATGTTTGGACATCATGGACATCCCCAAGATTTATCTTTTCAATCTTTCTTAATAGGGATATAAATTTATCTTTTAAACCTTCATCATCATAAATATTGTACATGTTATTAGGTGAGGGGTATTCATTCAATGTTTGATCAGTTTAATCCAAAATATTTGGTTATTCTGAATGTTGATTTAATTTTTGATTCTATCTTGATGTTATGAAGAGATATTTTTTTATTATGATCCAATGAATATATTGGGAAATTTGGATTTGTGATTTTAAAGACCCGAAAAAATCGAAATGGGAAATGTTAAGTGAAAGGGGATGAGAAATGGGGGAGAATAAAATAAAGTTTTAAAATTACTTACATGGCCCCAAAAATGGCACAAAAATTTGGTTGCATCTAAATTTACCCTAAATGTATAAGTGGTCGTTGAAGTACATGTAGGGGTCAAATCCACAGGGACCAAAATAACCTTGAGACACTATGATTGGATGTAGGATTAGGATGTTTGGATATGAAGGTTAAAATTGTGGTATTGATTGATTTGAATAAATAGTGATTTTATTTAAGGAACTAAGGAAAAATTAAAAAATTAATTGAATTAAAAAAAATAATTAAAATGAGTTGATCCCAGGTTGTCTTTGGGAATGATTGGATGTATTTATTTTTATCTGGAATTTCCCTTTATCGGTTCAAGTGAAATACATTAAATAAAATAATTCCTCAATATAATTCTCTGATTTAATCCATAGAAAATTTTGAGGTTAATCAAAAATTCACTTTGAGGATCACTTTCAGGATCACTATGTGGAACTGGATCATACAAGCACTCAAAATGTGTTGTGGTTAAATCTGGTGAAGATAAAGAAGATTATAGATAAAATAAAGGGACGCTTAAATTGAAGAAAATATTTAAGAATTTAAGAACATAAAATCATGATCATTCCACCCCATGAAAGTCCCTGAGATGAAACCATAAATTATATCCTTCCGGTGATACAATTTTACCAATGTATGTGTGTATTCTACTTAATAAAGCAAGATGATGACGAAAAACATTGAAAAATGAACACTCTACTATTGTGTGATGAATTCATAAGTGCTGCTGTGAATAAATGCACACCTTGATTCAAATGTATAAATTTATAAAGAAAATTAAAACAATACTTTATGAATAACAAAAACTTTTATTACGAATCTAAAATGATTTAAAAACTTATATGGAAAAAATTAAGATGTTACTACAAAATGAAACCGGGAAATTACAAATGAATGAAAGAATTCCATTGAAATAAAAATATGGAACCCCCTTCCCATCACCACCAGATCTATATTTAGGAATATGAGGATCCTAGGTTTAATACCCCCTAAATACAATGCTTCCCAAAAAATAAAGTGGGATAAGAAGGGGGTGAAAAATAAATGAATTTGGTCATTTCAAAGGTGACCACAAAAATAGGACCAGATTCATCCCTCCACATTAATAATATTTTTAACTAAATATAGCCAAATACAAAGAGGTATTGGAATAAAAATATCTTCATAAATGTGTAATCTATCATATTTTAAAATTTCAAGTTATTTTTTAGCTATTGGAATGTTATTCTAAAAGTGGTGGGAAGACTTTATGGGCGTTTTGTTCCGGCCCACCATTTAAATGATAACATTGGTTCCATTTCATTCCATGAAAAAATCCAAATTAGCTCTATTCCCAATTGAATAAAATGATCCTCATAATTTTATCTCTCTAAGGTTATAATGTTTTCTTCATTGGTCTTGGATTGTGGTCCCCACATTTTTTTGATAGGCCTTAGGCCCTTTCTCATTTGTCCAGAAAATTTCTGCATTCATGCCCAAGAACCATCATCTTCCCTTGGGATTCATCCATCAATCATAAAAGAAAAATGATACAATAAAATTTATAAATAATATTATGAAATATAAAATTAATATATTTAATTTCACATGCAGAAGACTGATTGGGCCCAAATTATTCATTTTAAACAAGAATTGCACTTGAGATGAGAAATAAAGTTTATTTTCTACAGTTCACTTAAAATGAGGTTTATAGACATTGAATCACTTTAATAATAAGATATAATAAATTAATATTAACCACCTTTTGTGGCCAGTTAGTGGGGAAATTTGACACACTCATATTTCCATTCAGATCTTCTATAATATTCTTATAATATTCAAGGGTTTTTAATGAATAAGCCCATAAAATGAATTGTTTTACTAAAATATGGGAAATTATAAATATGTAATTAAAATGAAAAAAAATCATATAATTTGATGTTTAGTATTAATTTTAATATTTTGTGATAATTTACATAGTTATTTTTTAATAAATTTATATTAAAATTTAACTGAAAAGCTAATCTAAGCATAAACCAGTAGTATCTAGCCACCAAACTAGCCAACAAGGGGAAAGCTATCCAATATAACCATCATGAGGGATAGATCAAGATAGTACGGGTGTGAGGACCCATCAGAGACCAGGCATGTGTAGCATGTGTCTATTAGGGGGAATCGGTGGGTTACCATAGGTGGGCCTTAACCCGCTCTAGCCATGTGGTGTTTAGTGGACCTTTTATAGTGTGTGAAGTGTGTATAGGGATCCCATTCTCGGAGAAGGATTATTATACAAGGATGCATATTTTTTTATTATAAATGAGTGCATCATCTATCAGCACATCCAATATGGGACAACTGTTATGCAGGGTATTAATCAAGCATAAAAATACATGATCGTTCTACCTTGGTTTCACATGCCCCATCCTTAGACACACCTCACCATCGTATCCCATTTTGAACACCACCACTTAATTTCCTCCCATCATCTGCGATCACTGGAGAATAACATGGCTAACACTACCAAATAATGAACTTGACTTTATCACCACTTCAATACTAGATAACATTATGGAAGACCTTCAAAACCTCAAATGAGCTCCATGATGTCCATTTTGGGGCTTCATCTAGACACATTAAAGACTATATTATTTGAGGATCCTCCACTACTACCCATATAAAACACAATGGTGTATTTTGTAGGATAGTGTAACACCCTAATAGGGGAGGGTGAATAAGGGTTTCAACTTTTCTTTTGAAATGATGGATTTTATTACTATATATGTTGGAACTTGTTAAAAATGTCTAATGGAATTTTGTTGTAATCAAACATTCACATGAAGAGAGACCATATAATAATTTTACATGGTTCACCATTGAGGGATAGTCCATGGAGCATGTATTGATAGTGTTTCGGACATAATTAAATCCAATAATCTTTACTATATGGGGAATATAGAAGATCATACATTTCAATTATATTACTGAAACCCTAAAATTACATTGTTTTTTGGAATAACACACTACCTCACTTGGAACACTTCCATAATATCCCTCTAGCTCATATTTTTGGGTGAATTATTAATCAGTTTAACTAGATGAAGGATGCTTTAGAATATTTGAATTTAAGTTTTTTCACTGACTAGCATGAGACCCTTTTAACTGTATTCTAGACATGAGTCTATTTAAAGAACTATTCATATAAACCATATGTTCAACACAGCTATTTGAAAAGCTCTTTCATGAATATCCTTCACAAAGCTCATAAACATTGTGAAGAAAACTTTTTCCACATAACACTAATTATTCATCGAATAACCTTTCATCCCCAAACTCCTTTTTATGATATTCCTAAGAATTAGTCTAGAATATGAAAATATTTTCACGATGATTAGGATCATAATGAATTCCTAATTCATGATCCTTTTAACCTTTGAAAATTCAGTACGATTTAGCCTTTTCTCCAAAACATTTCATGTCATGGGAAGTGTGGGTGGCCACTTATTTATAGACTCAACCCTTTTGGAAGCTCCCACGCCTCAAGAATATTTTTGGAGAAACTCAAAATTCATGTTCATGAAGCTCCTTCATTCTCAAATATCTAGTGATATTTCTCCAGTTCATGAACATTCTAATAGTCTTGAAGAACACCATCAACTCATCATGTGCTCATAATACTTTACATCATCTAAAAGAACATTATCTTTCCATCATTTTTTAATCAAGATCTATACCTTCATAAAGATCATCCTTCTTCAAAACCCAATATTCGTGGAACCAATTTATCATGAAACTTATCAATTTACCATAATTTAGAAGATAAAATTACCAAAAAATACCACTCATGAATTTTTCTCTAACCTACTGATTTATAGCCCAAAAAATTTGAAAACACTAAGAAATGACACTACCTCCAATAGTCTTGTAAACTATTATTATAAAATCTCTTTCCTTGCATACTCTCTAATCAACCCAGTGTCGATTGAAAATAAAGACAAACTAGAATCCATTTACAGTAATGATATTTCTTGTTTCAAAAAATATCCCCCTTTGGGTTTGTTACAAATCTATAGAAAACTATAATAAATCACTAGATGGTATCAAAACATGAATGGAAATAAACAACTCATCTTACACCATAAGTCTTCGTGAGAAATTCTCATTGTCAAAAACAATAGGGGATGCATGAATTGGGCTCTCCTAAAATGAAATTATTAAAGATTCCCAAGATAATCTCGGATAAAAAATAAAATGATTCCTAAAAAAAATAATTCTCATCGTGTCATAGAAGTATTTCATAATGATTTCTCATAACACCAAATTCTCATCATGTCATAGAAGAATTGCATGGTTTGTCAAAATCCTACAACCCAAAAACATTTAAAATTAAGAATTTGTTTATTCTACCCCACTGTAATGAAACTTAATAAACAATTATTTGTACAAGAAGAGCTAAAAAACATCCCCTAGATCATATTTCCCCCATAAACCTACATCACATCTATAAATAGAATTAAGTAAATTAAAAAAAATGTGGTGAGGGGACCACATGTAACATCCTCATGCACTAAGATGTGATTTAACACCATGGTTGAATAGACGTTTCTCAAATAAATGTGGTTAAAATGGATTATTCATAATGTAATCCAATTGGTCATCAGTTCTAACATACTTAATTTTAGTTTCACCTAGTTCAAAGTTTTCCTTGGAGTAATGATATCTAATCTTAATAGGTTTTTTACAATACTTATGAACTGAATTCTTCATAAGATTGGCCAAGATCTTAATGTCACATTGAATCACCATTTGTTGTTTCACCTCATTTCCAATATCAAAAAACTATTTTTTAATCAACAATAATTCTGTGAAATCCTTTTTAATAGATATATTTTATGCTTCATTCAAACATAGAGAAGTGATTTGGTGTTTATTTCTCAACCAGACCATGCATTTATTTCTAATGAATAATGTTCCACCTCATCTAGAATATCTATCAACTACATCTCCAACCCAATCATCATTCAAAAATAACTATAATTCATTATCTATTCCTACAATAATGTATAACCCAAAATTTAGAGTACCTTAAATATATATCATTATTGTTTTAACTGTTTCCAAATGATCTTCCTTCATATTACTTTGAATGTGTGCTACTAAGAAGGTTTCAAAGATGATATATTTTCATTTTGTATCCAGGTATAAAAATATTCAAATTATTCTCATGTATAGGGTGGGATCCACATAAGTCTCATCCTTATGATTTCTATGTTTTTTCCCAACTATAATCATATTCCACATTGGTTTAGACACATGCATGTTTAATTTCATTAGAATCTATCATGGATACTTTTCTATGAAATGAAGGTGTAAACTTTGTTTTTAATAACATGTATCCCCATGAAAAATATGTGTTAACCTATCAATGACATTTCAAATTATGAATCCATGTGATTAGAAAACTATTTTACTAATCCCTTCTTACTTCTACTAAAAATAATACCATCCAAAGACACCATCACCATAAACATATATTTTTGATAATTCCTAACATGAAGATTATTGTCGATACCTTTTATTCTTAATTTAAAATTCTTCAAATAAGCATGGATTCGAGAATACCATAATCAGGGTGCTTAATTCGGACCATAGAGAGCCTTATTAAATCTAAGAACCTTCGACTCATCACTTCTGATCATAAATCCAATTTTTTGATCTATGTATATTTATTCTTAAATAACTCCATGTATGAATTCAATTTTGACATTCATCTAATAAAATTTATACCCTCTATGATTTTCCATGTCAATGAAAATCCAAACTGGATCCAGTCTAGAAACTAGAGAAAATGTTTTTACGCCATCAATTCCTTCAATCAATGAATATCCTTTACATACTAATCATTTCCTTTCTATAATCACTTTTCCATAGTTATAGAATTTGTTTTAAAGATCCACTTTATACAATTCACATTGTGATTTTTCGATCTCTTAAAAATTTCCCATTTCTGGTTCATATCAATCTAATCCAGTTCTTAATTCATGGCACGACCCATGATTTATCCTTCATGTATTATTCAAATGATGTTAGTTCTATAATTTAAAATAATGAACATCATACTTCATTCCTCATTATACTTGTATGTATAGGTTGGTACAAACCATAATGATGTTGGATTGATCAATTTATGTTCTTATATTTATCTTCTAAGGATCTGAGGATGTTTCTTTAGTAATAGATTCTTATTCTGATTCTTATTCTAAATAATCAATATTTTGTGATCTCTTATTATTCTATAATCCTTGCACTATTTATGAATTTGAATCTATCCCTTTTCCGCTTTCTTCATCATCTTATATCAAATCAGTATATGAACTCCTCAAGGTATTTATGGTTTCATCTTCAATGATCTTGACATCTCTTCTTTCCCTGGTTTATCCAAGTTGATTATTGTTTCATTTTTAGGCTTTACTCTTCATTGAATATCAAAGTAATATTCTCTCATCTACAGAATCTCTGTATTATCCTAGATTTTCATCATTTTTTTGAATGAAACATTTACTTCCGAACATAAATATAATTTAAATAGGGCTTACTTTTATTCCATAACTCATATGTGGTCTTGGATTCTCCTAGAAAAATCAATGGTCATTTTTTGTTGTACACTACTACTTGAATAGACTCTTTCTAATAATGATGAAATATATGACTCCCAATTATCATATTTATAGCCATATTGTTTACATACATATTTTTTCATTAAACAAATACATTTTTATATGGGAGGCTCATAGAATTCACATTATTCTTTATTCCTTGTTTTTAAAAAGTAATTTTTAATCTCAATGGATATAAACTACTCTTATTTTTAAAATCATAAAAAATATTAATTGGTTGTATAGTTTTATTCTCAGCAATTAGTAGATAACCCTTCATGCAATCAATAACTTTTTTTCCACTTCGTAGTCATTATTCATTCCATTATATTATATTCATCAATAAATATAGTGAAATTACTTTCTCCATATGTTATAGCCACATTTATTGGATTGAATACATATATGTGGATGAAATTAAGGAGATTTAATTCCCTTTTGTTAATCGGTTGATATAAATTCCTAGATTTCTTTCCTCACATGAAAAAAGCACATGTATTTTCTCATTTAAAATTCAGATTGGGAATATGAATGAATATATTCATCTCAGATAACTATTTCATGTTTTTTTTTAATGTGACCCGACCTTTTATTCCATAAGTTGTATTATTCTTCAACTATTTAGTAATATAAGTTCTCTTTACTGGAAACCTGATATAAATTTCCATTTTTAATACTTCCTTTCATCATAGAATTACCCATATTTCCTTTGTTAGTGCACCCCTTCGGACTAATTGTCACTATCAGTCCAAATTCAGAGATTTGACTCACCAAAAAAATATTGAAATGAAAATCATCCACATAGACAGCATATATTTTAATAAGCTCTTCATTTTATAGTTATGTACATCCCCTGACATTGATCATTAAAGCACCATAATTTTCAAACCTAACTACTCCATGAACCATTTTTCTTAACATTATTCAATAAATCTACATTCTTAGTCATATGGGATGTGAATCCACTATCAAGAATCCTGGTGTTATTGTTAATTGAATCCTTGATAGCTATTTTTTCATTGTCTATTTGACTTAGTGGAGGATAAATATAGGATTTAAAATCTATTTTAAATATTCATGTGTTCATCATAATCACATTTTTCTTCCAAAGGAAAATACCTAGTTTTAGTAGTAACTCTACTTGGTTTGTGGGTATTGTATTTTTTATGAGTTCTGTAGGTATTTATCCTAAAATTCTTCATCCTACAATGAATAGATTTATATCCATAGTCATTACAAATAAAACAATATCCGTATAAACTATTTTTTCTATATGATGAAGGATATGGTCTCATTCACATTTTTGACTTCCATGTACTTCTACATTCATATATCTCCTTGCATATCCATTGTGAGACATAGTATGGCATCGAATGCCATGAAATTTACATTTCATAAGAGAAAATTTTGTCTCAATTCCATTACACCCCATGTAAACTTCTTTTGTAAATGAATTTGACTCTGTATCCTCTCTAAAAATATAAGGATTTCTTTCATCTATCCTTGCAATTTGATTTGAAGATTTCTTTGTTCGGACATCATGTGCCTTTGTGATATGTCCAAATTTATACATATATTTACTTTATATCAATCTGTTTCTAGCCTTTGATATTTCATAATTACAAAAAATTCCACTCTTTCCTATAATTTTGTATCTCTGATTATTCAAGGCCTTCTATAATCATTCCGAACCACGTTTAGTTCTTTATAGTAGATATGTAACCGAGAATTTTCTAAAATTTAATTTCATATTTGTTTTCATAGATTATGATTTGGTTTCTAGTTTTCTTATTTTATAGATAGCTACTTCTTTATACTCCTTAACTATCTCAGAATATTCCTCCAGTCTCAAAGATAGTTTGTTGATAACTTTTTTTGTCTCTTCAGTCATGATCTTAAATTCAACAAAATCATCTAATATTTTAATAATTATTGAATATTATTTTTCTCGTAATTCTAATCGATTAGTTTCTTCTATGAATTGAACAAAATACTCTGTTGACTCTTCTATAATTTCTCATGTCTTTATGTTTCTCTTTCTACAAATATCAAGCTTATCAAGAGCATACTCAAGTTTCACCTTGCAATTAGAATCACCAATTTGTTTTTTACCTTTATCTTTTTAATGTTCTACCTTCTCAATAGTGTGTATAATGGATTCTTGGGTTTCAGATTAAAAATATGGTTATTCATCCTCTAATAATTCATTATAATCTTTTTCTTCTTTAGATGCAATTCCTTGATTTGAATTCTCCCTTTTATGGAAAAATTTTCTGATGCTTCTTCATGATTAATTACATTCTTCATCATTAAGAATAATTGACCACCAGGAGGTAATGTTCCCAAATCTAGTACATTGAATACAGACAAGGGGAATATTTCCTTTAAATATCTGTTTTCCTCAATTGAATTTCTTGGAAAAAATAGAAATAAGATATTTTCCCTCATTATCTTCATCAATATTATCTCTGGAAACCTCATGTTATTCCCTAGATTTGTAACAAATTTCCTTTTATACATGAGTTTTAGCATCTTCTAAATTGAATATTATTTCAAAGGTCACCAAACGACTTTTTATATCATCAAGTGAATGTTTATATAGATCAGTTTTTCATGGAATGGAACTTTTGTATATTACATAGGCGAAATTCTTCTCAATATTTTCATTACAAATCCAATATATTTAATTTCTTAAAAATGAAATAGAATTTTTCCAACTAATTTAGTAATTCTATTAAAAAAGGTATCTGCATTTTCCTTAGAAATCATTTTCTAATCCTTGCATCTATTATGAAAATACATATAATTTATCCCCCTTCACTATTTTATCACCTTTGCATATGTTTCCAAATATTTCCCATATAGTCTTGGATAATGATCATATGATAACAATTAAATAGATCAGATCAGATAGAGCTATAGAGAGAGAATTGTTTTCTTTGGAATCTACATCAAGAATTTACCAGTCTGTTTGTGTAATAGATAGACATGTCAGATCAGTGACCTGAATCCCCATAGTAATTAGAAAATATCTTCAATACCAAGGGATATAAGATTATTTCTCAACTTATTCTTCAAAATTTTCAAGTTTACTCCATAAAATAGGGTAATATTCTAACATTAACTAAATTATCCATGAAAACAACATTCGATATATATAACTCCAACAACCTATATGCTTTGATGCCACTTGTAGAACCCTAGAACAACCTGATAGAGGAGGGGTGAATCAGGGTGTAAACAGTTTCTTTTGAAGTGATGGATCTTGTTCCCACAGTTATGAACTTTTTTATCGACTCTTATTGAATCATTAAATAATAAAACATTCAAATAATAAGTGTAAATACCCCAACCCTAGTAACCTAGAACTATTTATTTACTTTATTATATTGGTATAATTAGCAAGTTTGTTGAATCCAAAAGGATTGAATAGTTTAGTAGCTTTGAAAAAATAGATACAAACATAATTTTTAAATTTTTACTTAAAATGAAATAAAATATAGAAAATAAATTAGAAACATCCATAAACTCCTAGATTATGCCTACAAGCCATTCATAATATATGTCTTTGTATCCTGGGGAAAAAACACAATAAAGGTGTGAGTTCAAAAGCTCAAAAGCTGTCTGTAATACTACATAAGAAAATATAAACATAAATAATAATTCAAGATAAATACCTAAACTCGCATTCCATTAAAACATAATCTTGGGAATAATACGGTAGTAATAAAAGTGGATTAAATAATTCCACAAATAATCACATGAGAAAGAAAGTTAACCATGGATATTCTATTAGTCGAAAAATCACATGAATTATCAATTACTATTATTATAAAGAGGGAATTAATAATTATTGAACTATAAAACATACCATCATGGCCTCTGAAAATACATCATAAAATGAAAGTTTAAGGCCTCAAATAAATCTGTATATGAAATTAAATGGGTGAGGCCTCATCCAAGTACATATCTATTTTGTCTTTGGAGACCTACTGATGCATCAAGGGGATATAGCAGTTCACTCCCATCACTTAATAAGTCTAACTAATTACTAATAAGAGTGGTTTGAAAAAAAAACATATATACATATGAAATGTAATTAACTGTACCCAAATAGTAAACATAATTGCTAACCATTCTGAGTAATATGGTGAATGGTATCAAAATAGAACATCAACAATCAATCTAATTGTAAACCATGTAATAATATATGATAGATGATATAATATAAGATCAATCCCAATTAAAAAAATATTCAATAGAGTTTTTAAAATAGATGCAAATACTTGAATAAAATCATTAAGTAATTTTTGAGGGAAATACCCATTTTAGTGTAGAATAATAGTTCTTTTTAAATGATCATTTGTATTTGAACTAAATTCAGATTTTAAAAATTTATATCCCAAAAAATAAAATGGTTTACAATTAATTTTCATTTTAGGAATAAACTATGTCCAATTGAAATGAAAACATGTAAAAAGAGTTTATAAGAACTTTAGAATTATGCAATTTTATTGTGGAAAGATGTAAAATAAAAGAGTCTTTAAAGATGAAATAAAAAAAAATTTATTACATAGAACCAAATAAGAGCTAAGATATTTTTTCATGATAAAAAAGTGTAATATTATAAAAATATTGGTGTCTTATAAAGATTATATAATAAACTATAAAATGGGGGGAAAAATTGGATGTGCCCTTTAATCAGGATTTCTTATCTTGATGAATTGAAAAGGGAACCATTTAAAATATGTATTCTCCATTAATGGAATGATGAAATGATATGGATACATGATTTTGTAACATATAAAAATATTTTACTAGAATTATATAAAACAATAAGGAAATTAATTAGATTTAATAGAGATAAAGTGTAACCCAAATGAAAAAATGAATGTTTGGGAAGAAACCCTTAACTTATGTCTAAAAGCATTATGCACTTGTACATAACATCCTAGATAATCAAATTAAATAAATTAATTAATTAATTAAGATATGTTCCTAAATTTATTTTTTTAAAATAATCTTATTTTGTTCTTTTTTGGCCTTTTGATGAGTTATAAGATAATGTTTTATCATTCTAGAGCATTCAATTCCTTGGTTTCCATGTCCGGATTACTTGTATAGAAGAATGAAAAATCATGTAAAATGAGAATAGTTTTATAGAATTGAAATTATATGTTATTAATTAAAATCTAAAATATTAAATGGTCTAATATATTATATTTTTAATATGTTATGATGATTCATTAGATAAAACATTAATGATAATTGTTTATATTATTTGGTGTTTTTTTGATAATCACAAACAAGTTATGTTTAATTAATTAATATCATCAATATATAATAGTTATATGCAATTAAATAGGCTATAATACACATATTATAATCTTTTTTAACCATAAAAATAGTTTTATTTGTATCCTTTAAGGGGTAATTGAAAAAAACATGTCTTCTATGAAGGAGGTAAATCGTCGCCTCATGGATGATGTTTTCATTTTATGAAACAAATGGGAGAGAAAAGAATTGATGGTGGATATACCATTATCAAAATAAAATAAAATTTTATATATAATATACTATAGTTATAATAAATGTTTGGATAGTGGAGGTAAATAAAGGATAATAAAAGAAAACATTGTGAAATTAAAATAAAGAAAGAGAAAGGGGATTTTACCTCTTGATTTCTTCTCCATGATAACCTCCATATAGAAATTATTGTTCTTAATTTTTTGAGACCATATTATGATAGATGTGGGGAAGATATGTGCTAAGAGTATTGGGAAAAAATTTTATAAGATTAAAGTCTTAATATGTGTGACGATAAGAGGTGGTGAGGTTTATATTTATTACGAATGAGAGGGTTGTTTTCTCATTATTATATTGATTAGTTTATTTTTTGACTCAAGAGTATAAATGGTTTTGAAAATTATCACTAAATATATTTAAATAATTTATTATAGGTTTATATTATTTTATTATATAATCCATACATTATCTATAATTCAATAATTCTAGTATTTATTAAATAATACAAATTACCATATTTCACTATTCACCAAAAATTCACCAATTTTAGAAAAATCCCAAAAATATACCCTAACCATTTTTCGACGCATAGAATTTAAAAATGAAATCTACTATTTTAAAATAATTTTCTAAAAATGATAAATTTATGTATTAAATAAAATAATCATTTACTCAAAAAATATAGATTTAAGTATTATAACTATTTTTGTGATATTTTGAAAAATTAATTAAGGTCCCCTAAAATTATCATGAAATTATAAGACCAAAAAATATTAATTTAGGAATATATTTTTTGAAACAAAATATTTAAAAATATTATATTAATTATATAATTTTAAATAAACATCTTTGTTTCATACAAATACCAACACCTAATTTATCATTTTTAAAACATTTATTCACTTATTACATGATATAAATATATTATATTTTCATTAATAAGATAAATAAATTGTATATATATATTTATAGGTGAAGATAATATTCTATTTTCCAACTAGTATTACTAACGATTATATTGCTATTTTAAACATCATATTTAATAGTATATTTCACTTCTAAACTCGATGTTGCGTGAAGAGTAAACTATCGAAGATAATAAATTTTAAAAGAGGATTTCCATAAAATCATGGGGTGTTACATACTCCCATAAAAAATACATTTTTCTTTGAAATTTTTTAAATTTTACCTCATAAAAATATTTGGGTAATTCTTCATCATAAATTCATGTGGTTCCCACATCACCTCTTTAATTTTCTAATGTTTTCAAAATACCTTTACCAGCCGAGTTTTATGATTCCTCGACACATGTTCTCTTGTATCAAGAATCTATATAGGATCTTCATAGTAAGATAAATCTAGTTCCATTTCAATTCATTTATAAGTGAGGACATACATTAGGTTTGGCATGTATTTCCTTAACAAAGAGATGTGGAACACATTGAGTGCTTTAGATAAGAAAGGCTGAATTTCCAAAAAATAATCCACAACTCCAATTATATATAGGATTTCTAAATGACCAAGGTAGATGTGGATTTGTTTCCCTTTCTTACAAAACATTATGACACCCATCAATGGAGATACCTTCAAGAAGACATGATCCCCCACTTGAAATTACAAATCCTTCCTTTAATTATAAGCATAACGCTTTTTCCTAATTTGAGCTGCTTTAATATGTGATTGAATAATCCTTACCTTCACTATTGCTTCCTCAAAAAGTTCTAGGTCTACCAACTTACTTTCACCAAATTCATCCCAACAAGTTGGGGTGTGACATCTCTTAACATACAATGCTTCATGTGGTGCCATTTCAATAATTAAATGGAAACTATTTTTATAGGAAAAACTCTTCCAAAAGTAAATAATCGTTCCATATGCCTTGAAAATAAAATGAGAATGATCTTAAAATATCCTCTAATGGTTGGATCATCTTTTCTAACATCCTGTCATTTTGATGGTGATAATCAGTACTCAAATGCAAATAAATATCTAAATATTTATGAATACATTTCTAGAATATAAATACAAATCATGGATCATGGTATGGAAAAATTGATATTGGTTCACCTTGATGTCTTACAATATAATTAATATAGGTTTTTCAAGGTTATATGATAGAAATTCATCCTTTACAGTGAGGAAATTTATAGATTTAGTAATTAGATCAACAATTACCAATATTTCATATGGTGTTTTTGGTATTATAGGGGAAAATGCACAATATTGTTATCCCATTTACATGTAGGAATAGTCATAGTTTTATTAAATCCGATAGGATGTCATATTTCTTCCCTCACATGTTGACATACTAAACATTTTAATATAGAATCTATAATTTCCTGCTTCATATTATTCCACCAAAAATGTTCCTTCAAATAACTATACATCTTAGTGCTACTAGGGTGTACAGAGAATTTTAATCTATGGGAATCATCCAATAATTTACATTTTAACTCTGATATATCAAGAAAACAAATCCTATTTCCAAATTTCAGAATTCCATCCCCATACATTAAGTATCCAAATTTCCCATCATTCACATTTTACGTTTTCTTTCGAATATTCTCATCATCGGACTAAGAACATTTAATCATTTCTAATAAATATGGTTTAGAATCCATTTGAATATGTAGCGATATTTCACCATTCATGATAACTCCTATACTCATATTTAGTTGATCCATGAACACTAGATCCCTTTCAATCTTAATTTTGTTCTGATGTCTATGATCCTTACGCCTCAATGCATATGATACCATATTTTCCTTCCCTGGGTGATATTTTAATGAAAAATAATAATCCTTTAGTAGCCCAAGACATTGTATTTTCCTCACATTGTGTTCATTATGTGAGAATATATATTTTAAACAATTATGACCTTTATATATGTCACATTAGTCACATATATATAGTTTCTTCATATCTTAAGAGAAAATATTACAAATGCAAACTCATGATCATGAGTTGGATGGTTCTGTTCATGATTTTTAACTGCCTTGATGTAAAGTTAATAACACTATAATTATGAATATGGATAGGGACAAGTCCTTTCACTGATTCATCAATATAAATCACAAATAAACTATTTCTTGATGTTAGAGTCAATATCAGATCATTCACTAATCTTTTATTTAGTTCTTAAAATAATTCATTATATCCCTTTATCTGAATAAACCTAACCCATTGACGAGTAATATTGGTTAACAGTTTAGCTAATTGGGAAAAATTCTGAATAAAATGTCAATAGTAACCAGCTAAACCGATGAAACTATATACCCTGGTTATGTTTGTTATTGTATACCATTCCTGAACTACATTTTACTTTATAGAATCAATTTAGATTCCATCCTTAGAGAAAATATGGGCAAGAAAAAAACATTTTCATGCCATAATTCACACATTCTAAACTTCCCATGTAGCTATTTTCTTCTAAAAGTTTCTAGAGAAATCAAAAATTTCTTCTCAAGGACCTCGTAGGTTTTTAAATATATCAATATATCATCCATAAATACCAAAAAAATCAAGATATCCTTAAACTATATTTTCATTATCTCCATAAAATATAGGGTTCATTAGTTTGTCCAAATGGAATTATTGTAAACTAATAATGTCCATAACTATTTTAGAATCTCATATTTGGAATATCATCCTTCCTTATAAGAAATTTATGATATCCATATCAATTTTTAATCTTTGAAAAATATTGAACTACATTAAATTGATAAAATAAATCATCAATACGAGGTAGTGGATACTTGTTCTTTATTGTAATAGTATTACTTTATCTATAGACGATGCATGGCCCCATGGATACATCTTTCTTCTTAATAAATATAACAGGGGATCCCCATGGAGAAACACTATTGTGAATGAATCTTTCATTACTCAACTACTCTAATTGTTTCTTCATACCCATTAATTCTGCAATGTCCATTCTATTTGGATTTTTTGATATTGTCCTTGTAATAGGGAATAGATCAATAGAAAAATCAACATTCCACTCTACGGGATGTCCAAGAAAATAATATATAAATAAATCAATTTATTTATGTAAAATAGATATTTCATCAATTTTAATGTTTATTTCCTCATCCATATATGATTTTTTTCCTCCTCATACATATTAATTTACTTTATAAGAGCTACTTGAAGTGGATCTAGATATTACTAAGATGATGAATACTCTTCTATAAAGATGTGAAATTTCATACCTTCACCAATAATCAAAACTTCTTTCTATTTACAAGAATATTTTTCACTATATTTTGAATTTTTTCCATACCAAGTATTATATAAAAATTAGTCATTGGTATGATGATAAAATCTGAAATTAGAGCACATTTATTTTCATAATAGGAACTTCTTGAAATATCTTTGTTGGAATAATGTTTTTATTAGAATTATTTATTGAAAAATACATTGTTATATTGAATTGGAAATATCTATTTTTTAATGAAAATTGGATTTATAAAGTAATATGATGATCCAGAATCAAATAATTCTTTATCTGTATTTGAGGTGTTGATTAAAGTACCTACTTCAAAATCATAAAAAACATCAACCTTTATTGTTGTTATCATATAACCATATCCTTGACCCCATAGCCATTTCTTGTGAATGTTAGTTAACATTTCAAATAATAATTTTCATAGTGTACCATCCCAAATTAACTGTAGAATTGAACATTGGGATATTATTTCTTTCCCTTTCAATCATGATATTGATGTAATTTCTAACCACACATGTATAAAACCCATTTTCATAAGGCACCATAGTTTTTCCTTACAAATTTATCACACTTTAGAAAATTCCCTTTTCCATTCTTACCTTTAACCATTCTTTGTTCCACCACCCTCTTTTTCTCTTTATATCCCCTAAAGTCATAATACATGGAGATTTTTTTCTCCATATTAATTGAATATGAAAATATATCATCATAGTATGAGAAATTTTGGGAGACCAGTTCCCTTTGGAGTAATTGTTTTATCTGATGAAATAATATATCAATATTTTTCATTATATTAAATATGTAATTCATATCATGCCTTTCTAACCATGTAAATTTGGATTAATACATGGCACCGTTTTCATCATATATTTTTTTCTAAGGCTCATGAATTTTTTCTCCATATCTAATCGCTCTTCTTACGGGAAATTCGTTTCAAAGATTTTTTATTCAAAATCCTTCCATTCAATATTTTAAATTTTATCCTCCTTCTTTTTGTTTTGAATCAATTAAATCCATTTCTTAGCATATCTTGAGAGATTATAAACATCCATGATAATATTCTCCCTTTTATTACATCCCAAATAAAGAAATATCTTCTCTAAGTAAATTATATATTTCTCCGCTACAAATCAAATTTTAGTACCACTGAATGATGGATATTTTTTTCACATAAATATGTCTAATCCTCCTCCAACATCATTATCTTTCATATAAGGGAATCCATTAATTTAATACATGTATTTATATAGTTTTCATTCATTCCACTAGTCGCTATTTCAAAATAATTCCAGAAACTAAATTAGATTATTAATCAGAATTCATAATTTCAAACTAGTAACACTTAAAATAAATTGAAAAATTTATGCCTAGAAATATCCTAATTATAAACATGGTTTATTTGGAAATATTTACTTTAAAATACTTTTAAATTGTTTGTAAAAAATGTTAATTATCCTAATCATGTCCCTCAGGAGTGTCAAACCAGGTGCGATGTAAGGCCCATTATCGTGTATTGGGTAATTTCAATTCTGTCCTGATGCACCATGTCAGAGTTGTTACCCCTTTCTACATTTGTTAAAGAACCATGTTCACTTGTAGTATCCATAAAGGGATGTATTTCTAGGAATACTCACATAATATTGACCTTACCAAAATTCCATGATATTCTTTTATTCTTATCCTCAATGTATAACATAGGGTTATGTTACCTAATTTCTGTTTTTTAAATATAGTTTTCAAGGATTCTACTCAACTTCCTATGATACCAACTATAAAGACCGCAACCCTAATATCTTGTGATCGATGCCTTAATTTATTTCATTTGTAAAATAAACAAGGTAGTTACATCCTAAAGGACTGGATAGTTTAGTAGCTTTTGAATACCAGATACAGAAAAAATTCTTACATTATAAATTAAAATTAAATAGAACATAGAAACTCCATTGGACAAATCCATAATATCTGAGATTCCTATATTTCATTCAAAATATACAACTTCGCATCCTGTGGAAAAGTAAAACATAATAAAGGGGTTGAGCTTAAATTCTCGACAGGGGTAATTAATACAGTGGAAGGTAATATAAACATAAAAAATAATGAAAGGTGAGAATCTAAAATCACATAATATTAAAACATAGTCTTGAATATAATATGGAAGTAATAAAAACTAATTAAACCACACCACAAATAATAAAATTGGAAAAAAAACATAAGCACAGATATTCAATTATTCAAATAATCACATGGATTATAAATTACCAATATAAAATTGAGGGAATTAATAATGCTAAGAATTTTAAACATACCATCAAGGACTCTTCCAATATATATAAAAATAAATGGTAAAGTCCTCACCCAAATACATACATGAAAAGAAATGGGTGTGGAATCAGACATGTCTATATCTAGTTTATCTAATGAGACCTACCGAAGCATCGAGGGAATATATAAGGTTTTTCCAGTCACTTACAAAGTATAATTAATTCTTCATTATGAATGGGGTAAAAAACAACATATACATAATAAATGTAAATAAATTCCCCAAAAAATTAAATATAATCACTTACAGTTTTGAGTAATATGGTAAATGTTATCAATATAAAATTTCTACATTCAAGCTAATCATAAACCATTTTATAAAATATGGTAGATGATATTATAAAATATAAATACTAACTATGAATTATATTCAACAGAGGTTTTTTATGTATATAAAAATACTCTAATAAAATCATCGAGAAATTATTGAGAGAAATACCATTTTTTCTTTTTAAAAAAGTGTTCTTTTGAAAAAATCCATTGTATTTTTCATAAAACAATATTGTAAATATGTATATACAAAAAATAAAAATGAATAAAGTGAAATTATTTTTGGGAAATAATTTATTTCTAAATTATTTGCAAACATATAAAAATATTTTATAATAACTTTATAAATGGGCCTCTTCAGTGCAGTTTTTGGGGAAATATAAAAGATACATTAAGGATAAAAAAGATAATTAGTTTATTAAATAGATCCAAGAAATAGATAAGATGGGTTTTCATTATAAAAAATTATCATAGAATAATATTTTTTTCTTATATAAAAAATTGTGTGTACAATAAAATTAGTATGAAATAGGTAAGTACCCTTTAATTGGGCATTCCTATCAGGATAAATCGAAAAGAAGAACCTTATAAAAAAAATATATTCTACCTTAATGGAAATATGAACTGATATAGATACATGAGTTTGAGATATATAAACATAATTTAAATTATTTTTATAAAATAATTAATAATTTTACTTTTTAAAATAGATAGAATGTGTAACATGAATGAAAATGGTTGCTTCAAAAAAACACTTAGCTAATGTGTGAAAGTGTTCTACACTTGTACTTAACATCCAAGATAATAGAATTAAATCCAATAATTAATTAATTAAAATCCTTTTCTATACCTATTTTATTTATTATATTTTTATTTTGTTTCTTTATAGAATTTTTTATGTTTTATAAGATAGAATTTTATCATTTGGGATCATTCGTTTACTTGGTTTTCATGACTGGTTAACTTGTATACATATATGGAAAATCATGTAAAATGATAATAGTTTTACAAAATTAAAATTATATGTTATTAATAAACTTCCAGAATATTAAATTGTGTTATATATCATTTTTTCATTTTAGTATGGTTCATTAGATAAAAATGTTAATGCTAACCATTTATATTATTTAGTTTTTATCATCAAGAGCTATATTTGTTTTATTAATTAATATCATGTATATATAATGGATCCAAAAAATTAAATATAATTTAATACATATATTATAATTTTTTTAACAACAAAATTTTTTTTACAACCATCCTTGACGGAATAATTGAAAAACATAAACTTTCTATCCATGAAGGTGATAAATTGGCACCTCCTAGACGATGTTTTCATTTTTAGAAAAAAGAAGGGGGAAAGAAAATAATTGATGGTGGATATTCAATTATCATAATAACATTACATTTATATATAAGATACTGGAGTTATCATTCATATTTTGATATAAGAGGTAATGATTTTTTAATAAAATAAAAGAAAGTTAAAGGAAAATAAATAAAGAGAAATGGGATTTTACCTCTGGAATTCTTCTCCATGATACCCTCCATAGGGAAATTATTTTTGATATTATATTGATACAAGAAAATCCATGATAAGAGTAAGATACTGGGGAATAGTATTAGGTATAAATTGTAAAATCTTAAAGTCTTAATAGTTATGAGGAGAATTTGTGGTAAGGGGTGGAATTTATAGTGGAGTGGGAGGTTTTATCTTTATTATATTCATTTGATTATTATTTTATCTCATGACTGTGAATAGTCTGACAATTATGACTAAATATACTAAAATAATGAAGGATATTTTGATTTTATAGTCTTACATCAAATATACCTCATATATGACTCTATAATTCGTGTATTTATTAAACACTGTAAATTATTGTATTTCACTATTCACCAAAAAATCAACTATTTTAGAAAAATATCCTAAATTCTCCATAACCATTTTTCAATGTGTATAATTCTAAAATGAAATCCATTTTATGAAAATAATTTCCTAAATATGAGAAATCTAATTTCTAAATAAAATGATCATTTAATCATAAAATAATGATTTAAATATTATAACTATTTTTATGACATTTTGAAAAATTAATTACGGTATCTTAATATTATCTTATAATTATAGTGAAAAAATATTAATTTATAAATATATTTTATTAAAATAAATTTTCTTTTAAATCATTATATTAATTATAAAATTTAAATAAACATTTATGTTTTCCAAAAATATCAAAACTTAGTTTATCATTTATAAAACATTTATTTACTGATTCCATGGTAAAAATATATTATATTTTCATTCATGAGATGCCTAAATATTATGAATAATTTCATAAGTGAAGTTACTATTTTATTTGTCATATAAATATTTCGAATGGTCACATTACTATTCCAATGGTCATATATAATAGTATATTATTGTTTTAAACTCGTTGTTTCATAAAGAATAAACTATCAAAGATATTAAATTTTAAAATAGGCATACCATAAAATCTCGGGGTGTTAAATAGAAATAAAAATAATAATTTTACATGATTCACCACTAAGGTATAGTCCAAGGAGCATACACCGATAGCGTGTCGGTCGTACCTAAATCTAAAAATATTCACTAGTTGCGGTATAAAAAAATATTATATATAGTCACTCTATGTTGGTCACACTTCCATTACATGAATTTAGGGATAACACAATGCTTATCTTGGAAATATTCCATCGACTCCCCCAAGCTCACTATTATGGGTGAAATATTACTCAGTTTAATGACATGAATGTTGATTCAATATATTTCCATTTAATTCTTTATTCTTGGTTAGCATAAGAATCTTATAGTACAGTATTCATTAGTTGATTCACTTAAAGGTATGATTCACAAAAACCAGAAGTTCAACATTGTTGTTCATGATGATATTTCACAAATTTACTTCACAAAGATCCCAACATTCATGGAATAATAACCCACCAAGGACTAATCAATCTTCATGAAACTACTTTGTCTATGATACCTAAGCATTGGTCAAGACTAATAAAGTAGTTTTGGGACGATCAGGTTCATAGTGAATACTTGATTCATGAATCATTTAACCTTCATAAATTCTTAATAATTCATCATTTTCTCCAAAACAATTTGTGTCTAATGATGTGGGGGTACCATCCAATTTATAGTCTCATCACTTCACAAATCTCTCATGTCCCTTGCAGATTTTTCATAAACATCTAAATTCATATTCAATAATCCCCTTAATTTAAAAATATTTACTGAGATTTCATCCATTCATGAACATTATCATAGTTGAAAAAAAACTGTCAAACTATCACGCACTTGTGATTCTTGTCGTAGTCACGAAGAACATTTTCATTCCATCACATGTTAGCAAAACTGCATACCTTTGTAAAGATCATCCTTTTTTTGAAAACCAATATTCATGAAACCCAATAATTTTGAAACTTATGAAATTAACATATTTTAGATGATACAATTCTATAAAACTATATTTTCTAAATATTTCTCCATCCCCTAGACTTTGAGCCCAAATAATTATAAAACACTGGGAAATGAGGCCACCTTCAACACTATAGTCATCATTTTCAGTACCATCACTTACTTTATTGAATCCCTGAGCAACCAAATAAAGATTAAAAAAAGAAAAAATAGACTCAATTTATAGTAATTAAATCCCCATGTTCCAACATATACACATTGAACCATTCCCATGCATGTGATAAATGACCTCAAAGCTCAAGTCCACACCATGTTGTAGTTCACTAACTATGATGATTGGAAATACTATTATCTAGGGGATATATGTGAATATATTTATGAATAATAATGATCAAAATTTGATGATGTGGAAACCTTGACCCATGAATTAATGACTATCAAGATGATATTAAAATTATGGAGAAACAACTACTCTTAATCTATAAATTGAGGATGAATTTCCATGGTCGTGGAGACCTGGCCACCCTAGTAGAAGGTCTCACACTGGGAGTTTAAACTACTGATATGATATTTTATTATTCTTTTATTTTATTTCTTTTTATTTTTTGATATAATTTAAATTTAGTTTATTATTTATATATTTCATTCATTTTTCTTAATTCCTTTATTCCACCAACATCTTCTTATTCATCTTAATCTTTTAACATTTTCGGTGTTATAGTAATTGATTTTCTTATTCCAATTATATTTTATTTTTAATTCTCATTATATCTTATCCCTTTCATTATTTTATTTTATTTTATTCCTTCCCTTCTCTTTATTCTCATATTTCCACAATGACCACATTCCCTTAATATTGAGGGGTTAACTCAAGGTTTGGATTATTGTTGGTATGTGGTGTTTCCTAAATTCTACTCTTAAGTTATAAGGTTTTATTTATATTTATGTAGAGGATGGGTGATGTGAATAGGTGTGATGATTTCCCCGAAGACACTAAAATCAAACTCGCTTCTGTGATTTTATTTAAATCATTTAACCCCCTTCTACAAGACCCAAGATCTTTAAGTGATGCAATTGAGTCTTTTAGTGGATAAAATGGTATACAATGGATCCAGGTACGGGTAGAAGTCACATTATTGATAGAGGTGTTCAATAAAAGTTGATTATAGAACGAGGACAAGTAATTAAAATTTTATAGTGAATTTAAATTTCAAACTTACAAAATAAAATATTAGTAATTCATACATTATATTTCATAATTTAATTATAAAACTAGATTCAAACAATAAGAAGAAGAATGATTGAACCCATAAACCAAATTGTAAAGTCCAATTTCATTCTTTTCTAACCATATTTTTTATTACATTGAATATTACTTTTTATTCTATCATTTCCTTTATTTCCAAAGACACAAAAATAAAATTCTATTATTTTCATAGAATAATTAAAATTCAAAAATAAGTAGTTTTATGTGAATTTAAATTATTCTGCAAAGAATTTTCAATATCCTTAAGTGATATGGATCTGGTTATCCACTATTTTTTATATGAAAAAATTAAAAAATTTCTTTTCCAACACCTCACAATAGGCATGTATCAAAAATAAAATAATAAAAACCATTTCTTCTATTATTTGTAATAACTCAGAAAATATGACTTCTTAAATTTAACAAAAATTATGTTCACTAATATAATGCATGTTTAAATCTATGTATACAAGAATAAAATTATTATAATAAGATAATATACTTCTTTAATCGTTGACATTGGTGGTGAAATTTCAAAAATCATTAATTAATCATATTGAATAACTTTATCACATATCATAGGAAATGATATAATGTCCCTTACTTGAAAATTAAGTATTGATTATATCTTAAAGTGATGAGGAATATGATATACCACTAAGAAGTGGGGTTAAATAAGTCAAAATATTTTAAAATTTTATTTAATATAAAATTAACTTATGTTACTTGTTAGTGTCTCAATCCTATAAAACATTAAAACACAACCTTACTTGTATAAATCAAAAATAAATAAAAATACACGGAACAAATGAATTTTACAAGGTTTGTTCCCAATATGGGTATCTACACCTTCATATGTTTTTTTATAAATCAAGACACTGATATAATTAATACTATGAAATTGAATAACAATTGGTTATCTCCCTCAAATCCTCTTTTATCTCCAGTCAGGTGTTATAGTCACCTAGTAGTTTCATTATATTGACTCCCACCAATTTACAATGGGAACATAAATGAGCTAATAAATATCAATTTATCATTAGGATTATTTTGTAGCAAAAAATTATCTTATTATGATCCTTATGAATTCTTTAAAATCATTACTTTCTCCCTTCCACAAAAATCTAACTCGAACCCCTTATAGGATGAAAACATTTTCTTTCTCATTACTTCAAGAACATATATACTATAATTATTGATTAATGGAACATATGATTCCAACTCCTCAATTTTTAGAACATTTTTAATTTAATATCCTTTGTCCCCAATTTGATATTATCTATAATCATAGCTCTTCTTCATCAGTCAAATGACTTTTACTGGACATGTTGGTTGGAAGATCTACATATTCTTCTCAAACTTATCATCATGAGTTCATGAATAAAGTTCCCTATTATATAATCATCTGAATCAAAAAAAAATATGGAATTGGGCATAAAAATTATAATTCTTCCACCTTTCTCAATTCTCAATCATCCACATCTAATTCCTCTAAACATATCGAAGTCGTACTTCATCAAAAATTATATAAAAGCTGAAGAAAAAAACACCAAGTATTCCAATTATAATTACCAAAATAATGAATTCAACTTCATGATTATTTTGTCTTGATGTACAGGTCAGCATTTCCACAATTACTTTGAATTCCTGTAAATTTTATTTGAAAATTCTTATCACCTTCCAGTTTATTAACTTCCATTGATATGATTAATCTGAAGTGATCTTCAATCTACTTCCACTTTTGGATCTCCCAATTCATTAATCTTCCCAAATATTTAAATGATTGAAATAAATCATATTTAGATCATTAGATTCTAGTTTTTTCTCAGATTCCTTCACATATTATCAAAACTTAGGCTTATTTAATCCCATATTATCCTCTTCCAAAGAAATTAACTTTGGATCATATCATTTTATGAAATTCATCATCTTTCGATCAGTTTAATTTTTAATCATATTAACCTTTAAAATCCCTTAATATATTATTGTCATCAACTTATGATAATTTTTATTTATGAAAATCAGTATCTTAGAACACCTCATTTTTTTAACTCAAAAATAATTGTTTTGAAACATTGAAGTCTCTTACATATCACATATGATTTTATTCCTTTTCCAAATCATCAATTCTTATAAAAATGACTATTTCCTATTAATTACTTACTCCTAAAAATATTAGGATGTTTTTAAGACTTTTTAAAATTTAAAATGCAAATAAACTTTTTTAGGAACTATTTTACTCTTATTTATCTCAGAATAGTTTCCCCTTTTTCCATAACTACTCTGAAAAATGACCCATACATATTAAGTATGTTTATATAATTTACCTTATTTGTAATATTATTTGGATTATATATTCTATATACTAAATCATCTTATTACTTTTACTCCTCTTACAATTTTTAGTATAAAATTATAATCTTTTTATCACCTAGAAATCATAATACTGATCCTTTCATGAATCATGAATTATTTTTAAATAGTTTTGATATTTGTTAGTTTCAATGATTAGCATTACATAGTCTATATATTCAACAAAACCATTCATCAATTTTATATTTCATGGATATATTAGTAACATAGCCTTATGGATTCACGTTAGTATAGCATTCGTGGCATAACTTCTAGTAGAGTTTATTTTAAAGATAAAACCTTCATATTCTAGACAACACATCTGTTGCAATCAAATCAACAACCAAATTTACACCTCTCTCTATGGATGTAATTTATAGTTCCATAACATGGTTACTTATAGATACAAAATTAGGTTACCACAAAGTATATCATCAGGATTTATAATTTTTGAAATAACACATCCATCTTAAACTATTATTAGAATAATTATCACTTAAAAACAGTACAATAAAATTAAATTCACTTAACAATTCAATGGTTTATTCAATATTTACCATTTTATTTGGTTAAAACATGAATAAATCTAAAAAAACTTTAAAATTTTTATCAACCCATAAACATTCTCAGTTTTAGGTGTCATGAAACCACACTACTAGATAAAGAAATGTTTTTATAGGAATTCAACCCTTAATGATAATAAATTTATGTCCACTGATTCTGATATTCGTTTCCCCTTATTGAAACCACTTAACTCTTCTCCCCTTTTTACCATAACACCATATTCATATTTAAAAAATATAAAGTACATTTTTTTAATTAAATCCCCATTTAAAAATAGAATCTAATGAATGTAAGGATGTCTCATTGCTTCTTAAATAAGAGGGAAAGGTTGAACATGAGGTTTTATCATTAAATCATAAATGTATACCTTTACATGGATTTATTGAAAAAATAAGATATGAAATGTTTTAAATAAATATAATCCAAAATCAAATCTTTATTAAAAAACGTTTTATTTAATGAAATGATATTTAAAATCAATGTTCATGAATCAAAAAGTGATTTAAAAAATTTTCAGAAAGATCAATTGCACACTGATTATGCCAATTAACCATTAATGGTTTCTCAACATTCACCATAAAATAATCCAGTTGCACAATCATCTATGGAAATTTTGTACAAGAATATTTCATAAAAGAATACTTTATATCACTATACTTAAGGTCACAGAACTATATTCCAAACTATAATGAAACATTTAAGATTATTCTCAAAATTACTCTTAATGTTTATTTTTCATCAATATAATATCCAACCAAATCAATAGTAGTGAACCCTAAAAATTTCAATTCATCACTTTTTATATACATAATACTATATTTCACGGTTCTTTTGACATAACTGTGAATTCACTTAACATCCCACATGTTTGTTTTATTTGTATTATATTGATACATGGCTCAAAATGTTAATTAATTCGCAATATCTTCTCTTTATTTTGTAATAGAAAGAATAATTTTGATATTACTCATAAATTCCTTCTTTTTCACATAATTTCTGTGTTTCTCTTTTCTTATATCTACACCGACTATCGTTTGTGTGCATAATTCCCTCAAATCATTAGTGAAAAATATATTCAAAAAATAATTTTCATATTTTAATGGATATAAAAGGATGTAGTTTTTCATTATACATGAATTATATTCTCATAAAAAATTCACTCTGAGCAATGATATTTCAAAATGAGTTTTAATATTTTTTTTTCAAATTCCTCATAATCATACTCCATGTCACATAAAATAATTTTTTTGTCAACATGGGTACTGAAATTTATATTACATATTCTCATCTCTTTCACATTAAATTTTTATCGTATTTTCATTGAGAAAAGTTCAACTGTTTCAACCAACTATCATGTTTAGTGTACTAAGATCCATGAGACTAGTTTAACCCAAACATGGATTTATTAAACTAATACCCCGTATTTTTTTCATTTTAAACTATAAAAAATTCACGATTATCAATAAAAACATCTTCATCAAGAAATATATTTAATAAAATGGAATCTATATCCATCTGGTAAAACTTACAGATTTTATGACCTCCAAAATCAAGAGAATTCATGTAGCCTAAAGTCATAAAATATGTTAAAATGATTCTTCAATATTTAATCCTTATAATTTTAAATACCCATTACAAACTAATCTATTCTAATTCCTCAATATCTCTCAATTCCATTGAGTTTAATTCATAACACCCACTTTTTTCATCTAACATTATTTACATAATTTCTAGAAATAAAATCTCATTTTTTTTAATAATAGGATCAATCAATTAATTTATATCATTTAACCACTAATTGTGATATATAGACTATATAAGAAGTTGTTGTTCAACCTATAAAAATACCTATTTAGTTTTTGAGTATTAAAATCCATTGATTGTGTACTCGAGGTTCCAAATTTTAAATAATTTTATCTGGTTTAAAGTTCATTTTTTACTAATTAATAATTATTATTTTATTTTTTAAAATTATTTAATCATTATTGGATGAAACATTGTTTGTATGTAATTCATTAATTTCTGGATAATATTCCTTTTCACTAAATTTTTCAAAAATATAGAAATTATTATCATACACTTTTTAAAAATATCATTCTCTAGTATCATTTAATTTGGGTTTATATTTAATTAGTTTCACATCATAGGAATGAATGAGGTTTTGTATACTTTTATTATAGAAAGTATATCTTTTTCCATTAGATGAATATCCCTGGAATATTCATTCCCTATGTTGTTAATTAGACATTTCTATATCTGGATATTGTATCATAATTAAACATGGACACCCAAATCCTTGAATTACTTAACTATAGGCTTCTTATTATACCAAATTTCATAAGGATTATATCTAATTCTAGCCTCAACTAACAGATTTTTTGAATATGCATAGATTTAAAAAAAGTATCTATGATGAATAATTTGGATTTTCTCAATTAAAGAAGTATAGTTCCCCTTATTTCAACCATTCTTTTATTCCTTCTCTATGAAAATCCATTTTTATAGGGAGTATATTCCACAAAATCTGAATTTTTTATTATAAGAGAAGAAAACCCAAAGAAAACAAGAATTTGGGTAGAATACACAATGATTTTAGGGTGGTATAAAGTGGCGGAGACCAAGTTGATCTCCCCTAATGAAACCCACCCCTTTCGGATCAATTTGAAGAATACTATGAAAACAATTAACATCGTTACCTTGATTCACCACCGTCAAATATTAAAAGTAATCCGAAACTTTATTACCTTCATTCCATGTATGAGAAAGTTGAATCATATTATTTTCAATCCAATTCCTACATTTTCTGATAATACAAGCAATCGAAAGAGGGTTAGAAATCTTTCCATTCATTGATTCGATAACGATCTTTGAATCAGTTTCAATTTGAGAAATAGATATGTTTCTCTGATCACACAACATGACCCCGGTATACATTGCCTCATCCTCGTCTTGAATTTAATTACCTATCCCATAAAAAGAAGAGAAGTCAAGTGATATTCTCCCACTCCTATCATGTACAACACCCCCTGGATAAAACCTCCAACACAAGATCCATCAAAGTTCAGCTTAAGACCCATATTTGGAGGACACCAACTACACAGCTCCATTTCCTCTTAAAATCTTGATGAGGAAAGTCTAGATAGACATACCTCATGGAAGAATCATCACATGAAATTTTAGATTATCAAACCAAGTCTAGCAGAAGAATTTTAGTCCTAATAACAACTGATCTTTTTGTTCATTGAATATCCTCAAAACTAAATTTGTTCCTTGCTTTCCAAATGCACCAACACCATGCACTAAAGATCACAGATCTAAATATTTTTTTAGGAACACTATTCAGACCATAAAACCACCTATCCAGAAAAGGTATTCTAGCTGGTTAAGGAACTGAAACATTAGTGAAATCTCCAAAGAAGATCTATACAACCAAGCCCCAATCACACTCAAAAACCAGTTTGTTGGAAGCCCCCTCCATATTAATAATGCAATAATGACATTTAAAATCCAGGTAAATGCCCCAATTTTTTATATTCTCATCTATAGGAATAGCCTGATTTATAATTATCCCTAAAAAGAAATTGAATTTAGTGTGAATGCTTATACACCATACCATGTCATTTAAAGAATCATGTTGATCCTGGGAAATAGAAACATTCCAAAACTCTTTAGAAGTAAACATACCAGACTTTGATGCAGAAAAAACACATCTGTCGGGATCCATATTCAGCTCAATAAGGTCAAAAATCTTACTTTGTTCCTCATTAAGAATTGAATTGATAAAATTGGGATAGTTATAATAATCCCTAAAATAAATCATTATAGTAGGGAAACCTAGAAATCCAATAACTGACCCTGTCCAATTATGATTCCAAAATGAGATATGACCCCTTTCTATAATACATCATGAGTGTCAACGAATAATAGGCAAAAAACTTCTGATTAAATCCCAGAATGATGAAACATTTGTGCTATCCTTTAAGTAGTTTCCATCATACAAGGGTGTAATTTTACCCCAAAGACTATAGCCCTCCACAACTTCCCAAGAAAGCTTTGCATGAAAATAGTGAATTGTATCCCCTAGACTTATGATGTTGGAACTACCTTCCTGAGTTGTTCTAGCCACTTTCTCCCATGAAGTCCAGTGAAATTTCCCCTCAAAATGAGCTTCCCAAAAAAATCATCCAGGACAATATCAATAGATGAAATAACCCTCATCAGAACATTGCACGCCGAAAGAACATAGATCAGAATAGCCGTTAAGACACTGTTGATTAAAGAAAACCTCCCACCAAAAGATAAAAAATGGTTTTTCCAATCAATAACACATCTCACGATTCCATTGACAATGTCATAAAATCCTCTAATACGAATATGACTATAAAGTAAAGGGGAACCAAGATAGGTTAGAGGAAAAGAACCTTTCTGCATATTTAACAATCTAAAGATAGAAAGAACCCGATTATCACCAAATTTATTGTAAATGTAAAAGCTTCTATTCTCCATATTAATCAATTACCCACTCCATAATAAATAATCATCTAGCACTCTAAATAGACCACCAACTGATATAACACTAGCATTAATGAAAAAAAGAGATTCATCTGCAAACATCAAGTGAGATATAGGAGTATGTCTCATTCTTCTCCGAAATGGTAAAATATCACCCATTAAGATCTTTTAATGATAATACAACTCATCTAATACTATATGAGAATAAAGATGGTCAGTGAAATAGGATCCCCAAGTCTAAGACCTCAAGTTGTCTTGAAGAAACCTCGAGTTTTTCCCATATAAAAAACTGACATCTAGGTAGAACTAAAACAACGAAACAGAAGGTCAACAACTCGTTGAGAGAACACCATACCTATAAGAACTCTGATGATTAACCCCCACTCCATCATGTCATATGATTTATTCATATTCATCTTCAAAATCATCTTTCACCCATGTTGTTTAATGTAAATATCATGGATCATATCATAGGCCAACGCAACCGCACCCTGAATTGATTGACCTCTAACAAAACCATGTCGATCAAGATAAATACATCGAGAAACATCACTAGACAAGTGCAAGTTAATAATGCTAGAAATAACATTTTATGAAATGTTACACATACTCATTGGTATATAATCACGAATAGAAGAAGGATTTTTAACATTGGGAATCATAATTAGGGTAGTAGCACCATCCACCCTAGGAACAAGACTGCCCCAAAAGATATCTTGAATAATGAAAATAAAATTATCATTGATCCCCATCCATACCATTATATAGAATGCCCCTTGAAAACCATCAGGACCTAGAGCACTATCTGGGTTAAGATTTAACATAGAATTTTGAATCTCATTCTCATCATGGATAACTTTCAGCAGATCATTATCCAAGACAGACCTCAAATTTGGAATCTCTTCAAACATCTCTGTATTTCCAGTGGGATAGCCATTAACCAAGGACGGGTTAGGATCCGGAAGGTGATTTTTAAAGAAAGAAACTTCCAAGTAAACAATCACATCCATATCACCTGATAAGGAACCATCCTCTATAAGGATTTTTGGATTAACCCACCTCTTTCTTTCTTTAACACACACATGGAAATTGTTAGTGTTTTTATCACTTTCATGAAGCCATTTAACTCTAGATATGTCTTGAGAAACACACTTTTGCTTCAGAATGATCTCTTTCAAAACATTTTTCTTACCAATAAGGTCCTCATAAACCCTCTCACTCCAGTTGTCTTCCAAATATTTTTCCATATTCTCAACCTCTTACTTTTTAAACTCCAATTCCTGATCCACAAGAGTAAATTTTTTCTCCCAGGCATGAATATTATGCTCAAGACATCTCAATTTATTATGGAAGTCAACCCAAGCATAACCATGAACCATTTCCTCACCATAATTTTTAACAAGCTGATGATAATCAGATTTCTCCTCCCAATGTTCATAGAATCAAAATTTTTCTACATAAATTTGTCTGGGAGATAAAGAGATGAGTAGAGGATAATGGTCTGGGATCCCATGGACAAGATGCTCAACTTTTGCATTATGAAAACTAGAAATAGGTACAAATTCACCGAACACTTATGAAGACAACTACCAGACCTTGCAATTCCCTTCTGATTATTAATCCACATGAAACAATCCCCAGAGAACCCATATCACTAAGACCTCTCATAGCCATGAATTTAACAAAGCTTCTACTGGATGCATGAGGACATACACCTCGACCCTTCATTTCACCCGGTTCAGAAATAATTTTAAATTCTCCACCAACAATCTGGGGAAGATCCTCTGAATCCAAACATTCCAAATTTTTCTATAAAACCTCCCTTCTTTTAAAATCACAACACCCATAAACTAAGGACACAAAAAAACAGATCAATGCCCTTATTAATTTTCATAGTAAGGTATTTATCACCCTCCTTAACTAATTAAACAAACAAGTTTTTGTTTCAGAAGACCCATATATGTTGATTATTTGGTTCTTCATGTAGCCTAGAATACATATTTATTCTAAGAGCAAACTCACTGATTCTATCTGAAATCTGTTTTTGTTCAGGGATAGAAATAACAGACACCTTATTTTTTTAATTTTTGTGACTATAAAATTGGTCTTTACTCATGGACCAATTCCACGATCATTCCATATGATAATTGGAATCATTGAAACGGTATTATCCTGGCTTTGGCCCCATACATCTTGGTCAGACTAGAACGGGATTCCAAAAACATCTTAATATGACGAAGTTTCACCCTAGTGGCCACTCCAGTATCTATTAACATATTAGCTTCAAAAGGAAATTCCAAAATCAGACCAAAACGATCAAAATACCCTATTTCATTAGACAGAGTTTTAATAATACCCTTCTTAGGAAGATCAATTTCTTTGCATACTCACAAATCCCCATGACAATATGTCTCATATCTATCCCCTTTTACTATCATCAATCTATTAGTATAGAGTACTATATTGATTCATAATCCCACTCTTATAAATATAGGATTATAATAAATTATGAATGAAATCCAATCTATTGTCTTTTAAAAACATCCTAATATATACTCTTAGTTATGTCTCAACATATCTTTTTAATATCTTGACTATCTCTTTAGATTTATAGTTTTCTTTCATGAACCTCATATATATCATCCTAGGGAATTCATCAATGAAAGTGATGAATTAAAGATAAAAATTATTGTATTTATGTCCTGTTGGTCAACATATATCTGAATTTATATGTTATAGTGGTCTAGTAGACTAAATTGTACCCTTTTGTGACTTCCATGTGTCATCTTCCCCTTTTAATATGTGTCAAAGATAACATATCTTTTTATCCTCTTGTGTGGTATTTATTCTACCGTGGATTATTTTGATTTTATTATATTTATAATTTGTCCAATATGGTCAATACATCTATTCCATAGCTTATTTTTATCTCAAATTCTTAGATTATAGTAGTTACATGGATCTTTATTATGAATAAGTTACAAACAATTAATTCACCCTTAGTGATAATTTTTCCATCTTCTGAGTACTTGATAATAAATTATTTTTTCTTTAAAATAAAGTTTTTTCTATAATAAAAAATTTATATCACACTCATTATGTTGGGTTTAATTCCATCAACGAACAAAACATTATTAGTTTTTCTTTCTAAGAGTCAGTTCTAGTTGTAAAAATTCTTTTTATTTTTAAAGTGAAATCATTTACAAATATAATACAACCTTTATCATTTACATCAATTTTATTCTAAAATTTTGATTTACATGTCATATTATTGGAACAACCACTATCAAATACCCATAAATTATTTTTTTCTACTATCTTTTAGAGCCACTCCAGTAATTAGTTATTTTTACTCCTTTTCATTATTAGGAATTAATTTTAGTTGTAACTATTATTTATATTTCTAAGGATATATCATTTGTGAACATAATATCCCATTTATCATGTACTTAAATTTTATTCGAATATTTTGTATCACCTATCATGTTAGAGGAACAAACACTATCAAATAACCAAAGCATATTTTTATACTATCTTTTAGTGACATTTTAGTAATTAGTTATTATTATTCCTTTTCATTATTATAAAATTTCAAACTATTTTTAGACTAAATAATCCAACCTAGAAGAGTAGTCGTAAATTCCTTAGAACAATGATGAAATTGGTCAAATCTTCTATATATTTCTTCCTAATAATTGAATATATTTTTTGAAGAAAGATCTTGTCAACTTTTACTCATAACATTCTTCTATGATTATTTATCATCTCATAGAGTTTCTTGTTTTTCATTCCATTGTTTCTCCATCTAGATTCATTCCTAATAAAATAAAGTTAAATATTTTTCTATCAGCTATAGTATTCATTCCCGAAGGTTTAACAACACAATCAATAAACTTTAAATATTAATCCTCCACAAAAGTATGAATTCATATCATGGATATACTGTTGATACCCACCAGTATTTCAAGAATCTATTTACATTATGGGAAAGTATTTATTCTCAATCTACTCTTATTGTAAGATTATGTAGAGGTATATTTATTATTATTTTTATCAAAAAAAAATTTCCCAACATTAGTTTAACAAACAGAAATATTAATATCAAAATTTTCTTTTCTCTTTAGAAAAAAACATGATTAACCTCACATTCTAGGATAGAATTCCTTACAGTCTAAGAGTATTTAACTTTAACATATATAAATTTATTTAGAACATGACTTATACTTTTTATATTATTCTCATAATTTAAACATTTTGATTATGTTTTACATAACTCCTCTTCCATTACTGCAAGCTTCCTATCAATATGTTTCACTATTGTTTCTCACTTCATATCCTTTGACATGATTTTTTTTATTTTCTTAAATGTTACCATATTCTCTTATATAAATATTTTATTTTCTATCTCTCTTTTTATTTACCTTATTTATTATATAAAATGGACCCCCTTGTAATTTTTTTGGTTTTTTCAAGAGATTCCAAAAATTCCACATTCAACATGTGTTCCATGTAAATCTCCTCACTTTATTATTATTAACTAAATTTAATTTAATCACATATTTTAACATGATACATGAAGTTACATAATTTTATAGTAATATAATATTAAAAACAACTAGTATATATAGAGTAATATTCATCTTCCTTCCTCAACATGCTCCTCATTTTTCATCTAGGAAAACTTTTCTTACTCTTACATAATTATTTTATTTTTTTATACATTTACCACATTTCATTCACTAAGGTTAATATTACTACACATCATCATCATACTAAATAAATTTATTCTAAGTAAAATTAATTTTGAAATTCCCATTATGATCACAATTAAGACATTTCCAAGGGATCATACATTTGTATTTATCTTTTCATTTTATATGGTTCTTTGAGAAAAGACTTGTAATCCTCTTGTACTCATTTTATACTTATTTATATTACAATTATCAAGAGTTTACATCCTCTACATATTTGATTTTATGCCTTATTATTCCCTTGATGACCATATACTCCTTTATATTCTTCATAAATTCTTTATATTTTCGCACCAATTAATAAAAGGTATGTTATTAAATTTTTCAAAATATAAATCGACTCTATATTATAATATAAAAATTGTAGAGTCAATATTCTCAAGAAGATTTATAAGTCACCAGCCTTAAAAATCACTTAATCTTGAGTTACTTCAAGAATACATGTTGAGGATCCTTTCAGGTTTAGAGTTTTAGAGAATTAGATCATGAAACATTTATTACATTCCACATTTAAATAAAGTGGTTACATAAAAGATAGAATTCATTTTTCCCATCAACGGGTAAATATTTAAAATAAAACATGGATTATATCTTGACACTTACTTGAAACTATCATCATATCCTGTACCTATCCCTTGACCTGTGAAAAACATTTCAAAAACATGGGATGAGCATAAAAAGATCATTAAGGGATATAAAAATATGGAAAGGAAACATGAGTATATATATACATAAGAATGAAATCATACTTTACGCATAAAACATAATCACTTTAACATACCTCATCAAATCATGAATAAATCATATAAATAATAAGACATAAAGGTAACTTGAGGCATTCATAATATTCTTACGTAGGGAGTAACCCTCTTGGTTACGTTTGGAATACCCATCACAGTATATTCCTTAAATATCTTTGGAGAAACCTTAACGTTTAACTCCTTCGTGTTACCCAATGCATTGGAGAGCTATATCGGTCTCACCCGCCCTTATTTTATCATGGAACCAACCATCTTTATAATAATGCCCAAGAACCATAACATAATCGTATCACATAAAACATGCATAAAGGAAACTAACATTTCCACTTTTCAATCACAAGATATCACTACAACACATTTACATAAAAAAATTATGAAAACCATTTTAAATACCAAAATAAAATAAAAGTAAAACATGGTATTTATTTTTCATTTAAAATGTATGGCTTATAGAGGAAGCTGAAACTCAAATAATGGTCACGGCGGCGTGGAAGTCGTTGTCGCCGCATGCGTACAACAAAAACATTCCCTTTTGTAATTTAGTAAAATGTTTCTTATAAAAAGATTCCTTTTGGATTAACGTAAAAGTAAAAGGGGTTTATACACCATATAAAAGAAAATTGTGTATAAAACATAATATGCCTCAATAAAAGGAGATTGAGACGAAGTCCCATACCTTGGGTCCGACTTGACTTGATCATTCATTAACGTCCTAAATAATAAACTAGAGTTAATTTATATTTGGTTAAGAACCTTTTTCATGTTCATTGTTCATTTTATATAACTTATTACCATTTCATGATCATTATGTAATAATTTAAGTTAATAACGGTCATTTTGTCGATCTTTGGTACTTGAGTCAAAAATAGACTTCTTATAATTACAAGTTGTTCATGTGGTGAAATATCCATTATATCCAGAATTATATTCCTGATTTAGAAATCATATATATCATATATATCTAGTATATACATTCATTCATATTATTTCGTAACATTTAGAAGTAAGAAATGAAATGCACCGTTCATGGAGACGGTAAGCCGTACGTATGCATGAACGCTACTTTCATTTATATTTCATATTTAATGGAATGAAATCGTAATGATATAAAGGTATATTATAATTCCAGTATAATATCATATATAATATCATTTACTCTATCCTTTATACATCCCACATATGTCATTAACGATTCAGATCACTTTGAGGGGGCGGTAGTCCGCACTTCCTAAAATGAAGATATTGCGTTTACCCATAATGGAAACCATAAAGGTATGCCATAAATGAAAAATACAGAAGATTAGTTAAAACATAAACATATTATATATCATATATAAATATAGTGACATCTTAATGGCCACCATGAAAGGTGTTAAAAGAAGACTGAACAATCATCGTTTCATGAGGCAGAAAATCGCCAACCACAGAAATAGTATGTTCTTTAACCATTAGACGGAGGTGTGTGTAAATGTAGCTCGAATAATTCTCATAACAACATCCTAGTATATTAAATATACTGGTTTTGTTACAAAATAAAGGAATAAAAAGAGTTTAGGGGGTTGGAGAAGCAAAATAAAACATAAGAACATAAGAGAAAACACTACCTTTAAAACAGGTAACTCTTTGATTTGAGCTAAAAGGCTTCCTTGGGAAGACTTATTCCCAAAGTGAGGCTTATAGGAGTAAGAGTGGGATATGGAGAGACAAAATGGGCAGGTTTTGTCTGAGCCAAAGTCTTGAGAGGTGTGGGTAAGGTGGTAGAGGTGGGGGCCTTTTATAAGTGGAGAGGAGGGGCACTCTTGGAATGTTATAAAAGGTTACTTTATTATAAAATGCTTTTCAGATTTAAAAGGTCCCAAAATTATATATTTCGAGGATAAGGTGATAAGAGTTTGAAATAAACCCATCCAATAGGTTTTTGACATGTTTAGGTCTTATATTGTACATTATCTTTTCATTTGTTTTTAAATCGTTAAATAATGAGGTAATTACTGCATCATCATGGTATCATAAATAATTTAATTTATTTAATTTCTAAAAATTATAAAAAACATATAATGATGTAGGAAATTGTTTTTTATTTCAAATGAATGTTTATAGTCAAAAATATGACTTTTATAACCCCAATTAAAAATTGTTTTAGTAAAACAACACATGTTTGTGACATTTTTATTTTAACATTAAATAAAAAGTTATTAATGTCATTTTCCTACCAAAGTGGATCCATGGGGTCCCCAAGTTTACCCATGGATTGTCTTGGTCGATCATGACACATCCAATAAGGGTAGAACATGTGTCAAGGTCATTTCATATTATTGAAACATTATTTTTACCTTAAATTACACTCATTACCTCTAATCGCGATTAAAAACATAAAAGTTACTATTCACCAAAAAAATTATTTTAATCCCATTGAACCAAATTTTACTTCCTAATGACAACCATGTATGTCAGATTTTTTAAATTCAAAACACATAGGTGGTAAAATTTCATTTAAACGAAAAATCAGTTTTTTTAAGTACCACTTAGTGGATTCACTATTCATCAAAAATTGAAGTTTTTTAGAAAAATACCAAACCATCACCCTAAGCTATATTTGATATTACGAATTCCCACTGTCGTGACAAATAGCGTTTTTTTATGAAACAATATATATCAAAAGATAGACAGTAGTTTAAGTCTAATTTCAAAGTGAAATTAATTCCAACGACCACTATTGGGTTAAATGGTAAAAATATATTCTAATTTCACTCTAAAACTAATTCAAAAGATAATATAATCATATAAATAAATTAGATTAAAAAGAGGTTTTGAATTAAAGTACAACATTTTTCACTATTCATTAAAAAAAATGAACTTTATCGGAAAAATACAAAAAATTTACACAAAGTAAATTTTGATGTCCTGATTCTAAAGAAGAATTTTATTTTTTCCAATATAATATATAAGAGTGAAAAAAACTATATTTATAGACGGTTCTCCATCAAAAGGCGATAAGTTTACCTTTAGTGAATATTGGAGTATCTATGCCTAAAATTGAATTCTTTTCGTATTTTAAGACTTTATCCTTTATTGGAAAAATGTAAAAACATTTATAAAACATATATAATCAAATTTTAGTTATTTCCATTCATTCCCGCCAATTCAACGGCTACATGTTAACTACTATTTAAAATAATATTTTTTATTACTAGTGTGCAACGTAAGATTTCAAAGAAACTCTTTGTTGCGTATCGGGTACGCTATCGAACATAAAAACCCCTTTAAAGTAAAATTAATATTTACTTCGTAAATATTAATAAATATGAAAATGTTTTACTCTTTATTTACCTGGGATGTTACATCCTTCCCCCCTTTTGGGAATTGTATCCTTGCAATTTTATTCACTTATCAAAATAAGTGGGGGTATTTATCCCTCATAGCATTTTCAGATTCCCATGTTGACTCTTCAACCATATGGTTTTTTCATAAAACCTTTACCTTGTGAATTACCTTATTCGACAACAGTTTCTCTTTGTGGTCAAGAATCTGGACTGGTTGTTCTTTATAAAAGAGATTCTCTTCCAACTGAACTACCTCTGGGCTCAAAACATGAGATCGATCTGGCATGTACTCCCTTAACATTGAAACATGAAAACATTGTGTACCTAAGATAAAATCGGAGGTAAAGCCACTCGGTATGCAACTGATCCAACTCTCTCAAAAATTTCATATGGTCCAATGAACCTTGGGCTCAGCTTTCCTTTCTTACCGCATCGCATCACACTTTTCCATGGTGAGACTTTGAGAAAAACATGATCACCTACCTCGAAAGATAGATCCTTCCTCCAGTTATCCATATAAATTTTCTGTCTTCTCTAAGCTGTTCTCATGTGTTTCTGAATCAAATTTTCTTTTTCTGCCATCTCATCTACCAATTCTGATCCCATCAGCTTCCTTTCACCTACTTCATCCCAAAAAACTGGAGTTTGACACCGTTTTCCATATAATGCTTCAAATGGAGCCATCTGTATACTAGAATGAAAACTGTTATTATATGAAAACTCAACCAAAGAAAGATGTTGGTCCCAACATCCCTGATAATCTATAGAGCAAGCACATAGCATATCCTCTAAGGTCTAAATTTTTCGTTCTGACTTCACATCTGATTGAGGATGAAAAGCTATACTAAAATTTAATTCAGTACCCAACGACTTCTATAGGCCTTTCCAAAAGTTAGAAGTGAACCTGGGATCACGGTCAAATACAATGGAGAGAGAAACTCCATGTAACCTGACTACATTTTTAAGATACAAACGGGAAAGTTGATCTAGGGAAAAAGTATCTCGTATAGCAAGGAAATGAGCAGATTTAGTCAAGCGATCAACAATAACCTAGATTGCATTATTACCTCGAGGTGTCTTCGGCAATCCCACAGCATTGTCCAAGGATATATTCTCCCATTTCCACTCTTGTACTGGTAAAGGCTGAAGCATCCCTTTCGGAAACTGCTGCTCTGCTTTAACCTATTGAAAAGTCAAACACTTTATAGTAAAATCAGCAATATCTCTTTTCATTCCATCCCACCAGTAATACTCCCGCAAATCTATGTACATCTTAGTACTGCCAGGATGAACTGAAAATGGGGAACTATGAGCCTCACTTAACAACTCATTCTTTAACTAAGAATAACCAGGCACACATAATCTCTTCTCAAACCTCAAAACACAATCATTATCAATATTAAATTCAGGCAACCTACCCTTCTGAACTAGTTCTACCTTTTTCTGCAACCCACTGTCTTTCTTCTGCGCTTGCTTAATTCTGTCTGATAGGGATGATCTCACTGACACCTAAAACAAAACAGAAGAACTTCCTACACCAACAACTTCTATTCCAAAGTTCATCAAATCAAAAACCAAAGGATCTTGTCCAAACATAGCATGTTTAATAAATCATTACTTTTTCGACTCAAATCATCAGCCACTTTATTTTCTTTTCCCAGATGATAATGAATTGTATAATCATAATCCTTGATTAATTAAAGCCATCTCCTCTATCTCATGTTCAATTCTTTCTGAGTGAATATATACTTTTAACTTTTGTGATCAGTATATATTTCACACTTTACTCCATACAAATTATGCCTCCAACATTTTAAATCGAAATCAACAGCAGCTAATTCCAAATCATGTGTAGGGTAATTTACCTCATGATTTTTCAACTGATGTGAAGCATAAGCAATTACCTGATCATTTTTCATTAGGACTCAACCAAGTCCTTTCAATGAAGAATCATTGTAGATAAAAAAACTCCCCATTCCTCGAAGGTAGTGCCAAAACTAGAGCATTAACCAATATTTTTTTCAGTTCCTGAAAAAAATCCTCACATTCTTTTGTCCAGATAAACTTAACACCCTTCCGAGTTAGCTTAGTCATTGGACTAGATAACCATGAAAAATTTTCAAAAAACCATTGGTAGTAACCTGCCAAACCAAGGAAACTACGGATCTCAGTTACATTGGTCAATCTTTGTCATTCTTCAACAACTTTTGTTTTAGAAGGATCAACAATTATGCCATTTTTTGAAACAATGTGACCAAGGAAAGAAATTTTTTGTAACTAAAACTCACACTTGGTGAATTTTCCATACAGTTTTTTTTTATTTTAAGGTTTTCAAGAAAACCCTTAAATGACTTTCATGCTCTTCTTTACTTTTAGAAAACACCAAAATATCATCAATAAACACAACCACCATTTATCACCTAATTAAACTGAGCCATCAGTGCAGTAAACTACTCTATTCTGATTCCGACCATCTCTGGTTTCTGATTCAAAAGGTCATTATACTCTGTATGCCTTCCTAGAAAAGATTATATGTTTCCTCTATGAAAAAACATTCTTATTAGAGAAATATCTTAGGCGAAGCAACATGGTAATCTGTAAATTCTATATCATTTCAATCATACCATAAATTAATTTATAATTTAAAAATTGTCTAACTCCTAAAGTTTTCTAAACCCACCACTGATACCAACTATAAGGCCCTATCCTTAAACATCACTTAATCTTGAGTTGCTTCAAGAATACACGTTGAGGATCCTTTCAGGTTTATAGTTTTAGAGAATTAGATCATGAAACATGCATTACATTCCACATATAAAAAAAGTGGTTACATAAAAGATAGTATTCATTTTTTCCATCAATGGGAAAATATTAAAAATAAAACATGGATTCTATCTTGACACTTCCTTGACACTATCATCATATCATGTACCTTTTCCTTGACCTGTGAAAAACATTTCAAAAACTTGGGATAAGCATAAAAAGATCAGTAAGGGAAATAAAAATATGGAAAGGAATCATGAGTACATATATACATAAGAATGAAATCATACTTTACCCATAAAACATAAGCACTTTAACATAACTCATCAAATAATGAATAAATCATATAAATCATAAGACATAAAGTTAAATTGAGGCATTCATAACATTCTTACGTAGGGAGTAACCCTCTTGGTTACGTTTGGAATACGCATCACAGTATATTCCCTAAATCTCTTCGGATAAACCTTAACGTTTAACTCCTTCATGTTACCCAATGCATTGGAGAGCTATATCGATCTCACCCACCCTTATTTTACCACGGAACCACCTATATTCATAATAATACCCAAGAACCATAACATAATCGTATCACATAAAACATGCATAAAGGAAACATAACATTTCCACTTTTCAATCACAAGATATCAATACAACACATTGATATAAAAATATTATGAAAACCATTTTCAATACCAGAATAAAATAAAAGTAAAAAATGGTATTTATTTTTCATTTAAAAAAAAGTTATGGCTTGTAGAGGAAGCCGAAACTCAAATAATGGTCACAGCGGCGTAGATGTCATTGACGCCGCATACGTACGAAAAAAACATTCCCTTTTTTAGTTTAGTAAAATTTTTCATATAAAAAGATTCCTTTTTGATAAATGTAAAAGTCAAAGGGGTTTATACACCGTATAAAAGAATGTTTTTTTATAAAACATAATATGCCTCGATGAAAGGAGATTGAGACGAAGTCTCATACCTCAGGTCCGACTTGACTCGATCATTCTTTAACATCCTAAATAATGAACTAGAGTTAATTTATATTTTCTTAAGAACCTTTTTCATGTTCATTGTTAATTTTATATCACTTATTACCATGTTATGAACAGTATGTAATTATTTAAGTTAATAATGGTCATTTAGTCGATCTTTGGTACTTGAGTCAAAAATAAACTTCTTATAATTACAAGTTGTTCATGTGGTGAAATATCCAATATATCCAGCATTATATTCATGATTTAGATATCATATATATCCATTATATACATTCATTCATAATATTACGTAACATTTAGAGGTAAGAAATGAAATGCACCGTTCATGGAGACGGTAAGTCGTACGTACGCATGAACGTTACTTTTAATTTCTATTTCATATTTAATGGAATTAAATCGTAATGATATAAAGGTATATTATCATTCCAGTATAATATAATATATAATATAATTTACTTCAACCTTTATACATCCCACATATGGAATTAACGATTCAAATCACTTTGAGGGGGTGGTAGTCCGCACTTCCTAAAATGAAGATATCGTGTTTACCCATAATGGAAACCATAAAGGTATGCCATAAATGAAAAATACAGAATCTTAATTAAAACATAAACATATTATATATCATATATAAATATAGTGACATCTTAATGGCCACCATGAAAGGTGTTAAAATAATATTCAACAATCATCGTTTTGTGAGGCAGAAAATCGTCAACCACAGAAATAGTATGTTCTTTAACCATTAAACGGAGGTGTGTGTAAGTTTAGCTCTAATAATTATCATAAAAACATCCTAGTATATTTATGATACGCGTTTTGTTACAAAAGAAAGGAATAAAAATAGTTTAGGGGTTGGAGAAGAAAAATAAAACATAAGAACACAAGAGAAAACACTACCTTTAAAACGGGTAACGCTTTTTGATTTGAGCTCAAAGGATTCCTTGGTAAGACTTCTGCCCAAAGTGAGGCTTTTAGGAGTAATATTGGGATATGGAGAGACAAAATGGGTAGGTTTTGGCTGAGGAAAAGGATTGAGAGGTGTGGGTATGGTGGTAGAGGTGGGGGCCTTTTATAAGCGGAGAGGAGGGGCACTCTTGGAAAGATATAAAATGTTACTTTATTATAAAATGCTTTTCGGATTTAAAAGGACCCAAAATTATATATTTCTAGGATAAGGTGATAAGATTTCTAAATCCACCCATCTAATAGGTTTTTTACATGTGTAGGTCTTATATTTTACATTATCTTTTCATTTTTTTAAATCGTTAAATAATGAGGTAATCGCTGCAACATCATGGTAACATAAATAATTAAACTTATTTAATGTCTAAAAATTATAAAATAAATATCATGATGTAAGAAATATTTTTAAATTTTTAATTAATATTTATATTCAAAAATATGACTTCTATAACCCCATTTAAAAATTGTTTTAGTAAAACAACACATGTTTGTGACATTTTTATTTTAACATTAAATAAAAAGTTATTAATGTCATTTTTATTCCAAAGTGGCTCCATGGGGTCCCCAAATTGACCCATGGATTGTCTTGGTCGGACATGAAACATCAAATAAGTGTAGGAAATGTGTCAAGGTCATTTCATATTATTAAAACATTATTTTTACCTCAAACTACACTAATTACCTCTAATCGGAATTAAAAACTTAAAAATTACTATTCACCAAAAAATTATTTTAATCCCATTGAACCACATTTTACTTCCTAATGACAACCATGTATGTCTGATTTTTGAAATTCAAAACACAGAGGTGGTAAAATTTCATTTAAACGAAAAATCAGTTTTTTTATGTGCCACTTAGTGGTTTCACTATTCATCAAAAAATTGAAGTTTTTTAGAAAAATTCCAAAACATCACCCTAAGCTATATTTGATATTCCGAATTCAAAAAATGATGTCTATTTTAAAAAATTCAAAACATATAAGTTACATTAATTAATTTAATAATTAATTCCCGTTGTCAGGACAAATAGCGTGTTTTTATGAAACAATATATATCAAAAGATTGACACTAATTTAAGTCCAATTTCAAAGTAAAATTAATTACAAAGACAAATATTGGATTAAATTGTAAAAATATATTATAATTTCACTCTAAAAACAATTCAAAATATAATCTAATCATATAAATAAATTATATTAAAACGAAGTTTTGATTTAAAGTACAACATTTTCACTATTCGTTAAAAAAATGAACTTTATCGGAAAAATACAAAAAATTTACACAAAGTAAATTTTGATGTCCTGATTCTAAATAAGGATTTTATTTGGTCCAATATAATGTATAAGAGTGATAAAAAATATATTTATAGATGGTTCTCCATCAAAAGGCGATAAGTCAACCTTTAGTGAATATTAGAGTATCTATGCCTAAAATTGAATTATTTTCGTATTTTTATCCATTATCCTTTATTGGAAAAATGTGAAAACATTTAACAAACATATATAATAATATTTTAGTTATTTCCATTCATTCCTGCCAATTCAACGGCTACGTGTTAACTACTATTTAAAATAATATTATTTTATTACTAGTGTGCAACGTAAGATTTCAAAGAAACTCTTTGTTGCGTATCGGGCATGCTATCGAACATAGAAACACCTTTAAAGTAAAATTAATATTTAATTTGTAAATATTAATAAATATTAAAAAAAATTACTCTTTATTTACCTGGTATGTTACAAGAATTATCATAAATATCTTGGTAATGTTAATATTATTTTAAAAAACTATAACGTTTTTGGTGATCACATTCTTCCTTCCATGTAGTAATCAATAATGTCGTCATTAACTATCCTCACATCATCAAACCAACATCTCAATATCAAAATAAATTCTTCTTTTACATTCAAATTCCCATAAAATATTCATTAAAGACTTTACCTAATTTCCCTAGAATATTGGAGTCCCATTAAATTGTTTATATTCTTGGTTTATTTAGAACATGATAATAAAATTACCAAACTTTCCATCAACCTATATGTTGGAATTTAAAAATAAATTCATGGAAAAATATTCCTCTATTAGTGTGAAATATAAAGTAACATTATTAAAAACATCAAATATATGTGTACGAAGATAGGGAGCATATTTTTTCCATCGATGATATTTTTTCCATCAAACACAGGGATACCTCGACTATTGAAATAATTCAAATGATCCACCACCAAGAATGTAATAACATTATAAATGAATCCTAGCATTCTCTAATACAAATTTAATTTCCCAAGTATATGATATATGTTAGTTCCACTAGGTTATATACCGTGAGAGGGGGGCTAATTAGTTTATGATAAATTAAAACAACTGCTCTTATTGATCTTTATTTGTTGTTAGAAAAAACTCTCTTCTCTCCCCTTTCTGTTATAGAGTATGAAATAATATTAAACCATGAAGAGGGTATATAAATTTTACATGGTTCAACCTCACTGGGATACTTCCAAGGAGAATACACCAGCAATGTGATGTTGAACCAAATCCACTAAAATCTCACTTCATTTTACAATGTTTGGAGTGGAATCACTATCCCTCCTAGTTTAAAACCAATCACAATTAGAAAGCTCACTGCTCTCTCACATGAAGTGTGCCCACTGCTTCTACAGAATATACACTTACAGTTCATATACTTGTAGGTCCCACAATTACCCCAAATTAATGTGTCCTCTACTGTATATAGATGCTCTATTGATGTCCAACTTTCATCCTCTAATGAATACCACTTTACCAAAGTACTACTGGGAAAATCCAAATATTTTGTAAAACCCTTATTGTGTCTTGCGCGCAACTTTAATGCCTTGTGCACAAGATTCTAATTTTGTAGTGAAATACCCCTTATGCACAACTTCAATCTTACGTGCGACTCAAATCTTACGCACAACTATTTTATCTTGCACATAACTCAAGATATGTCATGAAACTCCGTTTTCGCAAAATTATTTGGCAATCCTGAGCTCATATTCTCTCTAAGTATTGATCTTGTTCAAAATATGGGTGTTGCCCCTTATTTGTAGGCTTCTTCAACCCTTGTGCGGAAGATTCACCATGTCGTGCAATATTCTCTTCAAGCGCACAAAAACCTCATTTTATGTCACATTTGGCACGCAATTTTCTATCACGCAACATCATCTTTTCAGAAAATTTCCATATCTTTCACACACTTTATTACTTTTCCATTTTTTGATGTTCTTCTCCTAAAACTTTACTTATGCGCATGTTTCCAAACCACCCTCAATCATTCATTCAACTTCCTTTTCCAAAAACTCAATTTTCCATTTTCATATTTTGAGTCCTATAAATTTGGAAAACACTGGAAAATGGTGCCACCATGTATATGTTCTTTTGTACCACCTCCAAAACAACTATTCCTTTTTCATGGTTCTTTTTTAACATAGGTTGTCAAAAATATCATTCTAACTCAGAAAAAATCCATAGAAAACCACTTTTCCAACAAGAAAAACCACTTTTTCAACAAATACAATCACCTAAAAAATATGACAATGTTACCTTGAGGGATTTTTGACCAAAAATATACCTATAATAATGGAAACTGAATTAGTTGTACTTTTTTATAATTTCATTTAGTCTTAAATTAAACTTCACCACTTGTATGATTATTGATCCTATAATAGTTTATAACTCACCATTACCCATATGAAAAATAAAGATAGAGAATCAAAAAATCTCATAGGATTTCTACAAGGTCTGATCCCAATGTGGATGACCAATCATTTCTATGTTTTGTTTTAGTATGATACATAGATATTCAAAATACTACGTATGTGAATAAAAATATGATACCTCCTAAAAATATTGTTTTATATACCAATGTGTTATAAGACTCCTAAATGGTTCTTCATGCTTGATCGCATTAGTTTAGAATGGTAACATAAAAACTAAGAAAGATCACTTTATCTATTAAAATATTCTAGAACAAAAACTGCATTTCCTCTATCCCTTTGGATTTCATCAAAATCAACATGTTCCCCTTAGTCAAGAATTAAAACTTTAAAACCTATATAGGCATAGAAAGTTATTATTTCTCTATATTTCAATAAATTTTCATTATAGAATATGGATTTCTATAGATTATACTTATAGAATCTCAATTATGATATCTTCTAGAATTTTGGATCCTTCTCCATTTCTCTGAAAATCTTTAGATTCAAAGATAATCCTTTTGGACCTAATAGATCTTATAAGACATTTAGGTCAATATATAAATATTTTATACTAAAAAATTTTAGAATTTATCCATGAATAATGTTACCCATAATATAGTAATCTTACTCTAAAAAAATTGAAACACATTCCATAAATTTCATATCATCCTCGTTTATCAAACATCAGTCAGCCATTGTCAATGAATTTAAATATATGTAATTGAAAAATAAAAAATATTCACCAAATAATTGTATATAAAATCATAAAGGATTTAAAAAACATATCTAAAATACCAAATTCAACTTCATGTTTTTTTATCATGAAGCACAACATTGAATCAAAACAATTATATTGAATTCACCAAATTTTTTTGCAAAATATATTACCATCTTAAAGTTATTTATCTTCCACAGACATATGATTACTCTAATGTAAACTTCATTATACTTTTACTTTTGTTTATAATTATACCTATATCTTCCATATCTATTGAATATTTTAACATAATATTTATTATATTCTGATGTTCTGATGTTCTTTTTTCATTTCTCTAATGCATTATTCAAACTTTGCTAAATCCTTTAGTGTGTTTAGATTTAATTTATCTTTTATCCACATCACCACATAGATTCACTTTATCTTAGAATCAATATATCATCTTCTGATAGACTGTCGTCTAGAGGTGAAACTTGTGGATTCTTCACAACACACCTTTTATTAGAAACCTAACAACCAATGTTGAAATCTCTTTATGCGTATAAGTTTTAGTTGCAAAACATGGTATCTTACTAATACAAAATGAATTCACCTAAATTTATAACCTATGGATAAATACTTTTATAAATAATATCCCAATATTTAACTATTTATCAAAAACATTCTCTCTTACCAAGTTAATAAAAAATAAAATACCTTAAATAATTCCATATGTTATTTAAATCATTTAACTTTATATCTATACAAATTTTTATATAATATGAACTAATTTAAAATAAAGATTATCAATTCCCATAATTGAAAAAATATTTCTAAATATATTAAATACTTTCTCCCCTTCCAATCATACGAATAAAAAGTTATCAATCAATAGTGATATGTAAGAATCAATATCATTTCAAGATTTTATTGTTCTTGAAATTATAAATCTCTTCATAATGTATTTTTTATATATAAAAATTTTGGGGGATGGGTTGTAAATTTCAAACACTACTAACAACAAACTATTTTGGGTATTAAGGCTTTGATAGGAATTTGTTTCATCTATACATAGTTCATGTCTAATGTTTTTAACATCATTTAAAAAATTGAAATTTCATATCCATTCACTTTTATCATGGTAAACCCTACAGATAATACATGATATATTATGTACCATATAATTGTATGTTGTTGGATATGGTATATTATAATAGAAAAGTACCAGTTCGTATCCCAAAGAACAAGTATTCAAGTTTATATTCTATATTTTTATTTTTAAAACAAAAAAAGAGAATGGAAATATGTGATATGTATTAGGTCACACTGGAATGAACATAAATATAATAAATACATTAAAAATTAAACTATGTAATATAAATATACAAATTCCAAAACTTACTTGAGTATATGTATCTTTTATGTAAGTATTAACTCAACGAATTACCTAACCTATTAATAAAACATGCTATAAAAATGAATCTAAAAAATGAATTATTATATACCTTTTCAAGTTACAATGATATCATTGGTGATAATGTGATCCCAAAAAGTGTTTTTTTAACTCTCGGCCAAAGTCGTTAAGAATTTTAATGATCATCAATGTTTCATGGTACCCTATTTGGTAACTATCACACCTTGAGAGACAGTATTTCAGGATTCCTATAGAATTGTGTGGGACTCTACTATCACAACATCACCCACAAAATATTATCATCAACTCAAGGATTAGATAATATATTAGAATCAAAATGTAATAAAATTAATAGATAAATTTAATCCATATTCATTAAAATTACGATATTTACATCCAATATAAATTTAAACAAATATCTTGATCAAATAAATAATTAAATTATCGAGTGAAAATAGACATGAGTAAAATAGTTCACACACATTGAGTTCTTCTATATTTTTATCATTGAATGGTCCTCCATTTTTACATAATCTCTTAGAGTGATACATTACTCAAATCTAATCCAGAGTATTATTCATGAGGTCTCCATCTATTTTCATTCCATTAATTTTTATAACACCTTGAATAATGTTTTAAACAATATGATCTTCCTCCATGTGGATTTTTATCATCACTTAATTATTTCCATGTGTCTAGATATAGTTCTAAAATTTACTTGATCTTGTTTTGTTTTATAGTAATAAAATATTGCAAATCCAAAATCACTAAATATGTTTATTATAATGATAACAAAAGATCCACATCATGTATTTTTTTATCTTGAATCCAAGCCATGTATCTATTGTTTTATATATTCTCCATTGATAGAAACAACTCAATGTATTTTAAATAAATCATAAGATAAAAAAACTTGTATTCATAAACTTATAATTAGTCACTTAAATAATTCTTCACTGGTAATAAAGTCATAGTTACCAAATTGGTTGGTCATTTAATTTCATAGATTCAGTAGCCTTAGTAGCTGACATCCTATAATTCTAAATCAATTTATATTAGTAGCTCAATGGATTCCCACTTTGATCTTTCCTCAGCTGATGAATAATTTCCATAATAAGTTTTCATATATATCTATAAAATATCACTTCATCCTAAAAATAATAATAAAAACAAGGTTAAATCCTATAAAAATAACATAATTTAAAAAAATAAAATTTTATTTTTATATTTTAAAATTTATTTATGTATATATTATTTATTGATATATATATATATATTAAAATAAATTAACCTATAAAATAATAGTATAGAAAAATATATGTAAATGTGTTTTAACATGTGTGTATTTATTATTAATTGTGTGGATACATATATAATAAACATAAAAATAAAAAATAATTTTATTTATAAATATATATATATATATATTTAAATATTAATATAATGTGTGTTCGTGTGTTCGTGTGTTTTCATTTATATATTTATTCAAAAAAATATATAAAAAAGGCAATGATATTTGATCATATTTAAAAAATGATTCAGGTTTTTCAAAAAACATAAAAAAATATTTAAATTTGATAGATTCTAAAAAATACCTAAATATGATAATAAAGTCCAAATTCACATAAAAAAATATATCCCCCAAAATATTATAAAATCACTATAATGATTTATTTGAAGGTTACTTTTACAATTAATCACTTGAATGTACAATTAATGTCATATAAAAAGATAATAAAAAATAACATAAACCAATACTTATGTATTATTTTATTGTAAAAAAACATTAACCATTATTTAAAAATAAAACAAGACAATGAGAAGATTAAAGGCCAAATTATTTAATGGATTAATAAATTTAATGTTTACATGAATTTTTAATAAAACATTGATATCATTATTTTAATCTATGACTCCAAAATTAAAATAACCAATTAATTAAAATCTAAGATATTCTAGAAGTTGATAATTAAAAATTTATCAAATATAATGATTTCCAATTATTTATTTGTGATATAAAACTCAATCCTCCCTCATTCCCGTATAAAAATGGATAGACACACCAAACCCTTTCTATATTTCAATCTATAATTTTTAAAACACATTTTCATAGATATTTGTAATTCTATGGGGGCATACCTATCATAACTAGGGTTTACCTCCAATAATTGCCCCTAGTTATTATATTTTTTAGTCAAGGAATGAAGGATATAGAAAAAATTATAATTATTCCATCAAAAGATATATGTATAAATAACTTTTACTAAATAATCTAATAAAAATCACCCACTAAGAATATTTTTTTTATAGTCAAGGAATAAATGATTCTTGGATTAACAACCCTCAATAAAATTTTGAATTGTAATATTATTATTTAGGTTTTTATTTTATATTTACATTTTCATATTTCACTTGTTACTGAATTTTATTTTAAATGTTAAATTCTATTTCATTACACTCTTAAACTAGTCTAAGTAATAGTCTTATAAATTCGACATTTAAGATGAAATATTACAAAATTTCACTTATAGATACTATAAACTCACCCCATTCAATGGTTTCACAATAAAATTCATCATATTAAAGAAATAGTATAAAAATAAATTTCAATTAATTTCATATAAATATTATTTTTAAATCAATGAATTATGTAAATATTAATTAAAAAATATTTCTTAGGTCCCAAATCATAGAAAAATTTAGAATTCAGCCTTGGATTCACCATAAAATTAGCCAAAAAAATTAATCATATATTATGAATAATAGGATAGATGAAGAAAAAAAAATTCTATATATATGTATATATTAAAAACTAAATAATTGTAGAGAAAATATTTTCAACTTCTCTGTGCAACTCTAACTCGAGTCGGGTGGTTTAGTTGATCTTCACTTATAACTATAAGGCTTCTTAAAGGTGTTAAACTAATTTATATATTGGGTTATTATTATGAAAAATTAATTTAATTAAAAACCTATCAAGTACATAAAATGAAAAAAATTATGTAAAGAAAAATTATTAAAATATTTCTTTAGTTTTCTCCCGATTAGTGCTAATTTGATAGTATTTATCTAGACTCTTCCATAACAATTTTCAACATTCCTATAAAGAGTATTTTTCCTCTTTTAATACCCATAAATTGTGTTTTCCAAACCTATTTTATGTTAAATATATAACATTATACTCAAAAACCATTATGGAAGAAACCATTTTTCCCATTAGTTGGTATGAACACAAAGAGGTTCCAATTTACAGTTAGAATATCCAATTTTCCCCCTCACACATAAGATAAATAATCGACATCAAGATTAATGGAGTTGATAATTTAAGTTTTCTTCATAGTTGTTTCATGACAATAATTGTATGTATACTCTATTATATATTCATTACATTATTTATCCAAATAGAAAAATATGATTTTTATCTTTTTTATATCAATCATGGGAAGTATAAATTAAAATTCACCTTAAAAAAAGTCAAAAAAAATTGAATTTTTTTATCTTATCAAAGTTTCTAAAATTTTTATTATTTTTACACACAAATTAATTCCTATAAAATCACTTGTGGAAGGATGTTTTTGTGATTATTAAACTTCAAATTATTTCCCAATATCTATTGAATTTCACTAAAATTTTTATATACACCAACTCTTCCATTCAATATTTTTGGCATTGGGGGATAATATTTCCCCTTATATTCTATTTTTTTATAGAAGCCTATAAATTTTATCTTTTAATACAAGGATTTGTTCCTTGGTTTCTTAAATTATGGATTCTAATCGTTCATCTACTACATCCATATTTTTTCACATCCACGGGGAAACATGATACACTTTTCCATACCTCCTTTTGTTTTGTTAAGTCTTGTTAAATTTTAAATTGATAAAATTAGTTTTATTGTATGTTCATGTTGTGTGGTGTTAGATATCTTGATTTTAATGCAACCCTGGTTGATTTAACTAACATTTCATCTCATTATTTCTATAATACAAACACAAGGTATAAAATTGTTCTTATTATTTACTTTACCCCCAATATTATTCCATTTATAAAAAAATAATTAATAAACAATTATAATCCAAATAGTATGAGTGGTAAAGCTGAAAAAAAATTAAATCCATTAACTTTATACCTAACCATCAATAACAATTAATTCATATAAAAATTAATTTCAAAAAATTTCTAAATGTGTTAGTTATTTTTAAATTTTTTATTATCTATGATGTTTATTTTAAACAAATTTTGTATAGAATTTATCTATAAATAAATAAAAGAACATTATTTATAATTTATTTTGTGATATATATTTTAAAAAAATATATAACATGTTTAGTTTTATGGTTTTTTTAGTATTCTGGTTTTGATATTTTAAATGGTTATCTATTTTTTAAATTTTTTATTCTTTAAAAAAATTATATGTGAAACCTTAATAACATATCCCAAACTTCTACAAATAAAATATTGATATTTTTATACTTTAAATGTGCACAAGGAAAATAATAACATATTAAAACCTTTATTTTTCATGTTAAAAGGATTTTGAAAGGTATTTGGCTTCTAATTGGGTTTTAGTTTATTAATAATAGAAAATAAGGGAAAGGATAAGTATGTGAGGAGGAGGGTCACATTCAGATAAATGGAAAAAGTGAATAATTTAAAAAAAACAATGTGTATTAATATAAAATGGACTAGACTCAAGATAGAGACTTCCACATAAAGATATGTATAAAATCCATATAAATCCTATCTTTTTAGGTAATCATAAAATATATGTGAGTTAAAAATCATCCAATAAATACAAAATATTTCAATATATGTGGGGTGTACATTGATTGGTTACCATTGATCAATGTACATGTTGTAGTCTCCACATAACCACAGGCACACCTCCTCGTATTCTTGAAGCTACTGACTAGCAGTGAGGGTCTAAGGTGTTACTGTTGGAAGACTATACCCTCATATCAAAGTGAAAAATAGTGAAAATAACCAAACATTAATTAAAAATAGTCATAGTAATTATAATAAATAAATAAAAAATATAAAAAAATGTAATATGGAATAACACAATCATATAAATTCATGCTCATGCCAACATAAAACAACTGATTTCGCAATGGTTTGATCACATGTCAAAAATTAAAAAGGAAAAAAATAAAAATCAGAATGTAATAAAATTATTCTAACTCACCACATAAAAGTTTACAAGTCCCATCAGATCTATCAAACTCCTTAAAAAACAATGGTCCCCTACCTAGTCCAAAATTATGAATAATGATGTATTCTCGGGTATACAACTTCCATGGTTGTCAGAGTAGTGTGTGAGTGCATCTAATTAGGGAACCTCTAAAAGGTCATGTATATAACTATTAAATTAATGCATACACCTATGACATACATAACTTAATAACAAAAGGTATTATGGAATAATAAATATATTATAACAATTGATCCTTGAGTTCTAAGGTGACCCAGGGGATCAACTATACCTGTTACATCCAATTCTAAGTTTCTATGAGTATAATACTATCATGTAGAACATAGGGTCATACCTTCCCTCTACAAGGAAACTACGTAACATTATCTAGAAACCCAGGGTAGACACTCCTCGACTAGAAACACATCTCGACAAGCAACCTTGAGTCAAAAACCCCCCAAAAAGAAAAAACTTGTAACCTCCCCACGAACTTTTGGGGTTGATACTCACTTACTAGAAAAGGCATTTGCTCTGGAAACCAGAATGTAGACACCCCCACCCAAGAAAAACCTATCACATCCAAAACCTAGTGGTGATCCCATAGTCTACTGGGAAAATATGAATGATCCTATGGAGATCAGGGGCATGTCATAAAAACTCATAAATACACACAATTCTTATATCAGGGGACTCTCATCTCCCTAGGATCATGTTATAGCACCCTCCATCCTCACATGGGTTAACCTGTCACCCAAAACCATCACATATTTCATAGGATGGCCTCTAAAATTAATTTATTATCCCTTTTACTAATGCCATTATAGGGTTAATCCACTGATTCATATTCCAAGTTGAAACCTAAAATCACCACAACTCATCCCCACACTAACCCTCTTAAGGGTTAGTAGAAAAATGGGGGACCAACTAGGGTTCCCTAGGTCACATCACAAAACAGACACCCGTTATTGGATACTTTATCTAGAACTTATCTCTTAGTCCAACACCATCACATAGAGGGAATAGTTTCACTCAACATTACCATAATCGCCTTATGTCCTCAATGTCCTCACAATAAAATCCCCACTTCCAAGAAGAAGGAATAATTATTATATTATATACCATGTCATCCTAGGATATTTCACTCATCCAACCTATCCTCTATCTACCAAGTGTCTATGAACCTAGGTTCTAACATGGTAGTGGGATAGGAACACATTCCCCACTCTCTAATCAGTTAGTCCTATGTCTCTTAGGCATCTCATGATTCCATCATGGCCAACGTAAACAATCATTCCAGTTCAAAACTACCCTCTATAATGTGGTGTATTAGTCCTCCTATATAGGAGCTAATATGTCTCACTTACTTTTTTCAATTTATACCCATCGAGGGTCGATGTTTCATGTGAAGTGAATTTATACACTATCACCTAACCATTTTACCAAGTAATTAATTTTGTTCTAAGGGTCTTGATACATACATGATATCTTGAAAAATTTTATATTAATAAAACAATTAAATTCTCTTATTATGTTCAATCATCGATGGAGGTGAAACCATATATCACATTATACAAAAAAATATAAATTATAGGGATGATTTATGGATCACTAACCTCATATACATTTATTTCCTTTAAATAATCATGGGAACTATCCCCCAATATTTTTCAAGTAAAACTATTAACCAACCATCACTAAGAGGCCCTATCTTAATATATAACACCTAATAAATAATTATAACTATTTATAATTAATTTTTTAGACTAATAAAACTAATTTATAATTATTTTAAAATTAATTTAAATAGGAATAATTTTTAATATCTCATCGAAATATCTTCCAAGGTCTAATCCTTGAGCAAAGGGGTGTTCACTACCCCCAGCATCCATTCAGAACTTCAAAACAGAAAATACCCAATTTATCTCTTCAACAAATTCCTCTATTTCACCCAAAATTAAAAAATCCAAAACTAAATTCAATGTTGTGGAATACTTCTTTAAATCCATAAAAAACTAGTGTGATTATCCTTATATAGACTATTTTTTCTTTTTCAAACAAAACACCCATCATTCTGGATGATTCCATAATGATCTCGTGGAATCAATACTCAAAAACATCACCTAACAAGAAAAAATAGTGGTAAGAAATCATGGAAACATAATGAGGAATACCTTTCATGGATTGTTAGATTTATTTCAATATGTCATTTGGATTGAGAAGAAATATATTTCACTTATTAATGAATGATATGTCCCACTTAGAAGAAAGAAGATAGAGATCCACTTCATGAACCCCCTGAATGTAATAACACAACAAAACCCCATATAACATTTTAAACCCTTTTATTTTATTTTAAAAAACCTATAAACAATGTTCTTATAATGGTTATCTATCATAAGGATGGGACCATAAGGGTCATATTTTCCTGGATAAACTAATAAGGGTTACATGGTCATGGATGACCCTACATGGATTATCCATTCTAGGTGATCACATAAGGTTCATACATAATGAATGATCCCATAAGGGTCACCTGCATGGGGTTATACCATATGGATAGTCCATTTTTGGGTGATCCCATAAGAATACACCTTGATGATTGTTCTGATAAGTATAACCCATCTGGGGGTGATTCCATAAGAATTATTCCTATATGGTTATCCAATATGGATCTCCCTCATAAGTGTGATCCTATAAGGATCACATATGCTGGTGATCCTATAAGGATCACCCATATTGGGGTTATCTTAGATCATATCCATTCTCCATCGCTGGGATTTTCCACGTTTTCACAATGTCCCAAAAATGTAATGATTACCCAATGAGTGGGTTTCACTTTACATAAATTCATCCCATTTGTGGGATTAAACACCAATTTTGTGAACCCAATTCATCACTTGATCCCTAAAATATATCTCAAAACATTACTCAATATTTTCACGATTCTTATAATCTCAATCTGATTCCTTTTTCTCATAAGAACCCCTACTATAGAGTTTAAACATTCGAATTCCATTGAAATTTCTCAACCCATACGGATGTGGGTCTTTGAAACCATCCCACCATAGAAATTATCAACTATAATAATCCTTGGTGTTATTTCAATAATCAACCAAAACCTATCCCGGTCACCAATTCATTTTAAACTCATTGCATTTATAGTGGAATGTCGAATAATATTTTATGACAGAACTTCAAATTCATGGTACACTATTTATTAAAAACATAGATACATCTTCTCACCATCACATAATCATTGGGATGATTCTTACCCACACCATCTTCATTAGGACACAAAACTATCACCAAATGAACCATCTTCAGGTATATAGTTCCCCCTATTCATGACTCTATACTCTTAAGGACCAACATCATGCCATGATTCTCCTCAAGATTTGAACCACCTACTAAAAACACATTCTTAGTGTTCTGATGACATTAATGGAGTGTTTTTTATCTCACTACACAAAATAATACTAAAAACACAACTTGATCCTCCTCTCTCTATATTTTCTTAAAACAGATTCGTTTCACTCACTGATTCACCATCACACTACCCAATCACAATGCCTTTATTCCCAATGGAATCTTGATTTTATATAACACCCACACCAAATTATTTACTTGAAACTTGGTTTAATTCCATGATTATATCCTCAAATAACTATTTTATTCATTATTATCTCATCCCTATCACTAGAACCCCATAGATTTGAATCACCATTATATCACATCAGACAACCTTGATCCAAATTCCAACATTCCGAATCTATCCAACCCCACATAAACATTGTGAATTTTTTATTCCCAAAATAATTTGATATAAGAAGATCTTACCAAATAGTGGTATCCTAGTGTCATGTCATTCATACATTGACTGGTATCATATATAACCAAGAACCTTCTATATTAAGATTCATGCCTCAATTACCCATGATTTATCCATTACATCACATAATTACTAGAAAGTTTTTTTCAACCCATACCCAAGAACTAACAAAAAAACATTTATCATTACTCATTAACGTCTTACTAGGAACATCAACTTAAATATCATTAAAACTGCATCTATAATGATGGTCATAACCTTCAAAAAATTATAGTTCACTCCCCACCATATGGATTTATTTAGATTTATACTCTATAAAAAATCAAAAGGATTTCCAACATCACACCCCCTAACAAATTTTTTTAACACACAAGTTGGTGTCGACCATATCCAGACACCACAATTAAACTCCGATGTCAGCTATCACCATAGTGGAAAATATTCAATATCATTAAACATTCATTCCACCATAACTACATAAAACAACCTTAAATACCCCTGATTCATGATCTATTTCAAGTAAAATGAACTAATAAACCCATTCTTGTGAACCTACTGCCGCCACATGATTCATAATTTTAAATAGTGCGTAATAACCCTCATTGCCAAAATAAAGAATATCCAAGTAGGTTTTCACCCTTGTGCTGCCATACCATATCGTCCAAATAGGACCACCTTGAGTCATATCTCATAAATTCTAGGTTTAAAAACCCAAACTACAAATTATACATCACTACATTTCTGTTTTTTCAAACTAGAATTTCTTGGTTGCTTGTTTTCAAAAAATCCAGACATCATACTTATGACACAACCAACCACATGATCACCTATTACCCAAACTTCAACTATAATCTATAAGAATACAAAAATTATCTATCTATATTAGATACATATATCTAGGATCCAATATCATTTTACATCAAAAACCAAACTCAAATAAATAAAATGTTTAGTAATCTTAATAACTATACCCTTCAAAAGAAATCATAGATTCTAAAAGTACTCCAAGTGTTTCATGTCAGGAAACTCAAGGAATTTATATGCATGAAACACATGTTTTGGAAGAACCCTCCATATTCTAATCTCAAATAGAAAGCATCATCCTATGATTCTATCTCTATGGAACTCAAAAAACTAGGATAAACCTCTGTCAAGTTACCATCATGTATATGACTTGTCTCATCAATATATTAACCCACAACACATCAAAAATGTTATCTCCCACCTTATCCCATAAACCATGTCTCACAAGGTAACTACTTGTTGGGAAACACCTCTATTCATATCTCAAACACCATAGGGAAACTCATGTTACAACACCCACTATAGGGTCCTCATAAACATACAAACCCAACATCACATTCAAATTCATCATCATATGAAATCATTTCTTGACACTAAGTATATACATAAGAGGTTACCCCCTTGAGGACTAGGATATCATCCACCATAAAAAATATTGCATCATTATTCCCTATTGATCCATGTCAGGTAATCCATAGTCATATGGTTCAGTTAAATACTATACAACTAATAAGCTATATGGTAATATTCCATATTGGGTTTTTTACAATTTAAATAAATAATCTTATTTTCTCTTGTCTTGAACAATTACCAAGACATAAAATTCCATTGTCATCATTGTATGTGTTGCAATGAAACTCATATATAGAGGGACTATATAGTTATCCTCAAGAAAAATCCCTATATAAGTTCCAACTAACTTATCATGATAGAAAATATACTATTGTTCAGGTAAGTAAAATTCCTTAAACAGGTTATATGGTATATATCAAAATAAGTTTTTATTGAAACTTTTAACAAATAAAAGATCATTGACAGTGATATCAAACACACACAAGCACATATATTTCAAGTGAGACCTACATGAAAAAAGATCCACATAACTAGGCCTCTTACCAATGGTCTAAGAGACAAAAAAATACAACATAAATCTCAAATAAATAACAAAATAATTAATTCTAGTAAAAACAAACTCTACTGTAATAGACTAGATAAAGAACAATAATCCCATGTCATTAGTAACCAAGACTTTAGTCAATAAAGGTAATCCTGACTCACCAAAATGTAATCCATCACAATCTCTAAAACATTATTATATCACAATTATAATATATCACCAAATAATAATAAGAAATATATTTTATGATACAACTTTGAGACACCCCCAATTGGAGACCACTGATGGGTTTTCTGACTAGAGTCTTCACATAAACTCCAGCAGGATTTCTCATATGTTAGAAGTAGCTAAAAAATAATGAGGGTCCATGGTGTTACCATGGGGATACTATACCATCATATTTGTGTTAAAAATAGTAAAAAACTGAAAATACATGTATAATAAATAATCATACTTTTTATAATTAATAAACAAAGTAATTATATAACAAATATAATACAGAAGCACATAGTCGTACAGATTCATAGTCATCCAACCGTATAAATAATGATATCCTATATAGAAAATAACATGTCCCAAATGAAAATTTAATATAAAGATAGATGAGTCTCTAATTATATACTCAATCCACACGTCATCCTAGTCTCCAAGTCCTAAGTGATCAGTCATGGTCATTCATGAAAATTTAGGCCTCTACCCAACCTGAATGTGTAAATAGTGAGGTCTTCTCATATACCCATGTTCCATGGATTCACTAGTAATGTGTGAGTATAATGTACTAAGGAACCACCAAAGGGGTTCCATACATTATTAATAAAGTATTTTAAAAAAATTTGATATACTTAGATAAATAATAAATGCATACGACGGAATAAAAAATAAATAATAATCTTTGATCCTTGGATTCAAAGGTGAATCCCATAATAAAATACACCAACATTAATCAATAATGGATGTATATAAGAATAATACTATCATATGATACACTAGGTAATACACACACCTAGTTATGAAATACTTTAACCATGTTTGGAACCTATGGGAACACACTCCCCGCTTGGAAAACACATCTCTTCTAGATATAGAGGTGAATAAACTCATTTCCCCATAAACATGTATCCTCATCTCGAAACTAGGGATAGATAATATCCTCCTAATAAATACATATCCTCTAGAAATAATTATTACATATAGAACTAAAAGGTGGGTTCATACACATTCGATAGAATATGCATCATCATCTAAAGCTCAAGGGGGGTACTAATTTTCTAATTGAAAGCACATATATTTCACAAACCAAGGGGTATCCTCTTACTAGGAAGGTCATACAGCATCCATCATCCACACAAGGGTCATCAACTTTCTTGAGCCCATCACAAATCTCATAGGTTGGCCTCTAAAATTTGTGTTATTTCCCTATCTCTAAATCCATACTAGGCTCATTCCATTGATTCGGGTTCTAAGGTGACAAAATAAATACTCAACACTCCACCCCATACTAAACCTATCAATTGTTAGTATAATACTCGGACACCCATCAAGGTCCCCTCGGTTAAATCAATGAATAGAAACCATCCATAAGTTTCTCAATATTATACTCACATCTGAATCCAACCCCATTACTCATAGGGAATATTATCCCTCAGCATTATAATAATAACCTTATGCCATCACTGTCCTCATAAGAAAATCCCCACTATAAAAAAATAAGAGAATATCCTAATACCAGTGTCACATATTAGTAATAAAAGGTTGGTCCAATAATCCAACCTATCCTTAGTATATTGAAGTTCTAACCCCTGGGTTCTCACATTATAGTGTGGTGGGATACTCAACCCACTCTTAAATAAGTTTTCCCAACAACTCTAAGTAATCTCATGGTTCTATCATGGGCCACCTAGACCACCATTAAATTTCAACACTATCCACTATAAGGTGGTGTCTAACAACTTCATTACTAGGTCCAATACATCTCACTTACAAAATTTAATTAATATCCCTCTACTCTCTAAGTCTCACAAGGATTGTGTTTATATAGAATCTCTCAGTCATCAATAAATGGGGAATTAATTTGGGACCTAGGGTCTATCATGGCCCATGACCCATAAATTTTATCCTTAGTAATTAGATTATAGTAAAACAATTTATTTAATTATATATGTTTAATCACCCACAGTGGAGTGTCCACATGTCAGGAGAAACAAAATGCATAATCTATAAAGAAAGTTCAGGGACAACCTGCCTCATGCAGAGTTATAGTCAATAAAATATCTCAGAAAATCTCCCTCAAGATAATCCAATTACAACCATCCATATTCTATCACTATGAGGCCCTATATCAATATATAACAACCAATAATTAATTATAAAAATTTATCATGAATTTTTAAAAAAATGATAAAATTTTATAATTAAGTTAAATTTTATTTTAAATTATCATAATGCCTAAAAGCACACGATGTCATCATTAGAGGTCTAATATTTGAGGAAATGGTCATGCACCACACCAAAATCCATTCATACATTTAAAACAAATAATCTTCAATTTAACCCTTCAATAAATACATACATTTCAACTATAATTCCAAAATCTCTAACCAAAATCACAGAAGCGGCCTGCCTATTTGAATTTTCACAAAACCTAGTTTGATTATTCTGTTCAAAAATTATTTAGATAAGTCTTTTAAAATTTACCTATTATTTTAATATTCAATTATTATATATTTGAATTTTCAATCAGCGCCCTCACCTAACAAAAGTAAATCAATGGTGAGAAAAGAAGGAATGAAAAGAAGGAATAATCAACAATGGGTATTAGATTTTTATCAAAATTTCCTCTAAATCAATTGGAACTCAATTAAACTATGAATCATAAAAGACCTCCCTCTTAAAATAATGGATATCTAGATCCCCTTCACATGATCCCCCTAATGTGCAGGTCATCGAAACACTGAAAAACACCTTAAAACTCATTTTAAACCATATTTATCTATATTAAAAAGTAGAAATAATATTCTTGTAATTTTCATCTATGAATGGATTCCCCCTTAAGGGTGATCAGAACATGGTGATCCTATAAGTATCACCTATATTAGGATGGTCGTATAATGATTTCCCATATAGGGATATCCCATAAGAATCACCAACATAAGTGTGTTCTAATAAGGACGATCCCCCACATGGTGATATAGTATAGATCTCCCACACCAATGTGGTCCGATAAGGATCACCCAGAGGGGATAATCCAGTAAGGATCACCCTTATAGAAGTCCTCCAAGACCCTATCCATTCTTTAAAACTATAATTTTAAATATTTATGGAAAGACCCAACTATTTATGGGTCACCCAATGAGTGGGATTCACATTATACATGTCCATCCCATGGCTCAGCTTAAACACCACATTCAAAAACTCAATTCATGTCATGGTCCCCAATCCATATCAAAAAACATTAACCAAGATTGACTAAACTCTCATATTATTTATCTGATTCTCAGTTCTCATAATGACCCATGTTCTACGGTTTAGATTTTCCAATTCACCAAGAATTTTTAAACCCATGTGGATGTGGGTCTTTGTACAATATAATACCACCTAGTGAGAAATAAATTCCTCATAGTGTTGTGGAAACATTTTATTTAATGTGGTTAAACCTTTTTTGTATTATATTTCTATATATACCATTTGGTAATTTTCACTCCTTAGGTGAATGTGTTTCTAAATTTTATTTTCATAATGTGGATTTCATCATCTCTATATGACCCTTACTCTATAATTATCCACTTTATGATCAGTTGGGAAATAATTAATAGTAAAAATTAAAAAAAATAAAAACTATTTATTTCAGAAAAAGAGATAATGGTGATCTATATTCATTCAAATTCCCACATTTACATTCAATATGAATTCATATATACTATGAAATAAATTAAAAAATTAATATATAATTGTAAAAGGAAATGATAGTAAATTAGTATATGTTGATCTACTAGAAAATATTTTATATATCATCATTAACAAAAAAAATATAGCTTCTCTTTGTCCCTGAGTGTTTTCCATTAGCTAAAATATGAATCTTAATATTCTTCTTAGATTCCCTCTATTTTTAGTTTCTCGAATATTCATCTGGATTTATATATCTCTATAGCATTCCCTTTATATTTTAAATCCTTAAATAATTTTTCTATATTTAATTTTGGGATACACCATGATTTTCATCATTATTTAATTTTTTAAACATAACCAAATATTATTTTCGAATATCATGAATCTAGTTTAGTTTGTTATAGATATAACTTTTTATTACGCACACCATTAACTTCCATTGTTATAATCGTATCTTAAGAAGATCTTATTATATTTTCATTAACTTAAAATAGATAATGTTTCCCACATTCTATATATTCTTAATATAAAAAAACAAAACATAATAACTTATAATAAACCCATTATATATATAGTTTTTCTTGAAACTGGAAAAAAAATTCCTCATTGGAAAAATAGTATGGGTTTCTTTTTGGATTGCGGCACTAAATTGATTATTCTCTGAATCCTCCATGAATAAATTCATCTAAATCTTAGTAAATTACCTTGAATTGATCAACTAACCCTACTTAGTTCCTAAGTCGCTTAAGGATATAGACCCTTGATAGTCTTCCCTCTACTTCTACAATGCAACACTTCATCTAGAAAAAAAATGAAACAAAACAAAATTCATATAAGACTAAAAATAATAATCTAAAATAAAGAAATAAAATTATTTCTTGATCATTAAAATTTATTTATTTATATATTTATGTTTTCTAACATATATATATATATTATCATGTGTGTGTGTCTGTATGTATATAGTTAACAAGAAAATATTAATTAACATTATTAATAAATATATAGTTAATTACTAATATAGTGTGTGTGTGTGTGTGTGTTTCTATAAGTATATTTATTTTTATATTTACTAAAACAATAAATAAAAATAATACAGGGATTTAGAAATATTTAAAAAAATGATATGAGTATTTCAATAAAATTTATGAAATTATTTGAATAAATAAATGATAAAAATTATTCAATTATTACAACAAAGTCCAAATTTATTAAAAATAAAATTTTTAATAGTAAATATAATAAAATTAATAAAATTGATATTTTGTTATAATTTTTATAATTACTAATTTTCATAAATAATTAAATTTGTATGAAAAAATAAGTTTAAAAATTAAAAAAATTTAGTGTAGTTTTCTAATGGGTATTCACATATTTTTATGTATTCTTAACCCTTAATAATAGTTTCAATTAAAAAATAAATGATATAAATTTATAATTATTATATGATACCAAATTTACATAATAGTATGTGTGGTACATGATAAAATAGATTAATCTAGATGATTTCATTTATTGTTTTATATTTTTATGTAAAATATTTTTCTCACATTAGAATACCTTCAATGGAATACTTATAAAATATATAGTCATTAGGGAATGATTTTACCATTTTATATTCTAATCCCATTATAAAAAATATTTTCCCCATCATAATTTGAATATGGTAGATCATTACCTTCTAGAAGAATCACATTCAACTATTTATGAAATTATTATAGGTTCATCAATTTCATTCATTCAAATTAACTAATATTTACATCATTGATAAGATTGAAAATTTTATATAGCCTATATTGAAGGTATTTTCATCATCACCAAATATTCTCTCATTTTTTAGTGTTTTAATTGTGTTTTCAACTCTAACATAATTAATCATTTCCATATTTGATTTTCTTCTCAATATTAAAGTCCTTATCATCAAGAGATATAGAGTTTAGTTACATTTCACATTGTTATGTCCTATGATTCAAAATAAAATCAAAATCATTATAAACTAAATGATATGTGAATTATCAAAATCTTAATTCTCTCATATTGAAGAACTTCACATATGGAGAGTAAAAAATGTTTTTTAATATTCCATTAAAAAAATTATAATTATCCCAAATGGATAATGATGATGAATTTTGTATTTGTTGTTAATAAGTAGAAATGTCAATGATAAACAAATTCTATATGTGTGAAGATTTAATAATAATATGGTTATAAATAATAAACTTTTATACATTAACATATTTTACAATAATACATTAGAAGGTGACTTACCATAACAATGTTATCTTTACTACCTGATGATTCTACTGAAGGTTACTAGAAATTTTACTCGAGTGATAGGAGATATTGTGTCTGAAAGAAATGAAGATGAGTATTTATTTCTGATGATTTTCATTATTATCTTATGTTTGTATTAATGAAAATATATGGATGGTAATGAAATTCGTATCTGGTATTATTTAATTATGTGAATGAGAATCCTTCAATGGGGGGTGTTGTTTGTATAGAAAAAACATATATATCAATAGAAGTTGTTTTATTGAAATTAATATAAAATAAGTATTTAATTGGAAATAAATTATTAAATGATGAAGATTTGGTAGGTATACTACTAATAGATAAGTTAATATAAAATTTATTCATGGATATTACATGGACCAGTGGAGATTAGAAGACTGGATTATATGACATTCTATTGATAAAATATTTGATATGTGTATGTTATAATTAGTAAAAATAATAATTTTACATAGTATATAAAAATTTTTTATATATAATTGAGGATATTTACTAAGGAAATATTAAAAATAATTTGGAAAAGTAATTTACATTTCTAACTATTAATAGGAGGAACCATAAAAGCTATTTGAAAAAATATAACATTAATTTACTCTTATAAGGAGTGTCACTGACTAAAAAGTAGTTAAGGGAAAAAACATACACAATGTATAAGATGTTTGAATCCCACAAAATTAATATATAAAAATAACCTCTTCTAAAATACTTTATATCAGTTATCAAAAAAAAACAATTGTGGAATATGGAATTTAATGTAAGGTGGAATTGATTTTGGATGCATAAGATTAATGAAATCGAAGGATGTTGCATCTGTGAGATAAATGGAGACCTAACTATTTGAATGATACAAACATTTGGTCAAATGATGTGTTGTTGTTGATTAAATGGAAAATATTAATATTGATCATAGGTTTAGCATTGATTCAATCTGATATTCAAAAAATTCTTGATCACTTGTAGTTATTGATGCTCTTGGAAGCATAATTTGTTAGTAAATTCATTGGATATTAATGCATCCAAAGGATTATAATTGAAAAAAATGGAGGAAGAGTATTTGTGAATATTAAATTTGGTTGGGAGTGAAAAAACACTCATTATTAATTTTCATATATTACTTTTAAAAATAATTAGGAAAATATTACATAAAATCCCACCCAAACTCCATTTTTATAAAGATTTGGTACTCAATATCTTTTCTGGATTTTTGATGTTGGATTTGAAAATCGCTTTTCCTATATTTAAAGAATAATATATTATTTATAATTACATGATACTTATAACAAATGATTGATAATAATTCATCTTAAATAAATAATTATTATTTAATCATATAATAAATAGTAATCAGTAATGTAATGTCAATGATTACTAATAATTCCATTAATTTTGTTCTAAATATAGTGTTAATAAAAATTTATATGATGAATTTAATAATAAACATAGTAATAAAAAAATAATTATTTATAATTTATAATATTTAATATTAGTAATTTAATTATTAATTTAATTAATTTAATTTTTAAAAATAATTAGAAATAATGAATAATCTAATTGATATTAACTATAGTATTTTTAGTTTTGGTTAATTATAATAATATGATTATTAATTTTTTATTATTTCTAAATTATTTCTTGCAAATTGTATTTATGAATTTTATTATTATTATTTATTTATTAAATATAGTTACATATTCACACAATTATAAAGAAAATACATGCATCTAGAGACTTGATTAATTAAAATATTAATTCAAAATTGTGCAGACCTTGGTGTCCATGGCCCCATAAATGTATTATAAAATGGATATTAAAAGCATGTGGCATAGGGTTAATAATTCCAAAGAAAAATCCCCAACATTAATATCATATTATCTTATTTTTAATTATACCACCCCTTCCATATGATCCACCCATCCCCTCGAATATTTTCCTATTTACCACTATTTGTGGATATTCCAGTTTCCTTCCGGATATTCCATGTTCGATGGTGAATCTTTCTCAATATGTGGATGATTATAAGATCCATGAACCATTCCAAACTCATCACAAAAGACTTACTTACAATTATATCTATTCAATATCTCATGTAACGAGAATTTTTTCATGTTGGGACAAGAGACCAATGGTGTACCCTTAGTCTCCATCCCTTATAGAGTGACAATAGTAGATGGACCTATAATTGAATAATCAAAAATAGCATACTGGTCAGTGGTCCTTGACATGATATAGCGACATCCTAATGAGAAGTCTGACCATTCATGTCCACTTCCCCAACATCAACAGAGTCTACCATTTTTTCATCCCCATGGGAGAGTCTACACATAAACATCCCAATAGAGGCCTCTTTCTCATCTACCGATAAAGAATTAGTAATAATGATGCCTCCATGGGGGTTATTCAAATTTAAATCAAATCCCATAGGAGGATCACATGAAGCCACCTTTGAGTTTTTTAGCTCACCTGTGTGTGTATCAGTAGGGTCAGACACCAGCCAATGAATTGGTAGCATCTTCGTTCCCAATAATAGATTACTCCCCAATGAATTATCATTGGATCCTCCTCAAGAATAATAAGTAGGAACACTCACCTACATAAACCTCCCCAAATTATCTTGACTGAATTTATCTTTTGATGAAATTTTAGCATCCATTTTGTTCTAACCCTTATAATCCCTTGAGGAAATTAATTGTTCCTATATAACATCCTGACCATCCAATTCAAAAGAGTAGTCTTCATCAATAGGTAGATTGTACAATGAATCCTCACCCAAACCACCACCAACCATACGACTGTAATCTAATATTTCAATGTACAAACCACCTTCTAGAGAACACCCTTATAAGGAGTCTTTAAAAGATATTACATCTTTCATAATAAAATCAGACTAATTATTAGCCCTATTGTTTTTAGTATTATATGTTGATGTTATAGTTTCCTAGGTACCAACATGATTCTATCTAGATGATTGGGGAACAACCGACTTCTCACTTGAACAAGCCTCAGCACCATTATTTTCATGGATCATGATATTTGGGGCACATTTTAGACCTAAAGCCTCAACATTACACTTCTATTTCTTCATATAAATAGTAACATTATGACAATTTTTCAGGAATAAGGATCAAACTATAGCCCTTCGACCATAGTCCCGAGAAGGGAATATTATATTTCACACAAATCAAATTGTCAACAACTTATCATAAGAAATTTTCAGAGTTAATTAATCATAATCAGATGATAGACCCACCCTATATGTAATATCCCAGATGAGATTCACCTCCATTAGAACAAGATCAATGTATCCATACTTAGCCTTATCGGGTTTTTTCATATTGATGGGGACACCAATTGGAGAGGAAGTGTAAAAACAGTGTGTATAGAATCCATAGTGTCCAATTCATTATAAATATCCTGACCCATACCTATGAAATAATTTTTTTACTTTAATTGGTTTGAAGTTGAAACTCTATTACAAGAAGTTAAGCGATCCAGGCATTAGTGAAACCATACTAATGCCTTATGCTCTTCATTCTATATCATCATTTGGGAAGAGTATGTGAAAGTATCATGTTCCCAATGGGATAAATTTCCAATCCAAAAATTCTTAGATAGATGAAAGCATTCGAATCAGATATAGGGTTATCTATATATGTTCGTCCATTAAACACATGATTTTAAAGATTATTGAATGTCAGAAAGACTCAATTTGAAAAAAAATAACCTCCTCTCTTTTGAAAAAACCCACAACACTACCCTTTTTAACAAATCGACTAGTAGTTGAATTCTAATTCGAGGAGAAAAGTCTATGATTTAGATGTTTACCTTCATTAAAATTCTGAAACTATGGGTAAACATCATGTTCCTCTCAATTCTTATCCCTTACAGCAAAAATACATCCACGCACAAGAATATTTTTCATTTCCACTGTATCCTCCCTTATGAAATCCATGAGTGCACCCTCAAACATAAAATCACCATTATTTCAAATATTAATTATGACTATATTAGTTCATAATGATGGATTTATTAATATATTATATTAATTATTATGACTTAATAAAAATAATATATTAATTATTATTACATAAAAAATTTGACTACAATATTATCATTAATTATGGAATTAGTAATCAATAATAATGTTGTAATATGTAACATATTAAATTATATAAATAATAAATTTATTCCAATTAATAATATATTAGTCAACATAGTTACTAATGAGTATATTTAATTATTTATATAATAATAAAGAAATATAATTATGGTTTGTTGTCTGACACTAACTACACTTTTTTCTTTTAATAAAGGGTGTTTGACCCTTAACTTGTTATGATTTAAAAATAAAAATATATGTGATATCATTAATAATTACAACAATAATGTAATTAATAATGTGATACTAAATAATTATTATATGCATAAATTTTTAAAAGTATGAATGTTGTGTTTTTAATCAATAATGTTTGATTGGGTCCACTAATTTTTGTTTATTGTATTTTTGAATAATATTATTATTAATTAATTAAATACGGTTACAAACACACCATGATTGAAATAAAATACATATATCTGGGGAGTTGACCACAGATAATATATTTTGGATAATAAAGTCATGATAATTAAAAATTAATGATAATCAAGTCATTATAATAAATCAAAACAAGAAATTCGTGATAATAAAGTCATTATAATAAATTCATTGTAATAAAGTAATTATATTATTAATAAATTCATGATAATAAATCCATGGAGATTATTTTTTTTAATTTATGATAATCATAATTCTATTATATATGAATAATAATAATATTATTATTATTAATTATGATGTAAATAATCATATTATTATTAAATATTAGTAATTATTAAAATAATATTAATAATTATGAATTTAATATTAATAATAATTTAATTTTAAAAAAATTATCACTATAATTAATATGTTTAAAATATTATTTATTTTTAATTTATAATATTATATTATATTATGCGTGTGTCATATATTATTATTATCACTCAATATTTTTTATTTTTTATTTTTATGAATTTATTTTATTTTTAGTTATTTTATATTTCATAAGTCCATGCCTTAAATTAAATTTGAATCTAATTATAATTTGTATTTTATAATCATTTAAAGTTATCACCTACATTTAAATTCTAAATGGTTTGTTTTGAAAAAAAAATATTTTGTATCATCAAAGTTATCGTATGTTTATTATTTTTTTGAAACTATTTTTGTTTTTAAATATTTATTATTGTTTTATTCTATGTTTAAAGTTTCTTTTAGATTGAATTTATATTTTTTATTATATAAAAATTAAAAGTCACAGACATGAAACATAACAGAACTTATTATGTTTCAAGTATCCAACTTTGAATGATTATAAAATATAAACTATTATTAAAATCCAAATTAAACATGAAACATTTAATAAACATATAAAAAATATATTAAAATAAAAATAATTGTACAAAAATAATAAATATTAAATAAATTATTAGGCACAAACATTATTTATTAAAAACATAACATTTACACTTTTAAATAAAATTATGTGCACAACTATTATTATGTATTCCATTATTAATTACATTATTATTATAATTATTATAAATATTAAATTACGTTATATTATATTTCAAGTTGGTGGTTGGGAGATCTTTGTATGGGATCCCCCAGCCATACATTCATTTCCTCGTCTACTGGCTTCTCTTCACTGTCTTCGGGTTTGCTCCTTTTTTGGCATGTGCGAAGGGAGTGGGACCTGATAAAGAGGGGTTCTTTAAATTTTGTTATAAAAAAATTAATAAAATGGATAGGGATCTAGAGATTTTTTTAAAATGGCTTCGTAGAAGCGTGAACCTGACTGACTGAAAAAAAAATTATTAAGGAAAACACTTTTATCGGAAAAGTGAGAAACCAAAGAGTCCAAAAAAACACCCAAACAACACCAAACAAAAAAGGACTGAAGGAAATAGGATCACCTTATTCAAGCCACAACAATAACCACCGTCCCCATGTAGGACACTCGGCAATCCCATGCAAGCATGGTCCCTCCCGATGTTGCCATCCCTCCAAATCCGCCGTATCCCAAATGTCCTGCAAAAGTGGTGGCAGATTGCTCCATCCCAACGAAAATGTCCATACTACACTTCCCAAATCAGAACGGTGGCGAAGCCTCATAAGAAAAGGAAAAATTACCAAAACATAGCCTTAGCCTATTACTTCTTACCTCCCTGTAAAGATTCTATTTCATTAGACATGCCTTAGAATCAGGATCATCCACAATAATATCTTCCAAACGGTCCTCTATTTTGTCCCATGTTCGGATATATTCTTCTTTGCTGATTTTCCGATCATTGAAGCCTCTCATTAATATCAGATCTTTTTTGTCAATCCACTTAGCCTGCTCATTGTTGACCTCCACTCTAACAGCTCTTCCCATCATGTTAGCCTCTTCCTTTGGAATGTCAACATAGAGAAACTCTTCTACCATGTCCTCCTCAGAACAAAGAATGGGTTCCTTAATGTTTTTTACCTTTTCAGCAGGTCTTCCCATTTCATTGGTGTTTCCCTTAACTGAAACCTGAGAATCCTCCTCCACCGCGCTGGGCAATAACACCGATACCTTCTTCGCATAGCGGGTCTCCAGAGGAGGGGGAAGCGAGGAGTAATCTTTCTTCCTCTTCTTCTTTTTAAAACTCATGTTTCCCTTTGGAGTTGATACCTCTTCAGACGAGTGATCCAGTTCACCTAGGTTGGCTTCCTCCAAGCCAACCTCATCTCCCTCACCTGCTACAATGAGCTCCAAAAGCATATAATCCTATGACAGGCCTTCAAATCTGTTACATAGGAGAAGTGGCGGCTGAATCAAGCCCAGACCCCTTCTCTCATCCATAATTTTCAGCTCCCTTCCCGAGTTAGAGCCACTGCCACCCGGGTTCTTCTTCGGAGTACCCAAACCAGCCTCCTCGACAAACACAATTTGACCATATGCCTCAGTCTTGTTGTCCTGTGAGAGGCCGCACCCCAGGAACTATTGATTTCTGAACGTTTCCACTGAAGTCACCTCATAGTTTGCACAAAAAACATGCTCTTTAGACCTTCCCTTGTGGAAAAATGGTTGAGATGCATATGCAAGTTTGTCCTGTCCAGACCTGCCAATTGAATTTTCAATCGGAACAGAAACAGACATCGCAGGAGGGTTCTCTGACCTCGCCTGAAGACTCTCACCTACAGACGTTGAGCCTGGGCCAAATGACAAATCACCTGCTTCTTGTACCTCTTAGACCGCACCAACAATCTGGACCCCACGGGCAAGGCCAGAGTCATGGCCTTCCGGGGGTCTGTTGAGGGTCTCTTCACCAGAAACTTCCGCCAATGAATTCCCCGCCAAGTTGTTCTCCGAGGTGCTGCGAACATCAGCCCTCACATTCCCAGATATGCTACAATCACCCTTTCTTGTAATCCTCTGGGAGTTAACATCCCTTTCCATCCTTCTGCAATTCTCCAGCGAATGGCCTAGCCATTTGCAATCCGAACAAAAATTAGGCCAATATTCATAAACAATCGGTTGTTTACACCGGAACTCTTCACCGACGGTGATCCAAATGAAGTCCAATGGAGCCTTTGAGACATCCACATCCACACACATTCTATGATTAACCAGGTGGTAGAGAGTCGTGGTCCGGCTATCGGAACAGAGAAATCTCCCCAGTAGGTTCCCAAGCATTCTAACAATTGATGGATTTTGAAAAGTTAAAGGGAGATTCGGAAAACTAACCCAAATCTCCATGGAAGGTAAATCACGCCGCATATGGAAATCGTACGACCAGTAGAACCGATAGAACCGTGATCCGTTGCAGATGCGAGGGGCACTCGACCAGGCCCTAATAAAGTCTTATTCTGAAGAAAATCAAATAGAGATGTTCATATTGTCTAACAAACCTACCATTGTTTTCCCTTGCAAACCCCAAAGAACTGAATACAAATCGATCGAACATATCAACCGAGGGTCTTCTCTTCCAAAAACGGGCAACCATCATCAGACTATGAAGATCTGAGGCTTCGTTAAACTCTGCAACCGAGAGAGGGATATTAGGACGTCCATCGAGTAGATCTGGAACCTTAGGGCTTAGAAAGCTTCTGGGGAAAGGAGGAAGTAAGTCTGGGATGGAGAAAGGGAGAAAAGGGCTTTCCGCTCTAGTGTGCCCTGGCGTAGGTCCCTCCCCCGGAGGGGGACGAACCCACACAACGACCGCCGAAGAAGTGTGAACCACATTAAGGCTTCTATCATGTAATGTAAAAAGGATGTGGGAATGAGGTTCATCCATCCAATTAGGTATTTTTATTATAAAAGAGGTTCCCCTACAAATATCTTTCTTCTCCTCTTGTATTTTTTGTGAATCTCTATAAGAATTATTTCTCAACATATTTTTCCAACTTTTTTAAAAATCTAAAATTTCTATTTAGAATTTTTATTATCTAAATGTTATTTATTTTATTTCTATGATTTATTTTTTCAATATATATCAATGCAGGAATGTATGAATGTATAAATTTCAGTTAGTTGTATGATTTAATTTATATTGAATGTTTATAAAACGTAATTAAGATGTTTATATAGTTGAAATTTTATATATAAAATTTAATTTATATTCAGGGAAATAATATTTTTAAAAAAATTATAAATTCTATAGACGTAGGTGATAATTAGAAACATATATTATTAAAAATATATTAGTTATATTAAGTATCATATTTAAATTTATTAAAATATATATGTAATATTTTTTTTAATGGTATAAAAAATTTTATTATAAATAAAAATTTTAAATTATATTGAGTATAAATAATTATTACTCCATGTAGTAAAATATATAATATAATTAATTATATTGTGAAATAAAGAAAATTGAAAAAAATTATATATACATATGAAAATTTATAAAATTTAAAATAACATCAGTGTATAGTATTTCAACGGTTATTATGTAAATGTAAATTATATTAATTTTAATTAAATTTAATAACTGTTATTAATAAATTTATATATATATACATACACACATTGAAAGGATAAAATTTTGGAAATTAGTTTTAGATATTTATAATATATTATAAATTTTTATATGTATAGTTATATAAAATGTAGAACATAATATGTATACTAAAAAATGTTTTAAGAGTATTGTGTGATGACTAATCTTGAGATTATGGACCAATGCATAATTGAAATTGCATGTATTTTGTGTATATGGTTATATAATTTTTAATAATTTCATTTTATTTTCTGTATTGATGGCCTATGAGTTATCCCTCTCTATGTATATAAGGACATGCACGTCTGCCTAAAAGCTTTTATGTATTTCATAACCAAGGACCCCCTCACTTGCATGTGAGTAACATTGTAATAAAAAGGAGTTAGAAAAGAAGAGTTCGACAAGGTATTTTCTATAAGAGTCACTTAATAAGAGGTATTTCTATTTTAATGGATACTGGTGGTTTCTAAAATATGCGATAATAGAGACTATAAGAGTTCACCCATAGGTTTTGGTTAGTTTATTAGATATTGATAAATTAATCTATATAATAAATATCTTGATCAATACATTGTTATTTATTCCTAATTAATTAAATTTTAAGAAACGTTTGATAATTTGGTATAAAAATATATAATGTTTTATTAAATTTTCTTCAGTGATAATATCACAATCAATATACTTGAGCAATGAGTTTATTACCATCGATAAAGGTTTTAGATAAAGTATTTTATATATAACAGTAAATAATCATCATGATAGTCTAATTATAAATAGATTTATTTATATATATGATTTATTAAATATTATATGTAAAGGGGCAAGATTTAGAACAAAATAAATATCTCAAAAAAACATGTTATCAATCTATAAAGTTTATTGATCTTCATACGACCATTTAAGGTATGATTGAAATTTCATGTTTATTTTTTTTGTATCTGATTGTTTAATATATAATAATTGGATGATCTAGAGATGAAGGATAAATGTATGATTGAAAATAAATGTTTTTTTTTCAGTATAATCATTTTTAATAGTTTCATTATGTTTTCTTCATTGATGACCTACAAGTCATCCCTCTCTCTAATTATGTAAGGACCTACGTTTCTGCTTAAAAAATGAGATGTATCTGAAACCCCTAGACCCCCTCACTTTTATATTAATATCTTTGTATTAAAAGGGTGTTCATTAATAACTATTTTGGTTTGAATATTTATTTCTATAACATCTATGAGAAGAGATTGATAGTAGCTAAATTTTGAGCTAATAGATGCACTAGACCCCATCATGTTTTGGTTTTTCTATCAAATAATGATAAACAAATCCATAGAAAATTTATCAATATCAATTTGAGTATTCAATCATAAAAAAATTTACATAATTTATATTTTTCTTGTAGTATATAATATTCTAACAATTATTTTATTCTAGATAATCATGTCTGCACAAATATATTGCAATGGTGACATAACGTATACTAAGTAGGTTTTCATCTATATATTTCCACCCGCAGGAGTTGAAAATATTTGTGATTGTGTATCATTGGATGAATTTCGAAATAAGATTCATAATCAGTTAAAACTGAGGGATAATAAATCAATTACTTCAATAAAATATCAACACCTTCAATATCTTGAACTTTTATCGCACATCGAGTACCCTCTAGTCAATGATGAGGATATGATGGATGAATATTTTTTAGTTGGGGAACAAAGTAGTAATGGTCTGATGGAATTGTTTGTGGTGATTTTTGAAATTTATGTGGTGAAACCTACTACTATAGAACCATGTTTTGTGATCTCGTTAGAATTCGGTCCTTCAAAACACTCTGATTCATATCCTTCTTATATGAATCTTTTAATAGAACCAAATTATAAAGAATATAACCATAATTTGGAATGAAATGTAGGTAAAATAACTTTGTGTAAACTTGATATAAAAAAATAATGTTTATCTTAGGATTATGTATCTAATGAGGCATCCGAAGATTATGTGGGTGGGGGTTATGTGGGTAATGAACCTTCAGAGGATCCTATGATAGATAGACATCCATAGCATCCACCAATTAGTGGTAATCATACTTCATTGTTAACATCATTAGTTGAAGGAATGTTGCGTGAACAACATTTTAATTAGGATTTCATTACACCAGCTTCTGAATTCACTATCATTATAGAGAATAGATCTACATCAACTAATAACACTATCTTTGTCAAGCAAGAGTTTGATATTATTTTTTTCATGAAAAATGTGATAAAACAATACCACATAGATATGAATTTTACTTTTTAGGTTGATGAGTCTATGAAATAAAAAAACATTAGATATGAAGAATTTGGCCCAGGATGTAAATTCTGATTAAGGGAAATATATGATAAATTTTTTCATGTTGGAATATAACAAGTCTAGAAGACCCCGACACTTATGTATATACAGTCCTATCGCATGATCACTCTTCATTTGATGCAGAGTTTATATCAATTGCTATTGTGGAGATGATACAATCATGTTGGTACTTTCTAGTGGCCATTGTTCTGGAATGAATTATATAGTTTTTGAACAATTTTAAATCCTATGACAAGGCTTGGAATTAAAAACAAAAGGAAATTATAAATGTGTATGGTGGTTGGGATGAATCATATGTAATGCTTTCATAGGTTATGGAATTTTTGCCTCCCAAAAATATATTATTTATCTTTTAGACATTATTGATTATGTTTCCCCAAATCCCTTAGTTGATCATTAAAATGTGAATTTCAATATGATTTTTTGGTCATTAAATCCATTCATCACTACTTTTACCTATTCTAAAAAATTCATTCAGGTCGATGACACTTTCCTTTATTTAAATTCTATAAGTTTTCTACTTATTACTTCTACACAGGATGGTAATCATGCTCCTCTACCACTTGCATTATCTATTGTTTAAAATGATAATTTTGAATCTTTGAGTTGGTTCTTTCATTTATAGTAATTCATCTCAAAAAAATATTGGAAGTGTTTTTTATCTATGATAACCATCAAGTGATTTTAGAAGCTGAAAATAGTTATGGGTATTCATGGAGAGTGTATAATTATTATAATAAATATTTAATTAGAAATATTTGAAGTAATGTGTATAATGATTTCATAGATGATGCAATAAATATGTCGATCCTCAAAGTAGGTACGTTTTTCGAACCATTATTGTTTTTTGAAAGAAATTTTAATATCCTTTTTAATACATTATTCTCTTATAGATTCATCATTTGATCCCTAGAAAGAAAGGTTTGATTGATGTGTTGATGAAATTTGAAGGACAAATGAAGATGTGTATGAATATATAATACATATTTCAAAGGGAAAATGGTCACTAGAATATGATGGTGGTAGGAGATATATCCATATGACCACTGATATAGTGGAGTGCATAAATGGTATCCACAAGGGTGTGAAAAAACTACCGATCATAGGGTTAGTGAAAGAGACATTTTAAAGATGTGTGCACTAGTTTGTTGATTTGTCACAAAATTTTTATCAGAGTATGAAAAATGGAATTCATTTTACTCATCATTTCCAAAGTTACATTTATCATATTCTACATGAGGCATAAAATGGAATGTTCTAAAATTTGACTTGGAAAAGAGAATCTTTCAGGTAAGATAGTGCTACAACCGGGTTACATGCACCAGTGGTCAAGTGCTAGTGGTTGTTTTTTGGATAATAGGTATTGTGATTGAGGAAACTTAAAGATATTTATGTAACCATGTGTGCATGTTGTTGTAGATTTTTCTTTGGTAAACATATCATGGGAACCCTATTTTGACTTAATGTATATCATGTACACTTTGGTTAACTATTACAGTGCACCTTGAATGAATGTTGGTGACTTTAATTCAATCGAATTTCCTTCTAATTAGACAATGGTGAACCCAGATATTTCCATATTTTGTAATTTTTTTTGTTTTCATTTATGTTTTTTTAAATTTCTGTCATTTTTTAAATAATTGGATTGATATTTCCAAGTTTCACCCCAGGGACGACATAAGTATACTCGAACCAAAAATGAGATGGATTGGACTCATCAACGGGGAGGGGGAATATGATACCTCATTTTTCACATAGAAATACATACTCATAAGCGATGTTCCCCACTGGAAGGGCAGAGCTCCACTTCCCATCATCCATGATCGAATCTATGTATTTTTTCATGAATATATATATATATTTATATATATATATTGTTTCATATGAATACATTTTAGTAATGAATCCTTTTATTTCTGACATTCTCCATTTATGATTAGTTTTAACTTGGGTTTGTTTGATTTTTTGGATTCTACTAGAAATAATTTTGTGACACTATAACTATTAAAAAAACAGACAACGAAAATGAATCTATCAGGAAGCCACATATTCTAGGATGTTTTTTCATCATAAATGATTTATTTAGAATTAATTATTTTAAATTAACCATCATTGAATATAAATAAAATAATAATTTCATAGCCTAAACTAACAACCCCAACCACATATATTTGTTCCACAATTTTTAATCATAATTCTACATTTTACATGCTAATTGCCTACATTATTTTTATTGATGTAGTTTTAAAAAAAAGTTTACAGTTTTTATTGAATTATGTATAAAAAAGTAATGGTGATATCATTGTTGTAGGTGGAAGGTCCTCCATTGTTCCCATCCCAGGATACACATGTTTCATGAGTAGTTTAAGAGGTATGTATAGGGCCTCCTTTAAGTGTATGGATATCTCATAATTTCCATCATGTCACACCACCTCCAGTTATCATTCCCCATCATTGTCATTCTGGTATTTATTGTGTACCAATGTGTGACTTCACCTTTTCCCACATTAGATAATTTCGGCCCTTGTAAAGAGATGGAGTGCAGAGTCACATACATTCCATTTTATAGAGGGGAAGATGAATATTACACTGCAGGATATGTACATTATTTTAGGCCTCCCCATTGATGCTGTGCATATGAGAGACCATGTCAAATCATATTGGATTGATCTCATTCATAGATTATAGGGCATTGAGTTCCATGATGAAGGTAGGTTCATTGTTGGTAGTAGATTATTTATTCTACAATTAGACCATAACATCTATAATCTAGTAGAAGATGTTGACGAGATCACCATATTGTGATTTTTGCATGCTTATATTTTGAGGATGATTAGAGACATTTTTTTTGTTGATCACTCCACGAAATTCTTACATCAGTCGAATTTACCTTTATTGGAGTATTTAGACCAGGAAAGCTAGAATAGCTAGGGGTATTCTTTTCTCACATATACATACAGGTTGATATACACCACATGTCACATCAAAAATATATAGATCACTGGATGTGTTATTCTTCTACATTTGGGGATATGGGATCATGTCCCCCACTTAGATCCACATGCTCATGTTCCATTACCTACTTATATTGTAGAAGAGTCTCAATGTGGAATATGTAGGTTATTCATTCTTTATAATGTGTAACTAAATTTTATATCTTTCTATTATGAAATATGACTATAGAAATGTTATCTATAATTGCATTCAAGAACATCAGCATTAATATATAAATAGACTTGATTTACATTCCTATAGACTTCTGCTGGACAACCTTTAGTCAGAAAATGTTTGTGATTATTATTTATATAGTTAAATATTAATTTTTTAATAATCATATCTTCATTTATTACGTGATTATTCATTTTTTCAGATTACATGGTGGTTATATACTGATGATATCATTCATATTCTTCCACAGCATTTTATGATGATTCTTTTTACCGGCTCTTACATGGTTCCTTTGATTCATTTTCATGATATCTAGTGGCATTAGACTAATCGAGTTATGTGGTGGTTCGTATTCCTCCAGCCCATTCCTAAACCGTCCATTCAGTTACCATCACTTCATTCATTGAAGATGTCTCAGAAGGGATATTTTCATTATAGGAGGTAATGTGCAGGATATTTTGATCTAAGGGACAGATGAAATGAGTCCCAACTACAAGGGGCAGGGATTCTACATATGAATTTATTTTATCAGATAGATTATGCATCCTGGAATTGCAGGTCCCCAGTCAGATTTCTTACACGATGGGGATGGGGATTTCATGACTTGGTAATCGTTCTTCCTTACACTATTGAACATATTTTTTTTAAAATTACATAACAATAGAATTTGTTTTCATAGGATGCTTGTATCACATGTCCCATTCACATCTCTGATCCAGTACAGGGAGGATCGTTTGACCAAACATATTTTCACAAAGTAGTGACAGAGTTAGTTCCTTCAATGGAAGAGATTTATCATGGGATTTTCATTGATTATACACACATTGTTGAGGCTGTTGATCGTAATATAAATGTTTTAGGGGTGAAGACCCTATTATGGATGTTGGTGTTCAATAAGAGGAGGATGTTCATCATGATCAGTTATATGCTCTTCCATCTTCTCAGTTATTTCCAGAGGTAGATATAAATGTTGGCCTATCTTAGCTATATAATTTATTAGACCCTACTTTATATACATTCATGGAACAACATCCTTTTTCATCATATATTGGTGAGAGTTTCCACAAGAATCCTTTATCCATAGAGGTAGGATAGGGTACAAGCAGTGAGATTGTACATCCATTGCCTGTCATGGAGGATGATTTTGAGGTAGGTTCCAGTGATGATATAGAGCAGCAGTGTACACCAGAGAAGAGACGTAGAGAGACATGGTGTAGACACATCATAAATACACCTAGCTATGGTATAGAGGAGCATCAAACCCACATAAATTGATTAAATTTATATTATATTGACGTTACATATTTTATGTTTTTGAAATAATTATTTATATATTATTTAAAAAAACTTGATTACATTTTAAATAATGTTCCATAAATAAAATAACTGATATAATTGGAAGTTCATACAAATATTTTTCAACTAATAAACCTTAATATTAATAATTGAATTCGTAAGACTAATAATTACTATTTTATATTCATTTTAATACTTAGTATTATTATCTACATATGTATAATAAATAATATTCTTAAATTAATTATTAAATATTAATTATATTAATTATTTTGAATTCAATTAATATTATAACTATTTAATAATTAATTTAAGATGATTATTTATTATATTTAGTATGGATTATTGTACTACGTATTAATATAATAAAAAAACATCTAAAATTAAATATTAAAGAGTAATAATGTCTTTAAATATGACTAAATATCATATAAATATTCCCAATTACTCCTAAATATCAAAAAATATTACAAGATATTACTGAATGTTTATAAATATGGATAAATTTTAATATTTACTTATGTTTAATAATATTTATTAAAATTAATGAATATTTATTTAATGGATATCTATTATTCATGAATATCTATATATATACTAAATAAAGAATTTTTTCGGACACATGTCGCTCCCACAGACCTCCACTCCACCGAATCATCCCAAACCTAATTACCCACCCTGACTCCCGAATTCCATTCGCGATTTACCTACACCACTCATCCATTGGGAAAACCCTCGACAAACACCTTCTTCATCGGACGAATCCTTCATATGTTGTATCTCCATTACATTCACGATTTATCTACACCACTCATCTATCGAGAAAACCCTCGATATCCACCTTCTTCATCGGACAAATCCTTCATAAGATGCATCTCCACTACCATCGCGATTTACCTACACTACTCCACCATCGGTAAAACACTTCGACAGCCACCTTCTTCATCAGACGCTTCATTTCTAACCTGCATCTTCACTTCATTTAGCATCATCCATATCGTTAAATTAGAAAATTCTCCATTCCTAACTTGACATTGTCTCTCCTTGTATACATCGTCCTCTCGCCTACATATATTTCTGCTATCGCACCTAAAATATTCCCATTCATAGGATTTTATTTATCCATTATTACTACTTCATCATCGACAAAATCCAATGGAAAAATACTTCTCAGAAATCAACACCCAACACTTCTTTGAAACACACCAACTGTATCTCTACGGAAATCTGCAAACTAGTGTTTCAGAACCTACTTCAGTTGGTGCTGGAACTCTTGGGTCTCAACTATTTCTTGCTCGGTTACCAGGTAGCAGCTGTAAGCTTCTAAAATAGGTATGTCTGCATACGCTGCTATCATACCTACAGGTCTAGTTCATGTTCACATTATTTCCAGATTCACATAGACTACTGCAATTTCATAATACAATATCCTAATTCAATAATGACAGTATTACATGTCTTCTCTATTTAACTTAACCTGTATATAGACATGTGACTACACAGCCAATCAAAGTATTTCTTCATGAAGATTGTAATTATTATTTGTCTTCAGTATTTACGTACTCAATAATATGTACATAATACAGCCATGTAGTATTTGATCTGCCTTATATCAAGGACTGATGAGAAATATCAATATTTATATATGAATGCCCACAGTAAGTAACTATCATATGTACCGTTTACATAGAACCCAGAGAATGTGACTACATCCACATTCTATGGAAAAGTTGTGTTTAGAATATATATTGTCTATCATCTGATCACAATGTTTCATTTCCTGTTTTTATGGTTCTGTTCTATTCCTTTACAATCAAATAAAAAAGATACATGATATAAACATGCACTTCCCATTGAGATTCAAAGACACACGACTACAAAGAAGACTACTACAACAACAACGACAATCAGGTTCTCTTCTTTTTACCCATCATTCCAGATAGTGTTTCATTATTTACCAACCAAAAACATATGAGTTTTTGATAATTTAAATTCCCTAGGAATATTTTTTACTAAAAATATTAATTTAAGTGAACCTATAACACCAACAGCAAGCATGCAAAGAGGTGTCTGGTTGCCTCTTACACCAATAGCCAGTAATTGTCAGTTCAATTTACAAATTCCATTACTGTTTTTTTAGTTAACACATTTTAAATAAAAATATCATACCACTTTACTATAATATCTTGATTCCTGACAATATATATTCCAACATTACTGTGAATATTACGATAAAACTAACTACGGGACAATGTTTTACAGCCGAAGTTGTCACACCAGCTAATAACACAGTACTACGTAGAGGCATTCCATTCTCACCTATATACAGAAACGGTAATTTTGGTTCACTCTCTACAGTTTAAATACATCGATTTCATATTGAAAAATATGTAATCATGGGTTGCTAAAACATTTTATCTTCCTTTTTCATAGTCCCTCAAAACTATTCAGATTTATCAACAATATATGATGGATCAAACAAAAAAAGCAACAACCAAATACCATGATAGAACACATCCTTCCATTCTATAAGAATGTTTTCAATGAACTTTGTTTCAAAAAATGGACAATATTTTGCATTTCTATTAAGCATATTCATTTCTCAAAATTACTCTTACAAGGTATGAATACAAATGGACTCACTCTTACAGAGCCATCTGATGCCTCCTTATCACTATAAGTATAAATCAGTTGACTATATGATTTACTCTCTGCCAGTGCAATATTGAATTATACACATGTGCCTTCAATAATGAATAGTACTAATTCTACTAATATCAGAAACTGTATTCATTTTTCAACCACAGGCGTTTACTGCTGTCCTAATACCATTACAGGTTTCTCATCTCTATCTATTTATATATTTACAATTTTTACTTTTTAGTAACAATTTAATGAATAGTGTCGTTCTAATGACACAACCATGCAAGTACTACACATCATACCAATGAACAGAAAACGAATAATCAGACGATCGGAGAAACTATTGCATCAAAAAACTATGACATGGCTCATGTTATAAACTATAGTGGTATGTCAAATTTGACATTATATTTTCATCAAAAATATGTTTCACTGATTGTTTTCTATTATTAATTAAACATTAATAACAAATAACTACAAGTCGAATATTGAAAAAAAAATCACTTCACGTAAAAAGTCGTGAATAAAGTGAATAATTACATTAACGTAATACCCATTTTATAAAATTTAAAAACATTGTAACCAATGGGGTTATTCTAACTATGGGGTCATGTAAGTACTACACATCCGCTCGAGGAACTGGAAGCGACGAATCAAACAACCACAGAAACTACTCCTTCAACAAACACTGAAAGAGGTTATTCTATTAACTTCAGAAGTATTTTGTACTTTGAAATGTATTTTCAACAAAAAAACTAATTCATTGTATGTTTTATATTATTATTTTGACATTAATAACTACTAACTTCATCTCATATGTTGTAGAAACATCACTGCAACTTCAAAGTCTTGAACAAATAGGTTATTTACATGTAAGTAGTACTCAAATTACTACCATGTATTTGTATATGTTATAATTAAAAAACTATTTCCATCCCCATTAATTTCAACTATACTTACATTTTTCTCCTACAGAATATTCAGATTGTGGAGACCCTACTAACATTTGTGAGTATTGCAGTTAAACCTTCTGGTATGAAGAGAGGAGTATAAAATATAGCCACTGACATATCCCACAGTTTTCTTTATGTTTCTCATTGAGAAAAATTTTCATTGCAGTAGTTGCCTAAATGTCCAGAATACCTTCAATCATTACTTTTAAATTCAGCCTCTAGTCATTCAAAAACATTCCAAGACCGCAGGCACATTTACAATTCATTGTTTTCATTCACATCATTGGGCGGCAAAGTAGACAAATCTGTGAACTATGGATGGTCTCCAAATATTTTTAGATTAAATGGACAGAACTACCATCGTATTGGAAGTTTATGTCCTTCAGATGGAAAACCACCAATGTTTTCTCATCTATATGTATATGACACAGCAAATGAGGCTCACAACAGACTGCGGGCCATTAAGAGACTACTATATTAAGTGGTAAGATTTCAATTTTTGGTCTTCTGGTTTTAACTACTTAACAATTTCATATGCAACTTTCATGATAAGACTGAAAACTATGTTATACAATTAAGTGTTATTCATAAACTACAAAAAATTATCTATGAAATAAATGCTTTATCATGAAAATTCAGAACATCTAGGGATGTTATCGAAAGTATTGGCACTATAAATTTAAAGCTAAGATGACTTAGAAGACGAAGAAGTGATGCACAAACAAACAACTTACCAACTACATCTAAGATCGCAATGCTAATTGTTGGCGACATTGAAGATCTGAATCATGAGAGAGATATCATCATTCAAAGAAAAAGTGGTGAATTTCAGCCCATATATGAGCTTCACTCTCTTTACCTACCTCTACAATATCCATTGGTTTTTACAGGATGAGAGGATGGATATGTCGATAACATATTCCATCGTGCGACCTCCATCAACAAAAGTGAAAAACTAAGAAAAGTTACAATGAGAGAATATTTCTCTTTTCACCTTCAGTTATATGACAATGATTCATCATGTCTACTTTATTCAAGGAGGCTTCCACAATAGTTTATTTTGGATGCATAAACAATGATTGAATCTCAAAGAATAGCTTTTATTCGCTTCAATCAAAAGCATTTGAGGGTATAACTTTACAATGTTTTGCAGGATTCTTTCCTTAGAGGTGATCGAGATGTGTCTTTATGTGGGAAGAGTATCATTTTACCTTCCTCATTTATGGGTGGTCCGAGATATATAATTCAGAATTACTAAGATACAATGTCAATATGTAATTGGGCAGGGAATCCAGATCTTTTCTTAACATTTACATGTAATCCAATGTGGCATGAAGTTTCGAGATTTGTTAAGGAAAAAAAAATTCACCCATCAGACTATCCTCATATACATTCATGAATATTCAATATTAAGGTGGGGAAACTAATGAAAGATTTACCCGATGGTTTTTTTTGGAAACTCTTGAGCAGGTACGAAGCTTCTTCACTAATGAAATATACTATTTTAATTTATTCTTTTAATAATAAATTACATAATTCTTCCACATGCATTCTCATATATCCTTCATCTTCAAATGTAGTTGTCCGTACTGTTGAGTTTCCGAAAATAGGACTACCTCACGTGCACATTCTATTTTTTCTTATACATGAAGAAAAATTTGTCACTCCAACAGACATTAATATAATTGTTATGGCTGAAATTCCAAATAAGGGAACCTTTCCAAAACATCACGAAGAAGATGAAAATTTTATGATCCATGGGCCTTGTGGTGATGCAAATCGTCGCTCACCTTGTATGCGGAATGGAAAATGTTCAAAATATTATACAAAAAAATTTAGCATACAAAAATGGATGACGATGGTTATGTTGTCTATCAGAGAAGGAATTATGGATGTACAATTTTAAAAAATGGATTAGCATTAGAAAATCGTTTTGTTTTGTCATACAATCCAGTTATTCTTCTAAAATATAAAGCTCATCTGAATATTGAAATTTGCAATCAATCCTCCTCTATCAAGTACCTTTTCAAATATATAAGAAAAGGTCATGATCGTGTCACCGCGACACTATATGAAAACAACAACCATCTATCTAATAACAATGTTGATGAGATTAAAATATATTACGACTGCTGTTACATCTCACCCTGTGAAGCTTCCTAGAGGATATTTTCTTACGATATCTATTTTAGATATCCTCCAGTTGACAGACAGTTGTTTCATTTACCATGACAGAACAACGTGACGTATGCCGAGTGTGACAATATTAAAGACATCTTAAATAGTAGCACCAATTCTAATACCATGTTTACATCTTGGTTTGAAGAAAATTTGTTGTACCCAGAGGGTAGAACTCTAACATATGAAGAATTCCAAACAAGATTTTTCTACCTCTATCATGAAAAATATGGTACCCGCGCAAACAGGGATTCAGTATTGGCAGACTGTACTATGTACCACCATTTCTAGAGAACTATATTACATGTGGAATCTACTTATAAAGGTCAAAGGTGCGACTTTATACGATTCTATTAAACTGGTGAACAACAATACTCATAGTACATTCAGACAAACCTGTTCAGTAATGGGACTGTTAGCTGATGATAATGAGTTCATTCAAGCACTAAAAGATGTCTCCCAATGTGGAATGGACACTCATTGCGAAGACTCTTTTCCAAATTGTTGTTCTCAAGTACCATTTCCTAACCTAACATTGTCTGGCTTGAAACATGGAAGATTCTAGATGAAGATATTGTATATTCCCAACAACAACTCCTGCAAATACATGGTACAGAAAACGTACCGTCTTTTTTAATACATATCTATGTTAGTATATTGGTCTCTAATATTATTTCCCTATCATGTAGACCTGAAAATTACGGATCATCAAAAACAAATGTTAGGTTTGATTGAAATAGACAACATTCTGTGAAGCAATGGTAAATCTCCGCAATGTTAACCTCCAATTCCCATTCCTGATTACTCATTAGCTGCTCAACCAAATTAATTAATTGCAGAAGAGCTCAATTACAATAGGGAAAAAATTAATACTGAGTACTCATCATTGCACAATATGCTTACCTTTGAACAAAAACATGTTATGGGGAGAATTATGCCTGCGTTATGCTCTGATGCTGGGGGATTTTTTTCTTGCATGGATTTGGAGGGATGAGTAAGACTTTTATCTGGAGAGTCCTAACATGTTTACTAAGTTCATAAGGTAAAATTGTACTTGCAGTTTCTTCTAGTGGAACAACGTCTTTAATCCTACAAGGTGGGAGGACAACCCATTCTAAATTTCGTATTCCCAAATCTACAAACAATCACTCAGTCTGCAATATTCAGCAAGGGAGTTATGTAGCAGAACTACTACAGTAAAAAAATTGATTATCTAGGATGAGGCTCCAATGATTCATAAAAACTATTTTGAAGATATTGATCATACATTAAGAGATATACTTTCAATGAAGAATTAAAATTCCTCTAATTTAATAATCGGTTGTCTAACGGTTGTCCTGGGTGGAGATTTCAGACAAATTTTTCCATTTATATCTACTGGTGATAGAAATGACATTGTATTTGCATGTATAAGTTCATCATATCTATGGCAACATTTTTAGGTTTTAACATTGACCAAAAACATGATATTTCAATCTACAGATTCAAATGATGGTTCTAATGAGATGAAACGATTTTCTCAGTGGATTTTAGATATTGGTGAGGGATGCGTTGCTGGGCTCAACAATGAGAATGGGTGTATTCAAATCCCATCAACATACCTCCTGAGAACAAATAAACCACCTCTGGAAGCAACTGTTGAATTTTCATACCTAGATTTCAATATTAACTATGGATCTGTTTTATATCTACAAGTTCATGCTATATTAGCACCAACTCGTGACATTGTTAAGGTAGTCAATGACTACATGTTAAATATAAAATCATCAGGAGGAATAGATTACTTCAGTTATAATTCAGTTTGGAAAGCCAGTTTTTATACTGACCATCCTAAGAACATATATACAACAGACATTTTAAATGGTATCAATGTCTCTAGACTTCCTCAACACAAAATTACTTTGATGGTCGGTATACCAATTATGTTTCTTATAAATTTAGATTAATCGGTGGGGTTATGAAATGGTACTTGTCTTATTGTTATACAGTTGGGTGACCATTTAATCGGAGCTAAACTTTTAACTGGTAGTCATTCCCGGTATCTGGCATTCATCACAAGAATTAATATGACACACAATGATGATAGATGGCATTTCAAACTACAAAGAAGACAATATCCTTTGACTGTTTCTTATGAAATGACTATTAATAAGAGTAAAGGTCAATCTCGGTCTTCTGTTTTTTTATATCTATGCAAGCCTGTTTTTTGTCATGGACAGATTTATGTTGTCGTATCTAGAGTTACGTCGCCAAGGGGTTTGAAAATTGTTCTTGATGATAGAGATAATCCAACATCTGACTGTAAACAAAAACATTGTGTATAAAGAAATTTTTGATAGCCTTTATTAGGTACCTATTCATTAAATATATATTCATTTCTTTTCTTTTATCAATTAAATATACATATAATCTGATTACTTATATTGCTTCATACTATGTAATATCTGTAGACTAATTGAAATCATACAGAAACCAAAACATGTCATGAAGAACGTGTCTTCTGAATGAGATTACTAATGATGATGATGAAATGATAAAGATACAAGTCTGTGTATTGAATCTGTGGTGTAATTTATCACCCAACTCTTAATTTTCTTCTATCAATCTGATTTTATGTAATGTTAAAGTGAGTTTATCCTCTCTATAAATTAAATTTTCTATACTATTTTCATGCTGCTAATACTTTGTACATCTATTGTATGAAATTATTTCCTATAACTGATATGTGTCATATGATTTTTAAAGGTTTTCTTATTAAATAAATTATGTAGGAGACTGAAATTCAGTGTACATTTACTAACCGCCAGCTAATCATCCAGTACAAACAACTACTGCAAGAAGGCCTGTGCTATATCATACAAAACTTCCAAATTGCTCCTAATCAAGGGAGCTACTTGGTGACAAGACATGATTTCCAAATTGTTTTTACAACAACAACATATGTTCGACCTACCGATGACCAACTGCCACTGTTCAGCTTTGAGTTCACTTCTTTTCCTGAAATTATTAACAAAGTCGTTCAAGAACAACAATTAATAGGTAAATTCCCTTACAACTCTATATCTGGTAAAAACTAAAAATTTCAATCCATATTTAAAACATGTTTTCAATAAATATATTCCCGAAATACAGATCTGACATAGTATACTATTTAATTTTCTCAATTACTGTGTTATTCACACACTGAACCGGGGGATACGCTTCTCATAAAAAATATTAGTTTGAAATCAGTTTTACCTATTATAGAAATTACTAGACATCTACGACAATCATATCCTATACGGTATATCGGTACTTCCAACCAAAAGATTCAAATTGTTTTAAAGGATGATAGGTATCCATCATTGGCATCTCATAATAATTACCATTGGACATTTCTACTACCAACACAAATATTTTGATATCTTGTAGAGGCTTATGACTAAACTATAGATTTTGGGGGAATTTTTCCAATATAATGGCTGAGTACTTGGAAAACACAAAAGAATCCTCTAAAATATTGATCTTGCAAATGGTCAGGGCAATGCGAATAAGCTGTAAGAAATCTAACTACAAATTATGAAATATTCTATACTTCAAACTATAATGTTATGTATGTTAATTCAAAATATGATTATGAGATTAAGCATGATCTATCTTATTGGATTAACGATACTTTAATTTTTAATATATACTAGAAAACATAAACTATAATCAAACTATAGATATCCAGCATCTATTTTTTTAAACAATTGAATTTTGTTAAAGGAAAATTAAATGTTTAATGTTGCACCAGGTTATGTGTTCCAATATTCTGTTAGGCCTTGCTGAAAAATACAAATTCCTTACATCAGTAATGCCTAACTGCAAATTTTAATGTTTATAAATTATAGTTCTGCTCTAGTAAATGTTCCACACATTGACCATTTTGCTTAAAACTATACACTTCTAAATCTTTTTATGCTCTTCAACATGTTCCAACATCTGTTATTATCACCACTTCAATAAATGCTTCAAAAATACTACTGAACATAGACATCCCAGTAGTCCAGAACTTCATAAGCAGGTAAATTTATAGCTGATATTATTTCTCCAGCAATCTTATCTACAAATACCAACAGCATGATTCACAACAACTTAAAATGTTTTCTTCAATGACACATTTTCTGCATTTAACAGATTTGGGATCATCCATCATTCACAATTTCTAAGTCCTCCATCAACAAATTCAAACAGTTTATTTACAACATTTCCTTATTGGAATAACAAAAAAATTATTGCTAATGTAAAAAAACTAATGGAGGTAAGGTTAACTTCCTTTTTTATTTATTTCACTATGATGTCTACAATACTATTTCATATTATACCTACTTTCATGAATATATATTCATATTAACATTTGTAACATAGCCGAAAAGATGTTTGATTTCTGCTACAATAGTTAAACTTCAAAGCACTCATAACTGGTATTTTGAATCATGCAACTATTGCATGAAAAAAGTTCAATCTGCGGATGGAAATATCTAGTGCCAAAATTGTAAAAAATAACCACGATGCACTACTCTAAGCTAATCATTTAATGTGTTCCTTAATTGATAAATATTACTTGGGGCTAGGTTTACTATACGAATTAATTTTTACTGATATGACCCCATGGATTCTAACAACTATAAATTCAACATGTTCAGAGTTCAACTACTGCTGAGAGATGAAATAGACTCTCTGTTTTCCGTTCTCTTAGACAAGCATGTCATGAAATTCTTAAGTAAAACAACTTCTCCATTGAGAGATTCTCTGATACAAGTTATATTCTTAAACTATTGTTTCTTCTTTGTGTATTTGATGTTATTTTTTAACTCATAGTTCTGTTTCATTAAATAATAGGATGAGGATAAGTTTGGTTTTCCCCTAGAGCTAAACGTTTTCAAAACAAAAATATATATTGTTGGCACTAGATGACACAAATTACAACATTCAAATTCAAAAACTATCTTCAGAACTAAACACTTACACATGTCTCTTCATCAGTGATAATGAAAATAATATCAGCACCTATCATCAATGTTTTCTAAAAAATCAGGTAAATAGAATAATTACTACCCAATTATTTAATTCCAACTCTTATTAATTTCTTATTACAACATTCTCAGTAATTTTATTAAAATGTATTATTTTATCCTTCTTTATTTATAATTCCTTTTACTTGAAAACCAATCACCACATACCTATGATATTCATTTCACCCATCTGGTTTAGGAACATCACCATGTTGGATCTTCAGTAGTCTGTAGCAATATTGGGGCTGGATTTGATACAACAAGTACAACTATATCTTCAACTCAGGTATAGTTTCCCTATCTTCATTTATTGTTACTGTCAGTGTGTATGTTTTGTAAAAAATATTTCTTTTTCATTCATTTTTTTTCAATTTATTACAAATGCAGTACATTTGTTTTCCTGATATACCAACATGTTAAATATTTTATTGTTGCTTCATTGGCATGTCCTATAATTGTTGACTACTACTCATTGGTTACAATGAAATCTTCATGTAGAAAAACCTACTGAATGACTTTGATGTTGAAGATGCAGTCGAACGCAATAAATCACTGTCTATAGACTCCGTGCCAACTGATGCCAATGAACTACATCTCCATATAATGGAGAACATAAACAAAAAAGCTGAAAACTAGACTGATTGTATGCCATGCATTAACAAGTTAATGGAGGCCTATTGTAAAATCATTCATTTCCAACTATCCATATTCATATTTGAAAATATACACATAATGTGTGATGTCTTTTCATTGTGAATCAGTTCCGTTCTGGAATGAGGTGTGAATTAAGGACCATGATATGTTAATATATTTTTATTTTAAAAAAATATTTGATGTTTAGTAAACTCTTCACTGTTTAATTTACTTACTTCCAAAATCCTAGCTCTGTGATGTAGCAGATTGTTTACGGTCTTGGGTTTCCTTTGTTTCTTAACTACATAACTTTATCAACTCACACATGCTTTTTTCCTACTATAAAATAATAGAATAATGTGAATATAACATTCATTTTTGGGGCTCCAAGTCATCATAAAGATACATTTATTCATGTCAACTATTCTTTATTCATAATAATATGAGTTACTTACTCACACTAAAGTAGAATTACCTGTTTTAGAGATCAGTATAACTGTCTACAAACTGGGTGAACTATTCCTGCTCTGTATCGACGGATAATGGTTGTACTAGGAGGTTATTTAATTTAACTTATTCATATTACATAACTTTTACTAGAACTGTAGTTTTACTAATATGTCACTTCTGATATACGTTTCTGAAAAATGGATCTTGTACTATGTTTTAGCAGTTGACTTAGTTTTTAATTTGACCATTGAATTTTTTTAAGAACATCGTGAAACTCTTTATATGTGGTCAATGGATATCTTTAGTGCACAACACACTTTATTCCTATACTATTATTTTTCTCCGCTGCCATTTCTTCCCCACTCAACGGAGTTGGATTTATGTTACTGCATTTGGTTATACTTCCATTGTAATCTCAGGCAAGGTTAATTAGATTTTCCCCTATATATTTTCAAACATATAACAAATGAATCCATCTCTAATATATCACACCAGATGTACCATTTTATTCAAATTATCTGAATTGAAACAAGGTACATTATTCATCAAACGTAGAAGTATTCATGTTTATTCTATATTCTTGGGTTATTTTTTATCATTTTTCTGAAATGGAAAATTTGGCCAGCCACATAACACCAGAAAGACCAAGAAATGTCAAGTACATAAGGATTCAATACTCATCCTTAGCTGGGATACATGTACTGACCTCCATGAATCTACATCCTATGGTGTACTAATCAACCGTGGACTCTCCTGGGTTATTAGGGCTTCCAATTTTCATTCAACTTTGAGAAGTGGTGTGTGGTTTTCCTTCATAATAGTAACTACATTTCATTAATGCAGGGTATAAATTATGAGTTTTCTTACTATGTTGTGAAGTTATATCAGACTCACTGTATGAATTATTTGATATTTACTAATTTCCTATACATATTCACTTATTATTTATATTCTGATCTTGCATATATTTCCCCTGTATTGATCCACTACCTTATTAAAACCTTGGAAAATTTTCACATCCATATCTATACGCTGTTAAAGTTCTGGGATGATTATATATTTACTAGAATTTATAACTGTTTGTTGTGCATATTCATATATTATTAACCAAATAGTACTGATGACATAAATAAGGCATCTTTTTTAACACCAAATGGCAATATTCAATGGTAGTTATAGTGTACTATTCTAATACATTTTCATGCAAGATGGATGATGTACCAAGTTTAAGCAATAAATACTTGATCCTTTGTTTCCATTACAAGCAAAGGGGTGATTTTTTACTGTAGTATGTAGTCGATAATTGGTATATTTATTTTCAGTTAGTATATTTTTTTAGCATCACTATGTTGTATGTTTTCATTGCAAGCAATACTATTTAGAAGGGATATATTATTTGGTCAGATTTATCAAGCTAGAGAAGCAATAAGGTCTAGAAATTCATCATAGAATTGGGCCTTATGTCTGTGCCCAATGACATGTTGGGTAATTTCAATGGTTTTTTGAATGTACAATATATTAATGAGTTTTTATTCAAAAACATTGATTGTTTTTTATTTCGTTAGAAAGTACAGGGGTTTCATTTATTGTTTTGTTGTTTGACATCATTATTTGTTTGATACATTATTCTGTATATTCCAGGAAATTAGTATTTCATGTACCTTTTGTTATGTATATTTTTTTCAACTATTGTATTTTTTCTTTGCAAGCAATACTATTTAGAAGGGAGATATTATTTGGTCAGATTCGTCAAGCTGGAAAAGCAAACAGGTCTAGAAATTCATGTCAGAATTAGGCCTTATGTTTGTGCCCAATGACATTTTGGGTAATTTCGACCGTTTTTAGTATGTACAATAAATTAATGAGTTTGTATTAAAAAAACATTGATTGTTTTTTATTTCTGTACAAATTACATGGGTTTTATTTATTGTTTTATTCTTTGACATCAATATTTGTTTGATACATTATTCTGTATATTCTAGGAAATTAGTGTTTCATGTACCTTTTGATATGTATATTTGTTTCAACTATTGTCTGTTTTCTTTGCAAGAAATACTATTTATAAGGGAGATATTATTTGGTCAGATTCGTCAAGCTGGAGAAGTAATAAGGTCTAGACATTCATCTCAGAATCAGACCTTATGTTTGTGCCCAATGAAATTTTGGGTAATTTCGATGGTTTTTAGTATGTACAATATATTAATGAGTTCGAATTAAAAAGCATTGATTGTTTTTTATTTCTTTACAAAGTACAAGGGTTTCCCTATTTGGCTGAAATATGTTCCAGGATCAGTTTTAGAACCGACAATGGTCCTTTCAAGGTACATTCTTATGTAATGTAATGCATTATATTTTTATTGGATCATTGGATGGTTTATATGAATTATATTACACAACACATGAAGATTGACTATCTTAGAATTGATTTTTTTTACTACAAAAACCAATCCTTTGTGGTTATTGGTGATATTTTCTTATGAATATTTCATATTTGAAAGAAGGTTTTGCATTGTGTTATTGTTATTAAAAGGTAACAACTTATAAAATATTTAGTACTATTTTATACATTTAATTAATGAACATGTATTTATGAACCTTCCATACTGATACCACTTAACTAGACCTTAGGGATTTGATTTGGGTCTATTTTCTTCTCTGCTTCAATTCAGTTCATGTGTTGAGTCTATGTTGTGTTCTATTTCAGTTCAGTTCCTAAGTTGAGTGTATTTTTTGTTATGTTTTAGTTCAATTCATGAGACTATCCTTACATCCAGCATTTTATTCTGCTTAAAATGTTCTATTTTACAGGTGAAAATTTAGCACAGAGTACTGGGTATGGTAGGGAGGAGGAGGGTGGATGAGGAGGGGGGAGGAAAGGGTTGAAAAGAATTTTGGTTAGTGGGAAGGGGGGAGGGGAGGGGTCGGGAAGGATGGAGGGGAGGGGAGGGGAGGGGAAGTGATGATGAGGGTAGGGGGAGGGGGCTGATTGGGAAAGAGGTTGGGTAGGGGGAGAGGAGGGGAGGGCAAGGGAGGATGAGGGGAGGGCAGGGGAGGATGCGGATAGGGGGAGGGGGCTCAGCAGGTTGGAGGGGAGGGGAGGGCAGGGCAGGGTGGAGGGGTTGGGTAGGTTCGAGGGGAGGGGAGGGGAGGGGAGGGGAGGGGAGGGGAGGGGTGAGGGGGCTACTGGGGGAAGAGTATGGGTATGGGGACTGGTGGGGGAAGGGGCTGGGCAGGGGGGACGCTGAGGTTGGAGGGGGAGCTGCTGGGATTGGGTGGGAGACAAGAAGAGATGGGGGAAGGGGAGGGGCAGAGCCAGGTAGGGGTAGGAGGAGGTGCTGGAAAATTGGGGTGGATGACTACTAGAAACAAATAAGCCATTTTTATGACATGGTTTTTTTACTTCACTACATTACCCAGGTTTTTTTCATTGTAATATGTCTCATTTACTCACATTAATGTCTAATTATATATTGTATAGATCAATATAACTATCAAGAAACATGAAAAACTACTACTATACATCCATGATACATTGAAGTACTGGGAGGCTGTGGACTGTAGATGGGCCATGAGTGTATATAAGTAAGTATAGCTGAAATACATATCTCACATACTATACTATTTAATTTAGCTTCAATAGATGTAATTTACTTGGTATAATAATTTTCAGTTAGTCTATTTTTTTAGCATCACTCTGTGATGTTGTTTCATGCTTACTAAATTTAAGGAATGTCCACTTTAGCTAGTAAAAATTGGATATTTGGCCGACTGAAATGGTCTGAAGGAAAGGGTACAATCTGATGACAAAAATAAAGGATGGAATTTTGACTTTAGCTATTTTTTTGACTTCTTTTGTTTTTCATTTTATTTAATACTTTTATGTTATCGTTTTTTTATTCTAAAAATTTTAGGTGTTCTTTTTGTAAGGATTTGTTTCTATGCAGAAATGTTTTTCAGGCATTTGAAGTTGTATATTTATACATTGTGACATGGTTTCTCAGTGACATAAAGGTTTCTAAGGTATGTCTAAAAATGTAAATGTCCATTTGAATGTTCTTTTCATTCATGTTCATTGTAATATTGTGCAATTTATTGAATTGTTGTATAATAATTCTATCATATACTTGTCATAATATCTCAGTGACATTAATACTTATGTAATTTCATTCATGTTCATTTTTTAATGAACTTCTCTAATTACTGTCGATTAGTTCTTTTTATTCATGTATTTAACAATTGATACTTATGATTTTTTTCTAAAACGTGACCTATTTAATTTTCTTTATTCATTAATATTTTCATACACATTCATTTAATTTTTTTTAAAAATGTTTATTTTATTTTCAATTAACTGTTATCTACTATATTCTCATATATGTTCTATATGATTTCAAATAATTTTACTTTCCTTCTATATTCTCCTATATGTTTCCCTTGTATTCTCCCGCAAACATTTATATGGTTTATTGTTTACAGTGATGGTATACTTATGTTTTCCTTATGTATTATCATGTATTCTCCAATGTGTTTTCAATATTATCCTACATATTCTTCTATGTTATTTTCTTATTCTTATTTTCTTATGTTTTCAGTTCTATATATTTTATCCGATTATAGTTCAATATTAAATATCACTATTTTTTCAATGTATACAATATTGATGTTCTTTATTAATATTGAAATATAGTTTTGTCTTCTTTAAAGTGAGAATTTAACATATTGTCGTGCGAATTCACGGGTAAGTACTAGGTTTTTAATAATTTTTAACATTTATTAATATTTATTTATTATTTATTATAATTTAGGAAATATTTTTTTCGTTCATTACTATTTAATTAGTATTTGCATTCTTAAAAAGAGGGTTTCACCCTCAACTTGTTAATTACATTCTTTACATTTATGAATATTAGTTAAATATTCATTATTGTTTAATTGATATTTAATAATTTTTATGAATATTTTTTAATTTTTACATAATGTTTATTAATTTATATTTAGTATTCATAAATTTATATAAATGTTGAAAAATATTTTTTTGATGTTTATTAATATATTTTAGTAGTTTATTTATATTTTAAATTATTTAATTTATATGTATTAATATTTAATTATATTCCTTGATATTTTATAAATATTGATGATTATTTAATTAATAATTATTTCTATTTAATTAGTATTTATAAATATTCATAATTTTTTTATTAAACATTATGGAGGAAGTTTGAACCCCGTTCATGCTTCCTGGTGAGTGGAGAAGTGTGAACATGGTTTATGCTTCTCGAGACCAGTTTTTAAAAATATCGGAAACACTATCCATTTTATAAAATAATTAAAAATCCATTAAAACCCAAAAAAATATTGATGATATATTTTTAATAGTTATGTCTCGCATGTTATGTGCATATCAGCATAGATCATACTCCATCATCATGGTTGTCTTGTGGGTTATTATTTTTATAATATGGTGAGGCATATCCTTTAATCGATACCATTAGTCATGATGGAGATGGTTAGGGTTGGCTTTTCATCGGAGACATCAATCTAAAAAGGATTGCAATAAAAACAATAAGGACCCTAGCTTTATGGGGCTACTCTAGTGTTAGCCAGAATAGGTGGTGTCATCAATAGATCATGGAGGGATATTTTCAAAGGATCATTCTATTTCTGAAGGAAAATAAAAAAATCATCATTGATGAACATAGGTAGTTGTCCTCGATCTAGTGTTAACTATAGGGGATGAATCTTTATATTCTAATGGTACTCATTATGATGGTGGCATTGGATTTGTTCTTTATTTTCATAGAAGATGGTATGGGCTACTTCTAGTGGTGGAAATGGTTGATCTTCCTTTCTATAGAAGATTTATGGAGGTGGCCACCTGTGGTCCTAGTATGGAGGTAATGTATCATACTTGGAACTCCCCCAAATGGCCAATTCATATGGTTATATGACCTTAGTAATGCCTTCTCATATTCCAGAGGCATTTGACAGGTAGTGGGGCTGTAATGAATAATGAGGGGAGACTATATCCCAGGGTAAAGAGTAGAAGTATATTGTAAATAATTATAATAGAGTATAATAAACATTTGAAACAATATAATCAACAATGTTGGATCCATAGTAGAAAAATTACTAACTCCTATAACTCAATAATAATGGAGTCATGTAATGATAGGCTAAAATGTAACTGACTAACATGTGGAATGTCAAACAATAAATGACTAAGCATACACAAATAAAACTCAACAAGTCCCTTGTTTTGAACCCCTTATTGGTCCCTTATCCAAGATTCAACCAATACAGCAAGAAATCAACAACAAGGTCCATTTTCCTTGTCCAAAATCGCATCCATAAAATATTACTAGGTGCCAAATAGAAACCCAAATAGGGTGTAATTAAAGCATAGATGATCAAAACCATCATTTCCAGGATAACCCATTATGAAAAATAAGTTCACACAATAAGGTTATAAATAATGGGTATTAATTAATAAATTAATATGGAACATCAAAAGACATGTTGACCATTGATATCGGGATTGATACTCGGGGTAATCCAACCCTTGTTGAGAACTATGCTAGATATCTCTGTACAAGGATAGGTCCTCCTGCATCAAGATGGATTATCCAAATTAGGGGAATATTCTCCAACCAACAATGAATCGTACACAACATACCACAGACAAGTAGTCTATTCCCTTAGGCCAATAATAATCTCTCCCTAAATCATACTATATAATCACACTCTTCACCCTTAGGCATCTGGTGACTATGAAACTTCTCCCCATGTAGTTCATACCACATGCATCTTTCCCTCAATAATTCCATGACCCATGTTCCATGCCCTTAGGAAGGAACAAATCCATGAACTGTTACCTCAATTGTTTCATATAGTACGCACCCATTACATTTACAAGTTAGTATAGTCAATAATATAAAAAATATATAAAACCATCATTTAGGAATCCATCATCGAAGAGTCAATCTAAGATAGAAATATAAAACAAAACACATGGATAATCACCAATCATGTAATCCATGTCTTTAAAAGCCACAAAGGTTACTTCATCTGATTACCACTAATCATTTCCAATCACATTTCAATTATAAACTTATCCAAGAGATGTTAAATTTTTAATTCATAATATCATGCTATTCAGATATTAATCCTTGTTAATCCAAACCATAAATCACAACAAGGGGTTCATTAATAATTTTAAGTGTAGACTAACCTTGTGGGTGGCTGTAAGACTGGTCTCAATGCCAATGGACCCAATAGTGTCCAATTGGAGGTATAATCACTAGATTATAATCCATAAATTATTTATCCAATTAGTTGGGTTGCACATATGGAATTTTGGTTTGAATTAAATTATTAAACATACTTAGATAATTTAAACAGACTTTAGAGATTAATTCTATATCCCAAACATGAATATTAGTTTCAATGTAAAAAATCTCAACACCTAGGGTAAAATTAGAATTCCTATTTTCCCCTTCTTCAAAGATAATGGATTCTTCAAACACACAAAAATCCCAATAAGGGTTTTTGAATGAAAAAATTGATGAGATAATAGAGTAGAATAAAGTTCAATGATTGCCTTCAATCTCACAATCTAGAACACAAATATCTGACGAGATGGATCTTTTGGATCTAGGGAAATTCTCTTTCTTTGGGGCTACTGTGTCTAAAATGAGAGGTGTAATTTGTTTTTTGAAATCACAACACCACTATAGGTTATATAATAGGCATGTGTAATTTATTGTTTAAATGGTGGTTTTACATCATAAATCCTACGATTCCCACATATGATGAAAACCCCACCACTTGTAATTAAAAATTTACTTAAACCACTATAACGTTATAAATATATATTTAACATTATAATTTTTTGATTTATTGATTTTTTATTGAAATATTTATTTAATAAATTTGTTCTTTAAGGTTTTCATGCTCAATTAATTTCCATTATAAATTTTCCATTTACTCCATAAATTCATTACGCCACCTGAAATTCCATCACCATTGCATCACTTCCCTAGAATCCATTCATTTATAGAATTTCCACCCAAATTTCAAAAAAAAAATAGGCTATAAAACTCTAGAAGGTTCACTAAAACTCAAAGAGGTGCATACCTGGAAAAAGATAGGATCTTACAACCTCCCTTCCATATAACAGCTTATCCCTGAGCAACTTCATTCATCATTGTGGGGTATTAACAAATATGTATTGCCACTATTTTCACATATTGGACTCTGTCTTTCCATGTTCTCATCTTAATCACACTCACAATACCATTTCACTCACACTATAGGTATGGTACTTCTAGAGATATTCTTCTCACTATGGTCCACAATCTTAATCAGATTCTCTGTAAAGGATGAAATGACAAACATAATAACATAATAATATTCTATAATATTTCAATAATCAACATAATATCTCTGAATATAAGATGTATAAATCACATCATTCATATAGTTGTAGCATAGAGGATGGACCAAATGGTACACCACTTGATCGACCATCTCCACTATCTCAAAGGACCCAACAAACCTTGGTGATATATTTAATTGCTTTATGATATGACATTTCACCTACCTAAGAAACACCTGAAAAAAATACTCATTGAATAAAAAAACTCTAGAGTAAATATCTAATGATCAGCGTATGATCTTTGGTGGATTTTTGATGTCATCAACCACTTTCTAGTAAACTTCACTTACTTATATGCCTCTTCCAAGAGACTAGGTCCGACGAGCACTAACTCAGCTCTCTCTAACTAGAAAAGTGGTAAATGGAATTGAATCCCATAAAAACCCTGAAAAGGATCCATCTAGATCTATTCTTGGAATTCATTATGATACTATAACTACCTGAGTTCTATATATGGATCCAAATAACTATAGAAATCTAGAAAATTGGCTCAGAACATATCCTTGAGAATCTGAATCTTGAATCTTCGGTTTAGATTAGTCATCAGTCTAAAGGAGATAGGTTATACTCTGTATGACTTGATATCCCAGTGAATTATAAAGACCCCACAAAAAAGTTGTGGAATGTGGATATTTTTCTGAAAATATACTCCTAATACCACTTTTTATTCACACTATATCACACATATAAGTACTACCCAGATCATCAACAGTGAAGGTATCCCAAATGGGGAAGTAGTGGAATACCTTCGTCAGTAGATCCATGTTCAACCAAACTAAATCATTATTTTGCGGTTTCAAGGGTAATACTATCACAAAATCCATAGGTACATAATCCCACTACCATTTCAGAATGGGTAGAGGCTACAATAATCTATCATGCCTCTAGTGTTCATTCTTAACCTTCTCATAAGTGAAACATCTTACCCAAAAAACTTGTGATTTCCCTATTCATTCCTAGACACCAGTACTGTCTATAGAGATCATGATATTTCTATGTCATTTTAGGATATACTTCCCATTTAGATTTTTGAAACTCTCTTATCATCTACTCACATAAGCTCATTGGAACCCGGACTCAGCCATGGGTAATAAAACAATCACCACTAAAAAGAGACCATCATGATGGTGGCTCCCCATCATATATGATTTCCCTCATATCTAAAACCTCACGATCATATAATTTATCTATATTGATCTCATCCAAAAAATTGGTACAACAGATGACATAGTAAGAGCTACTCATCCTTGAGACTCTTGAACATCTAGATACATTTCATGAAAGAGTTCCATTATCCACAAATCATCACAAGACTCCCACGCTTCCACTATCTGCATATTTTGGATTAAAGAAAATAGAAACAAAATTTCCCATACCAAGAATGTAAGCGAGCTCAAATTCAAAATACTTTAGATACTCGGCCCACCTCCACTACTAAAGTATTAGTTCTCTCTAAGAAAATATGAACTTTTGGATCTTATGGTATGTATACACCACAAGAATATTTCCCAATGGATAGTGTCTCTAGTATCTTAGGTAATGTATCATCATGGATAACTCTAGACCATGATTTGGGTAATTACTCTCATTTGGTCTCAACTTTCTGGAGCCATAAGCCACCAAATAATTCTCTTGCATCGGAAAATCCATATGTATAACATTGGATGAATCTTAGTACATGGTATATACCTTAACTAGCATATTTATGGTAGGTATTGGTTCTAATTTCATCCTCCCCTTAATTTCCTAAAAATGTCTCATGAAATCAATTGAAGAAATTAACTTCACCCATTTAGTAGTCTTCCCAAACAAAGGTGCTTCTAAATTGGAGTAGTCCAAGATGAAACACTTGTAATAAAATTTTTAACATAGAAATATATTAATCTTCATAAATTTATTAGGATTCCCCCAAGACACCAACACTTAATCCTTATATGGTTCCACTGACACTCTAATATCTGAGATATCATGGGCCAAGAATTACACTATATCAATGGAAAATTACATTTAGATTTCTTGGTTTAATGTTGATGTTATCTCAACGTACTCAGGATGATGTAAAGATTTTGGGCATGATTATATACTGACTGGGAGTACAACAATATATTTTCAACAAAAACTACCACAAGCTGATCTATAAAAGGTTGAATTATCTGATTCATCAAATCAGTTAATACCGTTGGTGCATTATTTAAACCAAATGGCATCACCATGAACTCGTACAAGTTGTGCCTACTTCTAAAATAAGTCTATGGTATGTCAGATAGTATTAATCTCAACTGATGGTATCCAAATATCAAATAAATCTTGTAGAAGATCCTATAACCTATCAAATGATCAAAGATATCTTCAATGTGTGGTAGGGGATACTGATTCTTTAACACCATCTAGTTCAATATCTAATAATCAACACATAAGAGAAAAGTCTCATCTACCTTCTGGAAAGAAGCAGGGAGAACCCCAAAGTGATGTACTCATCCTTATGAATCCCTTTGCTTCCAAATCTTCTAACTAAACATTAAACTCATAAATATATAGTGGTTCAATTCTATAAGGTGTAATGGAAAATCACTCTTCTCCTTGCAACAACTTGATAGTGAACTCGATATCCTACTTAAGTGATAATCTAGGGAACTCTTCAAGAAAGACATCTAAAAAAAGGTCCACTATAAGAGGAAAATTATCCTAATATATTGCACCATTGACTCAAAAAAGGGTTTCCAATTAGTTTTTAAGAAAATATAACATGTATTGAATTGGTCATGCCTGACCAACCAAAAGATCCCATTTTCCCTGGTGAGAATAGTTACCTCATTCTAGAAATAGGAAGGTAACTCTCCTCCAGTAATAGTTGATATTATCCTATTATAGAAATATCCAATCTATATCACAAATCAAATAAAAAACAATCATATCCATCATAAATATCTCAAAAATTAAATGGTAGCCATCAATATCTATAGAACACTCCTCAATGATTAATATCCTCTAATTGCACTCTTGATGGTGTGTCAATGGCCATGACCCCATCTATTCTAACCATAAAAAAACTAAATCCATTTTGAAAAAAAAATTATATACTAATGAATCGGATGTTCCTATATCAAACAAAATGCATTATAATGTATATGATATAAGAATCAAACCTCCAATGGTAGAAGTTCCGACATCCAAACTATTCGAAGAAAACTGTGCAGTATGTAGCTAACTCACAGTCTTCCCCAGGCTCCAATATGACTCCCTTATGTTTTCCCATATGAGTGTTACTACTAATCCTATATTGGTGTACCACATCCCATACATTGGTCTAAATTTCCTATAGAACTCCAGATACCAGTTTGTTTAGGGTTAACCGAGCCCCTACCAAACTTATGTGTCTACCCTGATCCCCTTCAACTACTCTACTGTTGAAATTTCCACTAGAACTTCTGTAGATGAAGTAATCCTCTGTAAGAATGAATCTCTACTGTGAGGAAAGGAACTAGGGCCACATTTGGCCCATCATTCCACACTAAAATCACTATATTGGAAAGTGGTTGTAATCTGGCTTCCCACTACCTTGGATAATCTATCCACTACTACCCTATTGATAACTTTCCTAGTGCTACTTCTTTCTACTAGTTTTAGAACTCTCTTATTTCACTACTAAAACAATCTTGTCACACTCAAGGCCTCTCACATATTCCTCTTTATTATAATATCCTAGTTCATAATGTTTTCCAAGATACTTGGGTGAAATATGTTCAACTAATTCCCTATCTCATAGGAAATCCCATTCTATAAATGTATCTCCCTAGTGGCCTCATCATCTTCCATAGATAGAGAAAAACACTTCAGTTTAATGGAATTTCCATCGTAGTCCATAACTAACATGTCCCGATAATTAATGTTCTTGAAATCGTGAGACTTCTCATTCATCAAAATCTCTTGATAGAAGTTTCTTATGAAAATGACCTCAATGTTCTTCCAGGATAACTCCTCTTACTGCCTAGATTTCTCTAGGATGTTCCACTAATGCTTGGTTTTTCTAAGAAGAATGTAAGAATCGTGCTTCACCCACCTATCTATAGGTGTCCCAGGATGGGTAAATATTTTCTGGATTGACTTTATATAGAACTCATCTACCTAGGGGACCCTCTCCCCCATCAACGTAGCTTGATCCAATAGCTGATACTCTCTCATCGGCATAGAAATTGAACGTACAGTGTGAACAATATCCCTCAATATGGATCAAATTAACCTCTAGAATCATTCATAGAGGTCATCATCTAATTGATTCTTTAGAGTTACCAGATGTTCTGTCTCTAATGTGTTAGGATTAAGATGATTACCACTATCCTGACGTTCAATTTGCAGATGATAAGGATAAATTTTCTCTACAAATGCCAACATGGTACATTGAAAATAGGTCACACAACATGTTAAACGTCCACATGTGATAAAAATAATTAAAAAATTACTCAAGGTTCCCCTAAACATGACATTACAACTAAATATACATAATATTACAATTTATGTCATTTATTTTTATCAGGTGTAATAGTAATTTCATTTCACATTTTTTAGGGGAAGATATATCACATGAAATAAATATGTCCCTATCATATACAATGAATTCAAATATATATCCCTATGAGACTATCTTCATACATGAATAATAATGTCATGTTTCACTATCCCAAAAGTTAAATATTGATAAATAGTAAAATCACACAATAAGTGAATCACCCAAGGTGAAGTAACAAAAAAACTATAATAAGATAACAACATGATCAACTATCTATTCCTTAGGCACTCAGATCCCCCCCACACACACACAAACACAAGGGTTAGATACTCCCTTATATAAGCTCATTACCATGTCCCAAAACACCCTATCCTCCATTATAACATTCCTAAATGGTAATATAATAAAAAATAATCCAAAACCTCTAATACCACATTATAAAAAGTGACTGATTTGGGTGGGACACATGACCTCAGGCACACCTTCCCATATGAAAAATATAGGTTATGAGTACTGGGGGTGTAAGAAATATCGTGGGGAGATTATAGTCCCATGTAGATAGTTTTAGTACACTGTAACTTATAATAATATGGGTGGGAAATAGTATAAAGAATATAATAAAACAAACAAGATTCTATAACGGTACAAGGAACAACTCCAATAACTCAATAATAACATGGTAATGTAACGATATGCTAAAATTTAACTAAATGACATGCTAAATGTTAGACTATAATTGATAAAATATACTCAAATAAAGACTCCCAATGACCTTGGTCATGAACCCCATGTTTGTCTCTTCTCAAAGATTCAACCCATCCTGTAAGAAATCAGAAATAAATTCCCTTTACCTTATATAAACCTGCCTTCATGAAATCTACTCGGGTACCAAATGATGGCATAAATAGGGTGTGAGTAAAAATCAGTAGTTCCACACTTCCATGTCTAAACAGATCTAGTGTGAAAAATAATTTCATCTAATAAGTTGATAAAACAGGGGTATTAATTTAACAATTTATATAGAACATCAAATAACCTGCTTACCTTGGATCTATGAATTGATACTGAGGGTCAGTCAAACCTAGTTCAGTGCCTTGCTGGATATTTCTATCTATGAATGGATTCTTCTATATCTAGATAAATCATCCAAGTCAAGGGAATATCCTCTTGTTGTTAATGAATCACACACAACATACCATATATAAGTGTTCCTTTCTACCAGGAGTACAAGAATCTATTCCTCAAGCATATTTTATAATCATACTCTTATATCTCAATCATCAAGTGATTGTGAAACTTACCCATAGGTGGTTTATAACCATGCATCTCTCCTTCAGGTGGTTAATGACCCATACAACCTTCCCTCGAGTAGAAACGTAACCATGAACCTTTCCCTTGGGAGTCGCATATATTTCTCTCAAGAACCCATCATAATTGCACATCGTCATATTCAATAATCTCAAACAAACATTTTAAAACCAGACCTCAATTCATCCATCATACCATAGTTAATCCAAAAACTTATAGCAAACAAAACACATGGCTAAGAACCAATCATATCAAGCATATCATCATAATCCACAGTGGTTAATTCATCCAATTACCATTAATCATAACCAATCACATTTAATTTATCAAGTTATCAAAAATCCATTAACTTTAAAATTCTTAATCTCAACAAATTAAAATCATTCACATTGTTTAATAAAACCAAAAATTACAACTACATGTTAATTAACCATTTCATGGGTCAGACCACCCTCTCAGTGTCCGCAAGCTCGGTCTAAATTCCAATGGACCCAATGAGATCCAATGGGAGGACTAATCACAATATTATCAACTAGTAATGAATTATTAAATTATTTAGGTCACTTTTCTGGAATGTTAGAGTGAATCATAATTATTGCACATACTTAGATAATTAAAATAGACATTATGGATTCTTTCAATACCACCTACCACAAAAGCAAAGTCTTTGTAATCAATCTCACTACCCATGGTAAAACTAGACTTATTATTTATCCCTTTAATTGAATATGGGGGATGCTTCTGATACACATGCATCATAATAAATGGAAGTGTATTGAAAAATAATTCACACAAAATATGATAAGAATGTTCAAGGCATACCTTCAATACAACGAACTGGAACCGAATATTCTAATGAGCCTAAACTTATGGATCTATATAAATTCCCATTCACCTCCATTGGAGAGTATGTAACAAGAGGAGGAACATGTTGTGTAAACTCATGATATCATTGTATATATTATAATATATACTATAAATTTACAACATAAATGGTTGATTTACATTGTGAATCCCATGATTCCCACATACATTGTGAAACTCGTCATCTGGAATTAAAAACTGACATAAAATGATATTACATCAAATATATATATTTTATGACTTAAAAAATATTTTAGGTCATAAAACATTGATCTATATATTTATTCTTGAAATAATTACCTCATAAATCGGTTCAATGGGGTCCACCTACCTGACAAATTAATGTTGTAAATTCTCAATTTACACCATGAATTTGTTATGCATCATAAAACTCCAACACCTCTGTAGAACTTACCAAAAAACCATTAATTTATTTAATTTTTACAAAAATTTAAAACAAAGTGTTTACCAAACTACAAAATTTTAACAGAAATTAAATGAGGGATGCATCTGAAAAACAATGGTATCTTATTGTGGAATCCAAAGAAAGTTATGTTTTTCTTGGGTAACATGGTCCATTGGTCGATTAATGTAATTGATTTTCCCACAAGGACTCCAAGACATGAAATTTGGTCTTCAAGTTTATGGGCTTCGAGCTCTACACTCTATGGGCTTCATTCTAGGTTTGGGATCCCTCTTAACCCACATTAAATGTGGTTTTTTATTTTTTTCCTTTATTTAAAGGTATATACATCATCTTTTAAAAAAATAATTATACAATTAATATTTATTATTATTATAATTAATAGTATTTATTAATAATAACATAGTCACTAAATATTTATATAATAATTAAATATAAATTATTAATTTAATAGATAATAATTAATAATATAGGATATTTGGATAAAACATGAAAGGTGTACAGTCCTTAGATATTATATGTGGTTATGAAGACGGTGCATAGGGTTTCATTATTCATTGTATTTTATGCACTTTATAGGGTTATACATGATTTATGGTTATCATCCTCTCCATGTGGATTGTCCTAAGGAGGATTTGTAAAAAATAAAAGTTGTCAATGAGACACATGGGGTTGGTATCTCACCGGGTGATGACGCTAAAAAGAATTATTCCTTATCATTGAAGAATAATGCTCCAAATAAGAAAATAATTCAAATATCATCTTCCATTTAGAAGATCATGGTAAATTATGTGGAAGATAAGTCTTCTGATATAACTCAAACACTTTTCTCATTTCTTCAAAATGTTGATTTAGGTAGAATCTATAAGAAAAGTGATACTAATCGAGTGATGGAAAGGAAGGATATAATATTAGAGAGACTAGAGTTTTGTCATTTCTATATTAACATTCAATCGGTTCACTAAATATGGTAGAAGACCTAGAAACTAGAGAATCTTGTAATTAAAATATCCTTGACTTGGGGATTTTAAAATAAGAAATGTATTCCAGTGGTCTGTGTATTCTTTAACCATTTATTTATAAACTCAGAAATAATGATGGTGGAGTGGTACTTGGGTTGAGTCTCTCGAAAACTAGGTTATATTAATGTATATAAATAAAATTATAGTTTAATACCTTTCCTAGAAAGAAAACCCTACATGAAATTATAGGTTCTTTATTTTAAATTTGATCTATTCATATCAAAATATACAGTTTGTTATTTCTTCCATAATTAGATTGCAAATAAAAATGGATTGGTGAAAAATATATGCTATCTTCATTAACTTTTAGGGAGTTATACTTGAAGTATATTTGAGTAATATTTTAAATAACATGGTGTTGTTATCCTCATAGAATGATGAACTGAACTTATGTGTTGTATATGAAAACTTTCCTCTTTTTTCCCTATTTTTAACGTAATTAGACATAAAGGAAGTAAATATAAAAAGTCCATAACATTCTAAATATTCATCATTATTGTAAATTCTACCTCTTCCTGTAAGATAAGTTTTTAAAAATAAGATATATTTTTTGGTGATATTGACCCTAGTCGCAATAGGAATGGATCTAACTCTTCTTCCTGTAAAAGAAATGATAAGGCATCTAGGAAGAGACGTGTTTCTATAGTTGATTATTTGGCTCATTATCTTTTTTAGCAGTAAGAATTACCATCCCCCGTTTATAGAATTATAAAATAGTAAGAAACTCCCTAAAAGCTGATTCATAGAGAGGATGAATCTATACAGGATGGTGAAACTCATGAGTGGGAAAGTTTTTATGAGGGTGTTGTTTCTATATCTAGAAAAATGGAGTCTTCAAAGCGTGATGCTAAGAATGCTCTATATAAGGTTTTTCTCCCCTAGAAGTGGTAGTCTAATAAATATGATGTTTTTAAGGTACATGAATGGATAAATATTTATTTATTCTAGCTTAGGATGAAGGTATGAGTAGGCAATGTCTCAGGGTATATCTATAGCTTCCTCTGCTAATGATAGACCCCGGCAGGGGGAAGTAAGGATGAATGCTCGGTAAGAGGATACCTTATCTTTTGTTCTGACATCTCATACCTAAATTGATCATATTTGGGATATAATGAAATATATATTTTATAATATTGATTCCATTAGGGAATATTTTACTGATTTGTAAGAGCACCAAGGAATATATTTCCCCTAGGTTATTAACAAGGTTAACAACACTTTAAGAATCACTGGAAAATGGGGTGATATTATAGTCCTTGATGAAGATAAAAATTTCCATATGCACAAAATAGATTACAAATAAAAGGTGAACATAGTGATTAAGATGGATGATAAAGTATTTTCACATAATTCTATGAAGAAATGAAATCCTAGAAAGAGTTATTCCAATATCAATCTGATGATGAGTACTAGGTCTAATCACATAGTATCAGAAATTTTGGAGCACTCTAACATTTTTAGAGCCCATTTTTTCTAATGGAATCCTTTTATTTTTGGTATTTTCCATCTATATAAGGGTTGGATTTAATTATCTAGCCCCTTTATTTCTTTCTTCATACTTGTGTTTTTTAATTAATAAAAGGAACTCTAATCCCAACCTGTTTGAATGATTAATAATGTAATTATTAATCATTAAAAATATAAAAAAATTAATAATTGAATTTAAAAAATATATCGTATTGTTTTTTATTAGTTTTATTGATATATTTAATAATACATATAAAAATTGTCAATGATCCTGTAATACGTAATAATAAATATGGCGTTATCTTGGACATTACCCACCATTATGTGTGCAATCCCACCTGTTTTCATCGGTATATTATTAGTTATACAATTCAAATTTATAAATTATTATTTTATTATTAAATATTATTAATTAAATTATTAATTATTAATTATTATATTATTAAATATTATTAAAATTTGCAATAATAATGTAATTAATATTTTGATACTTAATAATAATTATGAAAATAAAATTTTTTAAGTGTTAATGTCATATTTTATAGATAATGTTTGTGTTTTGTAAATTATTTTCTATTTATTGTATTTATGAAAATATTTTTATTTTTATCTATTTTTTATATGTCTATTATATTTTTTAATATTCTCTAATATTATAGTTATAGTTTATATCTTATAATCTTTCGATGCCACCTACTTGAAACAAAAAAAATCTTGTTATGTTACAAGAAGGAACCTTTGATAGATTATAAAATATAAACTATAACTAAAATCTAAAAAAAATTAATAATAGAATAAAAATATAATAAATATTTTTAAAGAAAAATAATTTCATAGATATAATAAACAAAAATTAATTTTCATTACAAAAATGGTGAAAAACCTGACCAGCATACCCTCTGAAACATGAACCCAACCTGAATTTCCACATTCCTAATGGGAATTCACAATCCATATAGGTTGGTGTCTAGCACCCATACATCCACAAAGAAATTGAGGTAATTATCTTGACCAACCTAAAGTAGAAAATATGAAATATATATTGATTAAGAAATAAATAGTGGAAGAAAACATGAATATATATCAGATAACAGATAGATAATAAAAGCAGTGATATTATAATGTCTTGGAGTTTCTGTGTGTTATTTTTAAATATTATATGAAATTATTTCCAAACCATGCTTTCTGATGGCCTGCGATTCCGAGGCTCAAACTTCTTGGAATAAATTTTTGAAATAAATTAAACTAAAAATAGTGAGCGTGGGTATTATTCCTTAAAAAGTGGAATAAATTTCTAAACTGGTGCATGGCTCAGAAATATGAGGGCACCATTGTGTTCATAGCAAAGACCTTTACTTAAGCAAGGCCTGATTTTTTTCGGTGTGGGTCGGCTATGAAATTTAATTTTGGGATGTTTTAAAGGAAATAAAATAAATGAATATTTTATTTTATTTTAAAAAAATTAATGATGCAATGATGTGTTTTTTCCTCTTCAAATACATGCTTGTGGAAATTCGTTGGGTTGTCCACATAACATTGTGAATTGACTACCATTGTGGGAGATGTGGAGGAGAACCCATTGGCGGACAACATTGAAGAAATTGATCGATTCACCTTGTATTCAATGAAACCTCAACGATGAATGCGACGTGATGATCATTCTCCAACTGAATCCAATTAGGGATTGTTATTCTGATTCTTATTTTCCCCATTCTTGGGTTAAACGACTTATGTAAATCAACCCACAAATAGGTTGACCTACAGATCGTGAATTCTTGCAGGAGGTGGTTATTTTCATTTCTTTTGGGTATTTGATTTGGGAATTTCTTTCAATGATAATTTTTGGAATATTGTTTTCATTCGATGTTAAACCTATAAATAGGGGTGAATCAATGTCCTGACAAATGAAAGAGGAGGTGTTTTCCTCCTTTTATTATTCTTTCTATCCTCCCCTTCCCTACATTATTCAAATTCTTTGAGGGGCGATGAAAAACAGATTTTATTGAATCTGTTTTTCAATGCAATGATCCAAAATCGGAGATTGAACATTGTAGAGGCCTAGCGGAGTTGTGACAGTGATGATGGGAGATGAATAATCTCGGATCGAGGAGGATCGTTCTTTGAAGAGTTCTTCGTACGAGTGGACTAAGACGTGTTTTCTAGGTTGATCAGATACCCGAAAACAATGGAGGCAGATTCTAGATGTCGGGGTGACCTCAACCTTGGATTTTCTCATCGATCGGATGGCTGGATCGACGAGCACTTCATTCCCAGAGGTGCATAATGAAGAATGTGACATTTTGGATATTTTTTAAGAATAAAGTGTGTTCTCCTAAGAACATGTCATGTGAGACCTGGATGGTGGAGACTAGGGTATTCAAAATACACCTGGAAAAGAACACTGCATGACTCCAGGGAGAAACGGTCTGTGGGTCCCACAGAGTGGCATCTGGAGTTCTGTGTGACAAGATTCATAGACATGGAATGTGACCACTGTCACATTGAGTGTGGGTCATTACAAGGAACTGGTGTGTATCTCCTGAGATAAACCATCATGGGTTGGAGTACACGACATGTACTCCACTACACAGAAAGACCTGGATAGATATGCGGACCACTGCGTGTACCGGTGCATAGTCTGGGAAACATAGGTAGAAGTTGTGTATGGTCACATGGATAGCTTACATGGAGTATTTCCATGATAGTGTAACACAGCGTGTCGTTATCTTACATGTCGTGTATATATTCTTCTACACGACAAGCCTTATGACATGAGTCATTATACATGATTAGTACATGGGGTTAGAGGAAACAACATGTCACCCTTCTACATGTGGTGTACTTCTCAGTACATGGACTGATCCTCTTGTCCATCATTCCTTGGAAAAAAAATTTTTGGGTTAGTTCCCCTTTTCTCATTCCCTGGAAGGTCAGGTATTATTTCCATTGATGGGAGTATGATCCCATCAGCATGAATTTCTGAGATAGAGTTGGGTATCCCTCAAAGAGACCTAGAGCGAGATCCTCTATCCATTCTTGACCTTAGGTAGAGTTAGATATCGACATGACCAATCCTACAAGACATCGACAGTATACTTAGAAAGTGAATCTTGGTGAGTCACGGTATCCACCAAGGCCCTGGAAGTGATTGTCATCTATGTATCATGATCTTTCCCCACTCATGAGTGTGTTCTCATAGAATTTGTGTATTTGTTCTCTCTTCTGATCTATCAGTGCATCTACCCCTACAATGGATTTTCTGGAGGAATAGTATTTCTTGGATGGTTTTCATCAAAGCTATCAGACTAATAGAGGTAGATCTCCCAAAAGAGTGCTTTGTGGAATCTTCAAACTGAATCCCTAGCATGAGTATGTGGTTGTTGTGACTTGTCTCTAGACTATGGTTTTGGGTTTTAAGTATATCTAGATTTATTTCTATTGTTATATGTTCTGTAGAAAAATACTTTATCGATGTGACTATAACCTAATATGTGTATTTTTTTTTCATTTTCTGGGTCCCCTACTTAGTATTGTTATACTCACCCCTACACGGGCTTTTCCTGCATGCGTTGTGTATTTTACAGATGAGTGGCCTTTTCACAGATTCTAGTGTGGGCAAGGACCAGACCGAGAGTTTTTAGTTCCTTGTAAGTCGTGGTGTTCCTATGGCTATATTTTGTAGTCCCAGTACCACATTGTTCTTACAGGTTGGACTCTATAGTTTTCAAACACTTTCTTTTAGTGGGCTTATATTCTGGCCTAGTTTACTTTCTGCACTTTATTTTTATTGTACTCTGTTGGTTGGGTTTAGTTGTATGTATTCATTTTTGTCCTTAGTGTATTTTACTTATCATAATTTGTCGGCATGGATATGTGTACGTGTGTATAGGTACATTGGCAATGCCTACCATGTTAGTTATATGCCTACACATTGCTAGTCACTAGCCTCTTTCCTATTGGAGGTGGAGATGGGGATTCACGATGCGGGACCTACTTGGACGAGTCATGACAAAGTGGTAATAGAGGTGTTTGATTCTACCTTATAACTAGTAGTATATGAGATTTATTTGGGTAAATAGTTTTAAGTGTTTCTAGTATAGATTTTAGGCCAGGGACCCCAGTGTTGGTGTGCGCGGCCGACTTATCCATACACCAAGACTCTAAAAACCTATTTTTTGAGTCGGTACATGAAAACACTAGTTGTGGGGAAATAAAAGAAAGTTACATGAATCATATAGGAATGGGTGGTGTTTTCCATGTCCTTTGTGTCATATATCCAGATATACTCATTGACCATGGTACATATTGTTTTCTTACAGGATGCATCCATGATGCATACTCGCTAGGATTCAGCAGCTCGATCGTGAGGATGACCCCCTCAATGGAAAGGATTCGAAACAGGGATTAGTTCCCTAGGCGTTACCTCCAGGTGGTTCACTTACAATACCACCACTAGTGGAGAAACATGTGGTACCTACAGTGTTGGGAGATGAGTAGTGCAGGATAAGTGTGCTCCCTGAGTTTCAAAGATACAAACCCCTCAGGTTCGGAGGCAAGCACGACCCTCGGGTGGCTAAGGAATGCCTTGAGGCAGTGACTAGATTTCTTCATCTAGTGAGGACACCAACTTACCATATGGTTGTCCTATGAGCGATCCTTCATCAGCGTGTAGTGGGAAAATGGTAAAGTTAGACCACATAGACTCACGATGAGGAGTGTCTTTTCTGGATAGAGTTCTAGAAACACTTTAGGGAGGTGTTCTCTCTAGTTATTCTAAGAGAAGTGTATATCCAGGAGATTCTTCATCTTCTACAGGGTAGTTGGACAGTGGTTGTCTATTCATTGAGGTTCACCAACCACTCCAGGTACTCAATGGATACGGTTAGGGATCTGTACTTTAGAGATCAGACCATCGAGTGATGTCTATGATGGGACATACGAGCTAGTGTTGTGACTCTATGAATTTTGACATATGCAGAAGTTCTCTAGATAGATTTAGTGGTTGAGAACTTCTTAACTAAGAATATATAGCCAGTGGTAGTCATCTGTAGGTAGATAGGGGCGGAGACCTCAGTAGCAGGGATCCAATGTTAGGCACAGGGTTCAGATATGGGAGACTTCACATGATGACCTAGGATAGGGCATCGATAGTCTAGGTCTCTCATGGTGGATCTATTTTCCTTGGGAGAGGCAATGATACTTGTACGATGGTAGAGGACATCTCCTTAGAGATTGTCCTACCCGTCTAGCTACTGACTGGGAGTCAGTGGATGGAAAACTGAAGTAGAGGCATAGAGTTGAGAAGACAGTCCCACCAGGCAACGAATGTGGTAGTAGAGTATGGAAAACTGTAGGAGGTGTCATATACTTTGATCTACACCCACCACCAACCCCAGGAGGTCTGCACTAGGCTTGAGAATCTATGGGATAGGGTCGGGAATAGCTGAATGCAGTCAAGGCGTACGAACCAGGGACTCTAGGTTTTATCTAAGGTAAGATATTTTAATTTTCATCCTTAGATTTTGTACTTATAGACACATGTGTAATTCATTCCTTCCTCACCACATGTCTTGTAGAAAACCATGAGATTTTAGTAGAGCTGTTGACTCAACCATTACGCTTGGAGACACCTATGGGAGGAGACATAATAATAACGCATCTTTTTAGAAATTGTGATTTTTTATTTAGAGGTGAGAGTTTCAGTTGGAATCTCTTGGTGGTAGAGTATAGACCTTAAGACGTCATTATCAGTATGGATTGGATATCTCTGGTCCATGTCCATAATGACTACTTCATGGTAAGAGTGCAGTGTGTCTGAAGTGATGGTACGTGGTTTTCCATTGGTGAAAAGGAATCCCAGGAAGCACATAATGGGCCCATGCATAAGAGGGTGTAGCCGATCACTCGTGAGTTTTCAAGGCTTACCCTCAAAGAAGTAGATGTATTGAGATTTTAGTTCCCAGCAGTGGTGGCGGAGTATGAGGATGTCTTCCTAAAAGATGTTTCAGGATTACCTCCTCACCATGAGATAGACTTCTACATCAACTTACACCACATGACAAAATATATATCCTAACCAGTGTACTAGATAACTCCAATAGAGCTTTGATATTTGAAGGTTCAGTTGGAGGATTTGCATAGTAAGGGCTAGTAAGACCCAGTGTTTCACCCTAGGCATCCTCAGTTTTGTTTGGCAAGAAGGCCTATGGGGGTTTGAGGTTGTGCGTGGATTATCGACGCCTGAACCAGGTGAGGGTGAAGAAAATGTATCCATTACTAAGGATTAATGACCTATTCGGTTGGCTGATAGGGGAATGTTGGTTCTCGAAGGTTGACCTCAGGTCAGGTTATCACCAGCTTCAAGTTTGGGATGAGGATGTGCCAAAGACGGCTTTCAGATGCTGATGCGGTCACTATGAGTACAGGGTGATGCCCTTCGCCATGAAAAATTCCCCCATAGTGTTCATGGGAAATATGAACTAGGTATTCCATCCATACTTATACTGGTTCATAGTTGTATTCATTGAAAACATCCTTGTGTACTCGACATCAGAGGATGAGCTTGCAAGACACATGCGGATGGTTCTAAACATACTCCAAGAGCACCAGCTTTATGGGAAGCTCTTGGAGTACCAATTATGGATATAGAAGGTCCACTTTTGGGACATGTTATCTCATAAAATGGAGTATCTATGGACCAAGTCATGGTCGAGGAAGTGCTAGCATAGGAGCCACCCTGGAGTGTGACAGAGGTTCAGAGCATCCTTGGGCTGGAAGGATACTACAAGAGATTTATCCTCGATTTCTCTCAGATAATAGTGCTGATGATATACTTGACCCAAAATGGGAAGCCTTTTTTATTTATAGGGAAGTAATAGTAGTATTTAAAATATATGATTTAAATTTTGACGAGTGCACCGATATAGATATTTCCAGGAGAGGGTGTCGAGTACGTAGTTTTTTGCAATGCATTTGGGACTGGGCTTGGTTGTGTCCTTATACAGAGATTGTCAATGATTTCTTATAGTTCACTCTAGCTAAGTCTGCATGAGAAGAACTATAATACCCATGATCTAAAATTGTTAGTATTAGTCTTCAAATTGAAGACGTGATGACATTATGTGATGGGTGAATAGTTTATCATCTACTCTGACCACAAGAGACTATAGTACATATTATCGTAAAAGGATTTGAATATATGGAAAGGGATATGGATAGATTTACTCTAGGATTATGACTTCGACATCATCTAGACTCCTATAAAGGGGAACATTGTGGTAGATTCTCTCAAAAGAATATCAACTTAGTAGCTACTGAGTGAGGCGTCAGGGCAGTTGGCCTCGTTACATTTATCCTTCAGGGATGGAGATGATGCAACTTATCTTCAGTCGATGGTTGTCTCCCCTCCACTCTTATGGTGAGTCATGGAGGCACAACTAGGGTATGTTGATTATGAGACTTTACCTACATAGTTATCCACATGACATGCACCAAATGGATATTCTCAAGGTGGGGAGAACAAGGTCATTTTCAAAGGATGCATGGTAGTACCCATGGTGTTGCAAGAGGAGGTCTTGAGGGAGTTCCATAAATCCACCATGGCAGTACATCCTAGAGTAGAAAAAGTGTACCAGGATCTCCAGAGTCAGTTCTGGTGGACTGTTATAAAGAAGGTAGTAGCATATTTCATTTTCGATTCCATACATGCCAGTATGTGAAGGAAGATCACCAGGTTCTAGCAGGGTTAGGTCATCACCTAGAAGTTTCAGAGTGGATTTGGGATGGAATATTGATGGAATTCATGACAAGCTTATGAATAATCCCTAAGGGACATGATTCATTATGAGTGATTATTGATAGAATCAACATGTTTTCCCACTTACTAGCTATTAGGGAGGAGAGTTCTGTAGAGAGATTGGGACGCCTCTATGTGTACGAGATAGTCCGGCTTCCTGGAATCACTTTAACAATAGTCTCAGATCGATAGGTGCACTTTACATCCTGGTTGTGGCAGGGATTGTAGGAGGATTTTGGGACTCAACTATTCTTGAGCATGGCATTCCATCCTCACACCGATGGTAAGATAAAGAAGACCATTCAAGTTCTAGAGGATATGACATGGGCATGTATCATGGACATTGGTCATAGTTGGGAGGATCACCTACCACTAGTGGAGTTCATGTACAAAAATAGTTACCACTCTAACATTGACATGTAATGGTTCTATTCTTTTTTTGGGTGACCCTACCGGTCACCACTTTTCTGGACCAACCCAGGAGAGTCAAAACTTATGGGTCCAGAGTTGGTATGAGCTGCCATTGAGAAGGTGCAGATCATCTAGGAGTTGATGAAGACAGCACAGCACTGGCAGAAGTCTTTTGCTGGAAGATGATGGAGACTATTGGAGTTCAATGATGGAGACCATGTCTTCTTTATGGTTTCACCTCATCGAGGGTTGTGGAGATTTGGTCGGGGTGGAAAGTTTTCTTTGAGGTTCATCAATCCTTTTTTATATATTTCAAAGAGTTGGCGAGGTGGAATACCACATATCTCTACCATCGTAGTTTCACCAGGTGCATGATGTATTCCACATGTCGTAGTTGAGGATGTACGTGCATGACCCATCGCAAATCATTGACTGTGGCGATTTGGACATTAGGGATGGAGAAACCTTCATAGAGTACAAAGTCGAGATCTATGATCTATAGGAGAGGATCCTTCATGGTCGAGCGATTCCCTTGGTACTTGTCGGATGGCAGCATGGGAATCTTCAGAAGAGCATGTGGGAGTGGGACACTCAAATTAATGCTCAGTACCCACATTTTCTTGAGTAACCTTTTGTTTTGGATATTTGGAGATGTAAATCCCTAAGGTGGGGATAATATAATGTCTTGGATTTTTTGTGTATTATTTCTAAATATTATATGGAATTATTTTGTGACCAAGATTTGTGATGGCATGTGATTATAAGGCCAAGAGTCAAGAGAATAAATGTTTGAAATAAATTAAACTCTAAATATCATGCATCAGGGATTTTCCCGAAAAATTGGTATAACATTTAAACTGGTGCCCCAATCAAAAATCTAAGGGCATGGTTGCATTTAGAGAATCAACCTTACCTTAGCTGTGGCCTACCTTTGTTCAGTGTGGGTCAACTACAAAAGTTAATTTTTGAATGTTTTAAAGGAAATAAAAAAGTAATTAATTAATTTAATTTTAAAAAATTTAATGACAAAAAGACCTAGTTTTAGCTCTTTAAATACCCGATTATGTAAAATTCACATGGTTTTCCACATGACCCTATGAATTGATGACTATCGTGGGAGCTGTATAGGGAACCCCTTAGTGGAAGACGTTGAAGAAATAGATCAACACACCTCATATTTGACAAAACCTCTCTGATGAATGTGATGTGGATATCATTCTTCAACAAACTAGAGATATGGCTTACTATTTCAATTCTTCTTTTCCCCGTTTTGGGATTAAATTAAAAACTCAGATCAACCCACAAACAGGTTGACATGAAGATCATGTGTTCTTGCTGGAGGGTGTTATTTTCTATTTCTTTTGGGGTTTATATTCAAGAATTGTTTTCAATGATAATTTTTGGAATATCATTTTGATTCACAATTAAACATATTAATTGGAGTGAATTGATTCCATGAAAAACAATGGCAGAGGTGTGTTACTATTTTTCTTATGGTTTCCTTCCTCCCCGTTTACACATTCTTCATGTTCTTAATTGGGTGATGAACAACGGATCATTGAGATTCCATTTTGCAATTCAAAAATATCTAATAGGACATCGAACATCATGACAGCCTAGAGGATGTTCTATGGTCATGATTGGTGAAAAATCAGCTCGGATCATGGAGGATTGTTCTTTGAAGTGTTCTTCGCGTGGGTGGATCGAGACATGTTTTCAGGGACGATGGGAGGCCTGAAAACAATGGAGATGGGTTTGAGATATCGGGGTGACCTCAAACATGGAGTTTTGTATCGATCAGATTGTTAGATTAACAATTGGTTGATTCCTTGGGGCATAGAATGAAGAACATGATGTTCTGGAAATTTATGAACAATACGGCATGTTCTCATAAGATCATGCCATGTGGTACTGGAATGTCAGTGACTAGGGTTTACGATTTTCACCCAGAGAACAACATGGGATGCCTTAAGGGAGACAAGGTGTGTGGGAATCTCTCTATGGAAGCTTGAGTTTTGGGCGACAAGATGCATAGACATGATGTGTGATCATGTTCACATGGAATGTGGGTCATTATGCAGACCCGGCGTATTTCTTGGGTGATAAACAGACATCGGTTGGAGTGCATGGAATGTACTCCCCCACACAACTAGACCTGGATGGATACGTGGACCAACCAGTGTAATGGTAATTGGTCCGGGCCATATAGGTAGAATCCATGTACAAGAACATGGCCAGTGTACATGGATTCTTCCCCAAATAGTGTAACATGACATGTTTTTATCTTACACACCTTGTATATCTTCTTCTATATGAAATGCCTTATGACACGTCCCATTGTACATAGGATGTACCCAGGGTCAGAGGACACTATGTGTGACCCTTCTACACACCCTATACATCTTAGTACATGGAATGATACTCTTTTCCACCATTCCTTGGACGTTTTGTTTGGGTTAGTTCCCCTTTGCTCGTTCCCCTAAAGGTCAGGTATCATTTCCATCCACAACACTATGATCCCCTAAACATGACATTCTGATATAGAATTAGGTGTCCATTCGAGAGGCCTAGAGCAAGATCCTCAATCCATTATTTACCCTAGGTAGAGTCAGGTATCAACATGACCAATACTATAGAACATTGATCATATACTTAGTTTGTGTATCCTGGAGATTCGTGGTATCCTCCAGGGCCCTAGAAGTGATGATCATCCATGTATTGGGGTCTTTCTTGGATGGACATCATTTGATTTGTCATACTCTTGGAGTGAGTTCTCTCAGAGGAGTGATTTGTGGAATCTTCAAACTAAATCCCGAGTGTGGTTATGTAGTTGTTGTGACTTTTCTCTGGACTATGGGTTTGGGTTTCGAGTATATCTCAATGTGTTTCTCTTGTTAAATGTTTAGTAGACATATACTATGTATATTTGACTATTCCCTTACTTGTGTATTACTATTTGGTTTTTCGGGTCCCCTACTGAGTATTATTATACTCAACCCTGCACGGGCTTTTCTTGCACGTGTCCCTATCTTTTTCAGATGAGCGGCCATTTGATGGACTCTAGGGAGGACTATGACCGAACCGATCTTTTCGAGTTCCTTGCAAGCTGATGTGATCCTATGGCTATGAGAAGTAGTCCCAATGATCATTTGTTCTTAAAGGCTGGACACTGTAGTTTTGAGACTCTTTATTTTGGTGGGTTTTATTCTAGCACAGTTTATATTATGCACTTTACTTCTATTGTACTATGTTTGTTGGGTTTATTTTTATGCATTCATTATGTTCCATAGTGGTTTTTACTTAACAACATTTTTGTCATTGAGATGTGTGGGTGAGTACATGTACTTAGGAATTGCATCACATGTTAGTGATATTCCTACTCGGTGCTAATCATCGTCCTTTGGACTATTAGAGGCGAGATTCAAGAGTTGCGGCATGGGCCCCACTGGGACTGGTCATAAAAGGTTAAATAGAAAAGGTAGTTATCACATTTTCAAGAGGCAAGTCCAATTACAAAGGAAGAAAAAACTAAAACATCTATTCCAATCATCACCAAGTGATAGTGGAAGAAAACTCCAACCATATCCCCACCAGACAATTAAATTTAGCTGACAGAAAACCTTACGACCTCACTTTAGTTCTTTTCCTTTCCCTGCATCGAGAGATGTAACGACGTCTACGCACCGTAGAAGGGGTATATATGGTGTGAGATATCAGGCTTAAAAGGGATCCCACTTAGGTGTTACATTAAAATTCTTTATTCAATAATTCATGCATGATCAACTTTATAGATAGAAAGGCATGATATTCTATTTTATATTTATGTATCAATACCATGGAAAAACAATTTAACTTCCCCTTTTTCACATACCTAAATAAAGTAGGTAAATAATATTCAATGAATTTCATATACATATATCAAAGTAGATATATAAAAATTCATTTGGCATCACATATCATATAAAATCCATGGAAATAAAACCAAAATAGTACAAACCAAATCACAAGTAACATCAATCCAATGATCACTATAGTTTAGTTTAGCTAGGACACTCTTAACTAGCATAGAAAAATACATGTGCCTAAGGAATCTAGGAATATGCATCAATTACAGATAGAAAAGGAACATCAAAGAAATTTAACCCCCCCCCTAATAGTTCTAATATGTCCCTAAAGCAACCGGCCTAGGGTTCATAGGAACACCCCATGAATTCACCCCCCCCCCCCCCCTAAATTGGATGATTAATATAACTACATCTTCCACAAAATTACCCAATGATTCCCATGTGATATCTATTGTAAAACATTTCACCAAAACAATTATTTGAAATCTATTTCACAAGTCCATTTCATAATCCATTTAAAAAATATTTTCAATTACCAAAACTAGGGGAAAATCATCTTTTATCAAAAACCAATTCCATACACACAAATAAAATTAGTAAACAAATCCATTTAATTAATAAATAAATTTATCAAAACCAGAGGTATCCATTTAACCAACACAAGATAGAGACCAAACCAACTACCTCAAAACATGGGGAGATATTTGTTATACCGTACATGATTATATCTGGACTCTACTAGTTCATATAGACAAACATCCCTAAACATTAGTCCATTTTCCCCATGGAAATTATTTCCATCCTTGGGAGTCCTAGGATGCATTCAATTAAAGATAAAAACACATAAAGATAAGGGAATAACATGAAATCAGTAATGGGATGTTTTAACTCCCCACTAAAAGAATTTCTAACCCTGGGAAGTCTTGTGGAAGAATGAATTCGGGTAAAGAGGTGTCGCCATTTCTCCCTCATAAACAAATTACACTCCCCATTCAAATGAGAATCTAAATTATGTCACCATAAAACACTAACCAATAGAATAAACTTCTCATGAAATTCTTTCACTTGCTATTAAACAATATATACTAGCAGCTACACAACATAAACATCTTGATCTAACTCAATATCTTCCCATATCAAAATGTGAGATGGATTATGATGGTATTTTTTTAAGCTATGATATTTGGAGAACATCATGAATTCTCATCAACTAAATCGATAATTCCATCCAATAAGAAACAATCCCTAGCCTCACAGTGACCAAAAATTATCCAAAATATCTAGGGTCTAAATTTCCCTATTTTACAAGCTGACAGTGACCCAAACAAGGAGAAACATTCATGAAAACCCAATTACCTATGAAAAACTCTAAAAGATTACATCATTGATCTGCATAATATTTTTATTGAATATGACCTATAAGAAGGTGCCGATATATATTTCGAATCATCACAGATCTCTCTTAAAACAAACTCAACACCACCAAAGAATCTTCACCCACCTCTACCCAAAAATGAGTTGATCCACATGGTTTACCATACAAATCCTCAAAAGTATCCATTATGATTGAATATTGATAACTATTATTCTAATAAAACACAATTAGTCCTAAATGGCTATCCCAAGACCCACAAAAATCAACGAAATATGTACAATTTATATCCTACATAATATGAATAGCATGATTTTTCCAACCATCTTACTATGGATGATAAGTTGTACTAAACATAACATTAGTCCATGTAACCACTTGGTGACTCCTCTATAATCTCGATGTAATCCTATTATCCAAGTTTGAAACTAATATAGAAGAAACCCCATGTGACATCAAAATCTTTTACATATATAGATTACCATTATATTTATTTTTTTAGGGTCCTTCATTGGAATGAAATGAGCTGACTATGTCAATCGATCAATAACCACCCAGATAGCTTTTTTTCCAAAGGGATTCCACAGTAATAAAACAAAAAATTACTTGTGTACCTCATCCCATTTTTAAAGAAACATTGTAATATGTTGAATAAAACCATATGTTTTCAGATGCTATGGATTTGTATGTTGGTAGGTGTAACAGTGAGACACATAATCAGCAATGTCTCGATTCATACCCGACCACCAAAATATTTATCTCATGTAATAATACATCTTCATAGTTCCTGGATGAAGGGATAACTTTTAACAATGAATGTAAAAAAACTAATATCCACATTGATTTTGGGATGATAAACTAATCCCCAGAACTAAGAATACCTTCATAAGAGAGAGACCAACTAGAAACAGTCACTCTACCATATAGGGTTTCATTAATTATTTTTAAATTTTCATCCGCTTGTTGACCATTTAGTATAGACTCATGGAGAGAAGATGATAAATGAAAACTATCCAAAACCATACTTAAAACATCCTCTTGATCATCCAAATGTGACTGAGAAAAAAATCCCATAAGGATTCACTCTTCCTTTGATTCTAAAACAGCCTACAATGGAACTTTATTTCTATGATCTGATGCAGTTATATTATCCCTCTTCCAAGTATAGAATATATCAAATTAAAATATCTAAATTCATTCTACCCACCACATCTATCTGAGATTCAAGTATTTCATAGAAACATATAGATCAATATCTTATGGTCATAAATGGTTGTGAACCTCTCCCCAAAAAGATAGTGACACCAACACTTAAGTGCATCCATATCCATGAAAATTTCTAAATAATGATTTGGTTAATTCATCTCATGCTTTAAAATATGAGAAGAGACATAAGATATCACATAATCATACTATAAGATAAAACAACCCAAACCAGCAGCAAAACCATCACATAAATCAGCATACCCCTTACAGGGCTTAGGTAAGGCCTGAATAGGAGCAGATTTCAGATGTCTTTTCAACTCATTGATATAATACAGACACTTTGAAACCCATATTACTTTCACTCTTTTTATTGTAAGATCATTCAAATATTATGAAAACTTTGATAAATACATGACAAATAGTCAATAGTATCCCAAAAGATCAATGAATATTTGAGTCTCAAAGATGTTATGTGGTTCTTCCCATGAAAAACACCATACAACTTTTTAGGATGAACGCATAAGACATGATTATAAATAACATTCACCAATAACATTACTTGTTGGATCTAAAATTTTCATTTTCAAATATTTTCAAACTACTATTTACTTTTATTGATTTCCAAATATAAACTCAGATGGGGATTTTTCTCACTCGTAGATCTCGAATAAACCCAAATATCATCCACAAGACCAACCAAATAAGTTCCAAGATACTGAGGAAATATCTTATTCATCAAATCCATAAAAACTAAAAGATCATTAGTTAGGCTAAAAGGTAAAAAAATATATTTGAATGGACATGCCAACTCCTAAAATCCATCTTTGGTATATCAGACTCCCAAACTACGAGCTAATAATAATCAGAGTGAAGATTAATCTTCAGAAAACCACATTCCTCACTTTAACTAGTCAAACAAATAATCCCCATAAGGAAAATAATACTTGTTATTAACCATTACATGATTCAACATCTGATAGTCTATGAACAATTGAAGTGAAGCATCTACCATCTAGGAAAATATCCATAGGGATACCAAAGATGAGACACTTGGGAGAGAAAACCCTTCTCTATAAGATCATCCAACTGAGTTTTGTGATCATTAATCTCTTTTAGTTTAATATGATAAGAAGGTATCAAAATTTGATGTGTACGGAGAACCAGAAATATTGTAAACTACACTTCCCTCTGTGGAGAAATCCTAAATAAATTTCATAGGAATATATTATGAATATCCCTGATAAAAATAGGGAGATCAACCAAAGTAGAATATCAACATACTCAACTGTAACAACAGGCAATAAACTCTCGAGATCTAGGTGGGAAGGTCCTGTATGAACAGACATCGAAACCACTCTCCTTGAAATTCCTAAGATATGACACCAGCCACAAGAAATTAGAAATGATAATGATAGAAATCAACCTTAGTACGATGAGAAACAATAAAATCTATCCTATTAATGATGTCAAACATATTGATATCAAGAACAAGAAAATATCATAATAAATCTTCATCAGCTATCTATAGATCATGAGAAGGACACAAAAACCCCTTATCTTTCCTCTTCCATAGAGGTGTCACTAACTCCATAATTTTGGACATGATCGTCATTGAAAATTTAAGCATACCAGCAAAATGGCAAGATATAAATGATTGGGAATCACTAGGTTTAAATAATGAAATCTATAAATAAGGTGAAATATTGATGGTACCTCTAAATATCATTGGACCCACATCTACCACCTTCAAAAACTCATATACTAAATAATGTTGCTTCACTCATGAGGCTTGTGGTTCTATCCTTGTTGTCTTTATGGCATTTGAATACACCCCAGTATTATTTGGAGCCAACGATCCATGACCATATCAAGGAGTAGACATAGCCTGATAGAAACGTTGTAGATGACTATAACTTCTACAACTATTTCACATGTTTCTAGGTGAATGAAAATATGGGGAGTGTTTCCAACCATTCAATACTAATTGAAATTAAAATGAACACAACCATTAATAATTGAAGGTGCATAGGGGGCCTTCTACTAAGAAGCACCTCCACCACTCCTATGATGAGCTTTCCACTTTCACATTTTCCCTATCATTCCACTGAAGTCACCATTAAGCGGAAGATAATGGGAATAATATCGAATATTTTCTTCCATATTCTTAAATTTCATCACAGCCTTATCCAATATCACTATGTAGGTCCAAATCTTCATCATAAATATGTGTGGTCTAATATCCGATCACAAACCATGTATGTACTTTTGAGATTTTAGCTGGTCATTCATTACCACCTTAGGTGAAAAACGAACCAGATCCACGGACCGATTGGTATACACCAACACCATATTATCTCCATACTAAAAAAAGAGTAACTCTAGATACTTATCCATAATCTATAGCTATGGAAAAAACTATTGGAAGAATAGAGTCTTGAAACCCTTCCAGTCCATGCCCAAATGCCTATCTACACGTACCATGGAATCCCAACATCTCTTGATGGGACCCTTAAGTTTTAATGACATGAAATTCACCTAGATAATCTTATGTGTATATAGGAATTCAATGATCTGATCAATCTTTTCAATCTAGTCTTCCACCACCTGAGGTTCACTCATACCACTAAAAGAAGATGGATTCTCGTGAAATAACTCTCCTGATTGATATATATCTCCCATAACTCTTGTATGTACATTAATGACTACATTCTAGAATTTTTGTACATTATAGTGAACAAAAAAAACTTTTCACATCATACCATTGATAAAATCATGATCCATGGGATGATTTCATTGAGGATCATACAGTGCACCCTCCCATTGAACCTGTGGAACATGTCTTAGTAGAATACTATTATACATCTAAACAGAAGAAATTCTCAGAGAAAAAATACTCTCAATTCATTCTACAAAACCCATAATAATAAAATAATATTGAGATCTAGAACACAAAACATGAGACACATCCCAAAATCCCATGGATACTTGAGTCTTATTATGGAAAGAGCTGGACTGACTCTCCCTGTAACCTACCTCTCAATTCCCCATAATCCGATCTCCATTATAATAGAAATCATAATACAAGGACTCTAGATGAGAGACTACCTTGATACAAAAATATGATAAACCGTACCCGATTATCCTCTCAAACTAGCACCCAAACCAAATTTACACATACCCTAAGGGTGTTTCTGATCCCCATAGGATGTCATCTAGAACCCAGGCATCAACAAAGAAACAAAGGGAACAATTTCTCCAAAACTAATGAAGACAACATGTCATGTATACAGATTCATAAAGAAACAGTGAAAGAAAAAATTAATACATATTTCATAATAGATAGATAACAATATATGTGATACAATTGTAAATGTTACAAAACAATATACAAGATACGTGTCCAATAGTAAAGGATAAAAAAACTAAAACCGCTAGTCCAACAGTCTTCATGTGGTAGTGTAGGAAAACTACCACCATATCACCACTAGAAACCCATATCCGGCTAATAAAAACCTATTATGCCTTACATTAGTGCCTCCCCTTTCCCTTCATCGAAATATATAACAAGGTATGCACACCACTAAAGGGATGCACGTGGGGTGAGATAATAGGATCATTTGGATCCTACCGAGGTGTTCTATAACATTTCTCCATACAATAATCCATGCATGCTCATCTATAATGAAATAAATGTATTATATACAATATTAATGTTGTATAAAACCACCTAAATCAAAACTCGGGTCGCACATTCATGAGAATGGATCTACCAACAAGAAGAACACTAAAATGATAACGGTGGACCAAGAATCAATTCACACATCTTAGAATTGATTCCATTTATAAAAAATATTCAATAATGATGAAGAAGCAATCCAAACCTCAAGAAACTTGCATTCTTAAATCAAAGTAAATGATGAATCAGGAGGATTCTCTTACCTGAAGAGACAACACACACAACCTTGATGATCAAACAATGAACAGATTGATCTGGAAGGAGAGGTGGTTACCAAAATCGCTAGGGAAGATCTTTGTATAAAGAGAAAAGAGTTTGTGGATGAATGAAAAGATAAATAGGACATGCATCACCTAAAACCCCAACTTTCACCGATTATATGGCACGTATTCTCTTTACATGTCATTTAATCCATGACATAAATGAACATCAAAACCCATTCTCCTTTTTCTAAAACCATGATATTTTAATTACACAGCATGAAATTCTTAAATGGTGTGTGGCATTTCACCCTTTGTACCAAAATTATGAAACCTATTAGGAAAAAAATACAATGCTTGTAATCCCTTTACTTGGTGTGTAATCTCTCTATAGACAGTGAAAACAACACTTCTTTATAGAAAACTCCAAACAACATCAAGCATTCTTTGAACTTCAGGATAACTCTATTAATACATTATAAAATTATACATGAACTCTATTTACTCAAAGAAACAAACATCCCTAAACATTAGGTCATTCCCCCAATAAATTCTATACATCCCCAGGAGTTCTATGACTCACCCAGTTAAATATAAAAACAAGTAAGGAGGTGGGAATTGCCTAAAAGCGATGATCAGATGTTATGCAAACATTATTGATTAAAAACGTAACATTTACGAATTAAAAAATTAATGCACCTCAAATTTAGTATAAATAAAATCTAAATTAAATTTAAAACATCGATTGTAAAAATAAAAAAAATATTAAAATAAAATTAATTTCACAAAAAATAATAAACAAAAAAATACAATGAAAATGTTATCTATAAAAAAATAAATGTTTTAGTTATAGGTTTTGAAAGAATAATATTTTAGGTTATTGAAATTATTTTTTAGTGACTAGTTTAAATTGTTTTCAATTATTTTTTATATGTTTCGACAATGTTTTAAATTTCATTTAAATTGTATTTATACTTTTTTATTTTCATAATTTCAAATTCACCTACTGGAAAATTATTGTGTTTCAATTAAGTCACTTTAAAATAATTTAAATAATAAATTTTAAAAACAATCTAAATTAAGTTTGACATGTGAACTAAACATATAATAAAATTAAATATAAAAATAATTTCACAAATATACTGAACAAAAACTAATTTACATGACACAAATGTAATTATTTTAAAACATAACATATAAACTTTAAAAATTTGTGGGCATAATTCTCATTAAGTATTATAAAATTAGTTAAATTATTTTTACGTAGTATTAATTATGTTAATTATTTAATATAATGAATTACATTGCTAATAAATATTGATTATCATTAAAATTATTTAAAATAATTAAAATAAATAGTATTATTATTGATGTGAATATTATGATTATTTATGTAACTAATAATGTATTAAATAATATAATTAAAAATAGATATTAATTAAATCAGTTATATAGAAAAAATAATTATTAGTAAAAAGTTATTATGAACAATTTATTTTTCAATTCATAATCATTTATTGAAATAATAAAAGATATATAACTAATATTTTAATAATAATTCGTTAATTATTATTGTTAATGTCATATATAATGTTATTATTTATATATTTAAAGATATTGAAAGATAATGTGATTAATAACATAATTGATTATAAATAATCATTAAGTCAAAATTAATTTACATGCATAATTATTATTAAATAATTATAATTTTTAATATTATTATTAATATTATTTATTTTACAATAGAAGAAAAATATTAGTTATTTTAAAAAATAAATAAAAATTTATTATATTTAATATATTTTTTTATTTTTTTATATTATTTTTGATTTATTTATTTTATAAGATTTATATTTAATAATATTATTATTTTTTACATCATTATTTTTATTATCATAAATATTTTTACTATTCAGAAATATAATAAACAAATAAAATTATATGGCACAATCAATTCTTTCATTATAATAAATTATAATATTATTTTACTAAAGTGATATTCATATAATTATTATTAATTTTATTATTAAGTATTAAAAATTGTGTTTAAATACTAAATTAATACTAATATTATTTTCATTTTTTGTACAATATTAGAAATTATTCATTGTTTGTAATTCCCCCACCTTGAACATTTTTTGGTACTTTTAATTATTAATAATTATATTCTTATTATTAATTAGTATATTAATTGTATCATATAACATTTTTCTTATTATTAATTATAGTTTCAATAACATTAATGGAATTATTAGTAATTATTACTATGACATTGTTAGTTACTATTTTGTACATTATTAAATAATTATTATTTTCTAAAAAATTATGATTTATCATTTATGTTCATTATTTCGAAATTAGAAATTATATTATATTAATTTAATGTTTCAGAAGTGATGTCTCATTCCAACATTGAAACTCTTGAAAAGTTTTCAGGGGTTGTACCCTTTTAAATGGGTATCTTGGGTAGGATTTCATGTAATATTTTCAAAAAAAAATTAAATAAATTAATACATAATCTAAAAATAGTAAAATACTATTTTTATTTATTTGTATATAAAAAAGTAAATAAAAAATAAAAAATCTTAAATATATATATAAGGGATTTATTTTTCTGTGAAAGAGACTTCCTTGAGAATTTTTCAAAGAAGGCATTGTCAATGACAATGCCTTCTTTCAAAATATTATAAATTTAGTTCTCTCTAAGATATATCCATCTTTAGAATATTCCAAAATATGGAATTATCTCAGATAGTTCCCACAATTATATGAACCCCCCCTGTTTCATTGATATATTGGGAAATAGTTTCTCAGGCTATTTATCAATGAAAAAATGGTTTAAAAAATCATCATCAGGGTGTCGATGCCAGTGTTTTAAAATAACAGTTCTAAAATAAATATATATGTGTGTATGTTTTAAGTGCCAATTTATGTATATCGATATGTATATATAAAAACATTAATAAAAATGTTTATATACTTATGTTTATATGTATTTAGTAGAATATATGTATAAAATATTCTTGTGCCGGGATATATATATACACACACACATATATATATATATAGGAATGTAGATATATCACGTCATTTAAATAAACACAAACACAAATAAAAAACAAAAATAAAAAAACTCAAACCTAATGAAACCCACTATATGATACAATTTTGATATCTTCAATAAAAACAAAATATAAAAATCCCATACATACACCTAAAAATGTAATAATCTAGAATAAAAATCATTCCAAGAGGAGACTGGCTAAAAGATATTGTGGAGGAGGATACTGTTAGTATAAGAGATTATTGAAAAGGCTTTCTGTTTGAGGTAAAATAAATAAGTTGTTTTGGAATATAATAGTCCAAATGAGGGGAATGAGGTCACACAAAAACATGGTAGTGTAGGTAATGTGGGAACATGGTTTTTATGTGGTATAAGGTAACATTGAAGTCTAATCAAAAAGTGGATAGGGATTCTGGTAATCACCAAAGATATTGTAGGGTATGGATCTGTTGAATGGTATTGTGAATGTGTAGAGTAATCCCTGATCAAGAACAAAAGCATAAATCAAGGATTATAGAAAAATTAAAATTATCTATTGTATATTTTTATTATATCTCTATAATATAATGATATTTTCTTTTGAATAGAAAAGGACATTACTATTACTTATATAGAACTAATATTGTTGAACTTGGGACACGATGGGGGTGTTTATCTATAATTAAAAAAAAGTCTTCCGAATGATTACCCTTATGAACTCAAAATTAACTCAAATAATGAAAGCTCTTTCTTAGTGAATTTTTAGTGCTAAGAAATTTTTCAATATAATGTAGTTTCTACTACTTAGTGTTATTATATCCGAAATATAAAAATAAATAATATTTACAGATAAATAATCACTTTAATATATTGAATGAAAACCATTGTTAAAAATATAAAAAAATTAACAAATTTCCATATTTTATTTTATTTTTGATGATTAATACTATAAATAGTTTTTATAAAAAAATTAAATAATACATTTACATAATATAACATGTGAAGAAGAAATTATCGACAAATCAACAATCCGTTGACTTTTATCCTACCTATGAAATGTACATATAAGTGAATCAAGTCATATAAAGTCATAATAATAAAATATTTTTAATTCATATCACTTGAAAATTTTAAAACTAACAACATATAAAAAATGACATTTTGGTTATTCAAATAACATTGTGTATTAGATTGAATTGTGATTCATTCCAATATGAAACTAATGAATAAATGATAATTATATAAGTGTTTCATGATATTCCAAAATTATTTTCTGAGTTTTGACTATGTGACATGTGTTTTTAACATAAATATCTCTTTTAAATTCAAAAAATACATTTGTCAATCTAAATAAAAAAAATAATGAAATAATATGTGGTTCATAAATAAATGGAAAAAAGAAATCTAAAATCATTTTCTTAGGGGTTGAGGAAAAATAAGGAATATTTTTTTGGTTTTGAGAATGTGATATGTGTTTTAATCTTATATACTGCTAAAAATGAAAAAAAAAATAATTAATGTCATGGAAAACACAATACATGTCAGAATGATATGTGGTTTTTTTCTAGAAGTTTGAATTGTATATTTGTTCAGTTTCCACCAATATCATGATAAACCAAATTTATTTTAACAATCTAATGAATATGATGTACAGTTTGAAATAAAATATCAGTTTTAAATTTAAAACACACACTTTAAGTCATTCCTAATATAATGCTTAACCAAATTTTACTCCACAATAATTAGTTTTAGGTCTATAGGGACCTCAGGAAAACTACCCAATACACCAGAGGCTATCAAATAATAATGTGGGGTATAGGGTGTTACTATGGGGAGACTATACCCCCATATCAGAGTGTGGAGTAATAGAAAAAATAAACCAAAAATAATCCTTCTGAAAAAAATATAGTGCATAGAAGCAACAAATATATCCATCAATAATAAATAAATATTCAATCATGCAGTCTTATATATTGATTATCATGCCAGCATATAACAAAAATATACCACTAGTCCAATCATATATGGAAAAATATAAAGGTGTAAAAGAAACTAAGTAACCACTTTCATCACCAAGACTCATCTCATCCCAGTCACAAATACCATTTGACATTTCATAGTTAATCATAATACATAGAGCATATTCCCAAGCTGATCTTACAATCAGTAATGTCTGATCAGGTACCATTGTTCCATGTCCAACCAAACAGGGTGTGAGTATAACTTAATAGGGATCCACTAATGCGTTCTCATAAATAACAAATAAATGTGCTTTGAAAATGTGATATGATCAGCTAAATAAATAAATAAATAGTTTAAGTTTCATATAAAATATCATTATTGATCATCGGGTTCTAACATGACACTCTGGAACATCTGAAACCTTCTTTTTCCGTTGCCAAAGTGTCTCTAAGCAAGACATAAAACACTGAAATCCAATATCAGTAACATGGATGATTTATAATAGTGACTCTTAGGGAATTTAGTTGTATTAGTATAAATAACCAATTCCTCAAATCATGTCCTGTAAAATAAAAAAAATCATAGAGGCCACCTTGGTGGGTCTCATCCCCTACCCCAGTTTCAAGGAGCAAGTCCAAAGAAATCAAAATAATTCCAAGGGTCTACCTAGGAGGGTCACATCTCCTACCATTATTCAAAGTAAAAACATTTTAGGTAATCCCAACCATAGTATCAACATAAAAATACTAGATTCCCATCCCTATGAATTCTATAGTAATAGTCACAATGGTAATATCTAAGGAGAACATCCATGGAATCATGTGTATCTCAATACATCTTAGGGTCCAGTGTGTCCCACATGAATTATATCATATTTTAACTCATGAAAAGGTTAGCCTCCTACCTGAACCCATCCCTTATGAGGTCGTCCTCTTATATGAATGTCATGAAATCATCATTATAGCCTTCTAATAATCACATCATAAATTTGGGTTCTAAGGTAACACCAAAACTCACCACAACTAATTTCTCAAAATACATCCTATTGAGATTCAACATCTTACTAGGGAACCCTATAAGGTCTCCTAGGTCTCATATATACTAGGAAACCCTTACCATGTTCCTATGTATCATTTCCATCACTGGGACCAAGCCTATCAATCATAGGGAATAATGTCCCTCAGTGTCTTCATGGTATCTCAAGGCCTCATCGGCCTTCTAATCAAATCCATATAGGAACCACTCTATAGATATGTCATTAAATCCCATCTCACATCACAGTCTATTATTAGGTCAATCATCACAGAAAAAATCCATCTAAAATCTACCTAGGGAACACTAACTTGGTGCTCCTATGAAATATGTAATGGAATGATCACCTCTTTCACTAATCAAATATCCTAATTTCTATAAGGTTTTGCGAGGTCCCATATGTCCAATCGTTAAGAAATATATCTAAAGTAACCAATCACCTTTATGAATAGGTCACCATGGAAACTATGATAATTGCTAGAACATTACATTTACTTCAGTTAATTTTTACTCCTCAAGGTCAATGTGTCGCATGACATGCATTTATAATCAAGGTCTCAACCATCAAGGGATGAGGAATCAATCCAGTGCATAGGGGTCCATCGTGGCCCTTGGCAATTTTTTCAGTCTAGATATTTAATTTAAACAAAAAAAATTACTCATTTTAAATGTTATATCACCTAAAGTGAACTTGCCGCACATGTCACTTTCCATATATATATATATATATATATTCAAATAGTATGGGGGTATCTTCAAGGGACCACCCACCTCATTTTGGAGTTTTTCAAATTTTAAAACATTTCTCATCCATCCTTTTAAATACTCATCCATGTTCACATTAATATATCAAGATCTTATCTAATGTAAAAGCTTCCCATAATTAATTATAAATTGTCTTTAATTAATTATTTGTGTGATTTTTTATTTTTTAATTAATTTTCAATTGAATTAAATTGGGCATAACTGTATAATTACTCAATAGGTCATCCCACCAAACCAAAATAGTAACCAATTAAATTAAATCATATCATGTAATTCTCCTACAACATCACTATTATACATTAATAACAACTAGATTTGTTTAAATAGTAAATTTCACATAATATGGGTGAAAATCCAAAAAAAAAGTCAAGGAATTGTACGGTGATGTACATTTTCAGAAACAACATGGAATGGTGTGTGATTATCATTCTGTGAAATCCTCTATATACACTATGAAATAGCCCCATAAAACACTAATTCATTCACCATATTTTGGTTAAATATTCACAAATATATACCTTGAAACCAAACCAAAATATTTTAATAATTAATAGGATAAAAAGAAAGAATATTGGATGTATTTTACCTCAAATCTATGTGATGAATCACCAAGAATCCACCTTGATCAAAGGGGGTATGAGGGAGATGTAAGAGAATTAAAGAGGGAACTCTCCTATATTTTTTTCAACAAAATAATGGGGAACCCAAAGAAATACTAAAAAATTACATCACTGAAATTATAAGAAATCACCTAAAATGGGGGCTCTCAACATTAGCTCATGACATAGACATGTGGTTCACATCATGAATCCTCCTATGGGAAACCCTTTCATAGTGTGAACCCTATTCCTATTGTTAATTCTCTTGTGTAATAATCTACTTCTTGGGTGATCCCATTCATGGGTTTAAATGGTTGTCATGAAATACATTATCATCTTGAAATCCACCCATCCCATCTGGAATGGAATGTTCCTAAAATTTTTAGTAGCCCCTATACACCAACACTACTCTGACATCCACCTGAACCCCTAGGGAATCCACTAATACTCAAAACGTGGCCAAGAATTATTTTTATATTTAAAACACTAGGAATCCATATTTGAGTCCCAATTCTCCAAATGAACCCCTCACTAAAATAAAAACAAACATTTCCATTGGGAATTCATAACTAGATAATGAATGGCGTTCTAGACCAAAACACATCATTTTTTAATTACATTAAATGAAGGCCTTTTTATTATTATGGATAATCCCCAATTTTATGGGTTGAAGGGGAACCCGTAAATGACCTGTAGGCCTAAGGCACAAGGCCCGACTGACCCACAATACATGACACGAAGGCCCATAGGTACTTGCATAAAATGAGTCATTTAATTTAATAAATAAATCTAAAATAATTTTCCATGTGATCCATGGATAACTATTCTAGTTTTTTCAATATTTTAAACATAACTCATAATGTTTGCTTCTTTAACACTAAAGATAAAAAATAAAAAATTTGTTTTTCAAACTACACATTACATTGGAATGGCTCATATTATGTTCATACACATAAAAAATGAATTAATTCTTATTTCTAAATAATTATATGACAATCCAAGTTGGTTTTGTTTCACCTGACATGTGTTCTTAAAAATAATATTACTGTTATATTTAAAACACACACACCCATTCATTCCACCACACCATGCATCGTAATAAAATATTGTTTATTCTTACATTTGGAAAATTAATCAACAGTCATTTTCCTAGAGATTCATTATTTTCCCAGATTGTTATCTTGGGTTTGACCATTTGATGTTCTATTTTTAATGAAATTATTTTTCAGATTACAAAGCAAGAATTTTTAGTCATTTTGATAACATAATTAATTGGAATGACATAAAATTTATTTATACAAGTCATAAATAAGTATAATTTTTTTATAGAGGTTCATAACAATCTAAGAATATTTTATATTTTTTAATCATGTGATCCCATTTTTAATATTACATTACACTTAGAATCGAAAACATTATATTGGGTCATCCTAAACACCCTATAGGCCATAATTCCAAAAAATATCATTCTCAGTGGTCACAAATTAATGGAAATTTTTTCTATCATTCCTTGTAGAAATTCACTTTTTGGAATCCCATTTCATCATATTTTACAACAATCATGTTATAAACCCTTCTGTATTGGAAACTTGGAACAAGAAATTCCATATAGTCTGACTCCCATATATTTTCCATGATCCCAAATTAAGACATATTCTTTTAAATATCATTTCTTTAATTGAAATTAGACACATGCATCCCTCCAACCACAACATTTTCTCTATTATTTTTCACTATACTATGTTGATCTATTTTATTTTTATTGGATGTAAAAATATTTTTTTCTAGATCAATTATAATATAATATAGTTACACTTGGTCATTCATTTAACCATCATAATTTGATAGATATGAATATAATATGTTTTGATAACTAATTATAAATGTGATCTCAGAACATACTAATAAACTATTGGTTATCAGTATTTTCGATCCATTATTTTTCACTCAATGGATTCAAATTCATAAGAATTTCCTTATCAGTTTCAATTAATAAAACAAGATCTAGATGATTTTGAAAATCCTAAAAGTAATAAAAATGAATAAGGGGTTATTATTAATATTATACCTCTTCTAGAAATTCAATCACATTTTATATTCCTACAATGATGATATTTTGGGATACAAATTTTATCAATATTAGATAGGAATTATGTACAAAAAAATAAAACATATTCCACAATATACCAATCTATAGTACAATATTCTGTTCATTTATTAGGTAACCATACAATATATTAATATAGAATTCAATAGTTTGAATCCATATAAATTTTTTTGTCCCACAATTTCATATCACTCTTACCTATGAACTATTAATTGAACCTTAAAATCAATGAATTGTTTTTATAAGAACATATCTAGTTTATATATATTCCTAAAAACTTCCATTGTTGCACACTTTACAAAGTCAATAACATTTCTTAATATTGGTTTGAAAATGAATCATATATTCGTTATTATGTGTCAAACAAATTTGGCAATATCAAAATTATTTCCACTTGCATGAAATATTGAATCAAAACCCAAAAATCATTTGATTTTAAAACTTTTAAGAAAAAGTAATAAATTTATATAAAATTCCAAATATTATAAAAATAACATTTTAATAAAAAAAAATTATTTAAAAAGTTACTAAAATTAAATATATATTTCTTATAAAGAATGTGACTTACTAATGGAATAAATTCTTTCCTCCACTCCTTCATTGGATCCAAATCATCCCTATTTCCAATTTAAACCATATCAAACCTTTCCTTGATTCCATAATTTTTCTTCCATTATGTATTTAGTAATTTTTTATTAAACATTATTGTATATCTTTCCCTATATAAACGACATTAATAATATTTTATAATAAAAAAATTCATTAAGTCGGGTTGATGAAAATTTATATCCTTTTCTAACCCACTTTAGGATTTTTTTTTTGAAAAAATGGTACCAAAAACATTGACATTTTCTTTTACCTTATCATGTATTACCTCTCCCATTAATTCAAAATGAGAGAAGACTTATTTTGAGTAACCATTTCATGTTTTCCTCCGTCATCAATATCGATATCATCATGGTAAAAACCCATCAATGTTTAATGAAAACATTATTTATAATATGTTCTATCCTAATTAAGTGTGTACATTATACATACATAATACACACTAATATTCAATTAATATATACCTTGAAAATTACTACAAATAATAAAATAATTTATTATAATTATCAACATGGATCTTAATGAAAATTTTTATTTATTATTAATATCATAAACCTTAACACATTTATCTTATAAAAATTTCATATCCTTAACAAGTGGATCCAAATAGATTTCAAAATCATTATCAGGTAATTTAGTTCTTGAAATACACCATGATGTTGTAGTATACTTAAAATTCTTGTATAACCACATTATAAATTATAATATTCTTATACAATGAGCTATGTGTTTTGAGGAATATTTTATACCCAACTAACATTATTTTTTCATGGATAATACATGCAAAAAGTTTCAAAAATTTCCAAGATTTTGGATACTTGTTGTCAATTTAATTATATTAGAAAGTGTTTATTGGGTGCTGCAGTTTTTCATCTTAAATTCATCAATCTATTTTCCATGTCCACTTAATTGTAGTCTCCAAACATTCATGTATTCATTAAATCAAATATTTATTGTGATTTTCCACAAAATGTTTAATAAATATAATATATTTTTCTAGTATTCAAATGTACTACACATAGGTAATTTCTATAAAATTCATAATCTTTTCAAAATAATATACACTCATTAGGTTCATAATATATTTTTTTAATAGATCGTTCAAAACACATTTCATTTATACTTTTCTGTTTAACAGGGATTCACATTGTTATATGGAAACATATTATTCAATAAATTAAGAAAATATTTGAAACTAGTGTCACTCCATTCATTACACGTATTAAGGTTATATAGTATTAGTTCTGTTGATTGTGTTGTAACGTTTATAAAACCATCATAAAATTGAATCTATGAACATTTTTATAATCTCATTAACATTTTTAAAAAATCTATAACTTCATCTCCAACCACTGTTTTCATTTCCTTATTATGATTTATATCATCTTATACCCTTAAACTGATATCAGATGATCCGTAAAATGTATTTTCTTTTCATTCACTGTAAATATTTACTAATTCTCTATGTTTCATCCAACTTTATAACATCTCAAGTATTTTATATGTTTTTTTGGACCAGTTATATTTGAATAATAACAACGTATACATGAATCCATAATTTGAGAATAGTAATTTATTTGGTGTGCTGAAAATTTGATGAACTCATTGACACTATCTGCATACATTCTTGCCTTACAATTATATTTTTTCGATTCATATTCATCATATTTTATTTTTTAAAAATATAAATCATATACATTAATATATATTATTATATAATATATATTAATTGAATATAAAAAAATTATATCTGCAAATACTATAAACTAGATATATGTACATATATTAATATATATTTACATAAATATGTCTATAAATATAACCATGTGTGGGTGTTACATGCTTTTTTTGTATTCATTAGGTTATATATATACAACACTATAAACATTTTTTTAAAGAACATCGAAAACCACCATCAAATGGGATTATTACAAGCCTTTTTTAAGTTTGTTTTTATTTAATGTAAAGAAAACTTTATATAGCCTAAGGAACTACATGGATGGGGGTTGGGTATGATGGTAAAATAAGTGTATGATCTCAATATAAGAACGAAAAATAACCATGCCACAATAATATTCACACACCCTAGAGCTGGAAGAGATCAATCCACACAGGGAGGAGGATCGCGCTGGAACCAATACATCACCTGGGAAAATGAATATTCTCTAACACATTGATTTAGAAAGGAAACATCTCATATGAAATTTGAATCTCACTAAAAGATCCAACATGGTAGTGGAACACTAAATAATACATGGTAAATTACATCTTAGGAAGGGGAGAAACATTTCACTAGTTTGTTCCATGATGACCATGCCTCTCGGTAAGGGGAACATGATATCTGTACACTATAATTCTATAAGTGTGTTCTTTTATCAACAACTAAAGTGTATATACCTCAATAACAAAATTATTAAAGGAAAAAATATGGATGAATGATTTTTTACTAGATTTGGGACATATTTATTATAATTACATTCTCAATTTTTATAGTCAAAGAGTGATTCATCTTTGTAAGAACAAACTATTTCAATCTTTGTCTAAACACATCGACCAAAAATATAAATGGATATGTAATGTGTTGGAATATTTTTTTTTGATAATTAAAAAATCCACATAAATGATAATGAGGAATATATGATGAAAAATAAACTACTTAAATAGAATCTATTATAAATTAGTCCAGAGGGGGTATTTGTGGGGGCTACACTCAGTTAGGGATAAAATTATTTGAGATTTTCTTATCAATTAAACTAGGACACCTTATATTGTTGTGTGAAGTCAAAATAGGGAAGTGTAATATTTCTAGTGGAGGTAAACCACCCTTTAAATCATTGAATTTTACTCCTATAAATTGATGTGGTTTCCCATGAATTAAACTTATAATTCTTCATAAATTTAACTAAATAACTAAAATGAATGTCTATACCTCTTTTAATCTTTGACCAGGAACACTATCAACCCATGTAAATATCTTGTGTCATTATAGTTCTTAATTTCTATTCATTTTTTATTTTATTTTTATTTTTTGAATTTTTCTACCCTAACACAGAGCAAATCAAACATGTCATGTATAGAATATTAACACATACACTTGGATAATTTCTAATCCATTAGAGGAAGTGTGATGTTTACTAAAGGGGATTCTTAAGTTATAAGGGTAAGTGTGATATAATTTCTTCATAGCCTTGTATGATCTCTATAAAGGAAATATTCCCCACGGAAGATCTCTTATAGACAATTATTATAATGGGCTATTGGAATTTTAATAGGAAGTAATAAACACTTTTGTGGGGATGTAATGGTTATTTAACTTTGGAATCCCAAGATCAAAACCTTGTTGACCCATCCCACAAAAAATTCATTCATTTTTTTTACTTCCTAGAAAAAGATTAATTGTTTATTCTTTTAATCTCATTGTCAATGGGGTGTTGGGTGTTAAAATAAAAACACTCATATATATATATATAATTTATATTTAAAATAAGATTCTATTTATTAATTTATATTTATATTTATATCAAATCATATAAATAGACACAAACACAAATAAAACCAAAGAAAAATAAAAAACAAAAACAAATAAAAAATCAAACCTAATGAAACTAATAATGTGAAAAAAAATTAGATAGCTTCTCCAAACAAAAAAATATAAAAATCCCAAATAAAAATCCACATGCATATAAATAGTGATTAAATATGATTAAAAAATTTATTCCATATGGAGATCAGATAATGGATAATGGGGAGGAGGTTGTCTATAAGGGACATGGTTACTGCTATGGATTCTTGTATAAGGTTTTCCAAATAACGGGAGTATAAATATAGTATTGGGGTAAACAAGTATGGGATGAAATAAAATGTTGGAAATGTGGGGAATAGGGTAAAAGTTCATGGAGTATAGATAGGGTAACATCAAAGACCAACTAAGAAATGGATTGGTGATTAGGAGAGTCACCAGATAAATGTTAGAGGGTAAAACCATTGAATAAAATTGTGAATTTTTTGAGTGCTACATAGTAAAAAAGATATTAATGACTCTAGGGTAAGTAAGTTTTTAAATATTTGAGATCTAATATTTTTTTAACTTCACTAAAAGAAAATTATATTTTTATAGTATTGGAAAATACCTTTCTCAACACTTAAAATATAAATATAATGTTGGAATTAACAGATGTTAGGGGACTTTATATGTGTTAATTTACTTACAAAGATCCCCAATATAAGCTATATATTTTCATTAAGAAAAGTGTCCCTTTCTCACTCCTTGTTTACTGCTGAGAAAGGAGCCTATAGAGTACTATTGATACAATAAATATTTACTTCACCAAAAATACAACATTAAACCCCAATTAAAAATAAATCATCATAAGAATCAGTAGAAAGAGAACAAAAATCAATATACATATATATTTATATATATATTTATTTAATAACATTTTAAATGATAAAAAATATCATTTAATATTAAAATTATTATATAAAAATATTTATATAATTTATCATTTGAAGAAAATATTGTTAACGAATCGAAAATTCATTCACTTTTAACATTCCAATGAAATTTACTTATAGGTGAAGCTAGTCATATATATATATAATGAAAAAAAATATATGTTTAAAAAAATATGATGAATTTAAAATTAATTATAGTTAAAAATAAACTTTTGGCCATTCCATCCACACATATATAAGGATTATGTAAGGTTAATTCATATATGTCACAAATATGTTCATGATCATTATGATAAACTTTTAAAGAAAATATTGATTTTATTCTCCTTTTTGACCATGTGAGACATGATTCAAACTAAAATATCTATTTTAAATTTTAAATGTGTTATTTTATAATTTCGCCCACCCCACTCATTGAAATAACAAGTACATTATACAAACATTTTTAAAAAGTGTCTATATTATTTTCCAAAATTTTATGAAAAACCATGAAAATTTTATTTGTTTTCTACATGTGACATAGGATTCGAACATATATAGCACTTAAAATGAAACAAATATACATTAGGTTGTCCCAAAATCACCACAATTCAAAATACTATGTGGTTTATTTCTGGAACACTCAAATGAATATATTATTTTTTCTCTCTCAATATCATGACTATACAAACTCATTTTCTCTCTTTAGATCAGAATGAATGTTTTGAAATAAAATATAAGTTTTAAATTGAAAACAAAAAATTCAAGTCCTATCTACCAAAATGTATGTGGGAAAGGCAATTCATTCATCCGTAAATGTCATAAAAAACCTAAGATCCTTTTTATATAGTTTCATGAAAAATTGAGCATGTTCCCTCAATTATGTGCATGTGAAACATGTTTTGTGGTTATTTGAAAACTAAACTTTAAAATAACCATTTAGTAATTTTTTAAAATTCACAATTATATGACTTATAGTTAATTATTACATGTAATAATTGAATAAATAATAGTTTTCTTATGTCTTAGGACATTCGAGGGAACATTTTTTAGTTTTGAACTTATGAAAAATGTTTTTAAATTTATTATTAATTTCGTATTTAAAACATGCACTCTTATTCATTACCCCACACAAAATATCAACATAAAATATGGACCATTTTTATATATGAAAATAAATCATAGATCATTTTCATAAATTTAATGAAAATTCAAAACCATTTTCTTATTTTTGACCGTGTGATATTATTTTTTAGCTAAGATTTTTATTTAAAAATCAAAACATGTATTTCCAGTCATTCCAATCACAACATTCAATATAATGATTTGAATTTATTTTTACATTTCATAAATAAGTATAATATTTTTTCCTAGAGTTTAAATAAAACATGATCATGTTTTATTGGTTTTGAGCATGTTATGTCTTTTTTGAACATACATAACACATAAAATGAAAATATTTACTTAGGTTATTAAAAAAAATCACACATCATATTGATGAGTAGTTTATTTTTTAGATTTCATAAATTAAGGGCATGTTTTTGTGTCCTTTTATATAGAAATTACTTTTTATGAATCCTAATTCACATTTTTTTACTAAAATATATTTATCAATCCATCTTCAATTTAAAACCAACAAATGAAAAATCTTTTTTTCCAACTTCCATATTTGTTAATAATCCCAAATACAAATTCATGTATATAGTATTTCTTTACTTGACACCAAATAAGTGAAAAAAATTATACACAATAATTACTCTACTATTTTTTAAAGTACAAAATTTCACTTTTTACATTATATAAAACCTATAAATATTAATTATGTATCCATTATAATATAATAAATGTATAGTTGGTTATTTAACTGGACAGTTTCATTTTATACAGATGAATTTCGAATTTTCAATAAATCTTTATAAATGTTTTCCGGACACGAACTAATAAACTATTAGATATATATATATATATTTGATATCCAATATTAGACCCTTATTGTTTTCAGATTTTTGATAATGCACTTATTAGTTTGAATGTATGGAAAAAATATACAATATTATAAATATTATATTGGTAATCTTGTTCCATATAAGTGTTATGTATTATATCTATATATCTTCAGGAAATTTTATCACCTTTGAGGTTCATGTTGTAAAGAAATTTTAGTAAAAAAATTATATCCACATCAAACGGTAATTGTTTAATAAAGATATCTAGTGTATTCTATTTCAATACCTGAGTTTGTTTTTAATAATGTAGGAGACTTGTTCCTAATCATTTTAAGATTCCAAAAAGTGTCTAGACATCATCTATAATTGTTGAGAGATGTTCCTCCCATTAATAAAATTCAATCTAATTAATGAAAAAAAAATTAAACCAACAAGATATATAACATCCAAGCATAATATATAAAATTAAAAGTCATTATATATATATAAGAACTACTATATAAATTAGAAATGCATAGATCTTATATAATACGATAATATAATACAATTAAATCAACATGACACATGAACACTATTATATACCACCAACTTCATTTCACATTAACTGAGATAATGATCAATTCCATTTGATTATAATTTCCACCAACCACACCTCAAAAAATACATATAATGAAACATAAAAACATAATGAGGTTTGAATATGGGTGTATGTATAATGATCATTGAAAGATACCCCTACATGCTCTATATAAAAGCATTAAAATATAATCCATAACATCCTAGAATGAAATAATATTATAATAAATATTAATTTGAAAAAAAAATTATAAAATGTTAACATGAATAAAAAATATCTAAAGGTAACTGAAAAATTCAAGTTTAATGTAAAGCATGCAAGGTGGACATGATATTTAATTAAAATATTATTTGTCTCATAGTTCATAAAAATGTATCATCAGAACAACCATAGTAGACCAAGGTTATGAAAATTTGGGATCATAATTCTATGAACATATCACATGAAAATACATTTAAATTAGTATCCATGTTTATCAATACAAAAAAAACCTAGCTATAATGGAATATTACATTATTAAGAAAAATTTATGGTCATAGTGCCATCCAAATTTAGTGATATTATCCATAAAAAATAGAAGAGCGGAATAAATACCTAGAAAAGTACATTTTCTAGGATCCCATATTCTTACCCATGGTTTCTCGTGAATACTTACCATATTAAAAGGAATATAAGTGATTTAAAAAACACTTCATGGAAAAAAAATTCCATAGTTGTAGAACATGATTTGTAAAAACATTATTCAGAATATTTACTTCGAAACCACTTTGGAATTATTAACATCAACATGGAATACAAGTCAAGAAAGTGTTTTACATGAACCAAACTCCACATTAACTCATGGATTCCCCATAAAACCACTTCCATAAATATTTATAATAAATAATTAACCATTTATTTATTTCACACCTATTATATTACAACAAATAATTGTTTTCATTTGAATAAAAAACATATGTGTTCCATATAATCCGACCATAAAATTATGATTTTTAGACCAATTTAGCTTCTCAAGTCATATTAAAACAATAAAAAGACAATTATAAAATTAAAATCATCCATATATATAAAAAATAATACTTTTTAATATATTAATGAATTATTTTAATATTTAAACACATATGGTTAATCAAATAAAGGTAATCAAATGGAATAGCGAACATATTTAGGATGCTTCAATAGTTTTTTGGGTATTTCCCATGTAATATCACTTTTATAAACATAGAGAAACATTCAAATTAAATTAAGGTCCCAATAATACAAGATTCAAGGAGTATTACAAATCCTTAAAATTGTGAACACTTACTAGTGATATGTAATATGAAACCACAACCTTTAACCAGGTGTGCATGAACTAAAAATGAAATCTCTTTGGACATGTAATAGATGACTAAAGGATTTTGGGAGGTTTTATTAGACATTGAGAAAAAACTAAATACAATAATTATAAGAATTATAGTAAATGTAAGATGAAACTATGAATATTAAGAAAAAGTGGATGAAGATAGGGGATGTGTGATATTCCACAAACTCGAACTCCCAGCTCTGGTCCTAAAAACACATATTTTACAAACTGGTTTTTATACCAAGTGACATGACCTAGGATAAAAATTCATATATTTCATATAATTTAAACATTACTTATCACAATAATATCACAATATTATAACCCAATTCTTTAGTGTATTTAGGGAATATATACACAAAAATTGTATCTCTCCTAACATTCCTCCACAATTACACCATATTAGGCCCCCTTATGAACATCTTGGAACCCAGTATCCTGAAGATCGTTTTAGAATTACTATATTGTCAAAATATACAACTGATTTCATCTCAAAGGAAAAAAAATTAGGAGTCTTATTAAAGTGAATATATATATATATATATGATTCCCATTTTAAATTTGAATACACAAATTTCAACATTTTCATAGAATATCATTATTCCCATTAGAATGTCCTTGATGATGTTTCCTAGAACACTTCTTGGATCACTATGAAATAATAAAAATAAATTTGATATTAAATAATTAGTAAGGGTTACATACAATGGAATCTATGATGAAAAAGTAAAACATAATCAATAAGGAATAATCATTATGGAAAGGTAAATATATGAACACACACTCCATATAATCAATAAAATGATAATATAGATTAGATGAAGAATAATAAATATAGAAATGTAGATAACTTAAAACACATTTATTTTAATCAATAAACTGGTAATGGAATTCATACATATCTATTATCAGCATAAAAAATATCCTAGGTAATAATTACTGAATTCTTAAAAACAATCTCTTAATATTGGATGTAAGAACTCGGTTTTTCACTCAGGTATAGATCCATGAAATTTCAGTAAAATTTATTACATTGGACCTAATATGGATTATTAATGAGTTAGTTAAGGTCTCAGGTGTTTCTGGGGATTCTTCGAAGCCCAAAAACCAACTTTTTATGAAAAACAAGGTCTGGCGCATAGTTTGTAGTAAACCGGGCAGGGAGGTCGCACGATTAGAGAAAATTGGGCAAGTGGTGTCATTTTTAATTGAGCCTTACCACACAGTTGGTGCACGATTTCCCTATCCATGTGGACTAACAATGTAAGTTCCCCTTTCCCCTAGGTGCATGTGCATGGTTGGTGCATGGTTTGGAAAACCGTGCATAAGTTATTTTTATGGGTAATTTTACTAGTTTTCCATTAATGATATAATTAAGTCCCTTACTTCCGAATAATCTTAATTCCTAAATAATTAACCTATTTTTTCTTCATTTAGAATATTTTTGAAGGCCTAAGGTATGCATAAAGAGATATGATTCATCTCAAATCTGATCGATCTTCTGTTTGTCGCATTGGATGTGCAACAGTAAGTAATAGAGTCCTCTTTATCCATTCTTCTCCTCTCTTTCTCTAGTCCATGTTATTGAGATATGATCATTTTATCCTTTTTCTCAGATCTACTCTATTCTAAGCCGAATCAATGTCTGATATCAGAGGAGGATATTCATACGACCCTATGGTGGGTGGTCTATAATGCGTCCCTCAAGTTTGTTGATTTTGGAATTTGTCATGTAGGGCCCATCGATTTCATCGGTTGTCGTTAATAGAATTTATATTCCATGCCTATAATGATTATGGATATATGTTTATTCTCTTTATAAATATGGGATTACTGGACTGTGGTTATGCCCATTGTGCCTGAAATCCTATGTTGGTTGATATGCCATAGTTAAGGTTTTAGCGTTTTGAAACTTTTGAGCCATCGTTCAGATGTGCTCGAGCTTGACCATAGTTATGGTAAGGCTCGATATAATAAATTTATCTTGAATCATGTAATGGTGAATAGAATTTACCATGTCACTTCCACACAACCCACCTAAGGTAATTTCTTTAAATTGATAATTAGATATGAAAGAGAAATTGGAAGCTATACTAAGTATATTACTTCACCATATTAAATGTGAATGAATAATAGGTTTCATGTCTATATCACCCCTTTCCACATTAATGGAAGGTATCATAATGAACATTGATTATTGAATATACATAAATTTATTAAATGTAATATTTCATGCTATATGGCCTTATAACCCTAATGTAAGGAAAGTCTTCAACCAAATGGACTTACTGGTAACTTATGAACTAATAAAGGGTAGCACGATACTTGTCCTAGTAACACGAATGAAAGGATAAGCTTGAACAAAATGAAATATTATATAACTTCACTATCAATTAAGAGTGTCCTGACTCGATCTCAACATGGATTCTTTTCCGAGAATGGCTTGAGCACATAGGAAACCCATTCTAATACAAGGATAAGACTAGATTAGGTAGAGACGCATATAGATACTGATCCAGGTATATTATTAGATTCTCGATATGACAACATAGAATCCCTCACATAATATTAAAGGAATCCTTAGATAAACTCCTTCGATCCAGCTTTGACAAGTAGGTTCCATGGTTACATCCCAAAGGGACCTATCACTTCTTAGACCCGTTTTACCTTAGATGATCACCTAATATTCATTAGGCACCTTATTGTGAATTTCCTTGGAATAGTATCCTTGGATTACACTCTCACCCCATATCTAGATAAAGATACTACTGAGTTAGTGGCCCTGAGGTCTATTTTTTCTTGGTTATTACCTTTGAACTTAATGATTAAATATCATTATAGGTTTCTTTGTTATAGTTTGGAACCTTAACTATTGCTATCATGTGACTTATTATAAATAGGAAACAATCAAATAATTAACTAGCTTCATGTTCAAACACTAGACGAGGGGAAAAGCAGGTACATGGTATTTATTTACATTGTACTGATTTACCTTATATATGAATTCTTGTATAATGTTACATTTCCATTACATGAACTGGAGGTTATGGACACCATTAGTGTTGGCCCACTGAGATTTATCTTACACCCTCTTTCGGTGGTATCTATTACCCCTGGCAGATTACATATATTCTTGTGTTGACAAAGGGAATAATTCGTCTATGAAAACTTGATTGCCTACTATTTAGAATGGAGCATGATAGCAGATGGTCAAGCCAGTGCTCGAGATGCTTGGGATGGTCTTTGATTTCCATTATAATTTTATGGAGTAGTTATGCCTGTTGTCTTTTATCCATGTTTTCTAGTATTCTAGTCTCATGAAATATCATCATCAGTTGTTGTAACCCTGTATATTATTCCATTTATTTTTGTATTTTTTTTGTTGTCCCTATTTCCATTCTTCTTTATGTTTACATATATTGCTTCAAAAATTATCCTATGTTTATATTTTTATACAGTGCTACACTCTGGGAATGGGGGAATAGACTCCCCAAGGACACACCATAGGCCCTCGCAGCTAGTCGGCAACCTCTGAAATTTGGGGGAGATGTAATTGAGGCCATGTGACCCACTAGGCATGGGGAACCATATAAGTGGTATCTGGGTTAGGGAAGTCTCAATGTGGTTTAATAGGATGTTACCTTCCTACTAAACTATTGGGAGACAATAGATTGGAGATTAGGAACACATGAAACTTGACCATAATCCATGCTTGGGTGTCACGAGCCAATGCTTGGGATAAAAGCAGAGTTGCCTAAATTATAATTATTGTTCTACTTTTTCCTATTACAGTTGATATAATTTCAGAATTTTGTAAGTCACATGATGGGTGGTGTAATTGATTATTAATCTATTTAAGGGTTTATTTCATTCTTATCCTAATGAAATGAGGGAAAGGATCATTTTTCATGCATCATTATAGCCACCAAGGTTCACATATCATGCATATTTTCATGCCATATATGTCAATTTCATCACTTTTCATTGTTCGATATTCTTTTTATTGTTGAATTATGTTGTGATAGTTAGATTTTACATTTATTAATTTTTGTTGTGATTGAGTGATTGCCTGTCTCAAATCATGATGACTTGGAGGAAGCAATTTCAATTCAATTAGTGATTTGTCGACTATCTAAGATGAGCATCTTGAAGGATGGTCAGCTAGAGGTAGTTTGATTATTACCATTCTTGTTTATTGTATACAGTGGGTGAAGGAAATTTTCTTCGCACATCATCATGTAGAGGCGAGTATAGTTTGTGTCGGTCAGTTCTTTTTAAGGAATGCTAACTCGATTTTCCTAAAGGTGTCAGTGTGTAATCAAATATTTAATTGTTTTGAAAATTTCATGAGAAGCACTGTTAGAATGCTTCAAGAGGTGATTTATAAGAATATTCCATTGGTGGAGATACCATTATTTGGAATTGAACCCCTTTTTTATAAAAATAATGGTTGGGGGCACCATATAATAGATATTTAAAGAGACTATGACATGATCATGTCTCTTACTAAACAGGATCACCAGTATTGGTGTCCTCAGATGAAACATCAGTTATGAGGATTTATCAGTTGGAATTCAACTTTTCTTCAAGTGATGATAGAGAACGAGAGACCTACAGGCTTGTTACAGCTACTTCTAGTCTTATAATGGAAATGGTTAGATGTTTTCATGGACATTGTAATCGGATTTCAGAGGATTCCAAGGCGTAGAGATTCTATATGGGTAGTTATTAAACAACTAATGAAATCAACCACTTCATTCCTTTTTGGGATAATTTCTCTATTTATGAGCTAGGAAGAATGTATGTCTATGAGAACATATGACTACACAGGGTCCCTCATACTATCATTTAATTTAGGGATGCTCAATTCACTTCATGATTCTGCCAAGGATTACAGTAGGCTATTGGAACACAGGGGGATTATAAGAAAAACATTTACCCTCAGACTAATGGACAATTATAAAAAATAATACAGGTTCTAGAGGATATGCTCCGAGCATGTGTCCCTGATTTCAGCAGTTCTTGGGAGAAGAATATCCCTCTCATTGAGTTCCTCTATAATAAAATCATTCATGTAACAATTCATATTCTTTATTTTGAGTCCTTATATGGTAGGCCATGTCATTCACCCCTGTTCTATCTAGAGGAAGGTGAGGCAAACCTTCTCGGTCCTCGTCTCGTTTAGGATACATCACAGCATGTTCAAATGATCATGAAGAGAATGACTAGTGCTCTATCTAGACATAAATCATATGATTATCATTATCAACAACCTCTAGAGTTCAACTTTAGTGATCATTTTATCCCATGGGTATCATCTAGGCTAGGTTATAGATAGTTATGGAAGTTAGGTAATCTATCGCCTCATTATGTAGGGCTATTGGAGAACCTAGAGATATTCGGGCAGGTAGACTATCAGTTGATATTACCTCAATGGTACTATTCCATGAATGAATTCCTCCATGTCTCAAAAATTTGCTGATATCAAAAAGACTCTTCACATACCCTTAATCCCAAGGAAATTGAGTTAGATGTTGATGCTACCTTTGAGGAGTATCCAATGTGTACCATTGACCAGAGCACGAAGGTTCTCTTGGGCTAGTCTATCCCTCTGGTATGGGTGTTGTGGAAGCACGACTATGTGTAAGATGAGACTTGGTATAGGTAAGATGACATACATGTCTAGTGGCTAGATTTTTTTTAGATAGTGTTTCACCACCCTTGGAAGGTGAACTCAGGGATGAGTCCTTTGAAGGGGGGAAGACTGTAAGAACCCAGTTTTTCACTTAGGTATAGATCCATTAAATTTTAGTCTAATTATTTATTTTGTACCTAATTTGGATTCCTAATGAGTAGTGAAGGTATCATGGGTGTCCAGGGATTTTTCAGAGCATGGAACCCATCTTTTTGGGAAAACAAGGCTTGGCTCACGGCTAGAGAAAATCTTGCGGGTGGTGACTATTTGTACAGAGTCTTACCACACAGTTGGCGCTTTGTTTCCATAACCATATATCCTAACTGTGTGAGTATCAATTTTTTCCATGTATCATGCATGGTTGGTGTAGGGTTTCGAAAATTGTGCGGCCAAACCATGTACATACTATTTTTATGTGTAATTCTACTAATTTTCCTTTAATGATCAAATTAAGTCCCCACTTGTTCATAATCTAAATTCCTATAATATTAAAATAATTTTCACTAATTTTGGATATTTTTGAAGGATTGAGGTAGGTATCTATAGATATCCTTCATCTGAGATCTAATCGAGCTTGTTATTATCACATTGAATGCACAATGTTAAGTACTCAATTCATTTTTAGTTGTTCTTATCCTCTCTTTATCTTAATCTAGTTATCGATGTGTGAGTGTTTCCCCATTTTCTCATATCTAATCCTTTATAATTAGAATTAGAGGCCAATATTAGAGGAGGAGAGTCATATAACCCTACGGTTTCTGGTCTATAAATCATCCCCCAAGATCATTGATTTTTGGAATTTTTCATGTGGGGACCATCAATTTCATCAGGTGTCGTTAATAGAATTTATCCGCCATGATTAGAATCATTTGGACCATATGGTTATGTTCTTTTCAAATATGTGATTACTTATAGGTGGTTACACCCACAACACCAAACATTCTATGTAGGAAGATATGTCATAGAGGTTTTTTAGTGTTTTGACACTTTTAAGCCATCATTCAGATGTGATCGAGCTCGACCACACTAATTGTAAGGATACATATAATAAATGTAGGATGAATCTTGTAATAGTGAATGGAAAGTACCATGTCACTTCTAATTGACCCGCTTAAGGTTAATGATTTTAATTTATAGTTAAATATGAAAAAGAAAATTGGAAAGTATGCTAAGTATATGACTTGACTGAATTAAATGTGAATGAATAATAGGTTTCATGTCCATAGCACCCCTTTCTACATTAATAGAAGGTGGAAGAATGAGACTTGATTATTGAATATACATAAATGGATTAAATGAAGAGTTGCATGCTACATGGCCTTATCACACTAATTAAAGGAAAGGAATGAACCAAATGGACTTATTGAGAACTTATAAATTGATTAAAGGGTTGCATGCTACTACGCATGGTCACACTAATGAAAGGAAAGAATTAAACAAAATGAAATATCATATGACTTTATTATCATTTAGGAGTTTCTTGACTTTTCTCTGCCTTGGATTATTATCTATGAATGCCTTGAGCACTCTAAAACCCCATTATTATTCAAGGATACAACTTTCTTAGGTTGAGACCCACCTAGATCCTAATCCTTGTCTATTCATGGATGATCGGTATGACACCATAGGATCCCTCACATAGTATTAAGGGATTATTTTAATAAACTCCTTGGATCCATATTTAATAAGTAGGTGTTGTGGTTACAACCCATAGGGCCCTATCACTAATTAACCTTGTTTTACCTTGCATGATCACCTTGGATTTGGTAGGTACCTTATTGTATAATTCCTTAGAATATGCTTTGGGGATTACACTCTAACCCCTTCGCTACACTTAGATAATACTGAGTTATCATCCCTTTAGGTCTATGTTTCCTTTGTTATTACCTTGGAACTTCATTATTAAATATCATTATAGGTTGCCTCATTACAACTTGGAAGCTTTACTATTGCTATCGTGTGACATATTATAAACTGGTAACACTCAAATAATTAACTAGTTACATGTTCAGACACCAGCTGAGGGTTGAAGTATTTACTGGGTATTTAGTTATATTGTACTTATTTACTTTATATAATCATCATTTCACATTGTTACATTTCCATTACATGTTCCATAGGTTATAAACACCATTGGTGGTCCCAATGAGATTTATCTCACACCCTCTCCCGGAGCCGTTTCATACCAAGGGAACATTACATATACGCGAGTGTGGAAAAATGGAAGCATACATCTTTGAACACTTAATGGATTACTGTTTTGGAGGGATATTGATAGCATATGATCGATTAAAAGCTTATGATGCTTGGTATAGTCATTGATTTCCTTTATAATTTAGTGGAATATGTTATGAATGTTGTCTTGTATCCATATTTTCCAGTATTCTAGTGAAATGACATATCATCATCATTTGTTGTATGCTTGTATGTTATTCCTTTTATTTTAGTTATTGTTACTATGTTCCCTATTATTGTTGTGCCTTCTATTTACTTATATTTTTTTCACTATATACTTATGTTTATATTTATAAGTTTTGCTACACTCTTGTAATGAGGGAATAGTCTCCCCACGGATACACCCTAGGTCCTTGCTTCTATTCGGTAGCCTCTAGAGTTTGGGGAGATGCTCTTGAGGACATATGGCCCACCAGGATTAGGGCACCTATTAATTGGAATATGTGTCTAGGACATCACATTGGACATCATGTTCTTAGGCATCGTGATACCTTTATCATCAATACCTTTTTCTAAGACATTTTGACTGATGGATAGGTATACACTAGAAACCCTTTTAAGTAAGCCTGAATAACTAATTCATCTCATGAGACAACTGATACATTGAGGGGCTATCTATAACAAATCCCCACCTATAACTACATTTCCAATGCATTCCTCGTATATTGAATAATCTATTTAATACATGAAAAAAATAACTTATCAAAAAAATCTATATTTAGTAAGGAATACAGATAAACAATAATTTCCCTAGTCAATCAACTAACATTCAAAGTAAGATATCTTATGTAGAAATGATATATATTTTAAGTACTAATCATATACATGATAAATAATATGGATATTTAGGGGAAATGTAATCTCTCAATATAAATTTAATATTTCATGTTAAAGATACTGATTATAATAGTTAATCAACAATGAGAATGTCAATGCATTCCTTGGTCAAAATGATCTATCCAAATACATTTTTTTCATTTTCTAAATAAAACAATTTTATAGTTGACTGGAAACCTAAAAAATTACACCATGCCAAAATTAAAAGAAACACATACATCACCAACAATAGATCCCATTCCATTGCATTCAAATTGAAATTCAAAGGCAAAAAATAGCACACAACATCACCACAGACTCTAAGAAACCTTGATTTAAACACCATGAAAAACCAGCCAACATCAGCTTCCTATTTCTAATGAAGTATATGTAAACTATCGACAAAAATAATAAATATGGTATAATTAAAATATATATCCATTCAATTATATGTAAAATAAGGGCTTTTGGTAATTTAGTAATATAAATACCGTAAAAATATCATTAAACAATTTTTATGAAAATAACATTTTCAATTTGAAAATAACTTTTAAAAACTAAAAAATTTAAGGATATTAGGAAAACCATTTTACTTAATGATATGGCACTAGTTTTAACACTCTTTGCCACATCCTTTTTGTATTTTTATTGAATTTTTTATACCAAAATGATTGTTTTTAGTAAATATTTGATACATGTTGTGTTTTTGAAACTAATGTGTAAAATAATCAGTTTTTAGTTTAAAACATGCATTTTAATGTGCATTAGTGTCATTTTAAATAATTCTTAAATTAACATCGTCTTGCGGATTAGACTTTTATTTATTTATTCTTTTATTTTTATAATTTTTTATCCTAGTGAGTTTATTCATTCATTTATTACATTAATTAATTCTTTATTTTTTTAAAATTTTAAATAAATAATTCATTTTAGTTGTTAGTCTTTTAATAAATTTAATTAGGTTTAACAATTTAATCTTATTAAATTAATATTTTTATTCTTTAATTTACTTTATTAGTTCATTAATAAATTTGTTGATTAATTTAAGCAAGTGATGTCAGTTATTTTAGTTTGTTTGAAATTAAGTTTGTTTATAAATTTTAATAAAATCATTCTTTTAAATAAAACACAATTAATTTTATTATTTAATTTTGTTTTATTTATTTAGTTTTCAATTCAATTTAATTTGTTAATAGTTTTTTAGTTTTATTTAAATTATTAATTTATATAATCTGTTCTTTTTATTTTGCAGGTATTCACGGTGGCATGTCACACAATTTCCATAACGGTGCCACTGATTTCTACCCACCGTATCGCTCATGGTGAGACCGTGAGCATCACTCACGGTGCCACCGGTTTCCCCTCACACTGCTTCACTCTTTGCAACCTAACGGTCTCACCGTGAGAGCACATCCCACAGGTTCCATCACTCACGTGCCACCGTTTTGCACATATACCACCGTATCCTACCCTTTTTCCACCGTGTCCATCCTAATATTCCCTCATTGTCTCACATTTTTCTTCACCTGTCTCACCGTGTAACCACAGTGACTGTCTCACCGTTTCAACTCCACACTTTGATGTATCACCATTTTCAGTATAAACGGTGCCACCATTCTCTATAATTTCTCGCACCTTTTCTCACACCTCGTCACCCCCTTACTCATATGCCTCCTGATTCATGCAGCAAAATCACAAAAACTCACCAGCAGCAACCAAATTCACTCACAATAAATAACAAATTGACAACAGCATCAAACATAAAAAAATATGAATCAAATTACCCAATCCAAATACCAGATTTGAAATACTCAAACCCTTTTCCCATGGCCGAACCTCCCTGGACCTCACCGGCCTTGCCTCCGCCCTCCGCAAGCCCGCACCACCATGAAGACGCTATCCACATCTCCTCCAGCTGTGGCCTGCCAAAATTGAACCGCTTCCCATGCCCTTGCCTTCTTCCTCGCCGCACCAACAGATCTGAGTCGCACTACACCTGCTCTGAACTGCTTCTCGAACCTACAAGCCCTGCCCTCCTTCCGAGCCACTGGACCATGCCATTGTTCATGCTCCGAGTATCCGCACTCCAGCTCAACGGAGCAAGTCCCGCCATTTCAACCCAAATCTGCCAGTGACTCTTCTGCTCGGACCTCGCCCATCGTCGACACCGCCTCTTCCCCCTTTCGCCTCTCAAATGCACTGTGAAGCCCCCTCCCCTCATTTTGTTTTCATTTTTTTTATATTTTATAATATAAAATAAAATTCATATAATATATAATTAATATATTAACATATATATAATGTAACTATTATAACATATAATATAACACATTATATAATATATATATCATAAACTATAAGATAACAATTATAGGTATATTAATAATAATATATAATATTAACATTAATATATAATAGTAATAATAATATAAAGTATTATATATAAATATATATATATATATATATATTAAAAAGTACTTTCGTTAACTAATTTAATTAATAATATCAATATATAGTTATTTAGTTTTAGTTTCATTTTATATGTTTTACTTGTTTTGGTTTTTCTGTGTTTCGTGCAGGGGGAGGAATTCATTGAATCAGTGATTAAAAAACATTGTTTGTGGAAAAGGCGTAAGAATATTCGAGGGTTTGTTGTAGGGTTTGGGTACACTCACTGGGAGTTCACAAAAAGGCTGGTGATGAGCGCACTCAAAGATGCACCACGTGGATTGACACTACCTGTCATTTTAGTTTCCTCTTTTCGTCTCTAAATAAGAGGATGCGTGACTCCTCTGGAAGTGAAAGGGGCCAAAGGCCAAGGACCGGAACAAGAACGATCAAGATAGAGAACTTAATTCCGGAGATAGGCGAGCATCCTTTCATCCATCCAGTGATCCCTCGATCCATCAATTCATCGTGATCAACCTTTGATCTATCTCATCACCAAAACAGCGGCTGACAAACATTGAGCCGGAGGATCCGAATCGAAGAAGTTTCTAGAGAGAGGAGCAATCTCGTGGGAGATGTTTCTTAATTAATTATCTGTTTCTATCTATTTTACTATTTTAATGTTTAATTAAATAGATTAGGGGAATTGGGTTGTAGATAACTGATCATCCATATATCCGTCATGTTTTGTTAGTTTGATTGCTCAGTGTGATTCCATTTCTCAGTTTTCTCTTCTTTTAATTTTGAGTATCGTTTCACATTACCTAACGACCGATGGGCATGGTTGTGAATCATTTCACCGTGGATCATTGACCGAAGTACCGAGAATCAGAAACAGTCAATGCATCTCTTCTCCAATTTAAGAAGATTTTTCCAAGGGTCATGATCAGAAGATCGAGACTCAAGGAAGTTAATCGTGCTATTTTGGTCCACTGTAGTGCCAACTTAGTGGATTAGCACTATTTTTCTATGCACAGAGTAATTTAATTAAACCAAACAGAAGTGGAGAATATCATTTTAATCAGTTCAAAGTAGCCTGAGGACCCTAAAATCATCATTACTGTTTGTTATCTGTTTAAGCCATATATTTCACCATATCACCTTCATTTTCACACCCAATGCTAGAGTCTGTTTCACTATGTACGTACAGTTTGTTTTTGTTAGTGTTCTATTTTTATCATTTTTTGTTTTAACTTTAATCTGGTCTAGCACAACATAATTCTGTCTCTGTGGTTCGACACCCTTTTTACCACAGTACTAGTAGTTTGTAAAGGTTTATAAATTTTAAATTTGTGCGTACTCAATGACTGTGCGGCCAAATTTTGACGACGTTTCTGGGGAAGGCACGTGCGACCAAGTAAAAAAACTCAAAAAAATTAGAACAAAAAAAGTCAAAAAAATAAGAAAAAATACAAAACTTAAAAACTAAAAAAAAATATCAAGAAAAGATTGTTGTTGAAAATGCATGCACACTAGATCCTCTAAGTTAGAACTTGAAACATCTATTCAAGAAATCAACAAACATTGTTTTGCAATTAGAAAACAAAAGAAACTTGAAATGGAGAATTTGGAAAACATTGCTGGAAATCAAAATGTCAAAGGGCCACAATCCTTAGTTCCTGCCCCTGAGAGACCTAAGCTTAGGGAGTTTCAAATTCCTGTTGTGTCTAACAATCCATCATGCATAAAATTGTCCCCTAGTTCTAGGAGCTATGAGATAAAACAGTCTCATCTTTCTCAACTCCCATCATTTAATGGTCTTCCAACAGAGGACTCCTTAGAGTTAATCAGAGATTTTTATGGTTCTGTCCAACAGTTACCTCTGCGAGATATTAGTGAGGAGGAGTTGAGGTTGAGGTTGATTCCTTTATGTCTAAAGGGGAGGGCTAAGACTTGGTTTCAAAATTTATATGTGGAAATCTTTGAAACTTGGGAAGATATGAGCAATGCCTTTGTATCTAAATTCTATCCAAGGAACACCACCATTGAGGTTAGGCAGAAGATCACTGGATTTGTCCAGGATGAGGGAGAACTCTTTCACGAAGCATGGGAATGATTCATAGGTCTTCTTATACAGATCCCCAACCATCAATTAGCTCCCCATATTCTTAGGGAGACTTTCTATATTGCCCTCACCCCCTACAATCAGAACTTTGTTGATAAATCTTGTGGAGGTGATTTCTCTGATTCCACTGCTGATGAGCTGAAACAATTGTTTGATAATTTGGCTCAGAAATCTCAGCACAATTGTTCTAGGAAAAGAGTCATCCATAGGGATGATAAAAATCCTCAAGCTATTTTTGTTGATGATAGGTTCCTTAGGGAGGAATGTTATTATTGTGGGATGTTTGGTCACACTTAGAGATGTTGTCCAAACTTTGATCTCCCTATTTCATGTGATGAGAATTCCCAGTTTGTTGATTACGGGTCTAAGAATCAAGGTGTCCATGCTCAACTCTCAAATCCATACCACTCTGGTTACCAAGGTCAGCCCAATCTATCATGGAATGAGCAAGGGGTCACAAAGCAACCCACTACCACAAACAAGCATCCCATTGCCCCAACATTCCACCCACAACCCAAACAAATTTTCTAGAATCAATATGTGGCTGAATCTTCTAATTCTCAAGGGGAGTTAAAGGGTATGCTGCAACAAGTTTTGAGTGAGATCAGATCATTTAAGAAGGACACAGATTCTAAGGTTCAAAATTTCGAACTTCAAATGAGTCAAATGGCTAAGAATCAAGATGGTAAGGAAAAGAGCAAGCTGCCTAGCACTTCATCCCCCAATCTCAGAGAAACTGTGATACTAGTAACAACCAGGTCAGGGCTTAAACTTAAGGGACCAGTTATGGAACCACCTAGGCAAGAGGAAAACAATGTTCAAACTCAAATTGAAAATGGAAATCTGGAAAATCTCAATTCTCGAAATCTGGAAAGCGAGTTTCATACCTAACAGATTGTCCAACCCACACTTGAGAAAGCTAAGAAACCAAATAAAATGAAGTGGTAATTGATTAAGGAAGCAAAGAAGAATGTGGGGTCTGAGGAGAAGGTGAATAACCTACCTGTTTTGAAACATTATTCCCCTCCTATTCCCTTCCCTAAAAGATTGATGCAAAGTGATGAACCCTATTACCTGTGATTTTTGAAACTGATTCGAAGCTTCACCATCAACATGCCTTTCTTAGAATATTTGGATAAAATACCTTCATATGTTTCATTCACAAAAAGGTTTCTAAAGAACAAGAATGATTGGAAGAAGTTGGATAAAATTGATCTCAATGTGGAGTGTAGTGCAATTGTCCAAAAACATATTCCTCCCAAATTAAAGGACCCTGGTGGCATTGTAATTCAGTGATGAATTGGAGGAAGTGGGAAACATAATTATATGTGTGACATAGGAGAAAGTATCAACCTTATTCATTTCTCCTTATTTAAAAATCTAGGTCTTCGGGATATCCAACCAACTTCTGTTTGTCTTCAACTTGCTGATAGATCACTCACACACCCTTGTGGAAGAGTAGACGACCTATTAGTAAGTGTAGGAAAACTCACATTGCCCACTGATTTTCTGATCCTTGATATGGAATGTGATAAAAAGGTTCCAATCATCTTAGGAAAACCCTTCCTTGCTACTGGTGGTGCCATCATTGATGTCTCCAAAAGTAAACACACCATCCAAGCTGTAGATGATGTGGAGGAAATTTTGGTGTTTGAAAGGCCCCGACATGAGGTTACTTGTGATGTGATAGATGTAGCTACAAATCAATGTTACAAAATTGAGGTTAGAGCTAAGTATGGGTCTTTCCCACTTGATGTCATAAAGATACTAATTCCCCAACCCACTGAAATTTTTTCCCTAGCTACGACTCTTTCCCCACACCCTCCTCTTGATAAACAAATACTCTCATTGGAACACATTCTAGAGAGTGAGTCACAACTTTTTCTAGAACTATCTCAACCTGTTTATGAATGTTTCCCTTGTAATGTTGACTCTCTAAGAGTTTTTGAAGCTAGAGAAATCTCTGGGTTGAGCCCTGCTGAAAAACGTGATGATTTCCATTATGAACAGGTGTATTTCCTTGATATCATCTTACCTTCCCAGTTTGATGTTGTGAGTGATTATTTCATACCTGAACTCGAAAGATTCACATCATTTGAGTCCTCTGTGGACATTAGGAACAACCTTTTGAAATATGAATTTGATAACTTCTTCTGGGATATTTCTGATTTTTCAGTTTTTCATGCTGCTTTGGGACTTGCTAAAGGTTTTTTCTATGTGACCTCTTCTATTTTTTAGTTTGAGCAAAACTCTAAATGTGGTGGCAGCTTTGGAAATATTCTTGATCTGATCGATGATTTTAATGGGCCACTGTTGAACCTTTTAAGAGCTAATGAACTGATTTTTAGAGACCCAGTTGAGTCGGACAACATGAATCCTCTTAGTGATTTGGATGAATCATGGAGAATTCTGATTGGTGCTGAAGATGAAAAATTCTTGAGTATTCTTTCTCTTGATTCCTTAGACAATTGTGAAGTTCACACCATTGAAATATCTTTCCCATTAAATGATCATGGTTAGAAATATTTAGGGGAATAAATTATGGCTAGGTACTTTAAACCTAGCGCTACATGGGAGGCAACCCATAGTTTACTTTGTTTTCTTCTTTAAATTTTTAGTTTGAATAAATGCTCCTTGCTCAGTTGTTTGTCTCTCTATTTGGTGAACAATAATGCCTGCATTTCCTTATCATATGATGCAAGCGGTCTGGTGGTCCTGATTTTCTAAGAGAATCATGTTTTAATGGTAGACACATTTGGAACATTTATGGTGGAAGGAGGTTGTCATCAGAGAACACTGTATTAATGTATAAAACTCCCAACCTCACACTTTGTAGCTGCTTTTAATTTTATCTTTAAATCTGGAAAACTAATGTCAACTTGTGTCATCATGTAGGTTCCCAATTGTAGCATCCATAGTTCATGCACATGGGAATAAAAGGGAGACATTTTTAAATTTGAGAAGCTCTACATTTAGGGGAGTATTGTTTTACGTTGAAATGTCTTACTCTTCACATTTTTATTGCATGATACTGAGAATTAAGTGTGGGGGTCTTCCTTCTGATTTTTGAAACTCTTGGACTATGTTTTATGCTTGGTTGTTAGACGCTAATATCTACTTAGTTGTAAATGTATTTTGAGATGATTTCTGAAACATGCTTGCACCCACTGTTTTTATTTTTATTATACTGCAAAACATTAATGATAAACATGCTACTATTTTAAGTAAATTGTAAAATTATTTTGTCTGATCACAATGATTCAAGCATGAATAGTTTAGGAATATAACTTCACTTGGTTTCTGGTGATGGTTGGTGGGGTTGGACTCTTCTGTTTTATTTTGTTTTTTTATTTTCTTTCACTTTTTTTGTGGCAAAGAATATTTTTTTGAACTTCATTGATACGCCTCCATATCCTTTTTCAGCTAAAATTTCCATCTGTATTGAACATAAACTGTCTCCCACCTTGATATTCAACATTGGGGACAATGTTGGGTTTTAAGTGTGGGGTAGAGGGGTCATTTTAGTGTCATGTTGAATTCCCCCTTCTTGAACCAGAGTTTGTGGTTATTTAAAAAAATGTTCAAATGTTTTCAAAAAAATGGTTCAAAATTCCATTAAATTCTTTTTAAATTATTTCATCATATGATGGTCATTGGAGGCTAAATGGTACTTCATTTTTTCCTTGTTTAGTGGATAATTGTTTGTTGGATGTTGAGAGTGGCACTGAGTCAGAAACTATTAAGTATGAATGATTGGTGAGTGCAATTGTTCATTGTATCTATGGATCTATCTGTTTAGGAACTGAGGATGGGAGTGTGATAGGATAGGTTTTGTGGGATGAGGATCACAGATTAGGATAACATAATGTTCTCACTAGAACCTGGGGGACTCATATTTTTATTAAAATAATATTCAATCACTTTAGGAGGTCAATTAAAATGATCATTAATTAAGTCTTTTATAACTGGAGTAAAATAGGAAAATGGGATCCCACGGTGATTATCTAAGACAAGGTGCACTGGGTGTGTTTCTATGAATAAATAAATCCAATTTCAATCTCAATAAGTGATATGCATAGTGCTCTGCACCTGGAATATGGCTGGGTAAAATTAAAATAAAGTACCCTTGTCAAAAATTAACTCATTAAGGTGAGGGGAATTTTGAACCCAGATGAAGAAGGGAGCAATTTACATAGTAAATTTTCATTTGAGTTGAGTCAATAATGTGATCAATTTAATGGAATTTAATTTTTGGAACCTGGAGGAAGGTGAGAATGGAAGGTTCCCTTGGTTATGTTTTGAATTCCACTTCATCTAACCTGTCAACACTCCTTGAATCAGTTCTTGAATTGGACGGTGAAGCAGGATAGTTAATGATTACATATAGGAGGCATTACACACTTGACAGTGTATGAGTTTGTGAGGCTCTTGATTTCCAGTGGGGTTTTGATGCTAGACAGGACATCATTTTTAACACCTTTGGATAGCCTGACCTACTTTTGGTCCTGCTCCTTTGGATATTAAAGTTTAATCGTGCACCTTTTAAGCCGTAACTCACTAAACATCTTTCTATTTTAAGGTCAAAGGTGTGTACTTTTTTTAGGACAAACAAAGGTTTAAGTGTGGGGGAGTTTGATGTGCCACTAGTTTTAACACACTTTTCCACATCCTTTTTGTATTTTTTATTGAATTTTTTATACCAAAATGATTGTTTTTAGTAAATATTTGATAAGTGTTGTGTTTTTGAACCTGCTGTGTAAAATAATGAGTTTTTAGTTTAAAACATGAGTTTTAATGTGCATTAGCGTCATTCTAAATAATTCTTAAATTAACTAAGTCTTGCAGATTAGACTTTTATTTATTTATTATTTTATTTTTATAATTTTTCATCCTATTGAGTTTATTCATTCATTTATTAAATTAATTAATTCTTTATTTTTTAAAATTTTAAATAAATAATTCATTTTAGTTTTTAGTATTTTAATAAATTTAATTAGTTTTAATAATTTAACCTTATTCAATTAATATATTATTCTTTAATTTACTTTATTAGTTCATTAATTAATTTGTTGATTAATTTAAGCAAGTGACGTAAGTTATTTTAGTTTGTTTGAAATTAAGTTTGTTTATAAATTTTAATAAAATAATTATATTAAATAAAACACAATTAATTTTATTATTTAATTTTGTTTTATTTATTTAGTTTTCAATTCAATTTAATTTGTTAATCGTTTTTTAGATTTATTTAAATTATTAATTTATTTAATCTATTCTCATTATTTTGCAGGTATTCCCGGTGGCACATCACACAGTTTCCATAACGATGCCACCGCTTTCTACCCACCGTATTGCTCACAGTGAGACCGTGAGCATCACTCATAGTGCCACCGGTTTCCCCTGACACTACTTTACTCTTTGGAGCCTCACGGTCTCACCGTGAGAGCACATCCCACAGCTTCCATCACTCATGTGCCACCATTTTGCACCTGTACCACCGTATCCCACCCTTTTTCCACCGTGTCCATCCTACCGTTCCCTCACTGTCTCACATTTTTCTTCACCTGTCTCACCGTGTAACCATGGTGACTGTCTCACCGTTTCAACTCCACACTTCACTGTCTCATCGTTTTTAGTATAAACGGTGCCACTGTTCTCCATCATTTCTTGCACCGTTTCAAGCACCCCGTCACCCCCATTACTCCTCTGCCTCCTCATTCATGCAACAACATCACAAAAACTCAACAGAAGCAACCAAATTCACTCACAACAGATAACAAATTCACAACAGCATCAAACATAAAAAAACATGAATCGAATTACCCAATCCAAATACCAAATTTGAAATCCTTAAACCCTATTCCCACGGCTGAACCTCCCTGGACCTCACCGGCCTTGCCTCCGCCCTCCACAAGCCCGCACCACCGTGAATCCACTACCCACATATCCTCTAGCTGCGGCCTCCCCAAATCGAACCGCTACCCATGCCCTTGCTTTCTTCCTCACCGCGTGAACAAATCTGATTCGCACTACACCTGCTCCGAACCACCGCTCGAACCCGCAAGCCCTGCACTCCATCCAAGCCGCCGGACCTTGCCGTTGTTCTTGCTCTGAGTAGCTGCACCCCAGCTCACTAGAGAAAGTCCCTCCGTTTCAACCCAAATCCGTCAGTGACTCCTCTGCTCGGACCTCGCCCCTCGCATGTACCGCCTCTTCCCCCTTTCCCCTCTCATCTGCACCGTGAAGCCCCCCCCCCCCCCCATTTTGTTTTAATTTTTATATATATATTATAATACATAATAACATTAATATAATATATAATTAATATATTAATATATATATAATATAACTATTATAACATATAATATAATACATTATATAATATATATATATAATATACTATATGATAATAATTATATGTATATTAATAATAATATATAATCTTAACATTAATATATAATAGTAATAATAATATAAAGTATTATATATATAAATATATATATATTATAAAGTATTTTCATTAACTAATTTAATTAATAATATTAATAAATAGTTATTTAATTTTAGTTTCATTTTATTTTTTTACTTGTTTTGCTTTTTCTGTGTTTCGTGCAGGGGGAGCTTTTCATTGAAGCGGTGATTAAAAAAATTGTTCATGGAAAAGGTGCGAGAATATTCATGGGATTATTGCAGGGGTTGGGTACACTCACTGGGGGTTCACAAAAAGGCTGGTGACGAGCGCACTCAAAGATGTGCCACGTGGATTGACACTACCTATAATTTTAGTTTCCTGTTTTCGTCTCTAAATAAGAGGATGCGCGACTCCTCTGGAAGCGCAAGGGGCCAAAGGCCAAGGGCCAAAAAAAGAAAATGCAAGATAGAGAACTTCATTACAGAGAGAGGCGAACATCCTTTCATCCATCCAGAGATCCCTCGATCCATCAATTCATCGCGATCAACCTTCAATCCATCTCATCACCAAAATAGAGGCTGACAGACATTGAGCTGGAGGATCGGAATCGAAGAAGTTTCTTGAGAGAGGAGCAATCTTGCAGGATATGTTTCTTAATTCAATATCTATTTCTATCTGTTTTACTATTTTAATGTGTAATTAAATGGATTAAGGGAATCGGGCTGTAGAGAACCGATCATCCATATATCCGTCATGTTTTGTTACTTTGATTGCTCAGTGCGATTCCATTGCTCGGTTTTCTCTTCTATTTATTTTGAGTATCGTTTCACATTACCTAACGACCGATGAGCATGGTAGTGAATCATTTCACCATGGATCATTGACTGAAGTACCAAGAATCGGAAAAGGTCAATGCATCTCTTCTCCAATTTAAGAAGATTTTTCCAAGCATCAGGATCGGAAGATCGAGACTCAAGGAAGTTAATTGAGCTGTGTTGGTCCACTATAGTGACAACTCAGTGGATTAGCACCATTTTTCTATGCACTGAGTAATTGAATTAAACCAAACATGAGCGGATAATATCATTTTAATCAGTTTAAAGCAGCCTGAGGACCCTAAAATCATCATTACTGTTTGTTCACTATTTAAGCCATATATTTCACCATATCACCTTCATTTTCACACCCACTACTAGAGTCTGCTTCACTGTGTACGTACAGTTTGATTTTGTTAGTTTTCAATTTTTATCTTTTTGTTGTTTCTGCTTTAATCTGGTCTAGCACAACATAAGTCCTTCTCTGTGGTTCGACACCCTTCTTACCATAGTACTAGTAGTTTGTAGGGTTTATAAATTTTAAATTTGTGCATACTCAACGACTGCGTGGCCACTTAAAAATAATCTTTTAAACATATAATTGAAGATTCAATGCAACGATTTGTCAGGACGGTTGTAAAGTTCTTTTCATTTCAAGTATGTTACAATATAAATTCCTTTCACATTACTATATGTTATGTGAAAAGTCACTCTGCCAAAATTTGTAATTAGGAGGGGTTTAAACCACTGCCAAATCATTCTCTGAAATTTTTGGAAAACCACCATTAAATCGTGTGTCGACAATCAATTAGAAGGGTTTTTTTAAAACTGTCCTAGAATGATTTTGTGGTGGTTTATACCGTCGCTAAATGGTTTTTTATTTTATTATAAATATTTTATTTTTTTATTTTTTTCATAATTAATTAATTATTTTTATTATTTTCATAATTAATTAATTAATTTTATTTATTTTCATAATTTCTTTATTTATTTATTTATTTTCGTAATTAATTAATTAATTTATTATTTATTTATTTTCATTATTTATTTATTTATTAATTTAATTTTTTATTTTAGTAATTAATTAATTGATTAATTAATTAGTTAATTTATTTATTAATTAATTTTCATAATTAATTTATTATGTATTATTACCATGTTCGTGCCCATCGCTATGAAAAATCTCTTGTCCATGCACATACCCATGTTTATGCACGTACCCATGCCATATATAGAAATTTTGTGTTGTGTTAAATTTAAAGATTTTACCTCTTGCTTATTCTCCAAGGACATTACCACTCCAACAGTCTCTTCATGTAGTCAATAAATCGAATTTAATATACTTATACATATATATATTAATTGGAAAAACAAATAACACATAACAAATATATAAACACGAAATAATGATTAAATAATAATGATTATTCAATAATGATTAATCCATAATGATTAATCGATAATCAATCATCAATTTTCGATAATTAATTATTAATATTCAATTATTAATATTTAATAATTACCAATTAATAAATAGAATATAAATGAATAGTATATATATATATATATAATATGGAAAAAATGGTAAATCAAAAATAGTAAATAATAAATAGTAAATAGTAAATAGTAAATAATCAATAGTAAATTATAAATTGTAAGTTGTAAATAATAAATACTAAATACTAAATACTAAATAATATATAATATATAATATATAATATATAATATATAATATATAATATATAATACATAATACATAATAAAAATATATAATATATAATATGTAATATATAATATATAATATATCACATATAATATATCACATATATTATATAAGTAATGTATAAATAATAAATTCTTTCCCTAGCCCGCTAATGGCTCCTTGTGATGGAATTGTATGTTTGCTGGTTTTCATTTTGCCTCAAATTGTTTTATTTTAGAAAATCAAAAAATCGGTGGTGGTATAAATAATAAATTAATTAAAAAATAAATATATATATATATAATAAATAATAAATTAATAAATAATAAACCATGAATAAAAAAGAAGTCTTTTGGGCCATTCAGGAAATGTAATTAATAATTCAATAAAAATAAATTAATAATATAAAAATAAAATAATAAAATTTTAATTTAAAAATAAATAAATAAATAAATAATGAATAATAACCAAATAATAAATAAATAAATAAATAATTTATGATAAATTAATAATTAAAAAAATCAATAATTAATAATCAATAATCAATAAATGAATAGACGAATAAATGAATGAATGAATGAATGAATAAGTAAATAAATAAATAAATAATAAATAGATAATATATAAATAATAAATAATTATTAATATCACATAAATTATAATTGATCATTAAGAATTAATATTTTATATTTTATATTTTATATTAAAAAATTATAAATAATTAATAGATTATTAATAAATAATTAACTAATAATAAATAAATATTTAATATTGAATAAATAAATAAATGAATAATATAAAATAATGAATTAATAATAAACTAATAATAATTAATATTTTAAAAAATTAATAAAAATTTAAGAATAAATAATAAATGAAAAAGAATAAATAATTAGTAAACAAATATATATATATATATACATAATGAATATTAAATAATAAATATTTAATAATTATTAATTATTAATTAATAATTATTAATAACTAATAATTATAATTGATAATTAATAACTAATAATTCTTAATTATTATTTTATATTTTATATTTAATATTTAATATTCAATATTTAATAATTAATGAATAAGTAATAAATAATTAATAAATAAATAAATAAATGATGAAAAATAAACTAATAATAATTTAATAATTACAAATTAATAAATAAATTAAAAATATCATAATTAATATGTATATAATAACTATATAATAAATAAATAAACAAATCATAAAATGTTAAGAACCTCTAAAAACCCTAAAAACACTAAAATGACCATAAAATATGACCCGAGACTACCTTTTCAACACTAAAACTAGTCAAATCGAAGATCACCAAACAATATTTAATATGATATGTGGTATAGGAAGAACGGACCATAGATCGAATGTTATAACTGTTTGAATTTTAAGAAATCAGGGTTGATAAATAAAACCACTATTTCGGAGGCCCTCAAGGACATTCTAGTATAATTAAAATAGGTATAACACTCAAAGAGAAAGTATTAGACTGAAATAGTGTAGAGCTCATTGCATGCTTCGATTTGATACGTGGTAGAGCCCAAACAGAAACCCAGATTAAAAGTTATGGCTATTTGAAGTTCAAGTTCGAATTTTGACCATTTTGAAATTTGAATATATTTTTTCTTTTGATTATAACTTGGATTAAATGTCACGGGTTAATATCATTTCATAAGATTCAATTTGACTAGTAATGGTGCTGAAATGGAGTCACGGAGCAGAAGTTTGGGTCGTTTGATGTCAAAGTCTGTTTTTTAGATTTTTGTCGATTTGTTTTAGGTTTCACGTTACTATTAACTAATAATTATAAATATTTGTTTATTAACACATTTTAATTAAATAAAATTATATATAATAAGCTATATTTTATATTAAATAATCAATAAAAAATAATAAGTAATTTTTCAATTTTTCTCCAATTTTGTAGTGGTTTTTTTTAAAAAACCCACTGATAAAAATAATTATAAATTTTTAATTTTTTTATAAACAATTATTAAAATAATTAAAGTAATTTTGAAATGTTTTTTTAAAATAGCACTAAAAAGTCATCACTATTTTTTAGATCAAAAAAACAATTAGCAGCGATTTTCAAAACCGCTGATAAAACACAGTTTTCCTGTATTGAGTACTTCGTCTGGAAAACTCAAGGATGATTCCTTTTAAAAAAAATTAAAATGAAAATTATAGGTAAAAATTACATTAAAAAATAATTTAAAATCATTTACTAAGTAATTTTAAGAAAATATGGATTTGGAAGAAAAAGGATTTTCAATCAATGATAGAAACAAAGTAAAATTTTATTAAAGAAATTCTTGATCATTTTATGTACCAAAGAGAAGAAAATGGTACTATTAAATGAAAACATAATAAATAACCATGGGATAATAAAATTAAATGTGTTTATTAGATAATGATAAAATAATTTTCCTCAATGGAAATTCAAGTATAATGAATCCTAATTAAAATTAGATTGAAACATAAATCTCTTACCACTTTGGACACATTTTAATCGTAAACCCCTTGAAAGGAATAACATCAAATGAAACATTAAATAACATGATAATAAATATATTCATTATTATCATATCAAATCGGTAGTATATAAACCTTATAAAATAAGATGGTTGTAAACACAACATTTTTCCAAAAGAAGTCAATTTGAGATGAGCATCCCATACAATAATCATAACGTTAAATTAAGAATTAATCATAGTTTCAATTATGTAAATCAAATTCAATTAAATATAATCCAAGTTGAAATAAAACATACTATATTCAAAAGTAATTATTCACATAATCTAAGAATATAAAATATAATGAATAAATAATATAACCTAATTAAAAGAAATTGAGTTGAGAAATTTATTATCACTTGGTTATTTTCGATTCAAATCCCCTTGGATGAAATTATTCAAATTACACTTAAAATATCATGAAATATGAATGATTCATGATATTATATATAAAAGGGGGATTAAATTTATGTACACAGATTTCTCTTGTATTTTAATAATATTTTTAATTTAGTTTTAATTATTTTTCTAACCACTTTTAACATTTTTAGGTTCTTTTTATCGTTTTGAATTATTTTATAAAATTTTATTTTTTTGTTAATTTATATACTAATATTTTTAATATATTATTTTAGATAGTTAAATTAATTTTTTATATTATATATAAAAATATATTATTATTATTATTATTATTATTAATTTCGCTAACATAAGTTTCATTATTAGTTTGTTAATATTTTTTTGTAATTTTATTAATTTGGTATATTTGTATATTTTATTTATATTTCTCTATTTTTAATATTTTTATTATTAATAAAAGTAATATTAATTTTTTTAGGTGGAGGCGAGTATAGTTCATTTTGGTTGGGGAATTTTATGGAAATATGACTCATCTTGGCCAAAAGTGTTAGTGGGTAATCAACTATTTAATTGTTTTGAAAATCAAATGAGAAGCGTTTTCAGAATGATTCTTGGGGTGCCTTATAAGAAAATTCCAATAGTGGAGATATCGTGGTTTGGAATTGGTCCCCTTTTGTGATAAAATTCATATTACAGAGCACCGTCGACTAGATTTTTAAAGTGACGATGACGTGATCATGTCTCTAGCTAAACAGGCTCACCAGAATTGGATGCCTGGGATGAAACATCGGATGGGAGGATTTATCACTAGGTATTCAACCTATAAGTAGGTGAAGGTAGAGCACCAGAGACCTACAGGATAGTTACAGCTTCTTCTAGTCCTGGAATTCAAATGGAAAGATGTTTCAATGGACATTGAAGGTAGATTTTATAGGTCACTAAGGGGTAGTTGTTCTATATGAGTAGTTATTGACCGAATAATGAAATAAACCAGTTTATTCCTATTTGGGTGAATTTCTCAATTGATGAGCTAGAAAGACTATATGTCTATTAGATCATATGGTTACACAGGGTCCCTCATACTACAATTTCATATAAGGATACTCATTTCACATCATGATTCTGGTAGATATTACATAATGCTATGGGAACACCGGTGCTTCTAAGAAAAACTATCACCCTCAGACCGATGGACAATCAGAATGGATAATACAGGTTCTAGAGGATATTCTATGAGCATCTGTCCTTACCTCTGTTTTATTATTCCTTTTCTAATTTTAGGTACCTATAAATATTTATGTAGTCTAATTTATTACATTTTAATATTTTTTTACATTATTTTCATTTATTTTTATTTTTAATATATTAATCTAACATTTTTTAATATTAACAACATTAAATTTATTTAATTTCATTTCCATTTTTTTATTTAATATATACCATTTTACAGCTCATTAATTATTTTCTATTTTATTTTTATTTATTTTCTAATGGTTGTTTTTTATGGTAGCCACGCCTATTTTAATTGGATACCCTTCATCACCAAAAAATGGAGAAATAGCTAGGGAAACACCTAACAACAAGGGGGACAATCGGCCTCCCCCCACCCCTCTAACAGTTGTAATTCCTTTAAGACCTTTGCATCTTACAACAGGCACGTAGTAGCTGCAACATCGTTGGATCCACCCTCCTCCACCGTCGCACACCACACCTAGCTAAATGGTCTCCACCTCCCCAGTGCACCTCTTCGGCCTCGCCTGAGCAGAACACCAAGACAAATCTAACATTCTCTGTGTGTGAGGTGTAGTTATGGAGAGTGTTGGAATGTGCACAAAGGTTTTATTTCCATATGAATATCCACATATCATGATGAGATATAGCACAAATCTGATAATTTTTTCAGGTTGACATACGTGGTTTGTGGTTCAGTCCAGTATCGTGTTGATCAGTGGACGATGATCATTATTTTACAGTCACATGTCATGGCTTATGGTGGTCCTCACATAAAACATAAACATTTTTTACTTCATTTATTTATTTGTTATGTCATCTTTTCACAATGGTTATATAACTTTCTCGGTGTCGGAGTGTTGAAAAAATGACAGTGTATGCATGCCTTATTTTATTTCGATATTTGATTTTCTATTAAATTATTATTTTTTAATTGTATGTTTATTTAATTAATTATATCTTCATTTAAATTAATTTACATTTTGATTATATGTACTTACTTTGGTTCCCAATTCTTTGATACCTAATAAGTAATCACGGGTGGTATATTATTGATGGAATTATTTATTCTGAACATAGTCTTGCGTGTGAGAGAATCATAAATTACACGCAACCAAATTTCAAATAAATAAATATATAAAATGAAAATTTAATATTTTTGTGTATTCACCTTCAAAATATTATGAGTGATACATAGTCGGTGATCTCATGTGAGTGAATCAAATGTAGATACATATGTTGAATTTACGAGAAACAGGTTTTTGTATTTCACTAAGTGATTCAATGCAGAAATTACACGTAAATTATCATCAGGTCAGAGAACAAAATGAAAAATAATTTTTGTAAAAATTAAAATATTATCTAACATCATATAATGATACCTTATTGGAGTTTAATTATATTTTTAATTAGTGATAATTTAATAAATAAATATTTAGATGTAGGAATTAAAAAAATACATTGCTTGCACCTAAACAGACGTCACAACTCTACCACTTCTATTTCCGCCAGTTTCATTCAAAGCTCAATTTAGTTCTCTTAGATAGTTTTATTTAAATTTTAATAGTTTTTTTAATTATTTGTTTAATTTTTGAAAGTTTTAGTTGTTATTCACCTTTAAAACCCATCTTCTTAAACATTTTTCTTAGTGGATATTCCTAGTGTCTACTCGTATTCTATTTGTGGTTTGACCCTACTCGGTGCATCGATGGTAGTTAATAGATTTAAAATTTTTAATATATTCACATTTTTTAATGTGAGTTAAAAAATTTTTTGCACAATTTATGGGGACAATAGTATCACTAGGAGTTCTATAAAAATAACAATTTTGGTCAAATTATGAAAAAACAAAAATAATAATTTACTAGTCTTATAATATTTCATTACATGTAATTTCAAGACACTTAAAAGTAAAAAATGGCATATTCATCACCACATATCTATAATCAAATCCTATCCTATGTGAAAATAGTTCATGGTATGAAGTATAATGATTCATTTTACATGAGATCTCCAGGTAATTATTTTTATAATAATGATTTTCCTTCATGTCCATGTAAGGATCCAAATGAGAATATTGCACCATGTTGTGATTTATGTCCTTTTACACCATTGGAACATTTTGAAATTCAAATAATTCCTGCAAATTTAGAACATGATAATTCATGTGAATCAAATGATTAAATAATTGAGAACATGTTTCATTCTATAATTACTGAGACAAATTGGATATTTTAAATTCTAGATAAACGTAATGAAATGATTATTTTTTCAATGAGAGATTTATAAATTAAAATAAATGGTCTAGAAAATAAAAAAGAAGAATATATAAAATCAATTAACTAAACTTTCCCAAATAGTCACCTCATTATCACTAGATGATGTAATTCATAACAATTCTATTGAAGAAATTATATAAGGGGTTCCATTTGAATGTTATTATGTTTCTATTTCTAATAACAGGACTACATTTATTGATCCTCTTTTTTATCATACCATTGAATAATCCTCCTCATCACAATTTAATTCTTCTAGTCTAATCACATTTCATGAATATGATATAATGGTATTCCACTCTTTCAAACATAATCATCCATCAAACAATGTGATTCTATTTCCTTATTCTATGAGTTAACATCTCATCCATCTGAAAACAAAAAAAATATGCATTCAATGTCTATAAAATTATATCTTTTTAGGAAGAATATGAAATCTAAATGGGACCCTTATTTACTATGATATAGTTATAATTTAACTAAGATAAATTTAATTTCCCATGAAAAATGGAGGCATTTCAAATGTTATCAAATCACCTCTTTCTCAAAATCCTTGTGAGTATGAATTTGTTTCGAATATGGAGACATACGAAACATTTCAAGAGTTAGAAAATTAGTTAGAGTTAGTGGTAGAGAACCCTCATAATATTCTAGAAACAATGGAGGAATGGGATTTCTTATAGGATCCTGAGTTCATAGTGAAACATGTTCCAATGGAGAAATATGATGATGGTAGTATAGAAGTAACTTTTAAAAAATATGGAATTCTTAAAACAATGGAGTCACCTGATCCAATTGATCCCACTCCACTTGCTTCATGCATAAAGAATTAATTGAGTTGGAAAACAATGGATTTTAAAGTACTAGTAGTTAGAGGTGAAGAATAATATGGATACAACATCAACCAAAATATTGCATTCAAGGATATAGAGGATATAAGCCAACCACTAAAATATTTAGGTAGGAAAATTTCTTATCTAGTTAAAATTTAAAAAAAGTAATGTTCTTGATCAATATGATAATTTATTTTTCTCAAACATAAAAAATTAAATGATTTTTTCTTTAGGTTTGTTATATTCATTATCTTTTGAGTTATTCTATTTTCATTTCATTCCACACTTATATTTTTAAAACAGATATCATTTGAGATATTTCAAAACTTCCAGGATAATTTCTTTTTCAATGAATGGATTCCACATTCACACTAATAATGAAGAATATTCATGTTATACATTTATATTTTATCCTAGAGGAGTTTAAACAACATCATTCTGAATATGCATTAAACTTAGTGATCACTGGTAGATAACCCATCATTAGATTATTTTTCATTCACTACATTTAGATTCATTTAATTTTGTTATTTTTTATAAATAAAATGGAATGCATTTACCATAATCTTTTTTCTTCTATAACTATAGTTGATATGAGTTCATCATATATTTTTTTATCATCCAAATATTTTTTATTATAGTGTGACTTCTTTGATATGATGTGGATATTTGTTTTCCATGTATTGATTTTATAATTTACATCATTTCTAGAGCTTCATTGAATATAGACTACTTTTCTATGTTTATCTGTACTTACTCAGGGAATTTTTTTTGTCATATTATATGATTCCAAAAACACTATGCCAAACAAATAAAACTATTAAAAATATTTGGAAAATGAAAAAACAAATTAACATTATTTTATTCATTGAACCTATGTAAAAGATGTTGCATTGTTTCATAACATATTTAGGAACATACCAATTGTATCCTGGGGTACTTTTAGAACATAATTCCTCTTTGGAATGATTTAATCCTTGATCTCAATACTAGAATGGTTTTGTATATTATTTCATGCTTCAGAAATGTTTTTCATAAACTTGTATATTTTTGAGACGCTTATTTTCACTCATGTTCATTTTTGTTTTCCAGTATTATATTTCCATGCCCATGAAGATTCTGTCGTATTTTTTAATCATCACCCATTTTTATTTTTCTTAATGGAATCTCAACCATTTTTTGTTTTCTAGAACATTTCATATTTTTCCATCAAAGCAATATTAATTTTTAAAATTTATCTAAAATGATCAAGGAATCTATTTGAAATTAATCCCCAATGAACCACTAAGCCACCCATATATCTTATCTATCATGTGTCCCTTAGAATCCATGAATTGGACTTTCTTAGGATAACTCAATAGTTGATATCCCTCCATACCCATTTCATGACTATATTCATGAGGCTTTTCAATCTAAGTCTGGGGGTATATCTATTCATAGTAAGAGTTGTTTTATGGGAATTGAGCCATTTTATGGACATGGATTGAAATTAAACCTTCAATATTATATGTGTTATATTTCACAGTATCCACATTCATTACATGTATTTTGATATATTAATTAGGATTCATTTTTGTTCCAAAAACAATTACTTTTGTGGTCATTACGCAGGGACCCTCTCTTTTGAGGATACCTATAAAATTGGTGATCCATAAATCCAAAATGTAGAGAGTTTATATATGACCAAATTTTACTGAGATACTACAAAATATGTGCTTCTTTTGTGCCTTTCATTGATATTTTTCCTAACATTAATTTCAGGGGGTCATGGAGTTGATATTCATCGATATTTTCTACCAATCTTATTTGATTGAGTTGTTTCCTTAAAAAATAAAAGAGTTAAAAAAAATGAAATGAAATGAACAAAATATTGTATTATCATATGCATAGGGGAAAGCCATATTTTAATTGTGGGGGAGATATAATTTTAGGGTGAAATTTGGATTGATGCTTATCATGAATTTATTTCAATATTTAAACCTCCTTTTTTCAAAAAAAACAAACACAGTTGTTTTTAAAACCCACCATCCCAAAACCTCAAAGATATCTGAACCTAATGTCATGTCCTTAATATTGGTGGTTTATTTTGATTTCTGTTAGTGTAAATGTTTAATTCATGGAAATCATGTGGTAAGCATGCATTTTTTTAGAATTGAGAAAATATTTGATCAATTTTTTTGAATGATGAGTGATAATGAGGTAGGTCATATGACGCATGAGTGAATATTTTTTTGGAAAGAATGTAAGGGGATGAATTTTTTTTTTGAAAATTGATATTTTAAATGAAGCAAGATATTTTGAGGGTAAAAGATATTGAAAATTTTTTAACATGTCATTTTGATGTTTGGATTTGTCTATGGTTCCAATTGTGTATTATTTTTAATTTTTTTCCTAGGATTGAAAATTTTTAAGTGTCATGATTTTGATTTACTTTGAATTCATTTCATTTTATATAATTTTTTAAATTTATATTAAATTATTTTTTCAAAACACTTTTATAGTTTTTTTGTTGTTTTTATAGTTTTTTAATATTTTGGTCATTTTGATTATTCTTTAGATAATTTATATATTAATAATAGTAATTTAAAATTTTAATTTGATTTATTAATTTTATATATTATATTTATCAATATATTTTAATTATTATTTTCCCTAATATTATTTTTATAATTATTTTATTAGTCTTTTTTGTAATTTTTTTAATTTCATATTTTTCATATTTTTTGTTTTTTTTTTGTTTTTTTATATTTTTATTATAAAAAACTATTATTAATTTTATTAGTTTATTATTTCAATTAAATTTGATTTATATTTAATATTAGTATTATTATTATGTGTATAGATTAATTTTTATCCAACTAATAATTTTATTTTATTAGTTTTTTTTAATTTAATGCTCCTATATATATTGATGTATTTTAATTTATTATAGTTCAATAACTTTTTTTACATTAGTTTATTTTGTTTTTATTAATAATATGTTAATATAAAATTTATTAATATAATAATTATTAACTTTATTTAATTGGTTTTCTATTTTTTTCATTTAAATTCAGACTTTTTTAGCTTTCATTAATTATTGTTTGTTTTATTTTTATATTTACTCAAAATGAGGTTTTTAATTGTAGTCATTCCTATTTAAATGGGATACCCTACTTCTCCAAAAAAGGTAAAATATTGTTGGAAAACCCTAACAAAAATGGGGTCGCTCAACCTCTCCCCCTCTCTCCACACCACACCCCTCACCCTCCCCCCACCTCCTCCCCTTTCAATGCTTAAAAATATTTCATATCATAATTTTTTCTAGAGCGTTTTATATTTAAACCGATTATATATAATATATTATTTATCAAGAATGACATCTTGCACAACTTAAGAGTTATAAAATTTTCCCCAATTATGTAGTAACTAGATCCTTCTTCATAGACATAGAAAAATTCTTCCTTTATTTAAAATACAAACATCTTTCAAAATAAAAATAATAAAATAATTAATTAATAGATTTTTATTTTATCAATTAACTACCAAAATAAAAAAATCATTAAAAACAACATTTTATTCCATTTTCACATTAAATTTAAAAATATTATTAATTCCTAAAAATTTGATAATTCCTTGTAAAATGATAAAATGGTGCCAATTGAATTAATAAATTATGAAATGGAAAATAATGAAAGTTCAAGTTCTATTAAATATCATATGGTGTTTCTTATCACATTCCCCCAAATAATGATATGCATTAACCCTTTACAAACATCTATACATTATTTCAAATTATCATAGATTATATGACTCTCAATTTTAAATTAAATCAAAACAAACATAGTGACTTCAATTATTTATATATTGTGTCATATTTATGTGATGATTGGAAAACATTCTTGGTGTCAGAGTGTATACAAAGGTAATGGTATTTGCATGCCTTATTTTACTTCTATATTTGATTGCCATTAAAATTATTATTTTTTAATTGGATGTTTGTTTAATTAATTATATATGTATTATAATTAATTGTCATTTTGATTCTACGCACCTTCTTTGGTGTCTTGAGTGTGATAGAGTCATAAATTTCAAACGAGAATATTCCTAAAAAATAAAAATATTATTCTTAAAATTAAGATTTTTCATGTATTCTCTTTTAAAATTTCATTAGTGGTACTTAATCAGTGATCTCATTCAAACAAACTGAGAACAGATAGATACTTTGACATTATGAGAAACGGGTAGTTGTATTCCACTAAGTGATTCAATGTTACAATGGCATAAAAATTATTTGTCAGTCTAGATAAACGAATTATAGATTTTTTATATAAAAATTAGAATATTGTCCAACATTAGAGAATGAGACATGGTAAAATTTTTATTAAGTTAGAAATTAGTTATAATTTAATAAATTAATATTCAGATATAGGAATTAAATAATTGGCATTGTATGCTCTTGAACGAACGTCACAACTATGACTCTTCTATCTCCCCCAGTTTTTTCCATAGGTCAATTTAGTTCACATAGATAGTTTTAGTTAAATTTTAATAGTAATTTTTTAAAATAATTTTTTATGTTTATGATATTTTAGTTATTAATCCCTTTTAAAACTCTTTAGTGTGAACATTATTCTAACTGGATATTCATGGTGTCTACTTAAATTTTGTCTATGGTTTGACCCTACTCGCCACTTCTATAGTAGTTATTGGGTCTAAAATTTTTAAAAAAATTATGCATTACAACGAAAATTCCACATATACAGAATAAAAATAAATTATTTTCATAATATTACATTATACTACAATGAACAAAAATTAAGAAAAAATCCCTTACCTCACACTTCATTTATTTTAAACATGCTTTAACCTCATGCATAACATTTTTAAGAAATTTATTAGTTTATAAAAAACCGTATTCTTGTTTGTAATATCCTATATGATCCTCTTATAACATCTTACCACCTATTTGTTTATAATCATTTTCTATTATTATTGTTTCGGGTGTTAATTTTCATGTCTTCTCAGTGTGTTTTATCATAAATTTTCTAGTTATTATATATATGACATAGTTTTATAATATCAAGAATTATATTAAAGATAAAAATATTATTTTATCAATAGATACATATTTTTAACTATTCTTTTAAATTTTACATATAAAATGAATCGCATCGCTTCCTAGAGACAATAAGTCGTACGTACGCACGAGTGATGATATCATTTCTTAATGGGTGTAAGGGTAAATAAGTGGGTGATATATTAACATTAAATAACTAATATCATTTCATATATATCACATATATTCATTGAATGTATTCTAATTAAATTCCATATAAAGAGTAAGTGAAAAATGTGTCACATCGCTTCGTCAGGTAGTTGTCCTCTATACACATGAGTAGCATTATCATATTCTATAATGGGAAGTTCCTCTCACCCCATGTGCCTCCAAATTTGATAATTAAAGGATATTAGGGATTTTATAGTCAATACACAACTCTACTATACATAAAAACACATGTTTTAATTATGATGTTCCTTAACTTCTATGTTTCCTTACTTTTACCATTTTAGTTTTCACTATGGTAAATAGTCTACTACCATGGTAATTTATCATTTTAAACTAAAAATAAAAATAGAATTATTAGATAATTTGGACCTGATTTTTCTAAAAATGAAATATAATTTATGAAACACAAATCCTATGTGTGGGGTGTATTTATTTTAATATAAGTTCACGTAAAGTGAAAACCCATCATTTAAACCTTAACTATAGTAACAATGTTTTTACTCATTAGGTTCAGTATAGTCACTATAAATTAACAACTAGTCCATGAATGGGGCATAATTGATATTTTTAAACATTTAAAAATCACATTGAATAATATAGGATTTCTAGGAATTTTAAATCTTTTAATAAAATATTATTTATCATAAAATAACATTAATGTTAATTTTGAAACTATTCATTTTATTTGACTTTACCAATATCAAGAAAATTTGGGAATTTTTTAAAACTATATAATATGTTATATCTATCAAAAAAATCATGTAATACAATAATTAAATCAATTTATAATACCTTTAATATTTTTAGAATCATTTATCTTTTTTTTGATTAATTAAATAATTATTGCATTAGTCTTGCTTAAAAATTTGGTGTAATTATATAATTATTAAAAATTGGAATTAACTAATTCACATAAAAATAATTTCATTAATCTAAAAATAATTATTAAAATTCATTTAAAAGTTTTTTCCCCTTTCAGAACACATAATTGAAATTACAAACCAAAGGGTGACATTTTTTCTTTTTTAAATTAACTTATTATATAGGTCACTTTCATGGACAAGTCACATAAAAATTTATTCAAATATATCCTACGGTAATTAGTGTCTATATATGTCTATAAAATAGGTTTTATAGAAGTATTTTTTCCATTTTAACCCTAATCCTTCTAATTTACCCCTAGTAAACCAATTTTAACCTTAACTACAAAAATTAATTTTTACTATTCATTAAGAAAACAATTAAGTTGATATTATTATATAAAATTTATTTTTTTTATTAAAAAAATAGAATCAATTTTCCAAATTCCATTCACTTAAAGGGAAATATTTAGTTTGATATTTATGTCATTGACATGACAAAAAAGAAGCATCTCTATATCTGAAATTCTCATACGTATAGAATGATTTAACATAAAAAATCTTGGTTAATTTCAGTCCAATTAAATAAATTGTATTTATTATAATATAATTAAATTAATTTTAATTTTAAAATAATTTAATATCAAAATGGAAATTTTAAATTTTTTAAATAGAACAGTATTTTTTAATTAAAACCAGAATTTTTCACTATTCATTGAAAAAAATAATTTTTCAAAAAAATTATCCAAAATTAAATATAAATAATTTTTGACCTTAATATTCCAAAAATTATGTTATTTTTCGTAAAAATTCAAAATGTGGTAAAGATTAATTTTAATGCATGTGTGAAATGCGTAATGAGACCGTCTTTTAGAAAAAAAATCCATGAATCATTTATTTTAATTTAAAATGATTCTTATTTTATTTATAATATATAGATAATCACTAAATATATTTTATACATTTGTAAACTACATATTTTTTATAATTTATTTTTTTATATTTATATCCACTAATTTAATGGCTAGGTTATAACAGAAATAATAAATAATAATATTCTAATAGTATATTATGGTTTGTTAAAACCCAATGTTGCATGTAACACAAACTATCAAAGAGGTTAAATTTAATGAAATATATTTCATGTGTAATTTAATCTTGGTTTTATCTTTTTTATATGATATTAAACATAATATTCTTATTTTAAAATCATGGGGTGTTACATGTTATACTCATATTCACAACCTCAGGAATACGAAACATAATAACGGGTGAAGTCAAATTCTCAGTAAGGGAAAATTCTCAATGATTCATAATGGGTTTATCTCATAAGCATGTGTGAAAACATGAACATGGTAAAAATTAATTATTAAAAGGAATATATAATATTAACAGTTTTCTATAATGCATGACAAAAGAACATATATTCTTAGAATGGTCAAAATTATACCATAACATTAGAGTATGGAAACAAGAGACAATAATTATTAGCCCTTAAGAAAAACATAAGAATATGTAATACCACAAAAATATGGAATGATAATAATCATATTAAAAAATAAAATTATAATAATAACTGGTGATTCCAATACATTATATTATGAATAAAACAAAATAACCATGCATTAGGTTGTGAACAATGACAAATTCCCACTACGTGAGTTGTGAATAATGAAATATGTCCACACATCAGGTTATGAATGAATATAACTTCTCATGAATCACATAATAACCCCATGATATAGAAAACTTTAACTAATGAATTATATGGTAATGTAGTCCCCCCCCCCATCAAATAATAATTATATATACATATGTGTGCTTCATAAAATCAATCATTCATTATATCATAAATAACTCATGGAAAGAAAATGAATTTCAAACAATTTCCAAATTGTATCACATTAAATGAATTTTGGAATTAGATCTGTTGATACCCTAAATTTAATCACCCTAAAGAAATATTTCATAATGTTTTTTAAAGGGCGATTCAAAAAAATAACTACATAATAGACATATCCTTTGGAGAAAAAGATGAAAATTGAAGAAGAAAAAAAGAAAAAGTGTTCTCTTTTGAAGCATTATTTAATATTTTCCTAAAAAAATAAGTCAATATTCTCTATAAAAAGTTACTTTTGTGAAGATTAAATAATGACATTTTATCAACATTTTTCAGAAATAAATCCCAATAATGGAACCTTTAAAAGAAAAATTATTTATGTAAAAATGTGGAAGGGAAAATAAAAGATGTAAACATGAAAGAAAATCCTTTTAGTATTTAATAATTCCTTTATTGAATCCCACATCATAAAAATAAATAGCCAAAATTCATTCTTAGAAGATTAAATGAAAAATATGAAGGTTATGTGAGATAATAGACAATTGGGTTTCAAAATAAGAATGAAAAATATTTTTGGAAAGAAAGAATTAGAACTTGGAATAGAAAGAGCTTATTATAGAGAATGAAAATTATTCATAACAGAACCATTTTTTATTAATAAACATATATCTCAAAGAAGAAGATTTGAATAAAAACATATAAATTCCCCATAGAAAAATATAAAGTACCATATTAAGTAATGTGATCACTTGTAGGTTTCATTACTTCTTATAGACACAAATCAATATTGAATTTATTAACATAGAACCAAAAATCAATATAAATAGAACAGTGTAGTATAGGAATTTCAAGTCTTGAGGTCAAAACCAAGGGGATTAGGATTTAAAAATTAAATAAATATAACTCTATCATGAAATATTATATAAAATGAGCTAAACTATAGTTAATTTAATGATTAATGTACAAACTCAGTGAAAAAAAAGTAAGGGAATAGAATTGATATCCAAGGATGGTTTATCAAAATGAAGAATAAACCAATCTCACTTTTGAAATATATAATACTATTATTTGTGGGACATATTGGGGTATCTAGGCCTACCTCTAAAAATAGTCTAAAACAACCTTTTCCAACTTATTCCTCTATATAGGAAATCTATAAGAATCATATGTTCATTAAATGTAAATCTAAAAATAAAAGGTGAAGTTAAAGTCATTTATCTCTCCCCTACTCCCCTCAACTACATTGTATATCCTAAAATAGAAACCAGAACTATCATTAGGAACATGGTAATATAATAAAGAATAAAGATTAATGTAATAATAATTCAATAAGACCTTATAAAATAAAAAGATACTTGAAACAGGTCGCATACACCCCCTTCAACAGATTCTACACCCTCATACAACAAAAACCCCTTATAATTGAGTGATATTGAATCAATAATAAGCTCTGACAAAAAAGTATGGAATTCAAAAATATTTTGAGTAAATATAGAAGTATTAATTTTATTTATTATTACAATTGAATAATAATTCCACCATTACAAAACTAAAATAAAAAAATAAAATAATTTCCTAAGAAATCAAGGCTCTTGGGATAATTGGAGTTGATCTTCCTCATCCACTGTGGCTTCAAAAATATGATCTCAACCCCCTCCTTTATGATCTTTGAGGAAAATATCCCTAGGATAATGTATAAATTGTGAATAGAAAACTCTTAGAGTATTTATAAATTCAAGATCCACTCAAGATATCACAATTCATCTTTCCTATATTTTCTCATATCTTATTTTCTTTGATATATCGTCTTTGATTCATCCATACATCCCCTTAGATATGATGATCCTCATATTATTTCCTTATTAATATCATTTATTTCAAGTGAATAATGAAACTTCCATACCTATAAATCCTCATGTCTATATATTTTTATCCATACTTGAATCTCTTTCTTTATATCTCATTTATCTTCTCCATTATGGCCAAACTCAACTCCTATAATATGAAATGAATACATTATGCATGCACCCTGCTTAAAACTCCCATAAAATAAATCTTATCACATTTATTGAGAAAAAAACTCAACTTCAGAGTATTAATATATATAATATCTTTTATTTTGAAATACTCACTATGGAATAATATATCATCATCATCCTTCACTATATTGTGGTCTGAGTACTATAATTTAGGTACTCCCTCCATGAAATACCAAATGTATTTGAAAAGATGTTCATTTCCATTGTATTTTATATCTTTGTGCCTCAAATTTCTCCCATATAGATTAACATTTTCTCATTCTCTACTATGATAAATCCAAATCCCTTACACAGTAAGCTTTAGTACAATGAAAATTCACTCAATATAATCATATATGGTGTAATAATATATTCTAATTAATATCATTTACATGTAATCATCAAGCCATAGGTCACCATAATTCAATTACATGGTTTTTCTAATTCCTTCAACATTATTGTCTATATCAAAGATGAAACACAACTATGTAGTATGTAGTTTTTCTCCCTGATGATCCATGATGCAATATCATCACTGAGGCATGTGTGTCTCCTTTTAGAATGTAATACAAATCTTTCCCATTGTCGACCACGGTTGTTCTACAACATAGTGGTTACGACAATCATGAAAATAGTGTATCCAAGAAAGATGAAGACACATTATATTGTTCGACATTGTAAATTTAAGTGCATGGAAATATGGGAGAAAATGGCATCCCACATAAAACAAACTACCTCAAAAATGGATTTAGATAGTTCCAGCCTTTTATAGTGCTAAAAACACCGATATAGGGGTAAATTTACCAGAGCAAACAAATCACTAATAAAATTTTCTTTTAAAAGTGATCAAGAAGAATTCTTAAAAGTACCCCTTTATCTGCACTGTTTTAGCATTGATAATGTTACTCCTTTTAGCAGTGGTTTTGTAGAACTATTAATGGGACCCCCTTTATCAGTGTTTTTTTAGTAGCACTGATAAAGTGGGGTCTTTAACAGTGATTTTTTTACAAGTGATGATAAAGGGTAAATTTCATGAAAAATTTATAAATCATTAAAAATAATATATTAACATAAAAATATATTTATATTAATATTTATATATATATAGTATTTTGTCAAATATGATTTATATAAGGCTAAATATGTATATACACTTAATATATAAGATATTTAGTGAAAACTGAAGTATAAAATTATTTAAAAAATATTATTAATCAATAATTTTTTAATTAACATCGAGTAATTGTTATTTAATAACAATTTGAAGATAAAAACATCAAAAAATTAATAACCTCTCTAAAATAAGTTTAAAACATGACTCAAACTTAAAGTGGTCATAAATTTTGATCTGAGTGTTCGTTTGAGCTCTACCACATATCAAATCAAAGACTTCAACGAGTTCTATGTACTACTGTTTAGCGGGGATCCTCCAATGGCCTGAAGGCCTTCAATTTTTATTGGTTTTTGATAATCCACCTTTCAAGGGGTGAGGTGGAACCCTTACAAGGCCTGTAGGAGTAAGTATTACATGTCCCGTAGGCCTTAGAGAAATTCATTTCCTGTAGGCTTCATACATTACATACATCCCAGACTAACTACTTGTAACTGCTCCTCCCCAGCATCTTAATCGTGAAATCAGCTCTCCACCTTCGCATGGCTGTTCGAATAGGCATTCTCGTGCATGCACAGGCTTGTCCCGATGGTAGGTTCCATACCCTATCATTCTTACAATCCATTTAGCTTCTGATGTGGTGAAAGCTCCTTGCTCATCCTCCTTGTAGAGGTTGTTCCTTGTGGTTAAAGTTCCTTATTTAGCGGGGATCCTCAGTCACATATTTCGATGCCAAAAAGTCATAGAAGGCCTCAAAAATTGATTTTTTGTTGGGGTATCCCAATTATTTAACATTCGATGGATTTTCAACTTCATTTAAGGGGGTACGTTTTCCCGTTTGCAGTGGGGACTAAATTTATTATTATAAATTACATTCATATTGATATTATTGTTTTGAATATTTATCATTTTTCAAATTGTAATACTATTTATAATAGAATATATAAAAAATTATACATATTTGGTATATATTCATATATAAAAACATACTTTTATAAATATATATTTAAACATATATATTTAAAATATATTTCAAAATATATAATCCTTATCTTAATAAAATATAATATTCGTTTAATTTATAATAAAAATGTATGAATATTTAAATACCTAAAAAATCAATGTATATATAATGCTTTTATATATATAAATATATTTTTGTCTGTGTATTGAAAATATATATATTTTTATCTATATATACAAATATATGTACATATATTAATATATAATATATGTAAATAAATATAAATATGTATAATTACATTTACATATTCACATATATATATATATATAAGTATGTATTTATACACACACAAAAAACATATTTTATATATGTATTTAAATATATATATATATAAGGGTAAAAAATGTAAAAAAAATATATAAAAAAATATAGATATATCTTAAAATAAAGAAAAAACTAATATAGGGTGGTGGAAATGGTGTGGGAGTATGAGGGGAAGGTCTCAGGTTAAAAACCCAACTAAGGCAGGGGTAACGGGTGGGTGAAGTAGGTGCCTTTCCCTATAAAATATGGGGGAGGGGATTGTTATATTTGATAAAGGGTTGATAGGATAGATGAGAATTATTAAAATGTGGATCGAGCGATGATAAAAGGGTAGTGTGGTCCACACTTCAATTTTAATAAAAAAATTAAAAATTATTTTTTTATAATTTTATAAGGTGTTTTTTAGTAGTGATAAAAGGGGTATTTTATCAGTGATAAAAACAATAATAAAAGGGGCCTTTATTAGTGCCTATTTCAGAACTGATACAAGGGACCCATTTTAATAGTGTTGAGGACAACAATGGTTTTTAGCAATCTTATTTCCATTTTATATAATGTTAATGAGATAATCGATAGTATTGATATAAGAATTGATGATCACTTCTTAATATTAGATTCTACAGCACCAAAAAACATTAAAGACAAACTGAAGCTGAGGGGATTCTATAACCACATGTGTCTTACCACGTATATCAGGCCATACATCAGCATGAACTCTTCCATTTCTATGCTCATGTGTTATGGTTCCTACTTGGATGAGTGTCCCTTTTCTAACCAGTTGATTGACCCCTTTTCCTTTAAAAATAACATTTTTTAAAATTTAAAATATATGTCATGACCCGTTTCCCAGGGCTCGTATCGTGACTACCCCAAGCCCACCTTCCATAGGCAAGGGGCTGGAAACTAGCACCAAAGGCGTAAATCCCTAAAACTGGGAAGGCATTTCCTTTATAACTATAAACAAACACAACCAGAGTACAAGAAGAAGAAAACACTACGTAAAAATATATAACAAGTATACTGAAAGTAAAGGGGCCTGAAATACAAGCCCAACAGTAAAGTACAAGGAACGGAAAAATGGTTACAACTAAAAAGATAAACACTTGGAAGGTGTCTAGCAGCTCCTGGATCATCCACCATAGATCCTACCAGAAGGGTAGGTACAGATAGCCTCCTCAGTGCTCCACGTCCATCCATATCCTCTGGGTAACGACTCATCGTGAGGTCCACCTCTGGGTACCGTCCATTCCTCGTACACTCCGCATCGGTCAGCGTTGTACGTCATCTTCATCCAACACAATGAGGTGCAGTCATAGCTCGTGCAGGGGTGAGTATAATGATACTCAGTAGGGACCCCGAGACCCTCAAGGTATCACAAAATATAATAAGGATAAACCAAAATGTATGATTTCAAAAGATAATCATTACTTAGGTATATGACCATACATATACCTAAGTTATCAAGTAACCCATCTCAATCATGAGGAAAACACAAAGGTTATTGACTCAGCTCAAACTAGGATTTTCATTTTCGAAACCATGGCTGCTAGAGAACTCCTCCTCTATAGATTACAGTGGGACTCTCACGACACTGAGGCGCTTCTCACTAATCTTGGACTGCTAATGTACTCCTCCTATCGAGTACCGTGGGCCTACTGCCAACTACCAGGCGCTTCGTCCACTGTGGGTCTACCACCAAATACCGAGCGCTCCCCCTAATAGCCTACATAGTTACTCCTCCTATCGAGTACCACGAGTCTTCCACCAAATATCGGGCGCTCCACCTCCATGGGTCTACCGCCAAATACTGGGAGCTCCCCACTAGGATAGTCTAATCACTCCAAGTTGAATCGGTCAAGCAATCGTCAGGTCTGTCAGCTACTAGGTCTCTGCACTCTGTCTACTTGTCTCTAGGGGGATCTGCTCCATGAGCTTCTGGTTGATAATCTAAGTTTCACGAAGTCTCACGTGGAAGTATCTCAAAGGACCTCCATGTCATAGGGGCCTCAACGCAACAGACAGAGTGTCAATAGGATGCCCGGTCTGTGAGTTATTGGCATTTCCATTCTAGGGGCCCAGTTGGATTTTAGGTTCAAACCAACCTGACCAAACCCCAACTATGTCCAAACCTCAAGTGGGGTATGCCAAAGGAACCGTCTCTCTATAATATTTACTTATCTATAGACGGTTCGTCAATCGGACACTCGTAGCCCGTGTTATGGGCGATTTGTGTAAATGGGTATGACGGGTTCGAGTCCGGTCCGACCCAGTTGGACCGACCCGACCCAGTCCTTGAATCTGACCCAGCCCGAAGGGGCGCCCCAGCCCGAAGGGGTAGGCTCAGCCTGAAGGTACGGTCTAGATAGTGGGGGCGGCCCGACCAGAAGGCGGCCCAACCCGAAGGGTGGCTAGACCCAGCGCCCCGCGTGGCCTGGTGGTGGCTCGCGTGGCCGTGCTGGACGGCCCGCATGGCCTGGTTAGCCAGCCCGCGTGGCCTGGATGGATGGTCCGCATGTCCTAGTTGGCCGGCCCGTGTGGCCTGGCTGGCCACGCGTGGGAGGGGGGATTCTGCGCCCCCCTTTGTCTGAAATGGCCGGCGCGATGCGCCGACCCCTGGTAACCGCGGGACCCGAAGGGTCCCGCCTGTAGAGCGCATCGGCTTCCGGCTCAGCAAGCCGCCCTCTCCTATCCATCATAGCCTATGGACGCGGTCCTTTACCACTAGTGTGGCGCGACGGTGCCGCGCCCCTCCGTCGTGGCCCGCCCTGGTCGCGGCTCCCTGCTGCTCCGCGGGGCGCAACAGCGTCGCGCCATCTTCGGACAGCCACGACCCTCCTGGTCGCGGCCCTTGCTCCTAGTGTGGTGTGACGGAACCACGTGCCTTCGTCACTGCTGCGGCCCTCCTGGCCGCGGCTTGGTTCACTACGCGGCACAGTGGTGTCGCACCCTTGTGGCGACCTGACATCCTTGTGCCACCGACTTTCTTCACGGTCGGCTTGTCGTCGGTCGCCACGCGTACTGCCTCCATCGTCATCAAACAAGAACCAACAAAAGGGGAGGGTTGGGTCGTGTTCATGCAGTCTGAACCTTCCTTGTTATGGTGATATCATTCAGTTCTCAAAGAAAACATCATACGAAGGGGTACAGTGTGTAATATTCAATTGTAAAAAATTACCTCGACCTCACTTGTCGATGATCGTTGATGATGTAGAAGAATAAGGTGGCATCGATTCATTGATGTCAGGAAGCATCCAGGGTAGGAGACTGAGGAAGAATCATCATTGGCGTTATTTGCGGTCGGCTCCTTCTCCTTAGGTTCGGTCAAATATCAAGAAAGGTTTTCGTCATTCTTCATTGGCGATAAATAGGCGCTCTTCGCGTTCTTCGATGGTGCGCTCTTCTCCCCCTCAAATATCCTTTCCAAGCCCTCCCAAAATATTATGCCAACCCAAAAGGAATAATAAAGCATCACACCTTTTTAAATTTTTGGCATAATGGATTCGAAAGGATTTGAATTAAATGAAATCATTCGCTTAATTAATGGGTGGAGAGTTAGCCAAATTAAATGGCGGGGAAGTTCAAGGGTTTCACATTTAAGTGGGGGTTCCAAAGGTTTCATCACTCAGGTGGTCCCCACAAAAGTATATCATCCCAAGGGAGGTTACGTGCAGGTGGGCCCCACCTCCATAACCTATCATGGGAGGTTATGGTGTGGTGGCCCCACCACTGACCTTCTCTTGGAGCTTTAACCACCACAAATAAAAATAAAGTTAACACTTTATTATTATTCAACTTAATTAAAAACCCCAAAATATAACTTCCACTCTCATTAAAAGGCTACTACGATGATGGTATCACTAAGAAATCACTGAGTCTGCGAGTTCAACGGTGCCCTCGGATTTCAATTCCGAGCACCGGTTCAAAAGTTATAAAATGCTGCTCGAACGTTTTCTTAGCGTACCTGAAAAAAACTGTTCGAAAAATTAATATCAGCCACCCTCGACCCACTGTGGTTGAGGTTAGGCTCTACCTTACATGAATCATTCCCCAGTAAACCCAACGGTACTCTCAGATTTTCAATCCAAGTTACCGTTTAGAAGTTATGAATTTTCAATAAAATAATTGTCGCTTAATTATTTTATTTGCGGCCAAAAACTAACTTTCTCTGGTGGCCCTCACCGACTCAATTTAGTATCTTCTTAAAAGAAGCCTACCCTCACGAGTTCAGCGGTGGTCTCTTATTTTTAATCTAAGTTACCGTTTGTGATTTATAATCATTTGAAAAATAAAATGACTTTATTTAATTATTTTATTTACGGTTATGCCATTTTCGGGTTTTCTCACCCGAGACCCGCGTCGACTAAACTTAAGTTACGCCAAGTGTAAACCTACTATCCTAAGAGCAACGGTGGCCTCAGATTTCTGATCTGAGTAACCGTTTAAGAGTTATTTCACTTTTTTAGGAAAACTGCATACACGCGTTCATTTAAGCCTAACAAAACTTCGACGGATCATTCTGGGCACTCCAAGTCTCGGAATCGTGCGCTGTCAGAAAATGCGGACTCATAAAATCCCCATTAATTTATGAAAAAAATTTCCATGTAAATTCAGGGTCTTACAATATCTTTAAATTTTTTAAATAAAAATATCATTTATATTTATTATTCAAAAAACACACATAAATTTCAATTAAAAAAAATATATGAAACAATAGTGAATAAATTGAAAATAATAATAATTTAAATTAATAAAATTAAATTCGAAAATGTATGTATAAATTATGGATATCAAATCCCACACACTTATACCATGATTTCCCTCATTTATATATCTCAACATATACAAAAAGAGGCAACCATGTTACCACTATTCTATTATTACAGTAACAAAATTAAACAATTTCAATGTGGAAGATAAAATTTCAGTCATCACAAATAAGTATCTATTATATTTCTAATTTTTTCAAATAATGTGATCATATATATATTTTAATTTTCCCAAATTAATAAAATAATTAAGCTTCTCCTAAACTCCATTAATGTTTCTCATTTTATTATTACCTATCATGTAAATCATTATCTACCTAAATTTTATTTTTTATTCACTTGTCACTAAAGGTGATAATATAATTGAGTTACGCTCAGACCTTTAATACATGCTAATAATCATTGGTTTGAATTGGATCCCAAATCTCCACCCAATAAAGAAAAATATAATAATAAATCATAATGTATTAATAATTAGGATAATATGAATCTAAGGATTAAGGGTAGGTATGTAAATGATGAAAAAACATAATAATGCTCAAAAAAGAAGTTTTACTCTAAATCATAATTCATTTTAATCAAAAGTTTGCACAATCAAGGACTCATTTTCAAATTGATACCAAGCCACTTCCCCAAAACTCAGTGTAAGATCATAAATAATAGAAGAACGATACCCACTTATGTATTTTTTTCTTTGAAATTTAAATTTAGTACAAGCCTCATATCCACCATCAAACCCCAAATGATTAAGAACATTAGTCATGAAATGATTATTTTTGACCCTCTAAAGGCACAACCCATTTTTACCTTAATGTTTTCATTTTTTTGTTTTTATTCCTATATTTTATCAAGAATAATATAATAGGATGAAATGATAAATAAACATAAATCTTATCAATACCCAAATAATCACCTTGCATGTCTTCTTATAATTAACACACCCCTTCTATCAATAACAACCTATCACCTCACTTATTCCATTGAATATCATAGACAATACAAAGTGTTGGGTAGGAAATGATATGATATTAATTTAATGTGGACCACTCCTAAAAATTTCATTCATGTATTCTATAGTATTAATAAAATAATAAATGTAATAAATAATCTCAAGGATAATGGATTTTAAAAAAAAAATACTCCATGAGTTTAAATGTAACTTTATAGAATCATAACTTTAACAAGTTACCAAGAATATTTTAAGCTATTTTATATGAAACAAGTGTCTCCCAATAAATAGGGTCTAAGAAAAAATAGGAACAAATGTATTAAAATCATCTTGTGAATGGTTACATGTGATAAAATTCCATCACCCATGAAATGTATAATAATAAAAAAACGAATCAGCATGAAATTCAGAAATTTAGAGCATGAAAAATAGAAGGAAACATTCATCTGTAGAGATAAATGAGACACCAGAAATCACGATTCAATAAATTTAAACCCCTATGATTATCTATAATCACCCCCCTATATTAGTCATTAAATCCTATAAAAAATTAAATTTGAAACATTGAATTATGTGATTCTAAGAAAATTCTTGTATCATAGATTCAAGAGTAAAAAAATATGTGTGTGGGGAATGTTCTTTTAGTAAAAAATAAAAATGAAATTTTTTCTAATATGGGATGTTAAAAAATAATGAATTTAAAAACAAGACCCCCATTTCCTCTAGAAACTCTTATTTTCCTTTTCTATTTTATTCTTTTCTTATCTTTATAAATTGTTCTATCATGTAACAAAAAATAAAAGTAACACATAAAATTACAATGTCCATTACTCTTTAAGCTCTAAAATAATGGGGGTTTCCACTACATCCTAAAAGAAAATACAAAAACAAATTACTAAGATAATTCCTAAAAAACTACTTCCTAGGAAAAAAACCCAGTGTTTCCTCCCAAAAATCGCATTTATTAGGGTTGTTAAGCTCGACCGTACTTCGTTTGATCACATAAGTATGGTGTAAATATAACTATATCACATTTAAAAAATTCTATTTTTTAATTACATTAAGTATTCATATACTATTTTCCCTTTGTGAAAATATAACAAATTTTCCATAGTTTGTAAAACTTCTCCACTTCATCTTATTATAGTGAAGATTATTCTTATATTCCTTCCTTAATTGAACTTATTTGGTTATGGAATATTTTATAAAACTGGATTCAACTTTTTAATTAAGAGTTGCATTGGATTCATCTTTGGACACAGTATCACTCTCATACATCTCCTTAAGTAATATCGCAAGCTTTTATTCCTCCATAGAAATCTCCATTGAATACTTATCTTACTCAAATGAATATCACAGTCCATGGAGTAGTGAAAAATCTTTTTTCAACTAAAGTTATGGGAATATTTTCTTTAGAAACCAAAACTTTGGTAACCTAGAGTCAATGTATTCTTTATTACATTAGTAAAATATACAAGGGATCTCACAATTTTGAATTGATTGTTTTTTCAATCTTAAATAACCATATACATATAAGATTCATGTATTTTATTAGAAATATAAGATATATAGAAAAATTAACAATCTTGTATTCTTGATATTATTCATAATATCCATCTTTATATCATGGGAAAAGGAAAAATTAAAGGTGAGATCAGATTCTTAGTAAGAGTTATGCGTAAGAGATGCTATTAGGAGTAAATAAGACATAATCAATATGGAAAGTTAAATAACATAAAACACATTATATTTAATTAATATCTTTTTCATGAAATGCATCCATGGATAATATCGATTAAGTAATCTCATAGACAATAATAACATAATTATCAAATAAACAAATTCATAATATTTGACATCATGATCTCAAACATCCTCATATCTTGACCATTAAAGTATTGTTCTAGGATAGATTAATCGATGGGTAGGTATATCTAAAAAACCAATTTAATAATTTTGGCCAACTAATTTTCCTCAAGACACATGTCGATGCATCCAGAGGCTGTATAATAGTAGGACCCACATGTCACTCAATTTCTGATATATTTTTTAAATATTTAATAGTAAATTTAATTCATAAAAAATATTCCTTATTAATAAATATCAATATTGAATAAATAATACAAAATATTATCATTTCCCCAGTCAATATAATGACTTTCACTATAAAGAAAAATATGTAAAACTGGTACACAGTTTTGGAAATAATAATATCCATGATACAAAGAATATATATTTAATAAAACATTAATTTTTTATGAAATATCGTCACAATAAAGATAATGTTTCAATGGAATGTTAATGTACCCAAAATTAATATAATATGACTACATATTCATTAGAATATAAGTTTTGTAATGAAATTATTTCCTTTAGAGAAATAAATAAAATGGATTTAAATTTTTATAATAATATTTCATTAATGATTTTTTTTCTAAATCCATTTAAAACATATATAATAACTAAATATCATAAAATTATTATGGTGTTGGTAAAATCTATTAAAACCATATATGTTAAAAATAACCATTCTTACTAACTTTTTATTATAAAATCCAAAGATAACCCTTTTGTAAAATATTAGAAATATTGTTTTCAAACTTTTTTAAAAGTAATGGATAGTATGAAATTTCATTAATAAATTATTTTATTATATAAAAAAAGTATTTTTTAGAAAAATTAAAAATAATTAAATTGAATAAAAAATTACGCGATCAAAATAGAATTAAGATCATATTTAATTTTAGAAATTAAGTTACTTGATTCAAGTTAAAAAAGAGTATAATTTTTAAATAAAATTGGATAACACCTTAAATATTTTTTGTATAATAAAATATATGGAGTTTATAAATTTTATATTATAATATCCCTTTAATTAAAATAAGATCAATCATAAAAAATGTAATTCTAGAATTAACATTACCACATTAGTAGCATTAAAAATATAAAACCTTGAGATAATAAAATTTAATTCAAAATTTAATCATAATAAATAAATAAATATTCATGTTAAATACATCATATTTTCTTTATATACCACACATAAAAATAAATAGGTTCATAATACCCAATATATCTCAATAAAGGAGAAATTGAGATGAAATCTCTTACATCAAGTCTGAATTTCCTCAAAAGTGATTATGCCTCATGTTTAATAAATTTTTGGTTATTATAATTAAATACCATGTCTATATATCTATAAATAATATCTTATATGATCTATTTTATGACATTTTATCACCCATTTTATAATAACATTTTTTTATGATTTTTTATGGTGTTAACTACTTCATTTTTCTTGTATGTTTTGATTCAGTAGTTTTAGTCTTTTGATATCCATCAGGGTCACATAGTATATAGAATTTTATTAATGAAATATATATCATATATATTTAATATATATATATATATATATTCATCCATAAAATATATAGATAGAAAAATGAATTACATTATTCATAGAAACGTTAGGTCATACGTATGCATGAATGTCATTTTCACCTTTCAAATATGGAAAAAAGTAAGCTAAATAGTAATTCACCTTCTAGGATAATTTTTATAACATATATATATTATATATTTATTAAATATATCTTTATTACCATCTATGTAAAATAGAAATGAAAAATGAATTGCATCGCTTCGTAGACGTAGTAGTCTACATGTACACATGAGTGACATTATCGTTTTCCAATAGATTTGAAGGTAAAAATGTAGAAAATATATTATAGTTAAATGGTAATAGTTATTTCACAACTATTATCTGTATAAATTAGTTCCATATTTATAACCATCCATGTAAAGTTGTGATGAAAAATGAATTACACTGCAACATCGACACATTAAGTTATATGCTCACACGAGCAACGTTTTTTCTTTCTATTGGATGTAAAAGAGATGTAAAATGGTTGTTAAATAATCTAATAATATATTGTTATATTTATATTAATATATTTAGAATTTTATTATGTGTGTAATTAATTATAGGAAGTATAAGAAAAAATAAATTTGAAAGAGAAGGAAAACACGATTTCCTCTTATTTAGTATACATCCATTAGATTCCTTCTTAAGGACCCATGTAATAGTATTTTAATAAGAATAAAAACCTATAAATCATGTCTATGAATGTAAATTATATATTTTTATATTTTTTTAAGCTATACGGCTCAATGTGGTTTAATGAATATAGATAACGGGTTTCCATTTATTAGTTAGGGATTTATAAAATATTATAATATAATATATGAAAAACTCATGTAAAATGGTTACAAAATTGAATGGATTAAAATTTATGTATGTTATCCTCCTAATATAATCATCAAGGAATTTTTAATAAATTTTTTAAATCATTTTAATCCTTATTTTTTTATTAACCCCTTTTTCAACCATTTTTATCTTTAAGCACTGTAAAAACAATTTCAATATTAAAGGGTAATAATTTTACTTATAAGGTTAAAAGAGAATAATAAATGGAAGATGGTGGAAATTGTATACCATATGTTATCCCCTTGTAATTAAATAAAATATTATTTTCAAAAAATATCATTAAGTTCATTTTCTGACACAATTCATTTATTTTAACATTAAAGAAACAAATAAAATATCATCATTAAAATCATCACTAATATGATATATCCATCCATAAAATTTATAGAATATAATAATTCATCTATATTTTATTCCTTTTAATATTTTTAAAATCACTTATTTTATTTATCTATTAATTGAATAAATAGTGTGTTGATGTTGTAAAAGGATTTTAGGTAATTATTAAAAACAATTAAAAGAAATTACCATGATAAAAATAATTAATTTATCTTTAAAATGATTCAATACTTACTATAACCTCTCTTTAGGCTTATGGAAAAATATTAGAGATATTTAAGTTAAGAGTGTGGTATTTTTTTATTGTTTTCTTAAAGTAATATAAATGTCAATGTCAAATAAAAATGGAACTAGGTGGCAATATTTTTGTAAATTTGATGTAAATGTATGAAAACCATTCATAGAACATGATAAATTCAAGGGTTTGGGAAATTTCAAAGAATTTCTTAAAAAACATATCCCCATTTGACCTGTTTTACCCTTATCGATGTGACAAATATCCACTAAGGTTACATTTCAAAATGACCAAAAATAAGAGGAAACTATTTCCCAAATTTGAACCTCTTTATTCCAAATATGGAATCCATATTTTAAAATTCAATTCATGAAATATTTAAAAATTAATTTAATATAAAAACAAAAAAAACACAATAAAATCTAGTTTTTTAGAAAAGAAATGTTTTTATGTTCAATAATGAATTTATACAAAAATCGGGTATAATGATGATTCAAATATAATTAATTAGATAATTCATAAATAAATTTTCATTATGTTAATTAAGGATTAAATTCAAATAATTTTTAGGATTTTTCAATTAAAAGAAATGACAATTTTACAAAAATTGATATTTTTTCACTATTCGCTGAAAAATCAATCTTTTTCGAAAAATCCAAAATTTTAAACCTAAGATAATATTTTTTTGATTAATTAAAAAATGATATATTTGTCACATAATAATATTTTAACATTTTAGTGGTTATTTTAATCATTTTTTTAGTGTAAATATCATTTTCAAGGAACATTATTTAATGATAAATATTTCATAAAATATTGGGATGTTATATTTTATCCCACATTTTCTAATTTAGATCATAAAATTAATCACTTAAATAAAAAAACTAATGATTATTCTTCTTTATCACACCCTCAAGTTTTCATGTAGCTTCCTCACTTTTTTATTTCACCACAAATCTTTGACGAGGTGAGTGTCATTATTTTGTAGCACTTTCTATCAACAATCCAGAACATTCATTAGTCGGTCCTCATAAAGAAGCTATTAATCCAATGGTATAACCTTTTAGTTTTTTACATATGATATATTTGGTAAATAATTTATTAGGAGAGATAAATAGAATGTTTCCTAAACATTAGAAAGATCTTGTTAAAATTACAAGAGATAAGATATCATCCTGATACGATCAATAATTTCAATGGGCCTAAAATATCTAGGGATCGGGTTTCCATTACTTACAAATATCATAACCTCCATTCAAGGATGTGTTGAAAATAATACCTTGTCAACAAATTTATACTCAATATCTCATTAAATTTTGTCATTAAAACAATTTTATTGACTTTGGTATTCCCTTATGTGTTGTGGAATAGATCTAACATTCTATACAATTTCCTCTTCAAAATTAGGTCCCAGTAGATTTATTTATCCAAGTTTATCCCAACACATTGGAGTTCTACAATTATTTTTATATAGGGCTTAATAAGGATTCATCTGAATTCTTGAATGAATGATATTATTGTTGGAAAACTTTACCAAGGTAATGTGTTGAACCTTACCACCTTTTAAATCAATAGAGAAAGATCATAACATGTCTTATAGAGTTTTAAGTGTCCTATCATACTTACCACCTATTTGAGTATCATAATAATTACCAAAAATAATCTCTATATCCATAACCAACTAAGGGATTCTATAGAATTTTAAGGTAAACCTCAGTTATTGATCAGATATGATTGAGAGTGGTACTACATAAAATCTTACATCTTACTTAATGTATAATCATGTATGTATTTAAAGAGATAAATCTTCCCTAAGAGAGATAAAATTAAATTATTTCATAAGTTGATCAACTACACCCCAAATACTATTATCCACTTTATATTTTTTGGAATGTCTAATGATGAAATTCATGGTAATATTTTCCCATTCCATTTTAGTATGGGTAATGGTTGGATCATCCCTATAGAATTATATCTCTAAACATTAACATACTGGAACACAGTGAACTTGGATACATAATTTATAATATCCCTTTCTAGTTTAACCCACCAAAAATACTATTTCAGATATCTATACATCTTTGAACATCCATTATGAATAGAAAATGATGAACTATAAGATTCATCCAATAACTCCTTCTTCAACTCTATTATTAAAAGGAAATATTCATGGTTCTTTTAACTTATCATTCCAGTATGATCTTGGTAAAACTCAAGAACACTCCTCTCCATTTTTTATAATTCAACCTTCTATGCCTTATTAATCCCCTCAAGTATTCATGGTTTAACATTCATCTAAGGAAGATAATAACAATCCCATGTCTTTATTATTTCAAGATCCAAATTTTGAAAATCCATACAAATTATATTGCTCTTAGTCCTCATCAAGGAAATACAAGGATGATATTATTTACTTGATGTATCATCCACCTTATTTTCCTTACCATGTTGGAAATGTATTGAGAATTCATAGTATTTGATGAAATCCAAAAATCATCTCTAGTATATATCCAATTATTTATGTTTAAATACATAATTAAAACTTCTATCATCAGTATATATTTCCCACCTATCACTATACAGATAATTCCTCTATATCTTCAAATAAAAAATTACCACATCATGCTCCAAATATTGAGTCATGTAATTTTTATAATGAATTTTAAATTAGAAATAGACATAAGATATCACTATATAATTCTACATGAGTAAGTATCACATTACCTTAATTTAATCATTACTATATATAACAAACACTTCTCTCTTGTAGGGTAGTGTAAGAATATGTTTGTTGATCAACCCTCTCTTCGGTTCTTTGAAATTATCCTTCCATTCATATTTCTAATAGAATAAAACCCCTTTCAAAGTCAACTTTGAAAGTGTATATATAGTTATTATAAATATATCACAAAGCATCGGTAGTATCAATATAACCCAATAAAAGTATAGATCTGAGTAACCATGGTTTTTCTAGGCCATTTCTCAATTACTTTTATCTCTAATGGATCCACTAATATAAACTCACATTAAATTATATGTTACAAGAATGATAAATTTTTTAGTAAATTCACACTTGATGAATTCATCATATAGCTTCTCCTTCCTTAGTGTCCTTAGTAGAATTCTCAAATATTCTTTATTCCCTTTATTTCTCTTTAAATATATTAGTATAATTTTTATAAAGACTACCACAAACTGACCAAGGTAATATCTAAAGGAAATATTCATTAAATCCATGAAGATATAAGTATAAATGGTAAGCCCAAATAGAATTACTATGAATTTATAATGACTATGCATATTATGAAATGATACCTTGGTAATATAATAGTTATTAACCCTTAGCTGATGATATCCAAATCAAAGATCAATATTAGAAAAATATTGGGCTCCTTGTAATTGAACAAATAGATCATTGATAAGGGTTAAAGGATAATTGTCCTTAATATTTTTTTTAGTTCCTAATAATAAATTCAAATACCCATTGACTCACCTTTCTTATTGAAAAAATGAATTGGTTTAGTGAAGCACTATGCTGAATGAATCTCTTAACTAGATTCCCTTGAAGTCTGCTTAATTTTCTAAAACTCAATCAGGATAATTCTTCCTACTGTATTAGAAGTATATGTATCTATGGGTATGGGTTATATTGAAAACTAAACTTCTTGATTAAGGACGAGTCTAGAAAATTATTCTGGAAATACATCAATAAACTCCTATAAAATAGGAATAACTAAAATGTTTAGTTTTTCCCTAATCACAAAAGATAAATATCCAAAAGTAATATATAGTAAAACTCGTATGACGGATGTAATTCCCATTGGGAGTTTATTTTAAACCTTGAAATTAATGACTATCACACTTTCATTTCAAAAATTGAATTTAACATCCCAAAGAAAAAATATCTTTTCAAGGGACATAATCCATTTCTCATCAACCAATGGATTATTATTTCCATTAAAATTTTTAGGTTTTTATCACTTTAAGAGATCCAAAATAGGTGAATCATATTTGTTAATCTATATTAGAATGGTTATTTTTCTTTACCAGAGTCATCTACCCCAATATGGCCATGATCTTCCTTATTCCAACCCCAATTATATTGGATTTCTTAAATTAATTCCCTACATTGACTACATGTGTTGATACACATTATTACATTATGTAACATCACTATATAATGGAATACATTGAGTTAACTCATAATCATCATGAATATTTATCAATTAAATAATAATCCATATAATGGTAAGTGCTCTAAAATACTGTAAGGAATTATCATACTTCTCATGTTAGCTTTGATCATTTAAAATATTGATCTTAAGGTTTCAATTTACATTTATCTGATACTAAGTATAGAAATCCCAAATCCACAAACCCTAATTCAGTGTATTATTTATTACATTACTATAAGATATAATGGATCTCACCTCTTAGGATATCTCAGTTTATAAATCTTAAAGAACCCAATATATACATGAATCCTGTGTTACATTAGAAATATAAAATACATTGCACAATAAAAACTCTTTCATCCTTGATATTATTCATAATGTCCTTCTTTATATCCTATAGATAGGGGGAAATGATTTATCTCATCTGCTACGTACAGTTTCATATAATAGAATATTTTATGGGTAAATAAATCATAATGAAAATGGAATGTAAAATAACTAAAAACAAATGAAATTAATAAATAAATTGAGAACATAATGCATCAATGGATAATATCTATATAGTAATCACATGGATAATAATAATCGAATTATCAATGAAGGAAATGATTAATCTTGGACACCATGATCTCAGACATCACGATGTCTTTATAGTCAAATCCGTGTTCCAAGATATTTTAATCAATGGGTAGGTGTATACAAAAAACCAATTTAATATTTCAATCCAACTGATCAATCTCTGTATACTTTTTGATGCATTAAGGGGCTATATATAATCGGTTCCTACCAATTGCTTCATGTACAATGAATTCAACATATATTAAATGGTAAATTTAATTCATAAATGATATTCATTATCAATAAATATATATATTGAGTAAATAATATGGAATACTATGATTTTCCTAGACAATCAAATGACCATAACAACAAAACACCGTATGTAAAAAATAGAATACTATTTAAGAAATAATAATATCAATGATACAATGAATATGGATATTTAAGATAAATTTAATGTCCATTGAAAGATGAATACGAGAAATTTATTGTTTAAATATAATGATAATGATCATAAAATAAATATAATAATTCCACCAATTCATCATAAATATAGGTTTGGTAAAAAAATTATGTCCTTTATAGAAATAAAGAAAATGGAAGAAATAAATTTAAATAATATTTCATTAAATATTTTTATCAGTATACCCATTGAAAACATATAGAATAACTAAATAGAATAAAATATATATGGTATCAATAAAATCAGTTAACATCATATACGTTAAATAGAATCATTCCTCTTAATGTTTTTAATGAAAGTCAAAAAATACCCTTCAATAAAACATTAGAATTATTATTTTCAAACAATGTTAAAATTAATTTATAACATAAAATCTCTTTAATAAATTATTTGGGTAAATGAAAAGGTATTTTTTAAAATAATTTTAAAAAAATATAGATTTGGGAGAAAGATACACTCAATCCAAATTGAATTAAGATCATTTTTTATTTTAAAATGTTAATTTCTTGACTCAAGTTAAAAAATAGTGTAAATGTTGTAATAAAAAATGATTACTTTATAAATATACATATGATATGAAAATATGGGTTTATAACTGATATATTATAATATTTCATTAATTAAAATAAGATAAATCCCAACAAAATGAGATTATAAAATAAATTATTACCTCTTTAGTTACAATTAAATATAAACCCATTAAAATAATAAACTTGAATTGCAACTTCAATCATAATTAATAATTTTATATTCATGATAAATAAATCGAATGGTAATTTCATACACCATATAAAAATAAAAAGTTTCATAATACCATATATGTCTTGAGGAAAAGGAAATTGATATGAAATTTCTTTACTTAAGTTATATGTTCCTCATAAGTACTTTTAACCTCATGTATAATAAATTCAAATATATTATTATTACATTCCATAACCATGTACTAATATATAATATCATATATGATCCATTTATAATATTTTATCACCTACTGGTTGATAATATTTTATTATTATCATTATTTTTTGTGTTAACGACTTCATTTTCGAAATATGTTTCGATTTGATAGTTTCGTTCATTGCATCCAAGTCACGATTCCATCATCTCCAAAAAATTATTCATGATATAAATATCATGTATATTCAATATATATATATATATATTCATCTATAAAATATAGATATATAATAATTAATTACATAGTTCATTGAGATATTATGTTGTACGTACACATGAATACTCTTTTCAATTTTTTGTAGATGAAAAAAAGGTAAAAAGATTTACATTTTAAGTATAACTTATATAACATTTATATATTATATATTTAGTAAAAAAAATATTTATTACCATACATGTAAAACAAAAATAAAAAATGAATCACATTCCTTTGTGGAGGTGGTAGTCCATACGTACGCATAAGTGGCGTTACTGTTTTCGATAAAATTTGAAGGTAAGAAGGTAGGAATGTTATTATAATTAAAATAACAATAATTACTTCATAATAATTATATATATCCACTATTTACATCTTTAGAAACATCCAAGTAAATTTGTGATGAAAAACAAATTATGTCACTAAATGGAGGTTGTAAGTTGTATGTAGGCGCAAGTGATGTTTTCTCTATTTAAATGATGTAAATACTTGAAAACTGGTTACTCCATTATCATAATAAAATTTTATTATATTTATGATACATTATTTTTTTAGTTTGGGTAAAATATATTTAGAGGAATTAGTTAAAAAAATAAATTTAAAAGAGTTGGTAAAGATGATTGCCTCTTCTCTGGCATACAACTATTAGATTCATAATTAAGGACCCTTGAAATGGACATTTAAGAAGAATAAAACCACTAATTAATTTAAATATAACTGTAAAATATAATTTTTCATGGTTTGGTTGAGCTATAAATATTAATGTGGTGTGAAGAATAGAGAGAACGAGTGTCTATTTATAAGTGAGGGGAAATACACTATTGATAATTCAAGAAATATAATTATATAATATGTGTATACCTCATTTAGAATGTTTAAAAAATGTAATGTATTTAAATATAAGGGTGTTAAAGTTATAATATAGTCATAAAATCTTCTTTATACAAGTTTAGATATTATATTAAGCCTTAAATGTTTTATTAACCCCTTTGTTATCCATTTTTAACCTTAACCATGGTAACAATTATTTCAATATTAAAGGTTATAATTTTACTTATAAGGTGAAATTTTGTTCATAAATTGAAATGGGATAAAATTTTAGACCATATATTACCACTATTTTTCTATTTCTAGATTTTTTATCTTTAAATAATTTAATAAAATATTATTTTCATAAAATGTCCTTAATGTCATTTTCAACACTATTCAATTAAAATGAAATTAAAGATACCTATAAAAATATTTAATTATAATATGATCCTTTAACACATCACTAATTTTATATATACATATATAAAAATTTCGTAACATGATAATTTAGAAAATTGTGCTAATTTTAATATTTTTAACAACACTTAATTTATTTTTCTATTAGCTGAATTAATATTATGTTAGTGTTTCATAAGAATTTTTGGTAATTATTAAATAAATAAAAATTAGAAATAAATTATATTAATTAATATTTTTTTTAATATTTCAATTTAATTTTTAAAACCAGTCATAACCTCTCTCTATTCATATAGAAAAATATTAGAGATATTAAAGTCAATAGTGTGGCGGTTTTTTCTTATTTTCTTAAAGTAATATAAAGGTCCATAATAAATAACAATGAAAGACAATGTCCGTTTGTTTTTAAATTTATTTTAAATCTCCAAAATATACTTATACATAAGGTTAAAGGAATTTTTTATATAAATTTCGAAATATTCACCCAAATTTTTAACCCCGTTTTACCCATTTTTCCCTTTCCGAGGTGACAAATATCCACTTAGGTTACTATTCATAATGACCAAAAATTAAATATACCTATTTACCAATTTTAAACTATTGATTCCAAATATTAAATGAATTTTATCAAGTTAAATTTATATAATTTGATGAAATTAATTTAATATAAAAACAAAAAATGAAATGAAAAGTGTTTAAAAAATGATTTTTTAAGTACAAAAATAAAATTTTAACAAAATTAGGTATAATGAGGACTCAGATATAATTAATTATATTATTTTTAACTAAATTAGTCTTATATTAATTTAGGATTAAATTAAAATAATTATTTGTCTTATTAAATTATAATAAATTATAACTTTATAAAAATAAATATTTTTTAAATACATTGAAAAATCAATATTTAAAAAAAATCCCAAAATTTTATCCTAAGAAAATATTATAATGATGAAATAATTAATAATAAAATTTTTAGATAATAATATTTTTTTTATTTTTCATAGTTATCTTAAACATGGTTTTTCATGTAAAAAATGATATCAAATAAATTTTTTTAAAGATAAGTATATCATAAAATCTAAGGTTGTTACATTTACCCTTGAATATGGATCCTTATAAAGTCTTAAATCTGGTGTCAATGATCCATGCATTTTATACTCAAATTTTCATGATCATTATATATGCATTGAATCCATATCTTCACAACTAAAAACACCAAGTGCATAAAAGGAATACTGAATTATTAAAAAATATAAACTAAAATCAAAAAAACTAATACCCAAAAGGGAAAATTCATGCCCTAAAATATTTAATTAATGTTCACCTAGTCCCTATAAACAACACCAAAAATTTTATTAGGCTCACAGGTCTCTTTTTTTCTATTGACTCAAATTAATTTCTAATTTATAAACACAAAAACATAAATCACTAAAACTACAAAGGTGTTATATATAAATTCCAAGTCCTAAGTTTAAACCAAATAGTAATATGAATTAATAACTCAATATTTAAAACTATATCATGAAATTTTAACTAAAATAAGCTACACTATAGTAAATTTAATAATTAAATTAAAGGCTCAATGTATTAGATAAATGTAAGAGAAATAGTTTCAAGGTATGTTTTACGAAAATAAATAAAAAATCAACCTCACTTTTAGAATATATCATATCATGAGTTGCATATATTCATAGGGTATCAAGACCTACCAATTAGCATAGACTAAAACTAAATAGTCCCTTAAATCTCTCTCTACAGGTAATCTATAACCAACCTAGGTACATTAATGATCAATATCAAAAACTGAATGTAGATTTAATGTCATCTCTCACTTCCCCACTCCCCTAAATTACATCGGATGTCCTCCCCTAGAAAAAATCACTCATACTTAGAACTAGGGAAAGAATAAATATTAATGCTATACTAAATGAATAATACCTTAAAAAATAAAAATTGAATTGAAGTATGTTTCATGCAACCCCTTTAACTGATTCAACACCCTCCTATATCACTAGCACCTCATAGTCTCATGATCATTAATGATTAAAAAACTAAAACTATAGAATATGGAAAGAATATGATGTTTAGTAAAGTGAGAATATGTAATTTTATTTATTTTGAAAATTAAATAATAATTCAATTATTAAAAAACTAAAAACTAAAAGGAAATGAAATTTTTAACCATGCATGGCTTCTAAGATCACAGATTTTAATAAGTAATGATTTTGTTTAAGTTTTGGTTTGGCCTCTTATTTGGGGCTAGATTTGTATTTCCCTAGGTTTTTATGAAGGCTCAAGGGTGTTCTACTAGTCAGGACATGAAAGATGAAGAAAATTTAGTTCTTGGCCATGTTGCATAGTTTGGTCACGGTTAGTGAAAACCATGCGATAATCCAAAGTAACCGTGAAGCCATTGACATAGTCTTACACAAGATTGGCGCACAGTTGAGAAAAATGTGTGCAATCCCCAGGAGACCATGTGAAGGTGTGTTTTTAGATTTTTTTATCATGCACATATTGCGCATGGTTTGGAAAACTGTGTAGGTAAACCGTGCGACCCAGTATTTTTGAGAAAATTACCAAAATCCCATCCCTGGATTTTAAACCTCGACTTGGGATTCTCCTCAATTACACACCCTAAAACTCTAGTGATGATCTTGGATGAACCAAGCTTTCCAAGGGTCGTTCTCCTTCAATTCTTGGTCATTTGGAGCACTGTTGGTTGTTGATCGAAGCCCAGGGTAAGTCTAACGCTCCTCTTGCTTCTCTTTTTCAGATTGGGGTTTATTGTTTATTACATCTCCTTTAGAAGACATAAAACCCTACTTTTCTAGAGAAACCTTGGTTGGGGATTCAAGGGATGTTGGAATATAAATATATGGCCACAATTAAGAGTTATCTCATCATCATATTCGAGGTAGGTGGTCTCCAAGTATTATCCAATTGTTTTATTTTAGATTTTTTCTTAGAAGCTTGTGTTCCTATTTTTCCCTCAATTTTTATATTAGTTTTGTTGGATTGTTTGATAAAATGGGTGACTATGTGACCAATTGAAATTATCAAGATCCATGTGGGATTCATATGGGATGACTTGACCATTTTAGGTCCACCCATGGGTTTTGCTGGCAATCTGAGACCTAGAGAGTGGTAGGGTTAAGTGAAGGATTTCCGAGTAAAGTGTGAAGCCCATATAGATCATGTTTTAATGGTTTTTTAAGTTGTAAATGGAATGATGATAGATATTACTAGGTTCATAAGGGAATAAGGTATTTTTGGAATGACATGAATATGGTAAATTGGTTTTAAAGAGATTACATTAACTGTTTAATGAATTTAGGTTAGAAATACCTAAGGTGATTAGTGTATATTAAATGGTGAACTTGTAATTGGGTAATGGAATTGGAAATGGGGAAAATTATAATGAGTTTTATGAATGTAATGGATTAATATATGGAATGGTTTAATATATTAGAATTGTTTGGTACACCTAAATGATTGAATGTAATAAATTGGTTGTGTTATGTGATATGAGAATTGTACTTGAGGGCATATAGGGTGAATTATTGTGAAATTATGAATGGGACAAGTGGGTTAATATATGGTAATTGATGAATATTGGCTAAGGTTTTGTATTTCGGAATATACTTAAGGGGTTAAAGCATGAGAATGAAAATTTTGTAACATGACTATGAATTTAAATTGGTTAATGTGTTAATGGGTTATGGAATATTTTATTTTTCCACATTGTTGTTATATACTATGTATTCCAAGGGAATTGGTTATTCATGGTTGTGTTATGTTATGGTTGTGGTGATTTGGTAAATAATCATGTTCACATGGAATGGTAGAGTGGGGTATTAACATGAGTTTCTACGTCCTTAGGTCAAGTTTTATTGAGGCTATGAACTCAACCCCATAAATGAATGGGTTAAAGAAGGGAATAGATCCTTTATTCCCCTAATGGTTGCATTCCACTAGTACTGAGGCTTTGAGGTTATAATAATGTGTTAATGTTATAGGTGTAGCCCTAGTGATATAGGTACTTGAATTATTTCCCCTATGCATAATGATTTATTTATTTAGACCCATGTAGAGATGATGTATAGTCCTAACCCAAATAACATGTGTTAAAATGGATTATGTAATAAAAATGATATATGAAATGGAATTGGGGTAAATACTAGACATGAATTAAATGAACCTTGTTAACTAATGGAACCTGAACTATCCCTTATTTACATACCATTTATTTTTTACATTCACACACTATCTATTAGACTGGATATTTTGTAGACACCATTGGTGGTGGACTACTGAGTTTTGTAATCACGCCCTTCTTGGGACGTCGTTGGGTAACCGAGTTGATTTATTAGTTTCAGGTTAGGAGAAGGTTAAAGGACCTACCCTAGGATGTTTATTTTGGATTGGGATGTACATTGAGAAGGATTCAAACTTAGAGTCAGGACCTAGTTGTGGATTTTTCCATTTGTCTTATTTTGAGTTTTTTTTAGTTTTCACTACTTTTTTATGGAATGGAATTGTTAATGTTGAATTATTGTTTGTACCCAGTTGAGTGATGTTTTAATTGTATGTTTATTAGCTACTCATATTGTTCTTCTATTTATATTTTGTTCTAAGGTGGGTGACTCTGGTAAAGAGTGTATAGTCTCCCCACATGACTCATTAGACCCTCGCTATTAGTCGGCAACCTCTGGCATATGGGGAGGCGCACTTGAGGTCATGTGACAACTCAGATCAGGGCACTAGTTTAGTAGCTTCTAGGTGGGGGATTTTATAAAGTTTTATCACAGTCTTTTTCTCTTTCTTACTATTTGTAGGTGGTATAAAAGAGATTAAGATGTGTCATTCCTTGGTAATTAGGTCATTCTTGGGAGTATCTAAACCATGTACAAGGGAAAATCTTAACTCACCCTAGGTGGAAATTGTTTTTCAGGATGTGTTTTGTTGTAGTTTAGTGATGATTCACTATTGGGTGATGCACATGTTTTGTGATTTGGATGATTTATGATATTTTTTTCACTATTGAAATGGCATGAGGTTGTGTATTCATGCATCATTTTAGGCACCTAAAGATATAGGTGGGATGCATCATTATATTCACACACGATATGTGTGTGTAGGGTATAGAGAGAAGAATGAATTTTACTTCCTTGATAAATATAAAGACAGTGATTATTAATAATGGTAATACAAGTGGGTTAACTAAAAGAATTAAAATTAATAGTTAAGGAATATTGTGTATAAATAATTGTTATGATTAGGTTAATATTTTGGGTTCTGATAAATTGTAAAGGATGATTCAGTATCTAAAGAAAAAATATTTCATAGAAATGGTCAAATTGTTATGGAATTTGTTCTAATGAAAGGTGTAAATTTGTTCAAATGACGATTATAACAATTATAAAAATGAGAAATGTTCCTAAGATGAAATGATATTTTGGTAAAAGAAGAATTAGTTTTAAGAGTTGTAGATAAAAGACTTGTGATTAAATAAATTGGTTACTTCATGTTGACCATGACCCGTGGTAGGTATGGTTGAGGGTAGTGTTCTATGGGTGATGATGATTGTTGGGATAGAGTATGAAGAGTAGTTTGTTTAAGGTTGATATCATTAAATCTTTTCCATCTATGGTTGAATCTTGTAGGTCATTCTTCGAAGAAGCAGGTGAAAAATAAGTTTAAAATGAGAATTATTGAGTTTAAAGATGGGTATCCTTTGTGTTGCTGGTTTGACCCTAATCTCTGTAGGTTGGGAAAGTGAGAGTGCACTAGTTTGAGACTTTGGATTTGGATTGTGAGACATTTTTAGTTATGATATATCCTACGTTGTGTGTTTTGGGAACCCTTGGTATGATTTTGGTCAATGGGTTGCGAAGCATTGTTCAATAATGTTGAGTGTGGAAAATCTCATGGATTGTGACTATATTGAGTTCATGTTGGACCATAAGGACGATGCATGGGTCTTAGTGACCTTCTGAGTAGAGACCTTGTGAATTTAGTTTGGAATCCGAGAGAGGATGTTTTTCTAGTAGTCTTGACGAATGTGTGCACCTTTGGTATGGAACCTAGAGTAAATGGTTGTTTAGTGTACTAGGAATTGTGTGCATCAGAACTGGGCTGAGAGTTCCATGCATGACTATTGCTTTGTTTGTTTCATGATATGTATGGTTTGGAGAGTGGTCCAATGGATTTTCTTGGTTGTGACTCTTGAATAGAAAGTTGGTATCATACAACCTTCATGGTGACCTATTAGAGTGGTTGGATAGGGTTCCTAGTGCTTTTGGGTGTGTGTAGAACATGTAGATGTATTGAAATTTGATAGTGGAACTCAGAGTATTGTACGGTGCAGGTTTGGCCCAGAGGGATAAGTGGGAAGGTTAATTGTTAGTGGTGCTACTAAGTTGTGGTTATGCGATGATTGTTTTGGAAAATCAAGGGTGACCTCATTTGAGGTTATCCCAACAGAGAAAGTACCTTGGAATATGCATAACGAGAGATGATTCATAGGTGGTATCAATTCATACTAAGTACCACCATGTTTTAGTAAATGGTATAGTTGTGTTTGGTTCTTTCATAAGGGATACCTAGTGTTTGTGATAATAGGTATGGTTTTTTTTAAGGGTTGTATCATATGGATTATAGAATATCTTATTTGGATATCAATTAATGGAGGACTCAAAGTCACTTTTGACTAGAAGAGACAAGTTTGGTCACATGTATGAACTTGTTTGTATGAATGGTTTAGTTGTCGGGTGAGATGTAGAGCCTGCCTCAGGGCTGATGAGGCTGAATAACCAAGATACGTGGTGAGGTAAGTAAGAGGGTGATGGGATACCCATAGATAAAGGTTGACTTGTGATATACCCTTGTTTTTATTGGTGTAGTGGAATGTTTTTCTTCAGTTGTTAGCTATCAGAGACGCATTAGATGAACTCAAGCGGTGTGGTGGAAGTAGTTCCATTTGGAATGTTGGCTCACAGATGCCTTAAAATATGTTCATGGAGTCTTGATGATACTTGGTAGGATATCACATATGAGCAGTGGGGGTTAAGTGTTAATGAGATCTGTTTCGTAAGGGAGCCTAAGAACCTTGATAGGCCATGGTGTCCCATAGTTTGAAATCAGAAATGGATAAGTTGGTGGTGGTGTTCTTAGACAACTTCTTAGCATACCTCAACTAGTGATGATCCTTCCAAATATCTTGATATCCTTCCAGGTACGTTTAGAATCTTATGGATTTATTCCAATAAACAAGAAGGTGTTTGGTTGAATGAGGGTCATCATGAAGTTTATACACAGGGAAACAATATGTGTGGAGATTTATGATGGGATGTATACCATCGATGGATTAGAGTGAGGTCATCAGGATGGACCGAATGTTGACAACTACCATGGGTTTCATTCAAGGAAGCTGAGAATGAGAACTAGGTGACGTTCATTCTCTTGTTTTTGGGAAAAGCTAGATGACCATGTCAATGTTTTTCGGTTCCACTTGTGATCGAGTGTAATGTGCAGTGGTTGGAAAAAATCATAGAGAGAAATGGTAATGACACTCCTAAGGTGGGGATTCTTAAGTCATTCATGGATGAAGAGTGGAGAGCATCGAGTTGATGTAGTGGAACCAGAATGCCAATGAGGAACCTGTGAAGTGCATGTTAGGTTCCTCAGAGTGGTAATGTGGGACATGGATGTGGTGACTAATGATCCATGTGTTGTCTTAGAGATGAGGGTGGTTCCATGTGAAGCTTGTTATGTCCGTGCTGAAGTCGTATAAGTGTGTGGTTGGATATGAAAACAGGTTGTGGAAAGAGA